>CM060114.1:29042803-29642803 GCA_030522415.1 Channallabes apus
TTGAAGAGAAAACAACTGGTTATAATGCATTTTATCAAAAAAAAATGAAAAAAAAAATTTTTTTCTTTTTTTTTTTCTTCCTTTTACTTTGTATTTACTTTTCTCTATTGATTTTTGATCTTTAATATTTGTTTAATCATTTTGTCACGAATCTAATTGAATAGAAATCAAACAATATGCAGCATACTGTAGATAGAAAATATCTAATTGTCAGAATTATCCGGGTTGGTTTTATTGGATGATTTATTATTGGCTTCAAATCCGTCCTTATTCTGAAATTAAATAAAAAAATCTAAAAATGTCAACAGTAAAAAAAAAACAAACATAGATGCAGAATTCTCGGCCACCCTTTATATAATGAGAGTAAATTTCTTCAAGTTGTAATGTAAAGGTGCCTTCTGCATTCGCATTAGTCTTGTCCTGTGCTGGACCTCTAGACCTTGAAATTATTTTGTACAATAAAAAGTTCCTGTCTCCGCTTATTATATGACTTGTATTTTTATTTTATTTTTTTAGTAAGAGCCAAAAGGAAGTAGAAGTCAGAAAGCAGAAAGCATCGCTGTGC
Source organism: Channallabes apus (assembly GCA_030522415.1). Lineage (NCBI taxonomy): Eukaryota > Metazoa > Chordata > Actinopteri > Siluriformes > Clariidae > Channallabes > Channallabes apus. Next base: position 29,043,369 of record CM060114.1, read on the forward strand.
AACTGAATCAGCAAAGAAATGGCAGATTTATTGTCGTTTTGTGCCGTATCTCCTTTTACATCTGCTTCCTCCTGCTTTATGGAGTCGAGGAGAATGAACAGACTCCAAAGTGAAAATCCATAGCAGTGGCTTAGCGTCTATTTTCCTGGGGAACATTAAAGTCTAAAGTCTATTTGTTTTGTTTATTACATTTGTGTAGAACAATTAATGGAGACACTTTACATGTACAACATCATGATGTCATATTTTATATTCTGTACACACATACTGATGAGCCACAACACACCCGCCTAATACTGAGTAGGTCCCGCTGTTGTGCCGTCTCTTCCTGATGCCACCTTCTTCCATTCCATCACATGCTCATAGTAAGACCTTTTGGCTTTGGACATGAGTCAGCATGAGCACCACGCAGCCACGTACACGGCAGTGCGTTGTGTTCCCATGTGCATCAAGGAGTCTTGGCCGCCATGACCCTGTCGACAGTTCACTGGTTTTCCTTATAAGGATCACTTTTGGTATGTCCTCCTGACCACTGGAGACTGGGAACATCCAATAAGAGCTGCAGTTTTGGAGTTGCTCTGATGCAGTCGTCTAGCCATTACAGCATTACAGCTTCCTGGTCAAAGTCTCTCAAATCCTTACAACTTAATGGACAAAATGTTAACTTGCTGCCTAATAAATCTCACCCACTTCCAGGTGCCATTGGGTGTCCTGATGTATATGTACGCTACTAGTCGAAAGTTTGGACATGCCTTCTAATTCCATGATCTTTCCTGATTTTTATTTCTTTCTACACTGTAAAACAATGCTGAAGGCGTCCACAATGTCCGGTAATCGTATTTGAACAGATTGCTCTCTAATCTGAAGGTTATTAATTGGTGAATTTTGAGCCTAGTAACTCTAAATGAGCTTCTTTTTCGCTTACTTTCCTGGGATAATCTTCCTGAGAGCCAGTTTCATGGTTCTATGTTTCATGGTCCTTGATGGGTTTTGCAAATGCACTTGACACAATACTGTTGTTGCCAGAACTGTTCCAGAAAAGGTGACCTTCATATCTTAAAATGATTGGTGTTGTTACTTATTTATATAGCGCCATATGTGTAATTTCATAGATTTGAAATAAATCCTATGTCCTAGGGTGGCACGGTGGCACTTAGTATCGCCTTGCATCTCTTAGGTCTGGTTCGAATCCCGCATGGGGTCTGTGTGCATGGGGTGAGTTTCCTCCCACAGTCCAAAAACATGCAGATTAGTCCCACTGGTGTTCTGTTCAGACTTTTGACTGGTACTGTCAAGTGTAATATCCAATTCCGTCTCCTGATTGCTGTCGTACTGGACTCCATAACTAGTACTAAGAACCCCTTTCCCTTGGAAAAGTGGATATGCTTATTTTTCTTTCTTAATTATGAAGTCGCTTAACCCAAAATGAAAATTATATATGGGGTCGGAGTGTGATACTTTTTTTCCTTGCTGTCAAATCGAATATTTGCTTTTTAATCGGTGTGTGTGTTGTGTTGCAGGACAATAGCCTACTGTCAGTGGGTGGACAATCTGGAGGAGACTAAGAAGATGCTGGCAGTGACCGGGCCTCTGAGTGACGTGCTCAAGTGGATCCTGAGTCACGTTAACTGTGGCATCGTGAAGAGAGAGATGTACGGCCACGGCATCGGGCGCTTCTCTAAAGACGAAATCTACACGCTGATGGAAAAGGACATGCGCACCCTGGCTACTCTGCTCGGTCAGTGTGTAGAGGGTCAGGACAGACAACACTGCAGCCGTCACGGGGGTGTTATCTCAGCCATTAGCGGCGCACAGCTTGACGTCGAGATGTGTGTGCGTGTGTGTGCGCATGTTGAACGGGATGGAAAATAAATTTGATAGTGGCACATTCGTGATAAAATCTTGTGCTTTATGGCAAGCTTTAGCTTCTGTACACATACTGTACAGTGCAATGCAACCACTTTCCAAGAAAACGTAGATAAACAAATATGGAAATGCACATTAAAATAGAGGACTTTGAATAGTTTTGGGTTGTTTGCCAGGTTTTTTAGTTAGTTTCAAATTTTTTTTCCCCTTGCTTTTCAATACAATTTGTCCATGTTTCAACAAGCTTTAATATTCCCTCATTACAAAATGTTTTATTCTGAGCTGTGAGCCACGAATGCACCGCTGTCTTCACTTCTTCATCAGAAGTGAATCTTCACCCTCGTAGGGTCGCTCTTAGGCGACCAGACAGGTAAAAGTCAGATGGAGCGACATCAGGACTATAGGGGTCTTTTTCCAGAGTGTCGACAGTGTGGGCAGAAGTGTGCGGACGTGCATCATCATCATGTGAGATCAGGATTTCCTTAGATATCAGTCCTCTGCGGCTTCGGCTCTTCAATAAGCGTCTCACTGTAACGAACACGGTTGACCTTTTTCCTGATGGTGTTCCAATACTTCTGGCCCTTGGGAATCCCAGAAAACTGTAAGCGTTGATGAATTTTCCAGCTGATGGTTAAGGTTTAAACTTTCTCTCGGTCGGTGATTGAGGATGTTTCTGTTCCATCCTCAGCCGTTTACTCTCGGTTCTATGTTTCGTCACCAGTAATGATTCTCTTTAAGAAAATTACACCGTCCTTAATAGAGTATGGGGCCTAATTTTGTTTGCAGATATCCAAACGCTCCTGTTTTTGCTCTTCTGTGAGTTGTTTTGGCACCAGGTACAGTACACCCTCGCTTCAGGTTGATCTTCTTTCAGGCAAATCACAAGTGGAGCATCTAGATTTGTTCCCACCGCAATTACAAATAAACTGATGTAACACGTTCACACCTGCACAGCAGTGACTGACACTTTTATGTAGCAAGTGTAGGACTTTCCACAAGGGGGAGCCACTAACACAAATAGTCTTCATGTACTGTATGATTCAGGAGATGACAAATACCGTCACTGCCGTAACAGATCGTTTGTCTGTTTCAGGGGATAAGAAGTACATCATGGGCCCCAAAGTCTCCACGGTTGACGCTGCAGTGTTCGGCCACCTCGCCCAGGCCATGTGGACTTTACCCGGCACACGGCCGGAGCAGCTCATCAAGGGTGATTATTATTAACCAAATCTCTTGAAAATGTCCCTTTTTAACCAAACATCAGTCACACACGCTCCTGGAGAGTGCAAACGGGTAATATGAGCAGCACACACATGGTTTATTACATGTAGATAGAATCGTGTAGTGTGTTTTAGTGCTCAATATACAGTAGTTTACCAGACATGGTTTTATATTAGACTATTCTATATCGAGGATGATTTCTGCAGAATAATAGGACAAAGAAATAAAGCACACTGGAGTGCTGTGATACGGCTATCACCCCAAACTGTATCAGTAATTACTGTAGAGTGATGTACATTACTGTCAGAGCGGCTGTTGTAGGAAAAGAAGTTCTAATTCGAGGATTCAGCCGTGCCGGGGAATAATTAGGTTTAACCTGAAGGAGCCTCAGCCTCAGTCAGAACGTACAAAGTGTAATACAAACTGGATTCCAAAAAAGTTGGGGCACTAAACAAATTGTGAATAAAAACTGAATGCAATGATGTGGAGATGGCAAATGTCAATATTTTATTCAGAATAGAACATAAATCACGTAACAAAAGTTTAAACTGAGAAAATGTATCATTTTAAGAGAAAAATATGGTGAATCAAAATGTCATGGTGTCAACAAATCCCAAAAAAGTTGGGACAAGGCCATTTTCACCACTGTGTGGCATCTCTCCTTCTTCTTACAACACTCAACAGACGTCTGGGGACCGAGGAGACCAGTTTCTCAAGTTTAGAAATAGGAATGCTCTCCCATTCTTGTCTAATACAGGCCTCTAACTGTTCAATCGTCTTGGGCCTTCTTTGTCGCACCTTCCTCTTTATGATGCGCCAAATGTTCTCTATAGGGGAAAGATCTGGACTGCAGACTGGCCATTTCAGTACCCGGATCCTTCTCCTACGCAGCCATGATGTTGTGATTGATGCAGAATGTGGTCTGGCATTATCTTGTTGAAAAATGCAGGGTCTTCCCTGAAAGAGATGACGTCTGGATGGGAGCATATGTTGTTCTAGAACCTGAATATATTTTTCTGCATTGATGGTGCCTTTCCAGACATGCAAGCTGCCCATGCCACACACACTCATGCAACCCCATACCATCAGAGATGCAGGCTTCTGAACTGAGCGTTGATAACAACTTGGGTTGTCCTTGTCCTCTTTGGTCCGGATGACATGGCGTCCCACATTTCCAACAAGAACTTCGAATCGTGACTCGTCTGACCACAGAACAGTCTTCCATTTTGCCACACTCCATTTTAAATGATCCCTGGCCCAATGAAAACGCCTGTGCTTGTGGATCTTGCTTAGAAATGGCTTCTTCTTTGCACTGTAGAGTTTCAGCTGGCAACGGCGGATGGCACGGTGGATTGTGTTCACTGACGATGGTTTCTGGAAGTATTCCTGAGCCCATTCTGTGATTTCCTTTACAGTAGCATTCCTGTTTGTGGTGCAGTGTCGTTTAAGGGCCCGGAGATCACGGGCATCCAGTATGGTTTTACGCCCTTGACCCTTACGCACAGAGATTGTTCCAGATTCTCTGAATCTTCGGATGATATTATGCACAGTTGATGATGATAACTGCAAAGTCTTTGCAATTTTTCGCTGGGTAACACCTTTCTGATATTGCTCCACTATCTTTCTGCGCAACATTGTGGGAATTGGTGATCCTCTACCCATCTTGGCTTCTGAGAGACACTGCCACTCTGAGAAGCTCTTTTTATACCCAATCATGTTGCCAATTAACCTAATTACTGTTAATTGGTCTTCCAGCTCTTCGTTATGCTCAAATGTACTTTTTCCAGCCTCTTATTGCTACTTGTCCCAACTTTTTTGGGATTTGTTGACACCGTGAAATTTGGAATCAACATATTTTTCCTTTAAAATGATACATTTTCTCGGATTAAACTTTTGATTCGTGATTTATGTTCTATTCTGAATAAAATATTGACATTTGCCATCTCCACATCATTGCATTCAGTTTTTATTCACAATTTGTTTAGTGTCCCAACTTTTTTGGAATCCGGTTTGTAGATGAGGAAATACGAAAGCTTCTGCAGCTGAACGCAACGAGGGACATGGTCTCATTTTTGTATATGTTGAAATGCTAAAAGGACAAGTGACTGCAGTGCAGTGTGGACCGGACACGGGTAGTTTCATTACAGCACTTTTGTCTTTTTGTCTTCTCGCTTTTTTCTTTTCTCTCCCCTTTCACATTTCCTTGTCTTTCCTTCTCTTTTCTCTTTCTCCTTCCCTATTTCCATCTTTCCCTTTCTCTCCTTGCCTTTCCGCTTTTCCCTTCCCTTTCTTTTGACTTCCTTTCACCTCCTTTTTTCTATTCATTTCCCTTTTCGTCCATTCCCCTTTTCCCTTTTCCATAACCTTCCCTTCACATCCTTTTCTTTTTCCATTTTCTTTCCCTTCCCTCTTCTTTCCTTCACCTTTATCCCATTCCATTTCCTTTCCTTCCATTTCTTTTCCCTTGCCTTTCACTTGCATTTTTTCCCTTCCCATTTTCTCATTCCCTCTTTTCCTTCTCCCCTTCTCGTCCCCACTTAGTTAAAAAAGGCCAGGCAGAAACAAACTGGTGTCACGGTAATACAGGTCTGCATCCTAACTGATTAGTTTATGAATACATTTCTAATATATTAGAAATAGATAATCAATAATAAATGCAGTAGGTTGTATTGAATGCATTCTAAGTGCTATAATACATTTATAAAGTAGAATTTGGTAGTTTGGACCAACTGCTTTCTCTTTAATAGAGGAAGTTTAATAACGTGCACAGGTAAATATGGACATATGCATTTTCACTATCGGCTCAAATATTACACAGCTCAGTTATCACAGAATTACATGATACAGCCTGACTTTATGCCAGATACACCAGTTCACAGACTCGACCATACAGTGCCCCGTAAACGTCTGGATCCACAGACGAAAGGCTATTCAAATGTATCAATGACTTATAAGTCATTGTTCTTGAGTACAAGAACACGAATATCACTTAATGTAGCAGAACTGATGGTATTAAAGCCGAGATGAGTTCCTGCTTTATTGCAGCCGTTGTTCTGAGACGATTCCCACAGGCTACTGACTTCAGATGAGCCCGAAGATTAAAGTCGTGTGGTGTTAGGTCTGATTCGGTTCTTTCATCTATTGTTATTTTCGAAGACCTTTTATACCTGAAAAGAGGGGAAAAAAATACATGATGTGATTTCATATCCGCTCATTCCATATATTTACTATACATCCTGACATTTGGGCCACGTTGTATATAATCTGCTTTAATTAACATCACTCACTCATTCACTCATCTTCTATACCGTTTATCCTGTATTCAGGGTTGCAGGGACCTGGAGCCTATGCCAGGAGAATTAGGGCACGAGACAGGGTACACCCTGGACAGGGTGCCAATCCATCACAGGACACACACACTACGAGCAATTTAGGAATGCCACTCAACCTAACCTATATGTCTTTGGACTGTGGGAGGAAACCGGAGTACCTGGAGGAAACCCACCAAGCCGGAGGAGAACATGCAAACTCCATGCACAAAGAAACAGGAATCGAGCCTGGCCGGGAATCGAACCCGGACCCTGGAGGTGCCAGGCGACAGTGCGAACCACTACACCGCCTTGTAATTAACATGATCCAGTAAAATCATTTTATTATCAGCATTTTGGAGAAAACCCAAGCAGCACTGCCTTCATAAACAGAGCAACCTGAAAGTGTTAAGAGAAAGCAATAGCAGTGAAGGAAATTATAATAAAAGTATAACTTATCCTGTGTGAATAATAAGCACAGCGTACGCAGCTGTTCCATATCAAATAGCGTTCAATCTTCCTGCTGCCGTGTCACTACCTAACTTTGTCTTAGCACCAGCTCACTTTTTTTTGCCTAGTGTTAGTTTTTTTGTGCTTGTCTCTGCATTTTTGTTCTCTCCATCCTGCTCTTGTCTATTTTTTTTTTAAAACCATTTAGTTCACTAGAAAAATCATATATGAAAGCAAACAAATGAATGATTGGGATGAAAGTGGGCTTTCTTATTAACGGCTAAAATATATACTTATACACTGCCAAGCCCAAAAACAAGGCTCTGTTTCAGAAGGGTCAAATTATTGGGCTGCATCAGGCAAAAACAACAACTAAGGAGATTCGAAGACTGGAAACAGTGTTATGATCTGGTGTTGCTTCAGTTGGTCAGGTTTAGACTCAGCAACGTTATGGGGCATTAAAATGAAGTCAGCTGACGACTTGAATGTACTGAATGACCAGATTATCACATCTATGGAGTTTTTCGTCCCTGATGACATGGGGATGTTCCAGGACTCATTCACATTGTGTGCTGTAATCAAAACTAAAGGTGACTGAATGAAATCTTAGTGGGCAACTTTATCTTTACTACTGTAAAATATACACTGTCTGGCCAAACTATAGTTAAGCACATCAGTCACTTTACCCCAAATAAAAGGTCTTTCTGAGTGTTATACAGTAATATAGTAGTTTTGCTATGGACACACATACAACACCTTCATGAATTCTCCTTTTTCTCTGCTTTTCTGCTAGAGTTAGCCATATTATCGAAAGCCCAGTTTGTGCTCTACATAAATAAGGGAAAATGTATTAGCTATTATATTGGTAAAGATTTTACACAAATTTAAGAAGAGTGCTACAGACCCCAAAGCCTGCTTTAACATAGAACTATTGTAAGCCTAGAACATATTGGAGAACTTATCTTGGTCCTATTGAAATACATGGCAGTACTGTTGCCTGTTTTCAGATTCAGTCGCGGTCCTCTCTCCATGTCTGTGCTTTCAAATCAGCCTGTATGTTTAATCAGGTTTCAATAGAAATATTTCTACAGGGTTCTTCTGATCAAGGAGGTTCAAACCTCATCATGGTCTAAGGAAGGATAATGAAATGTAGGAATAAGAGAAAGGGCACGGTGGTGTGGAGGTTATCACTGTCGCCGCGCACCTCCAGGATCTGGGTTTGATTCCCAGCCATGTTTGACTCACGCCCCTGTGTGTATGGATTTTGCATTTTCTTGCCAGTGTTTGGTGGGTTTCCTTCGGGTACTCCAGTTTCCTCCAGCTGTCCAAAGACATGCAGATTAGTCTAATAGCCATTCCCAAATTGCCTGTTGTGTACAAGTGAATGTGTGTGTGTGTGTGTCCTGTGATGGATTGGCACCCTGTCCAGGGTGTACTCCGCCTCCTGGGATAGGCTCCAGGTCCCCCACGACCCTGAATACAGGATAAAGCCGTATAGACAGTGAGTGAGTGAGAAATGGTGGAGAATTTGATTTAGTTACATATTATGATTGTTTTGTGTGGCAATTCATATAGTGCCACACTGACTCCAGATTGTTATTTTTTTCCTTTAAAAATAATTTTTTTATTAATATATGTTTGCATTGGAGATGGTAAAATGTTGCAGTTCCTCTATAATCCTACAGGTGGTGCTCTAAAGTATTTATAGGCAGGCAGAACTGCATATTGGATGGAGTACTGTTTAAAATTGTAAGAAAATCTTGAAAAAACAAAATCTGGATATTTAAATCGTGATACGAAGAGAATCGCAATATAAATCGTATCGAACAAACAGTCAGGGAAGAGTCCGTTATATGTGTTAAAGAGTCTCTAATCATTCTAATTCATTTCTGCAGGTGAATTAATTAACCTAGCCATATACTGCGAGCGCATCCGGAGGCAATTTTGGCCCGAGTGGTTCGTGGACGTCGACGACCTCTACTACGACGGCTCGAGCGAAGAACCGCACTCTCCGTCTCCGCTGCTCGACCTGGGCCTGTTCTCCCCCAGTGACGGTTTCCCGGCGGAGCCCAGCACGCTGTCGCGCTCCGACACCACACACTCTCTGGACAGCGATCGCACCGGACACTCGCTCTTCGACTCTGACATGGACGGCGAGTACTCGGAGACGGAGCAGGTCAAGTGCTAACCACTTTGTCTGTCACGATGCCGCTTCTCTGGCATGTCCGTCCTCCATCGCGCCTCCTTCACTAAGGACGGCGTTCACCTTTCGGATGAGGACGGGGCTTCACTAGAGGGATGACAGGAGCATGAAAGGTGTGCAATGTTATCGATGGGAATGCTGAGGAATCTCCGGTTTACAAGCAAGTTGGGCTGGGTATGATTAGTGTAATGTTATAGCGTGACCTCGACATTGCGATTGGCGTCACGTGGCATGAAGCTGATTGGACATGTAGCAAAGTTCCCCCCCCCCTCCCCTACTTCTTACTTTACACAACACAAGAAATATTGCGTCCCAGTTTATAAGACGTTATGTTGCTTAAAACAGATCCCATGATACTTAGTGTGTATTGAAAATGTCATTGGGCATTTATTTATTTATTTATTTGTTTGTTTATTTTTTGCCCACCCCTACTTGCTAGGAAATATGTTGGAGGTAAAAAGGTCGTAATAGGGATAGGAAATAAAAAAGAAGGATAGAAAGAACAAGGCATAAAATTTCAACCAGGTCAAATCACCATGATGTGTAAATAAAGAACGAGATCGACACAGAGAGCCAAGGGAGTGAATGACGCGACTGCTGAATCGTTCCCTCCATCGTGACAGATCACTGTTCCTCATCATCCTCTCGCCGTGTCGGAGCGAAAAACAAAAAGGTCGCTTCCTGTCTTAAGGTGTATTAATGTATGGATCCTGATACAGGAGTTTCCTTTTAACCTTTTCCCGGAAGAGAAATAAAACACTTGTCCCTTTAAAAAAAAAAAAAAAACAGAAGGAATGAAAAAAAATCTATATATTGGTTGGTATTTTATACAAATTGAATTCTTATAGCAATCACATTAGATCAGTGTAACTGAAGGAGGTGAATGGAAGTGTCTGGGTTATAACGTATCCACAGTACATACGCTACAGGTGTGTATATTAGAGCTGTGATGGATTTATTTATTTATTTATTTTTATTCAATTCAATAATTGAATTTGTTTACGAATCAGAATCGATTCACTCTTTTTAAAATGATTTATTTCATGTTAAATAATCTAAAATTGCTGTGTTCCTTAATAAATTTGTATATAAATATTTTGGGTTGATGGGCGGTCGGTATACAGCGGTACCTCGGCATACGGATTTAATAATCTGTTCCAATTCTACCAGTTTCCACCAGTATAATCATATTTTTGCATATAAAACAATCAAAGCATTTAGAGAAAATATGAAATAAACATCCATTAAATCTCACTCGTTTACTCATCATCTATACGGCTTTATCCTGTATTCAGGGTCATGGGGGACCTGGAGTCTATCCCAGGAGACTTAGGGCACAAGGCAGAGGTACATCCTGGACAGGGTCCAAATCCATCGCAGGGCACACACACACACACACACACACACACACTACGGGCAATTTGGGAACGCCAATCAATCTGATCTGCATGTCTTTGGACTGTGGGAGGAAACCGGAGTACCCGGAGGAAACCCACAAAGCATGGGGAGAACATGCAAACTCCATGCACACAGAGACGAGAATCGATCCTGGGCGGGAATCAAACCCGAACCTTGGAGGTGCAAGGCGACAGTTCTTCCAAGACAAAACTGATAGTGGCTCCATTTTCTTCTTGCTACCGTCCTTGCTAACGCATGGTGCTATGTCTTCACTAAGTCTTGCTTGGCTCTCGGACGTACGCACACAACCCAGTTTGGTCGCTTGTATGTCGAATGTGCTGAGGTTCGCCTTCTCATGCTGAGGCAGATTTTTAGTTTTTATTGTAAAATTTCGCAAGGTTGGGCGTTCGTATTGCCGAGGTACCACTGTAATACCGCCACCTACTGGACTGGAAGGTGAAGTGGCCCAGAAAAATGTGACGTTTAAACTATTTAAAACACACATTACATGGCGTTCTAATGCTCATTAGATCCTTTTAGTAGTTTTTTTGAATCAAACAGTAAATATACTGAGCTATGGAATCGAATCAGATGAATCGCGAGTCTACCTGTGATTCACAGCTCTAATGTATATTTAAATGTGATGTAGATGCAGACTTTCTTTTAAAACACATTAATCATTCTGGAACAGCGTTTCCGCCGACACACTTCACTGGTTCTTGTCATGTTTGTCTGTGAGATTCATCCACCCTGTGTGTTGCATGCATGAGCTTCAAGTCGTGAAGGACAAACGGAGATATTCCGTCTGTTGTATTGCATTCGCCACCGTGATTCGCTGATGTTCATGATTCAATTAGATTTCCAGTGTAAAGCAGAAGAATATCCGTAAAATGGTAATCACTGCTGGATGTGCTGTAGTTGTGCTTGTTACGAATGAGTGATTAATACACATGTTTGTTAAGCAGCAGACACCTGTAGTGCGTCTTCCACACCATCCTTCCAGCGCTCTATTTTTTATTTTTAAGCTTTATTTTTTTTTTCATATTTGGAAAAAGGACGGTGTGAAGCCATTCGACCCGACTGGAGACCGGATTAGAGCTGCGTATTCTTCAGACTCCAGATAAAATCACCAGGGATTCATTCATGTTCATGTGAAAACATGACGCTTCACATCAATTTTTTTTTTCTACAATCAATTTTGGTTTACGTTAAATCTTTCGTTGATTCGATGATATTTTGTTCAAATTGTCTACAAATGGCTACAACTCAGGCCCAGTACACACACACACACACACACACACACACACACTCACAGAGGTATGTTTTAAAAACCTGTTTTTTTTCCCCACCTCTAAGAAAAATCATCCACATTAAAAAGCAAAACCGCACTGTCATAGCCTGCCAAACCAGCAGGTGGCGATATAATGATAACTGTAAAGCTCAAACCTGAAAAAAAGAAAGTTATCAGTGAGTACATCACGTTAAACACACAAAGGAGAAGAGTATGGAATTTGCGTTTTTTAAAAACGAATGCAGACAACGAGTTCAGGTTGCAAAAATCTTTGCCCCCCCCCCCCCCCCCCCCCACCAAAGAAAATGGTGTATTGCCCAAGAGTTGTTTTTTTCCCCTCCCCAACCCTGGGAACATGGAACATTTCCAGAACATGTACTTCAGTGGTCGAGTTGCTAGCTCGACGCTCGATTGTCATTCACGTCATTCAGCCTAACCTGCATGTCTTTGGACTGTGGGAGGAAACCAGAGTACCCGGAGGAAACCCACCGTGCCGCCATAGCCCAGGTTACTAGACATTAAATAGCAATAGGAAGAACTTTTATTCGGTCTAATCTTTTTTTTTTTTCAATTAAAAGGATATAAACACACACACACACACTAACGCTGTTGGTTCAGGAACCCTGGGTTTGTTTATCGACTTGTTGCCTAAAGTAAACGAACTTGCTTGCTTTAGCGCCGTTGTGTATTTTTATTTAAAAAATATGTCGAACAATTTTCAGCGCTAATGTTTTCATTTTATAAGCGCTTTGTACATGTTACAGGATCGTTAAAGAGAGTGTGTGTGTCCATCTGGTGCATGAATGAGTCATAGTCATGCATGACTACACATACTTTTCAGGCAGTTGTCTCATGGGTGGCTTGAGACACACACACACACTCACACACACATACAGAGGTTTGTTCCATACCCTGTTCACTGCAGTGATCTGAACAGCGCCTGCACCTTACACACACACTCACATTTGAAAATATGGCACTTACTCATACCTGGGCTTTGAATAACAAACCTGTATTGGCTGTACGTTTCTGAGGAATTAATACGAGCCTGGCATTATTGTGGCATCGATGACTGACTCACCGTGCCAACTGAGCAACACTCTCAGAACTTGTTTACAGGACACACACTTACACACACACTTACACACACACACGACCGTTTATTACAGTGAATAATCGTACAGTCTGTTTTTTTTTTAAGTGTGTTTCTTTGTTTTGCCAGTTTTATTCTCCATCTCTCTCTCTCGGTGTGTGTGTGTATGTGTGTGTGTGTGTGTGTGCATGAGTACACGGCTGCAGTGTATTTCTAGCACGGCCTTTGAATATAATCAAACATCTTGAATCCTGTGCCTGATGCCACTGATATCTTTTTTTCCCACCTTATTTCTCCTAGATGTTGTTTAACACTATCAGTGTGTTCATTTTATTGATGTTTATTCAAATTCTGTTTTAAATTATATCTATTTTTTTTAAATGTAAGACATTTATTTAAGCTGTGTATATACAGTATATATTTTGCCTGGAGTAAATACTTATGCAGTGTGAGTGGATTGCAAGTTCGAACTAATCACATCCCTGATGCAGTCCTGTGTGTGTTTGTGTGTGTGTGTGTGTGTGTGTGTGGAACAAAGGCTATACTGGGGATTCCTGTCCAATCAGACAGATCAGTCTTAAATGTGATCTGAAAGAGTTTAAAGGTCCGATATTGTTTCTTCCATTTTATGGTTGTGTACAATGGTGTAACCTTGCCTTCTCAAAGCAAACAAGTCCAAATCATGTGTGTGTGTGTGTGTGTGTGTGTGTGTGTAAACACTGAACATTTCCTAAAGTAATGCTTGTGTATTGGGTGGAGAGACCTTGGACATGAATACAGAAAGCATCATGAGGACAGATTAAATCACATCCAGAAGCGGAAACGGGAGCACCAGGAGCAACGGGACACGGGTCCAAACTCTAAACAGGGGTCAAAAGATTAATCTTGTCATGTCCATCTTTGTAGTTCAGTGTGTTTGTTTGTGTGTTTGTCTATATGTGTGAGAGAGAGAGAGAGCTAGTTGACTCTAGATGTTGCAGATTCAATGTGTTGTGTATGATGATCCTTGTCTGGACTTCTGGGATACCATGTACATAATTAACTGGGACGGTGAGTGTGTACAGTAAATGATGAAGAGCACTGTAAAATAAGATGAATTAATTAGCTCCTTGGGTGTATAGTAACTAGAGATGAATGACTGTGTGGAAACAAGTACTCGAAGAATATTTAATTAAATATAGCTGTGCTAATTTCACTCTGCCGTGCCGTAGCAGTGTTTATTTGTCGCTCTTTCTCACATACACACCCCCACACCAACACACGCCAACACACACACACTGTACAGTATATACACAAACTGCTTGGGTCCTGTTCTTCATGTCAGCGACAGGGTTATACCGGAAAAGCCCTTAATGCTGATATATGGATTTTGATCCACACATATACAGTATATATGATGTATACACAGTTAAATGTAATATTTTCCTGCCCACTCAATCATGCAAAATCATAAATCACTCTGTTTAAAAAAATCTTTAATCAAACCTTAGAAATTCATAACCCCTAGGGCATAGTTCATGATATTAAACATCACTTTTAAATTATGCATCATGAGATTTTTTTGACACTTATTATTATTTGATTATTTGATCGTGCCAATTTTATAAAAAAGTGCTGCAATTTCTGATTCTTTTGTTCCTCGTTTTAATGCACATCCAGATGTGCATGAAGTAAGCAAGCGTCCATAGTTTTATTCACTCGTTCTCTATAGGACTTATCCTGTACAGGGTGGCGGGAGGCCTGGCGCCTATAGCAGGTGAATTCGGGCACGAGGTAGGGTACAGCCTGGACAGTTGTAAGGCACACTCAAACACTTGGTGGGTACACTCACTCACACACTAACTCCAGGAAACTTGGGAGCATCAATTAACATAATCTGCATGTCTTTGGACTGTGGGAAGAAACCAGAGTACCCAGAGGAAACCCACCAAGCACACTCCACACACATAGACCCGAAGTAGAAATCGAACCCTTGACTTTGGAGGTATGAGGCCACAGTGCTAGCCACTACTGGATTACTACTGGAGGCTGGATTGTGTCAATCTTAGGGAAGACTAAGAGACAAATACCTAGGAATTTTGAAACATCCTTTTCACCTATTATATATTGATATTAAGGCTATTAATATATATTGGTATTAATATATATATTTGTTCATTCATCTCTTATACCATGATCGCGGGGGCCTGGATTCTATCCCATGAGACTTAGGAGGCTCAGGAGACTCTCTCTCTCTCTCTCTCACACAGACACACATGCACACGCACACACTAAGGCAATTTTGGGAAAGCCAATTAACCTAATCTGCATGTTTTTGGATTGTGGGAGAAAACCAGAGTACCCAGAAGAAACCCACCAAACACAGGGAGAACATGCAAACTCCATGTACAATGTTCCATGTATTGTTTCATTTAAAGAAAAAAAAGTAAGACATCAACAGAGAGAGTCATGAGTTTCAGGCCCAGGCCTTTTGAAAAAGTGTAGTTCAAACCTCTGTTGTGTTGAACAACTTTTTCATTCTACACCTACAACTGTGCAAAAGATGCAATTAAATGCTGGCTAGCAAGGATGCCCCCAAGAAAACAAGCAAGAAAAAGAAAAAAAGAAATTATATATATATACCACACATTATATTATAAAAAGCCCAGTAAACAGTAATTAACGAAACAAAGCAAATTTTAGTGTTATAGGCTAAATAAACTCTTTGCCGACTGCACCTAATTCTCTTTTTGCATTCAAACCCAAACAGATGCCATGTTGTTTTTGGTCTAAAATGGGGTCACCTACAATCAGTCAAACATGGTATTGGTGGTAAAAGTGACTCTCCTAGGTGAAAAAGTGAATTTTTAGATAGGGTCATATAACACCATTTTTCAAAATACTTACCTTCTTGTCTTAATTAATTTAATTTAAGAAATACTTTTTACAGGTCATGTGCTTCTAAATGCCAATTTTATTATCAATACTCATAAAGAAATGTGAATAATTTGCATTTTAAATGATTATTGTTTGAAGCGAGACAGTATAACGCAGAAAATTAGCCACTTTGGGGGCTCATATAAAATCATCTTTCCAAAACGACTGAAGTTAACAACTTGAATTTTTTAGGGATTGGCCAGGATCAAGTTACATAAACTTCAGAAATAGCTTCTTTGGCACACATTTTCTGCATTATATCTATAATATAAAATGAGCATCATTACTGTGTTTGGCCGATATATATATATATATATATATATATATATATATAAATTTTAAGTTACAAAATAATATATATATTATTTTGTAACTTTAAATTTACCATTTGTATGGTTTAATTATTTTCATAATTAAATCATTCAATTGAAAAAATATTTATACAAAATATGTCCTATAAAACAGAGGGTACAGTACCTATGACTTTTGCACAGTATACTGTTGGGGAGCTGTTGCTCTTTTTAAAAAATGATCAAGCAAAGTCAACAATATATTAATAATATCATAAACTTGAGACTTCTTGCTCACACATTTTGCATGCATTTTTATCATTACACTATTTACTTCTTGCATGTTTGTAGATATGATAGGTTTGCCTGTAACTTGTGACATGGCCACGAGGTGGCGCATGCGTACTGACCCTTATTCGTTCAGCCTCTGCGCATTCATGATGGATGTTAAGCAGGAATTACACATTTCTCAGTCTCCAGACAGTTTGGTTTAACGTGGATTATTTAGAAAAACGTCAGACAACTAAACAAACAGCAGAGACGCATAAATACTCCCTGCTTTTTGTGTTTTTATCTCTGCAGTTGTAATTAAAAAATCTCTTAAACAGAAAAACACAACAGATTAAACTAAAAACTATTAGGTTAAATATGTTTTTTTTATATAGAAAATTTCACTTTTATAAATACAAATACAAAAAAATGACAGGGTGTCACAGTTTTAATCACAGTTCTTTTTCTTTGTTGTTTTGAAATAAAAAATGATGTGATAATTGTACAATCACGATTTGCAGTGTTTACAGTACCGTCTGCTTCACACCTTTAAACTGAGCAAAACATTAAACGACATTAAAACATGTATGCTTGATGTACTCTCAGGTCTCTAAACACCTGCAGTGTTCATTTTGGGATCCAGACAGGATTACTATGTACTAATACAAAACCTTAGCCTATAGTGTGTGTGTGTGTGTGTGTGTGTGTGTAGGCTTATACCCTGATTTCAGTACACAGGTACACAGGTTACATGACATGATCTGATCAAGCATAACCTTCAGATTTCCGTATAACAGTATGCGGTCCTATGATATGTCAGGCCTGAAGCAGCCTGTTATTGAGAGTTTGATTAATTTCCCAATTATAAGCTTTATAAATATACACTGTTGTTTCTGAATTAATCCAATCAATTCAATAAAAAATCACAATCTTTATTTTATTTGTGTGAGATCTTATTTTCTCTGCTTGATTTTACTGGAAATAAAAATATATCTAATTTTCTCTGGTTGGTTTTGAATGAAAATAAAATAAAATAAAATAAATTAATTAAATTTCTCTTGTTGGTTGTATTGGAAATCATTTGAACAAAATTTTAACAATTTGAACAAAAGACGTATATATATATATATATATATATATATATATATATATATATATATATATATATATATATATATATACACACACACACACACACACACACACAGTTTTGTTCCAGTGAAATCTGAAAGTGTTAAATCAACATTCAGGGTGTTCATTTAAATAATGTAACAAGTTGCTGTGATAATTATAAAAACAAAAACGTATTAGCTGTAAGAATTATAACAGATAACACAGCCATAAGGATAGGATGTAATGTGAATAAATAATTATAATAAAAGAGTGTCGACTCATTAAATTGACTATTCTCACAGTGCTGAGGACGGGATGAACAGGTGGACACTGTCCAACAATGTCCAACTGTGTCCAACAATGTCCATCATGACATAGGCTATAAACAATCTCCATTCATTACTCGAGTTAGACCGTGTATTTACCGTGCGTGTTTAACGAAGACTCCATGCGTCTAGTTCTCATATTAAAACTGTCTCTCTGTCTATGCTAGAATTTCAGCTAAACCAGAAATAATCATGTTTGTAATCATTTGTGTTTCAACTAAACACTGATGAAGGTGCAATGCAAAAACAATAATCAATCTAGAGTGTAAATAATAATAATAATAATAATAATAATAATAATCCATCCTAAATTCCATCACTACAGTTCATTAATGCACTAGCATAACGTGTAAAAGCATTTTTTTCCTTTAATGACAAGAAAAAAATGAAAAAAGATATTTAAAAATTGTGCAAGTTGTCAGTCAAGTATTTTTTTTTTTGTTTATATATATATATTATAAAAACAATCCAGAATCATTGCTCATCTCACAGGCTCTAGAGCTACATCCAAGTTGTGCTTTGGCTGCGCCAAGATAAGCGGACAAGAACAAACAGTATCCAAACCATACGGAAATAATAAACAAAACAATAATTTAAATAATAATAATAATAATAATAATAATAATAATAATAATAATAATACAACCAAAGTAGCTTACAGTAAGCTTATTTGCGTGGTTGTTTTGGTGATCTGGGTGTTCCACTGAGCACAGGGCTGGTGTCCGAGATGTTCTCTTGTGAGACAGTGAGAAAGAAGAAGGCAAGAAAAGGCGCATTGTGTGGACAGTAAGGGTCAAACGAACAATTTGGTTGCTTAAAAACAAGAGAGAAGTACAAAACACAAACGACTATAAATAGACATTAATTAGGGTGACGCTGCAATTAAGAAGCTTAAATAGAGCGTTTAAATTCTTCACAGTAAAACGTGGTCAGGTATAGCGTATTTGTCTATTATTATTATTATTATTATTATTATTACAGCATAATATATATATATATATAGGTTTAGATTTATTAATTAATAGTGTATTTATCATTATTAAATTCCCCAAACCATCACCTGTCAAACAATAACATGATCATTTAGAAAATCTTACATTTCCAGTTTAACCAGCTTTCATTTAAAATATGAAGCATTACATAATTTGTAAAAAAATAATAATAATAATAATAATAATAATAAAAAAATTATAATAATAAAATAAAATGTCCTTAGAATGACACTGGATTTAATTTTGATGTTAGCTTGCTCCTGTATTCCGTTTTTGCATGTAATGCACAGAGCCATCGTATTATTGGGTAGACCTGTCTTCATGCTGATATGTGCTCATAGCTCATACACAGCAGCAGGGCGAATTCGTGACCTGCATAAAGCTGGTCTGGTTTGCGGTGTGCAGTGTTGGGGAAACAGCACTTGGCAGCCTTTTGTTATGATCAAAACCTAAACAGCATCAGCGTCATAGAAAAAAGAGCTCGAATGGAGACGTTACAGCTCTAAGCTTAGGTAAAAAAAATAATAATAATAACAACAACAATAATAATAATAATAATAATAATAATCGGGGAGCGACAGACAGCGCAGCGGACACGTTTTGTGGCCCTGACGGGAAGATGGCGTGTTGAACGCCCTTACAGCTTTCTGCTCCAACCCTGGTGTGTGACGTGCTTTCACAGATCCTTAGGCTTCTAAGCTTAAATTGAGCGTTTGTTTGTTTGTTTATTTATTTCTTAGTTTTTTTTTCATGGCCCCCTTGCGCGATTGTTTTGGGTTCCCCGAGTGTCTTATGCGACACATGCGTCCCGTCGCCCGCCCCTGTCCGCATTGTTCGGGCAACAACATGCAACACCTATGCGATGTCACGTAGGCTCTGGTGCGCCTCGGTCCACCGTGAAGCGGAGACAAAGACACGGTCTGAGCTTGTGCAGGTGGTGGGAATTATACAAAATATATCACGGAAAATCCCGCTACGACGCTTCCAAAAAAAAACCCAAACAAACAAACCAAAATCACGGAACTGGTGTCCGGTCGCCGTGGTGCGGCGGCGTGTCCCCGTACACGTCCTTGTTCTCGGCTAACGGAGCGCACTGAGGAGTCATGCGCTTCTCCTTCTGCCGCCTGTTGCAGAACCAGACCCGAACGACCTCCTTGTCCAGCTGCAGACTGTCCGCCAGGGCGGTAATCTCCGCCGCGCCGGGTTTAGGGCACTTTAGGAAATGACTCTCCAGCGCGCCCTTGACGCCCACTTCAATAGACGTGCGCTTTTTCCTTTTCCTACCCTGCGCTGCGATTTTGTCCAGGCTCGTAGGGCTACCCGAAGTCGAGTCGGCCTCCTCCAGCCACTTGTTCAGCAGCGGCTTGAGCTTGCACATGTTCTTGAAGCTGAGTTGCAGCGCCTCGAACCTGCAGATCGTAGTCTGAGAGAAGACGTTGCCGTAGAGCGTGCCGAGCGCCAAGCCCACGTCGGCCTGCGTGAAGCCGAGCTTGATGCGCCGCTGCTTGAACTGCTTGGCGAAGTGCTCCAGGTCGTCGGATGTTGGCACGTCGTCGTCCGAGTGCTCGTGCTGGCCCGGGCGGAGGCTCGGCGCGTGGCCGTGCTCGCTGATGCGCGGGCTCGGTTCGTCCTCGTGCGCGTCGCTCAGGGCGTTCGCGTGGTGGTGCATGCCCTGCTCGCCTCCGTAGCCTGGCTGCGCGTAAATCATGCTCGGTCCGTTCGAACTCGTCATGTGCGCCGTTGTGCTCGCTCTCCAGTGATGATCCTGGTGATGCGCGCCCTCGTGGACCAGTCGCGACTGTTGCTGCTGCTGTTGCTGCTGCTGCTGCTGTTGTTGCTGTTGCTGCAGACTCGGCGAGTGCTGGAGCTCCTCGGCGTCGCCGTGCAGCGTGGGTTTGATGTCCTGCTCGGACCACGGCGAGCCGTCGCCGTGCGAGAGCGCCGCGAGCCACTGGTGCGCGTGTCCGAGCGGGTTGGCGGCGCTCTGGAGCGTGGTGTAGTCGCTGTGCAGCAGGCTCGGCGCGTCCCTGTACGCTGGCGCCTGCTGCATGCTTCCAGCTTCGGACGCGCTCGACGTCAGGAGGCGGTAGTGGTTGGACGCCGCGGTCGCCATAGCCTCCAGCGGGGCACAGAAAGAAAGAGAGAGAGTGTGTGTATATGTGTGAGAGAGAGTGTGTGTATATGTGTGTGTGAGAGAGAGAGAGACAGAGAGAGACAGGCAGAGAGGGGGGCTTTTTGCTTTGCTCGTGTCGATGGGCTTCACGCTTACTTTTTTGTGCCACAGGCGGCTCCCCAGCGCCGAGTGAAGGCGCGCGTCTTGTGTTCCTGCCCCGCTCCGCTCGTGATTGGACAGGAAGGCTTGACAGACGCGGTTGCCCCTGACAGCGACGTGTTCATTGGTCACGGGAGATGCTGGAAGCCTCTCGGCGATCGGTGCTTGAAGTTTTTGCGCGATCCTGAGCGCCAACACGGAGACGAGGACCTGAAGGGACGGGGACCGAGACTTGTAAAAACCCGGATAATAATCCTATATAAATATATAAAATCAGCAACGTGCAACTTTGACAAACTGAAGTCTCAATTTACCTGTCGGTGGAGATCTTCTGTCTCTTAGCGTTTCTTAGGAGCTGATCAGTCAGGCAAGACTGCAAACGAATATTCAATAAATACAAAATACAGCAAATAATCTTAGTGTGTGTTTGTGTGTGTGCATGCAACTGAATAAGCAATAAAAACACTAAACAGAATACACAACATCAAATAATCTTAGAGTGTGTATTTAGCATTTAATAATTTTTTTGTCAAACTTTTAACAGAAATCTGTTACGAATGCAGATTATTATTATTATTATTATTATTATTATTATTATTATTATTATTATGCACACACATTTCCCTCCTCTTTACCTTGTCCCTGACCATCCAGTCGTCAGAGTGCACTATGGGACATACTTCTCGGGCCTCTGCGTGTTGCTATGGCGAGATGTGAATGAAAACGACGCCGCCCACGTCACATCTGCTGGAGCCGCTTCTCTGAGCGCATTTTAAAGCACACAAAGGCGGAAAAAAAGAAAAAGCAGAGGGCAGCTTCGGCCGCGGGGCCGAGGAGAGGTGAATGCGCTTCTGTCCCAAAGTGTAGGCATCTCTCTCTCTCTCTCTCTCTCTCTCTCGCTCTTGTTCACATTGTACTTTAACTGCAATGTGCAGGTCTTGTTTCCGACTTGCGTTTTCTTACTACTGTATATACATTTCTGTTCCATTGATTAACAGACAGCCACCAAAAAAAGCAATTTTTTACTGCACATAATAATCTACTAACAACCTTGTATATAATAACAATAGCATAGGCACGAATAACATGTTTATAGACTGCATACACTCTGGCACCAGCAAACCATTAACCCACATTTTGTTATTAGAGAGGGAAAAAAATAACAGAACAAGAAAAATAACACCTTTTTTCATATTGCATCACTTTCTGAGGAAAATATGCATTTATGAGGTTATTACTGCAAGATCTTTGTATTATTACCAGAGCCTTTTAAAATCTTTTTGTTTTGAAACATGCAATTTATAGATGATAAACTCTCTCCACCTCTTCTGGATACACCTTCTAATTCAGTGTTTTTTATTTTTATTTTGTGGTTTATGTTCTACATACTAGAAAAATTGTGGCGATTTCAAAACTATTAATTAAATAACACATTTGAAATTAGGTAATTATGTAACAGCAACAACAACAACAACAACAACAACAACAGTCAGTTGTTGTTTTAAGACATGGCAGTTTAGCCTTTCTGTAACAGTTGCTGCAAGAACAGTATTGTCAAGTGCGTTTGCAAAACCCATCAAGCACCATGATGAAACTGTCCCTTATGAAGAGCACCCCAGGAAAGCAAGATAAAAACTTACATGTGATGCAGAGAAGTTCATTTAGAGTTACCAACCTCAGAAATCACTAATTAACAAACAGCACCTCATCAGAAGCTTTATAGAACATAATTAGCAGAAACATCTCAATATCTGTTTAAAGAAGATTATTGCACATTTTGGGCACCTTCAGCATCGTTTTACAATGTAAAAATAAATTAAAATCAGGAATCACTATGGAAGTTGAAGGTATATGATTTTTTTCTTCAGGCTTCCTGAAGAAAAAATAATAATATTTGCCTCTAATTTAGTGCAAATTTGAGACTTTCATTTTCAGTCCAGTCCATGTACCTGACCTTATTCAGAGAATGTTTTTGTTAAGTCAAACAGTGACCTATGATTCATTTAATATAAAAATCATCCAGTTTAACCAGTGAGAAACAAGTGCAGATGATGACAGATGATCAGACCAGTGATATGTATACTGATGATGCTGAATGCTGAGTGGTTTGAACAGACAGAGAGGGGAAATGAGGTTGCTGCTGAGGGTGTTACATAAACAATAAATGATCTATAGGCTCTTATCACAGTAAAACATTATTCCCATGTCTTTTACTTTTGCATTTATTCATATAATTAATTCCATAACATTAACATTAAATCTCCCTAGGTTTTGGGTTCCCTCCTTTGGGTGCTGCGGGTTGTGATGCGGCCTCTATGGATTGGACCTCTTTGTCTGGTGTGTCCCATATGTGCTTGATCGGATTGGGATCTGGGGAGTTTGAAGGCTGGGTCGCCAGACGTGGGGCCCTTTGCTTGCTAGCCAATTTATTGATAGATTGTGCATATTTTTACCAGCTAACCTTATGTTGTTTTATATGATGATACTGCTTATCAAGACATAGAGCTATAGAAATGATGGATAGATAGATCTTACAGGTTAAGTTCATATTGTATTATATGTGTAGGAAACCTTAATATGGTACTGCTTATCTTGTGTGGCCAACCTCAAATCAGGGCTATTAATATAAAACTGAGTAGTAGAATGAACAATGGGCATGAAGCGCTCAAGCAGAAGGAACATTTGCAGTAATCTGGATGTAATTGTTATAATTACAAGCCGTCGCCTCTAAGACAATCGTGTCAATCGAGACAGAGAACACATTACTTTAATAGAGTAATATGCAAACTGTGGATGGTTCAATTACATGACTTAATAACATATAAATGATGCGCAACCCCTGATTAGGAACCACAGTCTAACCAGTTACCATTATTTCAGTTTATAAATCTGTAGTCTGCTTTGGTCTGCTCTGTTAGCCCCCTCCTTCCCCCATCCCTTTAAGTTATACTACAAATGACTAGTTGAGTGTCTGAGCATTAAATTAACAGTAATTATATCGACCCCATGCTGCAACGATTCAATTTCTCATGGTCTAATTGGCTAAAAGTCGTTTGTTAGCTGTCCAAAGCCCCCCCCCCATCCTAAGCTTAATAGAATGTTTTGAAACATGGACATGCACCCATATGGAGATGTTAATGGCTTACGTGTATGCAGATGTGTAAGGTTCTGTGTGCAGTTGGCTGGAGATAAATCGCTGGAAAGTCAAAAGGATTTGAAATGATTTTGAAATCGACATTTTTTCGACGTTTGAAAATGACTCAAGTGAATCAAGCCGTCAAAAAACAAAACAAAAAAAAATAGTGTTTTTTGTTCTTAATTCACTCATGATGATAAAACAAGATAGAGGACATGACATGACATGACAGGACATACGGTGCGTGCACATGAGTGTTAGTAGCATGTCAGCCGTTTATAAATCATAATTTATTTCAAACATTCTAATTATGATGAATTGTAGACTATTCTTAAATTGCCTAGGGAATATATATATATATATATAGACACACACTCACACAGCGTTTGTGTTTGTGTGTCTTCCTCACAGGGCCTCCTGCCAATCTGGACAGAGCTTGTTTGAGGTGAGCCGTGTTGTAGATATGAGTGGGGCTGGGTTAGACGGGCCCACTGTCCCGCATTCACATGCAATTAGGCCTCACAAAAGCCTTGTTAAATGTGTAATCCCGGGACTCCTTTTCCCTTTGATAGTGTTGGCCAGCTGTAGGGGAATGGGCATTATTCTCATTATAAAGGACCTTTAGCTTAGTTCAGTGCAAACGGTTCCCACTGAGTACATCAACACTGGGGTCACACACACACTACAACACACTCACACACACACACGCACACACACAACCACACAGACCCCCCTTTGCAATGCTGCCTCCATCCTCACACACACTCACACACACTCACACACACACACACACACACACACACACACACACACACACACACACACACACACACACACACACACACACACACACACACACACAGGCACACACAAATCTGCTACCACCACCTTCACAAACGTTCTGTACCGTGCCGCCTTCCAGCTCATACCCAGTGCTCCAAGCTTGATAGCTTTATTTAGAAGTAAACACTTCCCATGCTGCAAATCATAACTTGACTGATCTGTGATTTCTTATCTAACTGATGACTCCCTTACACGTCGAGCAGAGTAGGCCACGGTGTTCTTCTTCTTTTTGCACTCTATTAAAAAAAAAACGAAAAGAAAAAACAAGTTCTTATTTTAAATGTCCTGTTCGCTGTTAGTCAAGCAGCACTACACCAACAGCAATTAATCAGCCTGCTGGCAAAAAAAAGAACATTACACCCGTCTTTCCACATCGCTCCTCTTATAGTACTATATGTAATGACTACACATCGTAAAATCTTTTTATGTCGTTTTTTCCCACTCATTTCTAAATGGAAATAATTTAGTTATAAACCGCATGACCTACAGTATGTAGTATTATAAGTTAAAAAGTTAAAAGTTACAGGTTACAAAATCAAAGGCAATCCAGTCATTTGCTTGTCTGAAATGGATCCCACACAATGGCACGATTGCTCTTAACTTTACTGTATATTATGCACACACACACACACACACACACACACACACACACACACACACACACACACACACTAGGGGATGGTTTACCAACTGGCATGGTTTTTCTTTGGGAGCTCAGAAACTGGAGCGCCTGGAACACACTTGAACTTAGGCTCATATTTTGGAGACGTTATCTGTATATTAAGACATATTCCTAGCCTAAACAGGTATCCAAGAATTACAAGATGCAACATTACAAGTCAAACTTGGATGAAATTTCTTGTGGAAAAACCTATTGACATTTACAGAAGACTTCAAGCACAGTATGGCGATGAGACTCTTAAAACATTTAATTCATGCAGATGTTTTAAAGGACTGTGAATGATGAAGGTTGGTGTAGTAGAGGATTATATAGAGAAATAAAGCTAGTTTTTCCTCTCCTAATGGTTATTGAAATCCCGTCGTAGATGAATTTGAAACAGGAATGTTAATATTTGCAAACATGTAAAGATGCTGTACAAAATGTTAGAGCATTTTATAAATAAAAACCGACTGATGCTTTATTGCTGTCTCTGTTCAAAAGGGTTTAATGACTGATCACCTGTAGTTCAGAATTTGAATTACACTACATGTAGAGTTACAGTATATTTGCCTTGGGAGTAAAAGAATGCAAACCACACTAGGGTTCTTACTCTAAAACCACACCTCCTATATGGTTATATTCATATAACAGCATGGTTTGGATAATAATTAATTCAATATTAATGTACTGTTCTAATATGTTATTTCAATAAGTTAAAACATACTGTACATACAGGAGACTGTATATAGGGACTTCCTATAATTTATATTATAATATAAGATTAAGATATGCTTTTATTGAGCAGAGAAAAGCCTGGAGTGAATGAGTCTCCAGTCTTAGTGCTTCTTCACCACAGAGAAGTCTTTCTCGTCATCATCATCATCATCATCATCATCATCATCATCATCATCATCATTTTTATTATTATTATTTTTATTGTTAGTAGTAGCAATATTATTATTAGTAGTAGTATTAGGGTAAAACAAGACATATTGATGCTGGAACAACTGTTTATAACCGTTACAATAAGTTGATCCATAACATTAAATAAAAATGAAAAACAACAGTCATAAATGGAAAAAAAAGGAATAAAAATAAAAAATACACAATACTATGTCAGTACATTATACTATGTCAGTACATTATATTACAGTCTCATCATCCCATCCTTGTATGGATCTATTTCCCATAACAGCACATACATCACGAGTTGTTTTCTCCGTGTGCCCTAAGAAATGTGTGACCAGTGCAAATACTTATG
Organism: Channallabes apus; assembly: GCA_030522415.1. Taxonomy (NCBI): domain Eukaryota; kingdom Metazoa; phylum Chordata; class Actinopteri; order Siluriformes; family Clariidae; genus Channallabes; species Channallabes apus. Next base: position 29,070,279 of record CM060114.1, read on the forward strand.
TCAGTCATTCTTTTTTAAAATTCCTATAAAAAAGTTTTTTTATTCTATTTTATAATGTTTTTAATTTATTTATTTTTAGTACAAATGATATTCTAAGCAACAACTTGAGTGAAAAGTAGAATCACTGAAATAGTGACATGAATCTGTAAGTTTCTTAGTATTTGATTCATCCTCCTATTTTTTTCTTCTTTAATGACAGAGTGCACTAGAGCTGGCATGGACTCTATAAATGTGTGTAAAGTCTTATGATCCATTTACATCAAATCCATCAGAGTGTAGTCAGATCACATGCCTAAATAGAATGGACATGAGGAAAAGCTGAGCTTTTGTAACAAAGCGTTTAAGATGATCAAAATTACACGTTCACTTGCATTTAAACAGTGATGTGATGAAATGTTGCGCAATCCTATTTTACAAAATTCTAAAACATTTAGTTAATTTCCAAATTTAAACGGAAAAAAATAAATAAAATCGATGTGATCTCAGTCTCCACTGTAAACATGGCACTGTATCATGGCACTAAAACACCAAACACATCTCCACATCAGCAAGGTAACCCCAAAGCTCTACTGCCTGCACATGATCTCATAATTATCAGCCTAATAAAGGTAATATTTACATAACGGGAGTCTGTCTTTGGCTGAGACACCTAAGCGAATGGTTATTACGAAACTTGGAACTTGTCAAGATTTCAATTATAGCTGGTTGTTTCTCCTGAGCTAGGTGTTAGAACACCGGTAGGATAATTTAATGACCGAGCGCATTTACAGCCTGGAAAATGAAGCTGTAGAAGAGCCAATATAACCCGAAAGAGAACAGCTTGAACTTTATACTCTATTAGGAGTCTGTCAAAGATTAATACAATCATAAATATGGCAATTAGCAATTGTTACTACTACATGGACCAAACAAACATTTTTGCTCCAATGTTTCATCGTTTATGATGAGAAAATATATTGCTTATAAACTGTCGACTATGAAGTCACAATCAAAACAATTAGTGTTTCATTCTGAAAGGTTCTGTGTAATGCGATAAAGACAGGTTTCACATGAACAGATTGCATTCAACACCAGCTTCATTCATGCATTTAAAAAAAAAAAGAAAGAACAATGCACAATATATCAAGCATGCATGTAAATCCAAAATGTCTCCCTAATCACTTCGCGTCTCTCTGCTTAGAAGTTTAGCTATTCTTTAACATTACACGTTAATGTGAAAACGCATAGCTCCCTTTTTCTGCTCCTCAAACTTGTCAGGTTGTCATCATTACTGAGAAACTTTTTAAAACAAACACTAAAATATGTCAGCGTTTAAGCCTTGCTAGTGTCACTTCTGCTTATCCGGTGATACTGGGGGCCTTTTAGTTCTTTTATAAGCTCCTGGAATATTTAGAGCGGCGCAGAAGGTTAGTGCCATGAAAGTCTTAGCTGATCAATATAGATGGGCCCGACCCGCGATTAGACCTGGAGTAAATCTGGACAAATCGATGTGGATGCTTACACTACAGGTTAAGCGAGCTGTGGTATAACACGCTCGAACCCGGATTTTCATGTGGATTGGGATACAATCTGGATGCTTGTTTTAAACAATCGTGATTTCCCCCGAACCCGAGGGAGCGAAGGTTATTAACCAAACAGTAGTTTATTCGTGCTTTGCATTGCCTCCATATCATAAGCAATTAGTCAGTAATAAACATGCAATGCAACACCAGTTTAATAACACCAATAAACCAATTATCCTATTTTCCTCTTTCTCTCCCTGCGCCATTCTCACTTTTCTTTTTTCCCCCCTTGCACCATCTTTGTCTCAGTCTTTCACCTCCACCCTCTTTGTTGGACCAACAAACCCACCAAGTCCCCCCATCTTTCTCTCTCTTAAGATCCACTCAAGCCTCACTAAAGCTTTCACCTCGTTTAGGTCACTTTCCCAAGAGCCCCTCTCCCCTGTCCGGAGGAGGAGGAAAAAAAGACAAGAAGTGGTTTAAGACAGGACACCATCTGTCCTCTAATCATAAAGGACCACAGGCATGGAGTGAATATGTATGCATGTGTGTGTGTGTGTGTGTGTGTGTTTGAGTGAGTGTTTCTGCATGAGAAAGTGAAGAAGAAAGAAAGAAAGAAAGTGAAGAAGAGATGGAGAGGCAGAAGATTTTTTAATTATTTTTTAGAGTAAGAAGGAAGTGCTATATTATATACGTTCAGTGTCCCATGTATGTGCGTCCAGTCTCTTCTGTGTCTTTGTTTGTTTGTGAGAGAATGAGAATGTGTGTGTTTGGGTGTGAGAGATTAGCAAGACCCCCTCTGGTTCGCAATTCCTTACAAAGCTGCACCTTGCAGCTGCGACCTGCATGACCCCTTGGTTCCATGGCAACCGTGTGGGCCCACAACCTGCCCTCAGTGCTAGTCTGTGTGTGTGTGTGTGTGTGTGTGTGTGTGTGTTTCTGTGTGTGTGTGTGTCTGTGTGTGTGTGTGTGTGTGTGTGCGTGCGCCTGAGAAAAGACCAACCACAACTTAAAGAGCCATTCAGTTCATCTTCACCATGCGAGCTCAAAGAAGAACAGAGGAGAGTGCAGGGTGATCACTGCAATCACACAGTTTCAACAAGTGTAAGACTGCATGGGGAAAATAAAGCCTATGAAATCTCACAATTGTCAGGATAAAACCAAAAATAAATGTAAACATTTTTACTTTACTGAAGCCAGGACAATAATAAAGGACCATAATATACTGTTACACAATAAACTGTTAATGATATATTAACTTGCTTTACAAATGAGTATTTATCTATATCTAGATGGTGCAGCTGTCTTTCAAACAATTGAAATTCATCTTAAAGAAGAAAAAGAAGAAAAGCACATATTATGTTTAAACACTAAATTGCTGCAGTGTTTTAAGTACAACTTGTCCTTTCTTTAAAAAATAAAAATTATCAATGTTTTTTTTAATAATAATAATAATAATAATAATAATAATAATAATTACAACAATTTGGCAAGTACCATGTAAAGATAATCCTGACATAATAATAATAATAATAATAATAATAATAATAATAATAATAATAATAATAATTATTATTATTATTATTATTATTGTTGTTGTTGTAATCAGATTGATGGAGTAAGAAGTATGACTTGAATGACTGAAGGTCTGTTTATTGCTTTTTTCAATGTATTTTTTAATATTGAAAATGTGAAAACTTTTTGCATGTTTTTGTTTGGTTTTGTTGCCCCATAGAAAAAAAAAATGTTTTTGCTATGTTTTACTACATAAATTCTAAAAAAAAAAAAAAAAAGAAAAGAAAAGAAAACCCTACACATATTTATAAATTCCAATAGAATACCAATTAACATTTCTGCATGAACAGCGCTGACTTGGAAGTAGAAGAAGCCCAATCTACAGTATAGCCTTTTCACTGCTTAAAATGTGCACAGAAAATGTATTCTTGTTTATTAGAAGGATATGATAAAACATATACTGAAATGTATATATAGCTATTAAAATATAAAAAAAACTAAGTTAGTAAAATATGATTGAAATTTTGCATATTAAAAAAATATATATCATCCGAGTATTCATGTAAATTAGACCATACACTATAAACTGGGATTTCTCAGAGCAAAAAATGTCTTATTTTTCCAACAATTCAGTGCAATCAGTGATCAGTGCAATCAGAGACTGAGATGTGGTTAGGGCTGTGAACAAGACATAATGGAAAATGATTTAATTATGTATTTCCTGAAATCTAGTTTAAAGCAGAAGCGCTTCGTGATTGTAAACGTGAAGGAATTTGGTTGGAGAGTCATAGGATTCTTCATTTGCATAAAATTCAACAATAATTCCTGGTAATTCTTGGGGAAAGACTTTGGAATATTAAACAGAGTTGAATTAAAAGAGAACCACACATATCAAACCATAATTTAAGCAGAAGAGATGAACTTGATAAAGACCATGTACCATGTACCACATCTCCACTACATGACTGAGGAATACAAAAGACCCACACTGTTCTCTCTGGGAATGTTTGATTCTGTGTCTGATACATCTTACAAGACAGCATATAAGCAGGGCTTATAAATAAATAAAGGGATTTCACAGTCTAAGAATTCGCCCTGGAATATGTCTGTGGCATCAGAGAGGAAAAATTACACAGACGGGATAATCTGGTCATTCGGTACATTCAAGTCATCAGCTGACTTCATTTTATTGCCCCATAACGTTGCTGAGTCTAAACCTGACCAACTGAGGGAACACCAGATCATAACACTGCCTCCAGATGATTGTACTGTGGACACTATGCATGATGGGTCAGTGGGACACTATGCACTATGCATTGCTTCATGCGCTTCCCTATTTACCCTGACACACCCATCACTCTGGAGTAGGGTCAATCTGGAAACATCAAACCACAAGACCTTTTCCTATTGCTCCAAAGACTAATCTTTATAATAATAAAAATAATAATGCATTTTATTTATATTGGTGCCTTTCTGATCACACAAGGTCACCTTCCACATAAAAGATAAAACAAGATAACATTGATAAAGATAACATTGAGTAGTTATTAATTAAAACAATATTAAATGAAAAAAGAGACAGTGTCATACTGTAATTTAAGACATGTAAAAACAAATGACGATTCAAAGGGAGATTTAAATGGAGATTTGAGTGCAGCCTTACATCATGTAGGATAAGCGCTTCTGAATAAATGGGTCTTAAGGAGAGATGTGAATTTGATTGGAGAATCTTGGATTCTTTTGGGGAGAGAATTCCAAAGACGTGGAGTGATACAGTTAAAGGCTCTAGAGCCCATAGTGGTCAAGCAGAAAGGGGGTATAACTATGCTCCCAAGCAAATTCAAGCCTGGATGTATCTCACTAACAAGTGCTTTTCTCACACAGCTGTTTATTTCCAATCATCTGAGATCACACTGTGTATGGAAACTTTTTTATTTTCACTTTAAACATATCTGAGATTTTTATAGTCAATTTTTATGATGCAGCTTCACCAAGTGTTTAAGTGACCTGCATTTGTGATATTTCCTTCTACAAAGTTGTCTGTTCAGCACTATACTTCCAAGGTTTAGTTATGTGTTCTTAACTCAGTTCTAGTCATTTCCGCAATCTCTTTAGTTGTTTTCTTTACTTTATTCAGGCGAATAATTTCACCTTTTGGCTCATGCTTTTTATTGTAGTATAATTAAATCACAGTATTGTCTAAAATAAAAACAAACAAACGAACAAATAAAACATTATATTTGTAAAAAAAAAATAAAAAATTCAGTCACTATTATACTTTATATAGTATAGTATAGTATAGTATAGTATAGTATAATATAGTTTAGTATAATATAGTATAGTATAGTATTCAAGATTCAAAGAACTTTATTAATCCCAGAGGGAAATTGCTCAAATATAGTATAGTATAGTATAGTATAGTATAGTATAGTATAGTATAGTATAGTATAGTATTCAAGATTCAAGATTCAAAGAACTTTATTAATCCCAGAGGGGAATTGCTCAAATATAGTATAGTATAGTATAGTATAGTACAGTACAGTATAGTATTTTACTCCCATGTACTGCAAGCCTATTAATACACATGTGCAAATGTTAAATAATTTAATTTCAGTCATATCCAAAGCAAAAAATCTAAACAAAGGCTGTTGAAAATCTTTAGACACCTAATCCTTAGCCAGCAGCAACGTCTGATACAGTGGATACGCATGAGCTTTCCTGTCTTCAGTTTTCAAGGCTTTAGATTAAATAATCTGATAATGATCTGCAAATGGTCTGAGAAAAAAAAACGCAGTAGAAACATGTACAGGGATACCATTAGTGAACTATGTTAGCGTTAGACTAGCTTGCTACTGTACATGTTTTTATCTCACTGTTTACCTCATAAAATTTCTGTAATGAATGTAAAAGCTTAGTAATGTCAGGTGGCTCTTTTAAATACGTTTAACCAACCTATTAGCTATAACAGTTAGCATAATGTGTCAGGTGTTTGTATTGTACTGATCTGACTGGGCAAATGGTGTTCAAAGGTTACTTATATTTACTACCGCCGTGCTAGGACGTTTCACTGTGTGTATTACTCCACGTTTGAGATCAAGTTTAAAATGAGGAAGGCACACCTATTTCCCTGGAAGCACCTTTAATGTGAATGTACAAATCGAAGTGAGCTACCCAGCTACGGAGCTGATATGCTGTAAAGTCACCGTGGCTGCTTTCCACATTTGGTCATTTGGTGCCGGACATGTCACTTACTGATAATGATTTCTTGTTGACAGAACTGTTAGAAATGTTAGTTTTTTTTTTTACAAGCAATATTACACTTTAGTTACACTTTTACACATGAGGCTATACTGAACTTCATGCCTACATCGAATCACTAATCATAAATTAGGCAGTTTATTTAGCTCATGACTTCCATATGGCTTAAAAGTAAGCACTGTTGTTTCGCACCTTCAGGGTTGAATGTCTGAATCTTGTTTCTAGTCTGTGTGTTTTTGGAGTTTGCACGTTCTCCCCACAGGCTTCCTCCAACAGTCCAAACGTACCAGTTCTACACTTCCTTAAGTCTTTTATTTCGCTTAAAGATGTCGAAGAATAATCAGATGTAAAACTAAAATGACATATACATATGGGAAATTAATATATTAACAGTCTAGTCAGCTTTATAATTCAGACAGAAACCTACAATAAAAGTAGAGTGCTGTCCTTAGTCAGAGTAGATCAGGTTTCTGCTAGGTTTGAGCTTCTCGCTGGATCTGGTGGATGAGAACAGGATAATGAGGTCCACAGTCATAAGTCATAACAGCAGGCTAACAACTCTACTGTACATACAGTACGAGCAGCCCTGGAACAGAGTAATAAGTGAACAGAGGCTATAAGGCTTTTAAATACTGTATATACTGGAAATACTGTATCTGCTGCTCTCTGTACCTTCAGCTACAGTAGGCATCAATTTTTTTGCTTTATGGCTTATTAAGGCTGAATTTGTTTTGAACAAGTCTTCCTTCATGGTGTATATTCAAATTATTAATTGCACTATTATTAATTATTAAACATGTATAATTGTGAGCTGTTAAACAGAAGGAAATATGAACAGTTTGGGAGCAAAATTAGATTTTTATTTCTTTTGCAGTTTTGAGTTTTTTATTATTATTATTATTTCTTAATTAAGTAAATGAAGCAAAGGACGTACTGCAACCTGATAGGTAATATTCTGCACATGTTTTCTTTGAGACTCAAGTGCGTTAAAAAGCAAAAATGTATTTATTTATTTAAAAAAAAATTTTTTTATTGTGTTAATGTTCTGTGATTTTTCCAAACGCTATAATTTCATCTTCCACAGTTTTGTCAGAATGGATAAATCAGGCTGCGGTTGTGTTTTGGCTATACTGTATAAGTGTGCAATTTAGTATCAATAACATGTTGGTTGAATTTAACTTAAAATTATAGCAAATTCATGCTTTGATTATGATTGTGTAATGAATCAAAAAGAAAGTAGTGGCAGAAAGTTGAGGAACAAAGTGCTGAGTTTTGTTGCACATAAAATCATAAGATCACAAGAAATATAATAATAATAATAATAATAATAATAATAATAATAGTGTAGTAGTAATACACAGAACCAGACAAAGCAAATGCCTTTCTCACCGCGCAATCATTTGTACATATTTTAAGTTTTGTGATGTTATGTTTCTGCATTACCACAGTGCTTAAATTTCAGTGCCCCACATACATTTTTTTTAAAAACGTAGAATGTCCAATTTTACAGAATGTATCGCAGGCCTGACATTTATTAATGCTGTGCTGACTGTGACGGTAGTGAACGGTACTGTACAGTAAATATCATTTTTCTTAGCTTCACCATGCTCTAAAAACCCCACCAAACACTTTCAAATCAATTGTGGCAGGTGCTGTGTTGCCCAAGAAGTATATTCGCTTCACTGATCATGTGACACAAAGAAGTGACACGATTGACTTGTACACCTGAAAGTTTCAAGCATTAAAAATGAACATTTTGTTATAGACGACCGTGTGTGTCAGAGAGAAGTAATTTGCAGAAATAAGTAAAATGTTGAACACAGTGTTTATCGCGTTTTGCTGTCAAACTGTTCAAATGGTCTTAGTTCATTGTTTCACATGACGTAACACAGACCAATGGGAAGCGTTTCAATTATATATGATAATCTCCCAAATAAGTAACGTCAATAATCAAGTATTATCACTTGGTCATTGGATAAGTAATAATGCTGCATTGTCAAAAACTTTATAATTATTATTTTTTTTTTACTTAGATTATTATTATTTTTTAAGGGTTGATTTATTGGATTTTTCATGTTTCCTGCTTTCTAAATACATTCTATAGGGGAAACGTATAACTATAAGGTTGTGTGCTGTAAATGATTGTGAATTAGCAGTAGCAGTTGCTCAGTAACTGTTTTTCTTGTACTGATACACCAAAGTCATAGCGAGGGACCTAGATTAGATTTAGGAGATGTAATGTGCCCTCGTTTGCTATATGGGAAGAAAACAAACTGCAGATGATACAATACTACTGTAGGCTGCAGTCTGCTTTGGAAATTTGCAAGAATGCAGGAAATGGTCTTTGTAGTCGAATTTGCTTTGTGCGCATTAATGCGGTTTGTAATGATAACGTTTAAGATTTGTCACCTCGTACCATCAAACTGCACGATATGACTCTTTTAACCAAAACATTTAACGCGTGTTGAAATGTGCATGCAGGGTGTGTAATGAAAACTTAATCACTGTGCATTAACAGATGGGTTGCATTTGTCACGCCACAGCGTGAATGGACTGATTACTCTTTCCTGGGTGTATGCACAAGGGGGAGAGAGAGAGAGAGAAAGAGCACAATGTGAAAACAGCCATAATACTCTAAATGCAATGTAGCTTCATTAAATATTACTCCACTGCAAAAAAAATGACAGTGAGTGAAAATATCTTCAGGTCAAATTGGTTGGGTAGCTCCTATTAAACAATTACAGTAAACCAAGTGTAAGAATATTAAACCTATTTCTAGTCATATTAAATCATTTCATGCATGAAATGCATTTTTTTTTTTAAATAAGGAAAAGATAATGTCTGAAATTATTAATTTATTCATCCATTGTTTGTACCATTTCACATGTCAACAAGTCGTGGTACTCACCTCACTCTCATCATATATACATTGATTAGCTTACCATAACATTATGACCACTTATCTAATATCGTGTCGGTCTTTGCCACAGAAACAGTGATGCACTGTGTGTGCTGACACCTTTCTATCACAACCAGCAACCACTTCCTCAATCTGATCAACACAAGCACTTCAATTGGATTGTATTACACGGGCTAGTCTCCACTCCCCATGTGCATCAGTGAGCCATGGTCACCCATGACCTTGTTGGCAGTTCACCAGTTTTTCCTTCCTTGCATCACTTTTGGGATATCCTGACCACCACTGACCAGGACAACCCACACGAGCTGCAGTTTTGGAGTTGCTCTGGACCAGTCCTCTAGCCATCACAGTCTGGCCCTTGTTAACGTCACTCAAATCCTTACACTTGCCCATTTTTTTCTCCCTCCAACTCACCAACTTCACAGGAAAAAAAGGATAATATAATAATAAGATAATAATATAAATGAATAATATATCCCACCCAATTCCAGCGACCATTGTAATGAGATATTGAAAATGTAGCAACTGTGAGAAAGGACACAGTGTAATGACTAGACAACTCCAAAACCTCAGCTCATGTGGGATGCTCTCAGTCTGCAGTGGTCAGGACATACCAAAAGTGATACAAGGAGGGAAAACTTTTTTTCTGGCTCTGATAGAAAGGTTTCAGCACAATACAGTAGGTGTCATTACTGCTTTGGTGACAAAGGGGGGACCTACTTAATACTTATGTATATACATATACAGTATACCACACTGACTCCAACATTTTCCAGTTATACAGTATATGTTAGCACTATATGTTAAATGTTTCTGATCCTGTATAATCCTACAGGCGATTAAAAAAATCCTGATGTTAACAGAATCACAATACAAACCAAACTGGCAGCGAAGTATCGTGATCATATCGCATCAGATGGTCCTTGGTGACTCTCATCTCTACTGACCAGCCTATACCACATGACTTTTGACGGTGGGAGGAAACCAGAGAACCTGAAGGAAACCCACCAATCACTCCAAGAACATACAGAACACACACACACACACACGCCAGTGGTGAGATTCAAACCCCTGACCTTGGAGGTACACCGCAGCAGTGCCAACCACTAAGCCATCGTGGCCCAAACTCTGAAATTAGAAAACAGAAACATAATCATAAAGAGTCTAGAAACAATCAAAAGTTTAGCTACAATATTCTTATATTTGGTCCATAATAAAAAACACTAAATACATTTGACTTTAGTTAAGCTGACTTTTTTTTTCTGGCAGTGTTGCAGAAATGATGACTTCGATAATTCCTCTTCAAACTTCAGTGTGAACAACAAGAAAACAAGACCAACAACAACAACAACAACAACAACAACAATCCGTGCCGCAGTTATCAGTCCCAGTGTACTGGATAAAACAAACACCATTAAATTTGGTTTGAAAAGCTCTCTCGCTCTGCTTCGCTCTATCCTTTATTCACATGTTCTCTCTGGGATAAATTACTCCAAAGCAGTGCGCACACACACACACACACACACAAGCATAAAGACTCAAACAATCCTAACAAGAGTGAAAAGAAAGTTCGCACTTATGGCTGCAATGGGCTTCTCTGGGCTCCTGACAAGGGATTTCGATTTCTCCATGTATGTTGTTGCTGTTGTGTGTGTGTGTGTGTGTGTGTGTGTGTGTGTGTGTGTGTGTGTGTGTGTGTGTGTGTGTGTTTGTGAGTGTGTAGCATCCTGAATGTGTCACAGTTGTGACTTCTGGAATGAACGCTCTGTAAATTACTGAATAGGATGTGTGTGTGTGTGTGTGTGTGTGTGTGTGTGTGTGTGTGTGTGTGTGTGTGAGAGTGTGTCCGTGTGTGCGTTTTTGTTTTGCATGCCTATAAAGAAAGAGAAGGTTTCTGTTTTTGGAGGAAGTGTGACCTCCTTAGAGGGACAAGCATCCACATGATGGTTGATTTGCTTAAATTTATGCTAGTGTGTGTGTGTGTGTGTGTGTGTGTGTGTGTGTGTGTGTGTGTGTGTTGGTTTGGAATTTGTGTGCCGTGGTCCTTAAGAGAGGGGGAAAAAAGCCACTCTGCTGTTCTTATTGAACTTGACCTGCAGGCCAGATCAATGTGGCACAGCATGCGACGGAATGAGGGTGCTCACTTATTACCCTGGAGGGAAGAGGGGAAGGAGGAGAGAGCAAGAGAGAGAGAGAAAAGAGAGGGAGAGATGCTTTTATCAAACCTATGATCACAAAAAAAAAGTATATGGTAAAGGAAAATATTTCATTCCTCTACAGTTAAAGGTTCTACAGTCCAACAGACAAAATGCAGAACCGTTCAATAAACAGAAGCCAATTATTTAGCAAGGTTCAGATCTTCACGCAGTTAAAATGAGTAACTTATTACGGTAGAATGTTTGAATATGATTATGTTCAAAAGTCACATGTAAAGGTGAAGATTATTGTTCTTACTGTACCTTGATCAAAAATTTCTTGATTCATAATTTAGATTTCTTTTTTATTTTATAGAAAGTTCTGTAGCACTGTCGCCTTGCACCTTTCAGGGTCTGGGTTCGAATCCCGTCCACATTCGATTCCTCTTCCTGGATAGGCTCCAGAACCAACTATTCCGACCCTGAATACAGGATAAAGGGGTATAGACGAAGAGTGAGTGAGTGAGATAGTCCTGTAGTACTGTGGCCTTGCACCTCTGGGGTCCGGTTCGATTCCCCCCTTGGGGTCTGTGTATGCATGAAGTTTGCATGCTCTCCCCGTGCTTGATGGGTTTTCTCCAGGTAGTCTGTTTCCTCCCATAGTACAAAGACATGTAGATTAGATGAACTAGTGTCTCCAACAAACCCAAAGGAAATTTCACAACTGGACTTATTGCACAGGTGGCATCCTATCACGGTACCACGCTGGAATTCACTGAGCTCCTGAGAGCGACCCCTTTTCTTTCACAAATGTTTGTAGAAGCGGTCTGCATGCAAAAGGTCTTGATTTTATACACCTGTAATCACTGAAGTGTGATTACGAACACCTGGATTCAATTATTTGGATGGGGGAATGATTATGTTTGGCAATATAGTGTATATTTTGATTAGGGTCTTGGAGAATTTAAACGCACATCTTATCAGATGAGGATTCATGTACAGTAAATAGTTACGCTGGAATCTGCAACTGGAATGATTTCAATTAGATTGTCAGGTGACAAGTGACAGACAGCACGGTGCGGCATCCAGCTGCAGATCCTGATTTATACCATTTTATACCCAAATTTAGGCGGCACGGTGGTGTAGTGGTTAGCACTGTCGCCTTGCACCTCCAGGGTCCGGGTTCGATTCCCGTCTCTGTGTGCATGGAGTTTGCATGTTCTCCCTGTGTTTTGTGGGTTTCCTCCCACAGTCCAAAGACCTGCAGATTAGGCTAATTGGCGTTCCCAAATTGACTCATAGTGTGTGAATGAGTGTGTGTGTGTGTGTGTGTGTGCTCTGCGATGGATTGGCACGCTGTCCAGGGTGTACGCTGCCTCGTGCCCAGAGTCTCCTGGGATAGGCTCCAGGTCCCCGCAACCCTAAATACAGGATAAAGCGGTATAGAAGATGAATGAATGAATGAACTTTAGATGGATCAATATAAATGTGCATAGATTTGCTCTGGCACAGACTCATCCCAGTTAGCTGACTAGTTTGTTGCTAATAATAGACAAACACCAGTCATCCATATGTTCTTTCCCTACATTGGAGTTACAGGATTCTATCACCTTTACAGTATGTGACATGTTTTATCTAATATTAACTCAGTGAGACCAGAGACCGGTGGTCCGTTTAGGCTCGCCTACTGCCTCGGTAGATCAGTGGACGACATAGTAGCCATTGACCTATATCATCACTTCAACATCTGGATTACAGCAGGACATATGTACGGATGCTCTTCCTCTGCCTTAAATACCATCAACTTGGGAAAGCAGTTTGTACAGATAATGGACCTTGGGGTCCCAACTCCCACTTGTAATTAGATTCTGGATTCACAGGTGGTGAGGATGAATGACGAGGTCTTTTGTTGACCAGAACCATGACTGCGTCACCACCCAGGACAATACTGTCATCGTTACATATGCAGATGACACAACCATCCTGGGCTTCAGCAAGGAAACTTTCTTGTCTATGGAGAGGAAAACAACCTCATCCTCAAAACAGACAAGAGCAAAGAAATAATCACGGAAACCCCCACTCCCTGCTGTCTCCCATCATTAAAGAGACTGATATGGAGAAGGTTGACACCCATAAGTTTGTGGACCGACACGTGACTGAAAACCTGAGATGGACCAAAATCACCATCACTACAGTGAAAAGGGCCCAGCAACGACCATACAGTATTTCATTACGCTGCTAAAGAAGGCAGCCGTCACTCCATCATCCAGGCCTCGTAGAGAGCATCCTCAAATCTGGCATCACTGTCTGGTTTGGAAACATCACCCAGGGAGCATGTAAGGCTCTCCAAAAAGTAATAAAGGGAGGTTCATTGTTTATTTTACTTTTCTTTTTTTTTATCACTAATTCAGAGACCTGCACAAAAAAATCCAATGCACTCATACTTTTCTCTGAACTTGTGGGTTCAGAGAAATGGCAAATAACATCTCTTTTTATTTAATTTGTTGCTGATATGGAAATGATAGAATCTAGTAGGATTATGATGATATGCACATTCGCATTCATTCATTCGTTCATTAATTTATTTGTTCATTTATTCCTTCATTCGATAAGCGCTTTATCTTGGGCAGGATTGTTATGGATCTGGAAGAATATTTCATGAACACTGAAGGTGAGGAGGCAATAAACCCTGGATGAGATGCAGGTTCATTCATACCTAGGGGCAATTTAGAGCAGCGAGTGATGCAATGTGTTTTTCTTGGGGGGAAAAATGAATTATTGGTGAGATAGGTTCTGTGATTTGTTTTTTTCTTCTTTTTTTGGTTAAATTCCTGGTTTCTAATTCTTTAGAGTTGATGCGATTATTAAGTCTGGAATTTGTTTTTCAAGGGAAATCTCTTATCGTAAACGATCTGTATGGACAGTATATTACGGTAAATACATCTTGCACGGTAATGCTGCCGCAGATTCAACACACATGAATGTAGACATATTGTAACTAAATAAATAAACGTATATACAGTGGTGTGAAAAACTATTTGCCCCCTTCCTGATTTCTTATTCTTTTGCATGTTTGTCACACTTAAATGTTTCTGCTCATCAAAAACCGTTAACTATTAGTCAAAGATAACATAATTGAACACAAAATGCAGTTTTTAAATGAAGGTTTACGTTATTAAGGGAGAAAAAAAACTCCAAATCTACATGGCCCTGTGTGAAAAAGTGATTGCCCCCCTTGTTAAAAAATAACTTAACTGTGGTTTATCACACCTGAGTTCAATTTCTGTAGTCACCCCCAGGCCTGATTACTGCCACACCTGTTTCAATCAAGAAATCACTTAAATAGGAGCTACCTGACACAGAGAAGTAGACCAAAAGCACCTCAAAAGCTAGACATCATGCCAAGATCCAAAGAAATTCAGGAACAAATGAGAACAAAAGTAATTGAGATCTATCAGTCTGGTAAAGGTTATAAAGCCATTTCTAAAGCTTTGGGACTCCAGCGAACCACAGTGAGAGCCATTATCCACAAATGGCAAAAACATGGAACAGTGGTGAACCTTCCCAGGAGTGGCCGGCCGACCAAAATTACCCCAAGAGCGCAGAGACAACTCATCCGAGAGGCCACAAAAGACCCCAGGACAACATCTAAAGAACTGCAGGCCTCACTTGCCTCAATTAAGGTCAGTGTTCACGACTCCAACATAAGAAAGAGACTGGGCAAAAACGGCCTGCATGGCAGATTTCCAAGGCGGAAACCACTTTTAAGCAAAAAGAACATTAAGGCTCATCTCAATTTTGCTAAAAAAAACATCTCAATGATTGCCAAGACTTTTGGGAAAATACCTTGTGGACCGACGAGACAAAAGTTGAACTTTTTGGAAGGTGCGTGTTCCGTTATATCTGGCGTAAAAGTAACACAGCATTTCAGAAAAAGAACATCATACCAACAGTAAAATATGGTGGTGGTAGTGTGATGGTCTGGGGTTGTTTTGCTGCTTCAGGACCTGGAAGGCTTGCTGTGATAGATGGAACCATGAATTCTACTGTCTACCAAAAAATCCTGAAGGAGAATGTCCAGCCATCTGTTCGTCAACTCAAGCTGAAGCGATCTTGGGTGCTGCAGCAGGACAATGACCCAAAACACACCAGCAAATCCACCTCTGAATGGCTGAAGAAAAACAAAATGAAGACTTTGGAGTGGCCTAGTCAAAGTCCTGACCTGAATCCTATTGAGATGTTGTGGCATGACCTTAAAAAGGCGGTTCATGCTAGAAAACCCTCAAATAAAGCTGAATTACAACAATTCTGCAAAGATGAGTGGGCCAAAATTCCTCCAGAGCGCTGTAAAAGACTCGTTGCAAGTTATCGCAAACGCTTGATTGCAGTTATTGCTGCCAAGGGTGGCCCAACCAGTTATTAGGTTCAGGGGGCAATTACTTTTTCACACAGAGCCATGTAGGTTTGGATTTTTTTTTCTCCCTAAATAATAAAACCCCTCATTTAAAAACTGCATTTTGTGTTTACTTGTGTTATCTTTGACTAATAGTTAAATGTGTTTGATGATCAGAAACATTTTGTGTGACAAACATGCAAAAGAATAAGAAATCAGGAGGGGGGCAAATAGTTTTTCACACCACTGTATATATATACCGAGTAGGTTCATTAACATACAGAATGAAAATATATATATATATATATATATATATATATATATATATATATATATATATATATATATATATATATTTATTTTTTTTCTTTTTCATTCTGTATGTTAATGAACCTACTCGGTCTGTTAAGAAATAAGCAAGCTAAATAAAATAAGAGCATCGTGTTTCGTTCAGCCATGATGCATCGTAACTTCTACGTGAACTCATCGACTCGCTTTTGCTTTTGAGCTGACGACTAAATTCTGCAGAGACAAGATTACAGGCTCATGCTAAGTACAAAAAAACACAGCGAGTGTAGGATCAGAGAGGCCAAGCTGAGCAGGTATGTGAGATGGCTGTGATGGAGAGGGTTTAGATTAGACGGGCATCAATATGCATGACCAGCTTTTGTGTCCCACTGGATCTTGTCAGGAATCTGTTTGTGTGTGTGTGTGTGTGTGTGTGTGTGTGTGTGTGTGTGTGTGTGGAGGTAAAAAAAAAAAGGAAAGTGGAGAGAGCGAGAGAGAGGAAGAGAGAGGAAAAAGATACAGAGAACACAGCGCACACAGCGCACACACACACACACACACACACACACATGCATATGTTTATCTTACCATACTACTAAGGACCTTTCCATAATAGAGCTAATTAATGTTATGGTCCTTACCCTGAAATTAAAAGCATGCCACACACACACACACACACACACACGAAGCTAATGGTGGAGGTAAGTTTCCTTGGACCCAAGTGTAGATTTAGGTTATGGCCCTCATCAGAG
Source organism: Channallabes apus (assembly GCA_030522415.1). Lineage (NCBI taxonomy): Eukaryota > Metazoa > Chordata > Actinopteri > Siluriformes > Clariidae > Channallabes > Channallabes apus. The sequence continues at coordinate 29,087,042 of CM060114.1, forward strand.
GTTGCTGTTCAGAGTCATGTGTCATGACCTCCATGTGACCTTCGCTCTTGGTAGACAGTGTGATTAATGAGGCTGGGGGATTTGACTGACAGCAACTTAGTGATACAGTGAATCCCCAGGTGAACTCATGATTCGGTGCTGTGATAATCATCACATGACACCTAACAACTAATTGAACACTTTTCCCCTCCAAATAAAGTGCCATAAAAAAGTATTGAATTAAATACCTGAATTAAATAATTCTTTTTTGGCACATTTTTCATACTTAAATGATTCAGATCTTCAAACTAATTTTAATATTTCATAAAGACAACCCGAGTAAATAAAAGACGCAGTTTTTAAATGATGATTTCAAATCATGATTTCAAGCTGTCCAAACCTGCCTGACACTATGTGAAAAAAAGTAATTGCCTCCGAAACCTAATAACTGTTTGTGCCATCCTTGGCGGCAACAATTGCAATCAAGCAGTTGTGAAAACTGGCAATGAGTCTTTCACATCACTGTGGAGGAATTTTGGCCCGCTCTTCTATGCAGAATTGCATTAATTCAGCCTTTAGGATTTAACCTGTTTAAGGTCATGACACAGCATGTCAATGTGATTTTCAGTCTAGACTTTTTTGGACTAATTTTTGTTTTTTTGAGCCATTGAAAGGTGGACTTGTTGGTGTATTTCGGATCATTGTCCTGCTCCATAACCCAAGAACACTTGAGCTTGAGGTCATGAACTGATGGCTGGACAACCTACTTCAGTATTTTATGGTAGAGCGCAGAATTCCTGGTTTCATCAATTACGGCAATTTGTCTAAGTCCTGCCCTAGACCATCAAACTACCACCACCATGTTTCACTGTTGGTATGATGTTCTTTTTATAAAAATACTGTGTTAGTTTTATGCCAGATGCAACAGGATGCACGCCTTCCAAAAAGTTCAACGTTTGTCTCATCAGTCCACAGAATATTTCTTGGCAATTAATAGATCAATGATCAATACAGATATGCAAAAACGTACATTGTACAGTTGTACTGTAGTTTAGGTGGTTTGGAAATATTTTAAGCATGATTCACAATCATTCCTGTACCTGAAGAAAACAAGATCCCGTAAATGTCATGTTTGTATAGTTGGTTAAAATGAAATAAAATAATTTTTTTATAAAATCAGATTGCCTACGTATGTTGTGCTGAAAGAAATAATATGTCACTCAATACTGCACAATGCCGAGTCCTATATACAGTACGTTTATTAAAAAACAGCAAAACTAAAATTTTTTCAAAATGTTTTACCATTAATACCCGTGTGGAGGACGAGAGAAGTAAACCTAACCCGAGCTTATTGTTATAATATAACAAAATGAAATCCATTATTAAGAGTATACAAATAGATTAGTAATGTAGCTTAGAGAGAGAGAGAGAGAGAGAGAGAGACAGAGAGAGAGAGAGAGAGAGAGAGAGAGAAATTGACATCACTAAAAATGTCATGCGGGACCGTGATGCCTGCTGGGTAATTTCTGAATTGATTGCTCCCTGGCCAATAGCAATCAAACTAGCTTTGAGGGTCAGGAGGATTTGACTCACCAAATCCCTCATATTCAATTTCCAATAAGGGAGCAGAAGAGAGGTGAGACACTCGATTTCTCATTCATTTTAGCCACGAGCGCACACACACACACGCACACACACACACACGCACACACACACACACACACACACACACACACACACACACACACACACACACACACACACACACACACACACAGAAGACGAGATGCCCAGTGTCCCTTCAATTTCAAGGGCAGACCTCATTAAACATCACCAGCCAACCGAATCCTTTAGGTGTCCTCTTTTTCCCAACTTTTTAAGAACGGTCTTAAGCATCTGTTTAGTTCTAGTCATCTCATTCTCTCTCCCTGATCTCCACCATACTGTCCTGATAACACACAGTGTTTTCATTGCACAGACACTAGGACATGATAGTACATGATCTGAGACCTGGGTAGTAGCTCGACACATTTATTGTCTTCCAAAATAAATAAATAAATAAAACCAACACTCTGTTCATATTGTTCATTATACAGCAGTTAGTTCCGGTCCACTGATTTGATTGGACAAGCGGCGCTCTGAGAGTGCTACTGTTTAGCAATAAATGTAGAGCACAGGAAACGCGAAAGAGAGGAAGGTGAAGGGCTGGAGGAGAGGAGAGAGAGAGGTAGAGATGTGGAGGAGAAAACTGATCAGATGAATAGATAATTCTCTGTAGATAGTGTGAGCATCTGTATCAGTTGTTGCTACATACTGTATGAGTTAGATAATAAAGAAAAGTACTCCTGCTTGAGTAATTTTGATTAATTAGATCAGGATTCTTTCATAATTTATAGCCTACATTAACTATATTAGGCTGAATTTCCCAAAAGCGTTGCATAGACAATAGTGTTGTGCTCGCTCTACCATTTAACAACCATTTTTCTTTTTGTGCTGCGATGCTTTCCAGGAAATTCTATCCTGATTCATTTAGTGCAACACCATATACAATACTTAAACATCAAAGTCTTAGGCTTAAAGAAAAAAACGATAATCACTGCATCCTTATTAGTTACAATACATTTTGAAATAATGAGGGCTGAGGAGGCCGATTTAGCTAACATGTTATAACCTAGCTTTAGCACCCCCTAGTGACCATTCTTGTATTGTATTTTTTTTTATTGCGATATGGATTTTTCCGAAAGAAATTATGTAAATGCAGTTCCAGCCAAACAAAAATATTATCACTTTTGAATGCATGCTGAAGGCAGCATTAATATAGTGGGTTGACTCTTTCAAAACAGCTTTCACTGACTGCAAAAAAACCCCAAAACAAAACATATAATTTGTAAACTTGCTTGGCTTTCAATTGATGCTTAGAAGTTCTGAAATCTTTTCTCGGATATATGTGCGACTTAGCTGGCTTTCGCGTTCAGCTCAGTTTGTTCGTTCAAAACTAAAATTCTTTGTATGCAGATGCACATTCCTTATAAAATTGTAATTCTTAAGGCAAACATTTGTAATGTAGGGCATTTGTATGCTGAGGTTCCACTGTCCTTGAAAGCTAATCAAGGTACTTGAGTAAAAGTACAAGAACCTTACCAGAAAATTACTTTAGTAGGCATTAAAGTCAGATTTAGAATATTACGTAATTAAAAGTCTTAAAGTATCAGATATTTACTAGACTTAAGCATCAAAAGTTATTTAAATGTAATAGTTTCGGAAGTAAAAGTAAAAACAACAACAACAAAACAGTGATTAGTTTGAATTTTTATTATGAACTGTATTGTGTTCATTATAATAAAGAATAATGCTTTAGGGTTCCCACACCTTCCTAAACATTACATTTTGAATTAAATTCCACAGGTAAAAAAAAAAAATCTGTGTGTAGGCTAATCAGTGCTATTAGCTAGCACACGCTAGCATGGCCATCATATTAGCCAGATATCTGAACAAGGCTTATGAGAATAACTAACCAACTAACTAAGGTTAAGTAACATCGATGTTGTGGCCCCACTCAATCAATATTAATTTAACTTTCATCAATGTGTTTTTTCAAGCTGAAGGCGGAGATTTTAAATGCCAATGTTTACAGTTCCTGTTTTTTTTGGTGTGTAAATTTGTCACACTTGAGATCATCAAACAAATTACACAAAGATAACTCAAATAAAAAAGAATGAATTTTTTAAATTATGATTTCCCTCATTATTGGAAAAGAAACTGTCTAAACCTAACAGGCTCTTAGTGAAAATGTAATTGCCCCCTAGCTAAATCATGAATGAACTGATTTTTGGAAAGCTGCCACACACCTTCCGATCTGATTACTGCCAGACCTGTTGAATCATGAACATTGGCATGGGCATGAATATTATCTTTCCTGCCACCACTGGGTTCACTGAGGTCATCGCTGTGGTCAGGGTGGTGGTCGTCTGTTAACGTTAGCAGCAGCTATTGCAAAATTGGCAAGAATAAAAATAACAAAGTAAAGTACTGTACATATACTGGAAAATTCTACTTAAGTACAGTAGCCATCTATTTTTGTGTTGTTACATTACAGCACGGCTAGTGAGCATTAAAAAAAGTGCCCCACTTAGGGTTAAAATGTATATTTAAAAAAAATCTTTGAGAAAGTTAGCTTTAGGGAAATATCATTTCCACACCGTACATACAGTATAACAAATGACTTTCCTTTTGTATTTTTGCTGGGATAATTTTTTTTATCCCAGTTTGACCTTCCAGCTCACAACATGATAAAAAAAAAAACGTACAAGGATTTCAAGGGGAATCTTTGAAATAATGATAATGAACCTAGTCAGCTAATTAAACTCTAAGCAGGCTATAATCTATAGTTCAAACATCAGATTTGTCTGTGCCTCCAAACGTTAGTTTTCTCAGCATTAGTTTTCAGCACTGTCTTCTTTTCACATACCACTTCTGGGTTTGATTCAAGGTCGCAATTCATAGTTTCCGACCTCAGACTAGGAAACAAATTGAAGAAAACTTCCCCTTCAAATCATCACAGCTGCACAGAGCATCAACAGTAAACAATACGTTATATTACATTACTGTATAAACAAGTATTTGCATTAGATTAATCAATATGTCAACATATTAGCTCTGACTATACAGTTTTGAATAAATTAACAAATAAATACACCTCATTCATCACACTTAGCTGGCTAGTCTGCTGCTAAAAAAAAAAAAAAAAGACAAACATCCGCTTTTGTCCTCGCCAAAGTGAAGTCTGAGCTCCGACTTCCCAGTTCTGAATGATCTCAGACGCAGCATACTGTATATTTACCTAAGCGTGACAGTTTTGCATATGCTGCTAATTATAATTATGAACCTGTGTATTAAACGATGAATTAAATGTCTCTCGCCCTACAGGGTGGTTATGATTAGTCGCTTTAAGGTTGTATGAGCCATCAATATACTGTAGTGTTCCACCTTCCGATGCCTCTCATTACAGAGCTATAACTATTAACCTCATGTTATTATTCAGTTCTTTATCATTCAGTGACTACTACAAATTATTCAGTGAAATAAAATAAAAATTTTATTATAATGTGTTGCGTATATTAATTTGTGGAATTTGTAAGTCATATCCATTTTATGATTGGTCTGTGTATATGGACAAGATGACAGCGACAATAAATAACTGACTCTCAAGGTTTTTCTCGGACCTAAAGATCACTGACACTGTGCCAATAGTGCCAACCTTCAGATACAAACTTAATTTTTGCATCATAGGTTACGGAAAACTTATACTCATATTTTCCATTTTTTTAAACTTAATGTTCCTACAGTAAAAATTGTTCTGGATAGAGACAGTTTCTCTTATAATAAGTTTGTTTTATTATTTATTATTTAAGAGAGAAAAAAAACTTTAAAGCTGCTGTAATGTAAGTGATAACAGAAACCAATTTATTTTGTCGTTTGAATGGTTGGCAAATTGTTACAGAGCCAATTTGAAACATAGGAGGAGTAAGAAACATGGGAGGAAAAACTGTATGAAAGAGACAAATGTCAAAATACTGGTAATATATACAGTACACTACCGTTCAAAAGTTTTAGAACACTTTCTAACTCCATGATGGTTCCTGATGTTTATTTCTTTCTACATTGTAAAGTTTTGCTGAAGGCGTCCAAAAACTGCATGAATCTCATTTGAACAGTTTATACTGAGATGTTTCTGCTACTTCTGCTCTGTAAAGACTTCATAACGCCTCTAATCTGAGCTGCTGTTAATTGGTCATTTTTCAGGCTGATAACTCTAAATGAACTTCTCGTCTGCAGCAGAGGTAGGTTTTGGTCTCGTCCTCCTGGGACGGCCTTCATGAGAGACAGTTTCATTATGGTGCTTGACGGATCTTCCTTGGTTTAAGGACGGGGAAGTCGGTGCATGCCTACATTCCATTACATAGTTTTCCAGACTCTCTAAACATACTAGGTTATGTCAATTTCACTATCTGTAAATAAACACTATAATCTACACCGTATACCATCTGTCCTTCTCAACCCAGTACCCTGGCATCTTAAAATTGTTACAAAATTGTAACAAAAATATTGCTTGCATACTGTATATATTTTTCACTGTAATTATTGTCATTGCTGTGACTTAATCTAAACTCAGAGCACATTCGAAGTTTGAGTCGAAAGAATAGATGCTTCTCAAAGAATTAAATGTTTTAATTTAATTCCTCCATCCATCCATCCATCCATCTTCTACTGCTTATCCAAAGCTGGGTTGCGGGGGCAGCAGTTCCAGCAGGGAACCCCAAACTTCCCCTTCCCCAGCCACTTCAGCTAACTCTGACTGGGGAAGCTGCAGCTCTTAATGTCCTGGGTGCCTCAAGGGGCGGTAACCCTCGAACACCTGTGGTTAGGGAAGCTGTCTGACTGAAAAGGGAGTCCTTCAGGGTTATGTTATCCTGAAGAAGCAGTGACTCTAGAAGCAGTTGCAAGGTACCGGCGGGCTCGAAGGACAGAAGTCGCAGTGGTAGCAGAGGCAAAGTGTGGGAGGAGCTCGGAGAATCCATGTAGAAGGACTTTCCGGCAATTCCAAGGCCCTTTTAGAAAACCATCCGGCATCTCAGGAGGGGGAAACTGGGAACCGCCCAAGCTGTGTACAGCAAGGATGGGACACTGCTGACCATGACTGAGGAGGTAATCGGGTGGTGGAAAAAGCACTTTGAGGAACTCCTGAACCCGACTAATTCACCCTCTCTTGCAGAGACTGAGCTGGAGCATGACGGGGGGGTCGGCGTTGATCCCCCTGGACGAGGTCACTGAGGTAGTCAAACAACTCCACAGTGGCAAAGCCCCGGGAATTGACGAGATCTGTGCAGAAGTGCTGAAGGCTCTGGGTGTTGAGGGACTGTCTTGGTCTTCAACATTGCGTGGAAGTTCGGGACAGTGCCTAAAGAGTGGCAGACTGGGGTGGTGGTTCCCTTTTTAAAAAGGGAGACCAGAGTGTGTGTGTGTGTGCCAACTATAGGGTGAAAAGGAGGATTCGGCCGGTTGTCAAACCACAGATTGAAGAGGAACAATGTGGATTCCGTCCTGGTCGTGGAACAGTGGACCAGCTTTTTGCTCTTGCAGGAATATTGAAGGGGGCTTGGTGGCGGTAGATTTGGAGAAGACATATGATCAGGGCCCTGTGTATTTTCTGTGGGAGGTACTGTGGGAGTATACTGTAGGGTGAGGGGGTCACTTCTCAGGGCCATCCAATCCCTTTATGCCCAAAGTGAGAGCTGTGTTCGGATTCTCGGCAGTAAGTCAGACGTGTAATTTAATTTAATTCAATTTTATTTGTACACAAGCAAAAGAATTTATGGAAGTTTGTATGAAATGTGAAAAATGTGTATGAATCCAAATGATCAGATTGTCCCTGATGAGCAAGCCAAGGTGGACGGCTACAGTGGCAAAGAAAAACTCTCTGAGATGGCAAGTGGAAGAAACCTTGAGAGGACCCAGACTCAACAGGGAACCCTCCTCATTGGGTGATAACAGATAACTTTTAAACAGGTTTCACCCGTAAGGGTTTTACAGGAAAAAAAAAAAAGTCAGAATCTCAAATGCATGCTGTACAAATACACATCCTAAAAAAAAAATACTCCTTCCTAATAAAATCTGTTTCCTTTTCAGATCTCCCGTCTGTGCACCTGTTTGTACAGTCGGACTGGCACGAGCTGCAGATCATTTATCATGCCATCACATCCTTTTGCATGTAGACGCTTTTGTTCTTCCCCACCTCTGTAATTCCACACACTCACACTTACACACACACACACACACACAGCCTGGCCATTCATCACCGAAACAAACAGTGTTCAGTGAGTGATCAGCCCTGCATGCATTTCCACGCTGCACAGAGCCCAGTGTGCGTTTAAGAGCCTGAGGATGCAGGCAGGTGGGTGGACGGAGGGATGTAGGGATGTGGGGGGGTTTGTAGGATGGAGGAATAGTAGAGGGTGAGGAGGGGAACGGCCGCTCAAATGCTCAGAGTCGCGCTGCCCCCGAACTCTAACCCGTGATGGATTGGCTGCTTTCATACCGTGACAGACGAGCAATTGATGGAGGAGAGATGTAGGGAGAAAGTGTGTGTGCGCACAAGAGCGACAGAGGGGCAAAAGGGAGGCAGAAAGAAGGGGAAAGGATAGACGAGTCTCACTGCAGGTGTTGTGTCGGGGAAAAAAAGATTGCAGAAGCCCAGCTTCAGTATCAGTACAGATACAGATACCTTTACTGCTCCCTGTGTGTGATGTCATGTTCACTGTCATGGTCCAAGTTATTTTAGTATTATTTACACACACACACACACACACACACACACAAACACACACACACACACACACACACACATCTGTATACTCTGCTTGTAACCTTATTATCCTTTAACCAACAAGAGCTGAACTTGAGTGCAAGCCAACAGACTTGTACAACAAAATTGATTTTTTTCCCTTTGCACTGAGGCTAAACACGGCTTATAAGTTCTCTGCGCTGGATGGATGACACAAATGTCATTTGTTCACTGGCTGGCCGGCTTCCAAGATGTGCATCTGTAAAGAGTGGCGATCAGATAGCGATTGCAGCATCGGGCCAAGTCACTTTCTTATCCTGGGTACACGAGATGCAGCTTTTCGAATATAAGCGTGAAAGCATGACACGGAACCTAGAAAAGCATAACAAAACATGAGGCTGTGTGTGCAACTGGAAGACGTACGAAGCTTGTACTGTACGTACAGAATTGTAAGGGTTTGATTAGAAAATGCACTAGAGGAGATCTGCAGGTTGTGGATGAGGGGATTGATGTTCGTTGTGTATGTGTGATGGAATTTCCAGGAAGAAAACTAACAGCTTTACTACAATGTTTAGGAATTTTTCTATAAGGATGAAAGCAATTGGATGAAACCTCCTACGACCTGGACTGGAAATGGGATAAAAATAATTATATGTTTGGGAAAAATATCATGTGCTCATATGAGGACATTCAGGTCTCATGAGGTTTAAAGATACCTCCTCGACTGGGGGGCTACAGCCTATTGGAGGAGACTTTGGGCACTCTGAATGGGGAGCCAATCCATTGCAGGGCAAACACACACACACTTCGGCCAATCTTCCTAATCTGCATGTCGGAGGAAACCGGGCTACCCAGAGGAAACCCACAAACGAACCTTCAACCATGGTGCGAAGCCATAGTGCTTACCATTACGCCACCTAGCTTACATCATTTCCATTTTGTTTTTCTTGGGGTTTTCCCCAATGTCCTGGTTTTCACCACATTGGATATGACTCCGTTGTTTTTTTTTTTTTTTTTTCATTCATTCATCTTTTATACCGCTTTATCGAAGGGGGCTTGGAGCCTATCCCAGGAGACTTTGGGCACAAGGTAGGGTAGATCCTAGATGGTGTGCCAATTGATTTCAGGACACACACATACACACACACAAAGGGCAATTCGGGAATACCAATCTGCCTAATCTGCATGTGGGAGGAAACCGGACTACCCGGAGGAAACCCACCAAGCACACAGACCTGAGGCGGGAATCGAACCTTTGACCCTGGAGGTGCAAAGCCACAGTGCTACCCACTGCGCCATTGCACTGCTTACCTTAAATCATTTTTTTCCCTTGGGTTTTTACCCTACTGTATATCCTAGATGTCACCACATTGGATGCGGCACAGGTCTGATGGAACTGTTGCAAAATTGTCCATGTTTGGGACTGAATCTGAGTATACATTTGATACAACAGTGGCGACCTGGTAGTTTCAAGGCTTGAACCCTCGATCCACCAATCAGCAACCCAGAGCCTCAACCCCCTGAACCACCACCATCTTCACCCCCAATCATTTTCATACTTAAATCATTCGGTGAACTCTTAAAAATGGGATGTTTTGGGAGGGGTGGGGGTGGGTGGGGGCGGAGTCACCCTGGACGAAACCACTCCCATTAGGATAGAAATATTACATCCTTGGTCCATAACTCTTCCTTCTTCGAAGGCGCACTCAAACAATCCCAGCCTTTAACTGGTCCCAGGCATATATTTAAAGATGACATCATCATTTATCAATCTTCACTAAGGGATTAACAGGCTAATCGAATGAGGTTTCACACGTCTCCCGCTACGCAAGGCAGAAATTCTACGATGCTGTAGAGCAAACATCCGGCTGGTGTTTGTGCTCACTTTCGAATTGTGTGCACAGTTGTGTGTTTGCAGTATTTTCCGCTTCTCAGCTGCAGGCTCGGGCTTATTGAGAATCCAGTCACATCCCATGCCGGCAGTGCACGAGCTCCCCCCCCCCCGCTATCCCCCCCCCCCCCCCCATCCAAGGTTTGCTGCAGCTGCTCTGTTCCACTGCCTAACCTCCTCTCCTTCACTCACCTCCTCCCCTCATCATTTTTCTGCCCCCCCTTCACTCCCTTCTTCTCTATCATCCACCCCTCCTCCTCCTCCTCCTCCTCCTCCTCCCCTCATCTCCGCTTTAAGCGCTGCTGATAAACCCTCTTACTGTTCTTCCAGGTCTGTCACCCTCAGCCCGCCTGCTCGCCTTAGCCAGACGCTGATCTCTGGCAGCTTGTCAGTCAAACCCACTGACACAGAGAGAGAGAGAGAGAGAGAGGAGAGGAGAGGAGAGGAGAAGGGAGGCAGACGGGCAGGAGGGGGTGGTTGAGAGGGGAAGAGGGTGAGGAGAGGTGGATGGATGGATGGATGGAGCGCGGTGTAGTCAGGTTCACTTTGCTTGATTCCTCATCACGCCTCCTCTCGCTGTTTGTTTTGGCCTCCGTCTCTCATTCCTGCCTCGTGTGCTACAGTACACCTGTCCCAACTGAGCAGTTCTGACACCGTCCTGATTGACAAGCACCATGAGGAGAAGAAGAAGAAGAGCACTATCAGAGGGAGTGTGTGTGTGTGTGTGTGTGTGAATGTATGTGCAAGAGACAGAGAAAGAGATCGAAATGGTTTTTTTTTTTCATATCTCTTCACTTCAGAGTGTGTGCTCAGTCCATATTCACTGCACAACAGCTATGGCACACATATGTACTCTCAGACACACACACACACATTTGCAGAGAGAGAGAGAGAGAGAAGGGCAATGTGAAGCTACTCATTGTGTGTTCCTTTGTATTACGTTTGATTTGTGTGACACACAGAAAATTAAAAATCTGGCACATATGATGCGATAAGAGAAGGAACAAAAGGCAGACTGACGATCCATAATCTTATATTATACACACACTGGAGGAGGAAAAAAAGAAGAAAAGACAAAAATGCAGGCCCGAGACATGGCTCCAAAAAAAAAAAACCATAGATAGATAAATATGTAGATAGATAGACAGATCTATGAGTATGATGCTCTTCAAAAGCGAAATATAACGAATGGCGTCTGAAGGAGACGAATGAGATTTGATTGACAGCAAAGTGATTCACCGGCGAATTCTTTCATCCTCCTCCTCCTCTGTCCTCCTCTGGCCTTGTGTTTCCCTCCATCCTTTCCTCAATCACTTTTCCTTCACCCCCACTCTGTCGCTCTCGCTAACCCGCCCTCCCCTCTTCCGTTCACCGTCAACCCCTTCCTATCTCCACCTCTTCATCTTCTCGCTTTCTCTCCCTCCCTCGCTCCCTCCCTCCCGCCTTCCTTTTCCCCCCCTCTGTCTTCTTCTTCTTCTTGTCCTCTTGACGAGATCTTCACTGATCAAGAAGGAGCGTCCCTCTGAACCCCGATATTTCTCATGATGCAATCCAAGCATGTCTGGACCCTTTGGATCTGTGTTAGAGAGAAAAAAACGAGAGAGAGAGAGAGAGAGAGAGAGAGAGCGCAGAGATGATGGAGAATAGAGAGAGAGAGAGAGATCGAGCATTGTCTGTCTTCCGTACACACACACAGGGGCGATCGCTCATACACATACACGTAGCTAAGAGAGTGATGATTATGTACAGATCATATAACAGCGTGATCGTAAAGCCACACACTCGTCATTTACCAGCACACACACACACACACACACACACACACAAACTTGTGCAAAATACAAATCTAATTGCTGCGAAGCAATTAAGGGCACGCGCCGCTGTCTCCGCTGATTAGATTCCGTTGCAGATTTGTGCACGAGGCCCCGCTACGTGTGAGGCGTTAGCGTGTTAGCGCGTTACGCGTTCCGTCAAAACGGGTCGGTCCCATCATCAGCTCGTTAATGAGCAGGAACACTAATCATGTTTCACACTGAGACAAACACAATTAAGGCATTTACGTCGCCCGTGACCTGCTCTCCATCTCCGATACGTCTCTTTTGTTTACGCGACAGGCTAGCTAAGGGCAGCGCCATGTTGCGTGCCATCTTACTTAAAGGGAAAAAAAAAGCTAAACAAAGCAAAAAAAAAAAAAAAAGATTTTTTTCCGCATTTTCTTGAAAAGCTGTGAGAGGGGGAAAAAAAATCTTGCTTTCTGCTTCATTACGGACAAAGCGTTAAACAGTTCGGTTAGCAGTATTTACAGTGAGGAAGATTAATAACTGTAGCCTGCAGTGGAAAATTGGGAAATGACTCTGGTCCATTCTGTTCCACCAGGGAAGCAGAGAGACGCTAATTGAAAGATGCAAATTAAAATCCACATTAATATCATGATACTCCACAGCATACTGGCGAAGTACTCCCAACTGACAAGAAATCCTCCCTCTCTCTCTCTCTCTCTCTCTATCTCTCGCTCTCGCTCTCATTCTCTCGCTCTTTGTCTTCCTCATCGTAGCCACTGGGACTTGCTGCTGTCCCTGTGATGGATTGGAGCACTTTAGGGAAAATTGCTGTTCACAACCACTCTCGAGCCTACGCTTAAATAAAACTCTCTTCAGTATTGAAATAGAGAGAGAAAGAGAGAGAGAGAGAGAGAGAGAGGTAAGTATAAGTGAGTAAGTGCATCTGTATTAATGTATACAGTATACTGAATAAAAAGCGTGTACTGTATACTCAGGATTTTGAAAGAATCTTCGACGGAATGTCGGAAATAACGGAAAAACTAAAAGAGCGGCAAAGAGCAATAAACCAAACTAAAGCGATATTATGCATGACAAGTCCATTTGCACTTTATTCACAAGCTGTTGCAGGGAAAACCTGAATGCCTTCATCCATCCTTCCATCCATCCATTCATCTAGGAACCTCTGTAGTCTGACTAGGAACCGTGGCGGCCAGTGGTGATTACCAGTGTATTTATTCCCATTTTACGACCTTGGTAGGACCTCAGCACCCTACGGGCAATTTGGGAATTAACCTAATCTGAATGTCTTTGAACTGTGGGTGGAAACCAGAGACCCCAGAAGAAACCCACCAAGTACGAGGAGCACATGCAAATTCCAGGCACACAGACCCGAGGTGGGATTCGAACCCGGACCCTAGAGGTGCAAGGTGACAGCGCTAAAAACAGAGCCAGATATAAATGCCAGAATACTCACTGATCTATTTATTAGGAACATCTCAACACCTGGTCAATCATGTGGCAGACAGTTCAAGAGCTTCACTTACAGTTCACATCCAAATGTAAGGATTTCAGTAACAACCATTACACCAAATGGTGCGAGAAATAAAATACCTCCAGCAAGCGACGGTTCAGCAAACGTAACCGGCTTGTTATTGTGAGAGGATGTGTGAAGGATAATGTCCAGAATGGTTCAAGCAAACCGAAAGGCTGGAATCAGATTTCATTTTATCCCTTTCTCCATTCTTTAGTGTGACGTGAACATTAACAAAAAAACTCTCGACTTGGACTCAGTTATGAGAGTAAAAACTCTTATTCTAATCTCCCTTTATTTCTCTATATAATCTCCTGCTACACTAATGCACTTCTCCCTGTGTTTCACTAGTGCTTGCATACCATCAAGGTGGAACGTTTTCCATGATCAGACTGTTTCCTTAACGTCTGAAATGCTGGCCTCCCAGGAACTCCTTTAATGGCTGAAACATGTGGAAATGGCTTGGAGTGAGGTCAGGACTGTACGGGGGTTGTGGTAATAACTCCCAGCCGAGTTCCTGTAATGTGCAAGTAGTGTTGGTGAATGATTGTGTGTACAGTTCACACAGACAAGATGCGTCTCTTCCGGAACAGTGACAAGTTATCCGCCAAGTTGCAGGTTTTCATGCTAACAGAAATGACTGCAGTGAGCTCAGAGCCACCTCAGTCAGGATCGTCATTCACGGCTGTACAACCTTCTCTAAAAGTGTTCGCACCACTCGGCTAAGAGTCTCATCATGGTACTGTGCTTGAAGTCTACTGTAAACGTCAATCGGTTTTATGACCTTCACTCCTCAGAAATTTCATCACAAGTCCTGGTTTGACTTGAACAGCCCTCATATTTGTATGGAGTAACAGATGTACAAATCTTATCAACAGAATATTCAATGATGTGTGTGTGTGTGTGTGTGTGTGTGTGTGTGTGTATAAACCAGATATGAAGTATATAGACCACATTTTCGACTACTTTGTGTTTCAGATTATTTTACAGTATAACAAAGCTTAATAATCACTATTAATCACTATATATATATATATATATATATATATATATATATATATATATATATATATATATATATATATATATGTAAAATTATGTCTTGCTATATGGTATATATTGATATATACAATATATATATATATATATATATATATATATATATATATATATATATATATATATATATATATATATATGATAATGTTATGATAATTTTACGATATTTATGATACTATTTTTCTTATATATATATATATATATAAATAAAAAAAAAAAAAAAGAAAAAAAAAAAAGAAAAAAAAAAAAAAAAAAAAAAAAAATATATATATATATATATATATATATATATATATAGAGAGAGAGAGAGAGAGAGAGAGAGAGAGAGAGAGTTCCTTGCTGAGCATCTGCACTTTGCAATGATTATAAAGTTGCCCTACCTATCTGCCTACCTACTTACGTACGTTCATACCTACTGTATATATGGTACATACTGTACTGTATTACACAAATGCATGTAAAAATCTTAGGTCATGTTCAAAGGCTTACTCATATGGTGCACACATCCCCATAAAGCATGCTGTATTCTATGCTCACATTAAATGTTGGGATATTTTATATGATTTGCAATTTACAAATACAACATTACCACTAAATAATAATCCAAAATCAAGCTTATTCCTTACACCTGTGCAGGGAGACTTTTTAATATTATTAATATCTATTAAATTAGTATAATGTCTGTACACCTTCTGCAGTGTTTTGAAATAAATCATATTGATCACTGATTAAGCCCCATTACTCCCTCTGAACAGTGTGATACCACGCTTTATGAAACACATAATTTGACGACTTGTACAAACATCACGTCCAGTGTTGAGGAAAAAAAAAAAAAAAGAGAGAGTGAGAGCGAGGTTGGAAAAAAAGGAGAATAAAAGCACGACTTAATCTGACACCGCATCAGCAGAGATCATCAGCAGGCATGGTGTGGTAATGAGATGGTAATGAGATGGTAATCTCATGGTAATCTGGTGGAGTTATTCTACACCAGAGAGCGAGGGAGGAGGGGAGGAGGGATCCGACAGAGGAACTGTCAAAGGGGCACACGCTCTAAACAAAAACACACACACTCACACACACACACACACACATCAACACACACCCACACCTAGGAAGCAAACAAATAGACAGAAAAACACTGAGCTGCAACAAAACACAAGCACGGTGCAGACATGGGAGAGTTCTTAACTGCGGGGATCTACACACGAACACACTCTCTGTGCATGGTTTTGGGGCCCTCAAATCTTTTTGGCCAGTTTACAATGAGACAGACACGTATGGTTCATGGCATATGGTTCATATTAATGATGATGTTGTTGTTGGTCTTTCGTCTGTTCTCGTCGAGGCGTCGCCACAGCGGATCATCAGATCCACACACACTCACAGATTGGCACAGGTTTTACGCCGGGTGCCCTTCCTAATGCAACTCCGGGCTTTGAAGCGGCACTTCATCCAGTCGCATGGGTTTGAGCATGGGGTGGGAATCGAACCCGGGCCTTCCACCCTACCACTGATCCACCAATGCCCAGGTGATGTCACATCTACAGTATGTGGGAGAAATGACAAAGGGCTGACAAAAGAGTCTTTACATCAAGGTGTTCCTGGGTTTTAACCTTCATGTCACTTCTACTTCCATGGACATACACAATGAATGAATAAATAAATAAATAGATAATTTGGCACATATATAAAATTCACAAGATCCAATCACACCTCCCTGTTGCTTTTGCTAATGATGCCAAATGCTGTGCTGCCCTCTAGCGGTCATATTTTAGAATTTCATTTCTTTCCAGCTGTTTGAGTGCATGGGGAGGGGAGGGGGGCAAGATGAAGATAAAATGAAATGTCATGAAAGATAAGTTAAGTCATTGACAGCTCAAAGAATCCTTACAGTCATGTCAAGTCAACTTTATTGTAATATTTTTATACACACAACAAGATAAGGTAGGATAAACCTTTATTAAACCTGAAGGATATTCTCATGCCAGAGCGCTCCAGTTTACAACGCAGCATCGATAAATTAAATAACACAATATAATTCATCCTTTATGGCTAGCTTCTAGTGTATACGATGTAACATGATCTGAATAATTCAAGTAATTTAGTATAATAAAGAGCATATGATGCATTGCAAGAAATGATGATTAACTTTAAAGTATGCATTTAAAGTATGCAAAACATATGCATCAAGTACTGTATAGTACCCTGTAATGCTGGAAAACTTTACAATAAAAGAAATACAGCATACTAATACTCAATGTCGTCTTTATCATGAATTAGTACATGAACTAATATTTAATACATTAGGAAATACATTGCATGGCCGAAAACACAAGTCTGCATGTAAGCAAGGTTGAATTCTTGGCCTGCATCAAATAAAGTAAAGTGTCCAATACATTATTAAAATCTGGATAGTGGATAGTGATGAAAAATCATGAATGATCACTTAAACTCTTGGTGAAGTTGCATCACAAACAAAAGCTATATTTAATAGTGAAAGTAAGAGCATATCCATACACACACACACACACACACACACACACACACACACACACACACACACACACACACACACACACACACACACACACACACAATGTGATGAGAACTCACAGGATTGGGACTAAACAGGAGTGTGGCCATAAGAAAACCACTTGTTAAACTTGTCAGGAAAAAAGGCTTGAATTTGCTAAGGAGAATAAAGTTTGGACTTTGGAGTGATAAGAAAAAGATCATGTGACCTGACTAGTTCAGATTCCAGAGTGATGTGTGTGTGTCAGCACGTATAAAGCGATTCACTCACCATGTATAGTGTCCACTGTACAAGCCTCTGGAGACAGTGTTATGATCTGGTGTTGCTTCAGGTCTAGACACAGCAACATTATGTGGCAATAAAATAAAGTCAGCTGACGACCTGAATGTACTGAATGACCATATTATCACATCTATGGAGTTTTTAAATTTTAATTTCATTTTCGTTTCAATTCCATCACAATTCTATTTGTATTACTTGTACATAGTGTAAATTTACAGCTACGTTTTCTATTATCTTGTAAAATGCTTATTTTTATTTCATATTTTATATTCTTATTTGAGTATCAGAGTCAGAATCAGAATCGGGTTTTATTCGCCAAGTACATTGACACACAATCAAACATTGAATAAAAGGAATTTGATTCCGGCTGTTTGTAGCGCTCAGACTACAGATTAAATAAATAAAGGCAGGATTGATTCTATTGTATGTGCAAGAATATTTTCTTTTTCATACTCTATTTCATATTTATTTGAATATTTAAATACTCTGTTTTTTTATTTTATCTTTTTTCTTTTTTGGTCATAGGTGGTTGTAAAAGCATTTCACTGAATACCATTCTGTTTATGACTTTGTATTTAACAAATAAAATAGAATTAAAATTTATATTTTGATTTTTTCCCCCCTTCTCTAATAACTCAAATTGTGTTTCTGGGAGAATCAAGAATCATTTTCACGCAGGAATCGGCCACCACATTGTGTCCTGTAATCAAAGCTAAAGATATTCAAACAAAAAAGTTTCTGGCCAGGTGGTGTACGTTAATGAATCATAATACCTACTAATAGTATCAATATCTACCTACTACAGTATATACCAATGAGTTCATATACTTACAATCAATTTAATTTATCAGTGTGATGTTATACAAAATGTGTACGATGAAGATCTTGCAAAAGACAGACCCATTCATACACACAGTAAAAATTTCAGCATATAGTAATATCCTATATGCTGATAAACGTCATTAAGGCTTTATAGTTATATGTTTAAATAACTGAATAATACACTGTACACTTCTGCCTTATACTGTACTGTATGGTGAAAAAAGAAAAATTCTGTTATAGACAAAATAATATACAAATAGACTTTTAATAATGTAACTGCTCTTTATTAATCACATTAAACGTATAAATTCTGGAAGTCAGGATTATTTAACAGAATGAATTAATAATCAGTTAATACTTAACTGCTTCAAGTTTTACTTTCTATTCCTATATGACTTAGAGTTTATTAGTGTTTCCTGATGGGAAAGATTAACTTAAAGATTAATATTAAAGTCTTAATATATTGTAAAACATCCAGCTATAGAAATACAGAAGATTCTGTACTACTGTATGTACAGTATGGAGCGTAAATGACTAGCGTACAGTACTGTAATTGCTGCTCGGTGTAATGAAGTAGGGAAAGCTAACATGTACTAATGTCTGCTGTTAAAGATCCTCACAGCCTGAGAACATAAGCTGCTCTTGCTTATGGGGTGCGTGCAGTGAGTTATCACAGATGGTATAACAGTCATAACGACATTAACGCACTAAAACCAGCAGCTTGCATGTAAAAATAGTATCTACAGTAGAATCAACTAGACTGTTACTACAGTAGTGCTTCCTGTATCCAAAGCCTCGTCTTCAAAGAAACGTCCTCATGTTGCTGAGGGGAAAATGAGTTATTAGGAGCAATAAAGTTCTTGTGGAGATTATTGCACAGGTTCTTCCCCAAACATCATCTCAAGCCCTGTTCCCATTTTCTCGCACTCACATTTAATGTTGGCTTGTTGAGGCTCTCAGACGATGTGACGTCATTACATGGGGTGTAGCTAGCTTACAAAGGCAGAGTTATGACTCATCAAAATGCTGTTGATTTGCTACAGTAAGGCCATGGATACAGTAATGACAATTACTTACAATTTGGAAAAAAAATGGAGAATATTTATTGAGAAACCCGGGTTCGATTTCCACGCAACGCTCCAACCCCAGCCACTGGATGCAGTGCCAGTCCAAAGCCCAGATAAAATGGGAAGGTTGCATCAGGAAGAGCATCTGGCGTAAAACCTGTGCCAAGTTGTGTGAGGATCAGATGGTCCGCAGTGGCAACCTCACAACGGGAGCAGCCGAAAGACCAACAACAACATCGCCTTACAAATAGCTCTACAACGTGCTATTTGTCTGTAGATCCCTACAGAGAGATCTAAGATAACCTACGAATGACTGATTGTCACCATCCTAGTGCTTTGCTGTACTGTATGTACACCATAGCTGTTTCTGTAGTTTATCATAGCTAATCATACAGTAGGTGCTCACCATATCCATAGTCATAGACACTTGTAGATACTACTGAAATGACACACTTACAGCGGTAGGTCTTCATGGGTTTCTCTATCCCCTTGGCTGACTACAATTGTCTACCGAAGACCACAAATGACCTTGAATAATTCAACAAAAACATAAAGTGTACCCATGCCAGACCTATGAGCAAGCTATGAATCACTACCATGTACCCAGACACACCCTGGTAAGCCAAAATCTTTATGATTATGATTTATGATTACAAAAGCTGTATGATTACTTCCAATTTGTGAAACAGTACTGATCCGTAGCATGAATCATAAATGTGGGAAATGGGTTTATCCAGCTTAAGTTATATACCTGTACAACTCACACTTTAACATCATATCTACCATGAACTGGATTCTGGATTTTACAACATACAGTAGCACTATATACCTTATTTGCAGCATACACACACACACACACACACACAGGGGTGCTAAGACACACCGGCGGGATAACCCAAGAAATAAGCTATAAGCAGACACATAAACCATACAGCATAAACCGTAATGATTCTGAGATTGAATTCCCCAGGCTTCACTATGCCTATATAGGTTTATTTGGTTCACGGAGAGACCAAAGACCTTGGTGCTCCAATGGATCTATTTTAAAGAAAATCCAAAACAAACATACAAACTTTGGAAAATATGTTTTCATAAAAAAAACAAAAAAAAAACATATTCTTCCAAATTTGGCCATGTCAATTCCCAATAGCTAGTTGATTCTCCCCTTCACACCACACGAGAACCAACAATTGGGGCACCCTGTGAGACAAATGAAGTCAACCTTGGCACAATTTCACAACTACTGCTCATGAAAAAAATTTCAAATAATATTTTGTCTCATATCCTACAGTATAAATACACACGGATCAGCCATGCCTTTAAAAGCATTAACATTAAAACTATCTATTTTTTGGGTTCCCTTGGCACCACCAGGGCAGATCTGACATGACTCTGAAGGACATCAGGGCATTATGAGCAGAGAATTCCACATGCAAACCTAAGAATATGAAAGAATCAGAAATGGTCTTCAGGGAGGACTTCAGGATTCTACAAGTATAGCCATCCTTGTTAGACACAACCAGAGCTGTTACACTCTCCAGGAGCTACCGAATTATCCAACTGATGCCTTTCTGCGTCTCACCGAGCGTAAACCTTTCCCAAGCAGGTGGGGGAAGAAGTGTTGCAATATCACGCATGGATTAAAACGTGCATGTAGAAGTAAATTGAATGGGAAATTCAAAACTCCATCTGGAAGCTGTTGGTGAAGTGTAAATGTTCACTGTGGACTATGGAGATGATATCTGACAAGTCGTCTTATATTTCAATGCCCTTAATCCAGTATAGAACCAGTATACCTTCAGGGTACCAGTGCACGATGGACATGAAGCTGCAAAGTATTAAATATGGAAATATACAGGTGATTACTCTAGAGTGTGCATTTCCAACACCTGGAAATATTTACACTCTTCACGTATTCACTTCAAAGCATGTTAGATATTGACAATTAAACAAATATACAGTACACTCATCAGCCACTTCATTACAGTAGGTACACCTGTTCAGCTTCTTGCTAAGACAAATATTTAATCACATGGCAGCAGCTCAATGCATTTAGGCTTGTTGACATGGTCAAGATGATCTGCTGAAGTTCAAACCGTGCATCAGAATGGAGAAGAAAAGCGATTTACGGTCTGAAAAAGAGAAAATATCTTGTGAGCAGAAGTTCTCTGGGTGAAAATGCCTTGTTGACGCCATAGGTCATAGAAGAAAGTCCAGACTGACTTGAACTCTAGAAAGGCAAGACTGACTCAAATAACATCCCATTACAGCCAAGGTTTGCCAAAGAGCATCTCTGAATGCAAAATATGTGTTGAACCTTGAAGCAGATGGGCTCCAGCTAAGAACAGGAAACTGAGGCAAAACATATATTTCCTGGTCTGATGAGCCTCGATTTCAGCTGCGACATTCAGATGGTAGGGTCAGAATATGGTGTAAAATATTTCAAATCATGGACCTGTCCTGCCTTGTATGAGTGGTTCAGGCTGGTGATGTTGTAATAGTGTGGGGATATTCTTTTGACACACTTTGCGCCCCTTAGTACCAACTCAGCATCGTTTAAACACCACAGCCTACCTGAATGTCGTTGCTGACCATGCCCATCCCTTACTGATCACAGGATAACACAACATGTCACGATAAAGTCATCTCAAAGTGGTTTCCTAAACATGACAATGAGATCACTGTACTCAGATGGCATCCACAGATACCAGATAGAGCTCACTCCAGTAGAGAACCACTGGAATGGAAGAATCTCATCATGGATTTGCAGCCGGAACATCTGCAGCAACTATGTGAGGTTATCATGTCAATATGATCCAAACTCTCGAATGAATGTTTCCGGCACCTTATAGAACTTACACCATGAAGAATTACAGTAGGGACGTTCTGAAGAAAAACAGGGTCTAACCCAGTACTAGCAAAGTTATACCTAATGAAGATGCCAGTGATGTGAATAAAAGTAATGCATGTAAATAAAAATGGCATACGGTATATAAACTTTAAATACCGGTCTAAACTTATGTGCAATATTTACTATGTTAGTTAGTTAGTTAGTGTGTGTGTGTGTGTGTATGTATATGTATAGACAAGCTCGAAATTATTCATACCCCTGGCAAATTCTGACTTAAAGTTACTTTTTTCAGAATTTGAATAATTGAATAATTGAATAATTTCGGGCTTGATTATATATACAGTGAAACCTTGGATTACGAGTAACGCGGTTTACGAGTGTTCCACAAGACAAAGAAGATTTTTAATACATTTTGCCTTGGAAAACGAACAAGTCTTGGTTTACGAGTACCGAGTATCATGTATCACGCATTGCGCTTCTTGTTTTGATGCCGAGCGTCACGTGATCACAACTGAGCCAACGGTTTTTCTCTCTTGCGATGTGGAATTGTGGGAAATCGTCTCCCCTGCTGGGTCTTACTGATAGAATCAACATCCGTGCATGCGTGTACTGTTTACTATAACACTGCGACCACATGTGTGTGTGTGTAAAACATATTTTATTTTGTGTTTGTATGCGTGTGTGTACAGCGCTCGTGTAAAGCAAAAGCAAGTCTCATTAGAGAGGTTAAAGATCCATTTTCTCTCTCTGTATCAGCCTGCTCTACAGTATGTGTCTGTGTGCACATGCACACACACACACACACACACACACATGCACACACACACTCAATGTGATGAGAACTCACAGGATTGGGACTAAGCATGACTGTGTCCACAAGAAAACTTATCTGTTGGGATTTATTTTTAAAAGTAATTTGTGATAATTTGTTTAATTTTTACTTTATATTTTGTGTTAATGATTTTTATGTATTAATTTTTTGGGCTGTGGAACGAATAATTTGTGTTTCCATCATTTCTTATGGGAAAATTTAATTTGGTTTACAAGTGTTTTGAAATACAAGCCTGCTTCTGGAATGAATTATGCTCGTAATCTGAGGTTCCACTTGGATATATATATAGCAGCTACATACAAAATATTACAATACCTTAGTCTTGTTGTTACAAACAAGCAACATTATTCAGACAAAGAACCACCATTCATCCAAAGTAGCGCGAGGCTTCAATTAGCTGCCTCACAAACTAAAAATGAAACAGAGACAGCTCTGTGCATAACACTTTACAGAAGCAGTTCTGGATGTGAATACAGAATGTGTGTATGTTTATGCTCTAACGCACATCGAGACTGTTCATTTGCCACTCATGGTTGCATTGATTAGAAGCGCGCTGTGCTGGTATTCCTCGGCTGCCACTTGAGCTGTGGGCTGATTGAAAAAGAAGGAAAAAAAAGATCCACACACACAAAGCAGAGCAGTGAAAGCCCAATCACTAGCAGCACCCTTGGCCTGTGCATCTCCCAGAGCATCGCTGCCGTAATCAGGCACTGATTAGCCGACTCGGGGCCTTTCTCCAGCCTGCTGCCGGGGTTAATTTGTTCCTCAGACAGTGTCGCACAAGGCTAGCGAAAGACGAATCAGAACGTGCATGGGGCGATATTGCACAGATAAAGCGAACCTGTCAATCAGTCAAGATTCATTGGGAAGGGGAAACTTCACAGAGCACAGGTCTCTCTCTCTCTCTCTCTCTGTCTCTCTCTCTCTCTCTCTCTATATATATATATATATATATATATATATATATATATATATATATATATATATATATATATATATATATATTCAATCTGACTGACATTAAATCTAAATATGGACACCGGTTGCCAAAGGAACCCATATCTGATCTAAACTGACCTCCCTCCTACATCGTAACGTATTGTTTAAAGTCTGCAAAGGGAAAAAATTCTCCTGTATTTTAAAAGACTCCCTTTTTATCTTCTTTTCATTACCTTTTTGCCTAAAAGCTTGTCATTCTAACCTGAATAGAGTCACAATTAAGTTCCGCCTACTCAATTAGTAACAGAACATTTTACTTTAAATAAATTTTAAATAACTTTACTTTAAATAAAGATATTTTTATATAAGTCAAGTCATAATAAGATCTTTTCATATGAATGTAGTCAAGGTGAATTAAAGCCACTCAAGCGTATACATATGATGGAAATTCTGTAAATTTAAAGTTTTATATATATATATATATATATATATATATATATATATATATATATATATATATATATATATATATATTATTTTTTTTTATTTTTGTATAGTAATGTTTGACCTGGTTTAAGGTGTATGTAATTTTAAACCATCTAAAATACTCAGTGTAGAATAGGACAGGAACAACTTGACAAATACAGAATTATTAAAAAGAGTGTAAACATTATCCCCTTTTTCAGGTATTTCTTAACTCAGAGCAGTAACAAGGCTGTTTAAGTAAAACTTGGACTATTGTTTGAGCAGAACAACTGAACACAGTTACAAATTAAAACCTCCCTTTATTTCTATATATAATCCCCAGCGTTTCACTTCCAGAGGTGGAAAGAGTAATAACATTTTGTACTTAAGTAAAAGTACTGTTACCTTGGTGAACTTTTACTGACGTACAAGTAAAGTTACCCTTATAAAAATCTACTCAAGTAAAAGTAAAAAGTAGCTCATTAAAAATTTACTCAGAGTAAAAGTTACTGAGTAACATTTTTTTTTTACATACCAGTGGGGGTGGGATGGGGGATGGAACACCCTCGCATAATAAATCTGTTCCCTTTGTTGTGCTTGAAATCAAAGTGGTGGCTTAAATATGATCAGGGGTTTGCTTCATGAGAATTTGTTGGCATTTCACATTCAGCTGTGTCTGCATCACTGGCATCTGTTTTGTCCGTCTCCATCGTTCTTGTGAATTTAGTGCGTTTGTTCTCCATCAATCAATCAGTGCAGTTCTTTCCGGGGTGCAATTTTTTTCCTTCCCCGTTGCATTATTTTTCATTTTCATTCATTTATTTTTTACTCAGTAGCGAATATGATTTAAAATGTAGCGAATTACAATACTTTGTACAATACAAAACAAAACGTAAAAGTAAAATTACAGATTTTAAAAACTACTTTAAAAAGTAGAAGTACACAAAAAAATACTCAATTACAGTAATGCGAGTAAATGTAATTCCTTACTTTCCACCTCTGTTCACTCTGTTCACGTGGTTCACTAGTTAGAAAGTTTTCTCAGTATGCTGGATCCATGATACACTTCTCTTTGCTTTACGTCTGAATTGCTGGCTTCCCAGGAACTCTTTTTATAGCCCAAACATGTCTCATGGGTTGGAGCGAGGTCAGGACTGTAGGGGGGATTGTGGCTATAACTCCCAGGCAACTTCCTGTAATGTGCAAGCGGTGTTGCTGAATGATTATGTGTACATTGTCCATGTACAAATGTGTCTCTCTTCTACAACTTTCCTGACAAGTTATCTGTCGATTTTTAATGATCAGGTTGAATGTTCCCGGGAACTACTGCAATGGGCTCAGAGTTCCATCCACCAGGATCATCATTCGCAGACGTACGGTCTTTTAAAACATTTGCATCATTCACATATTGTCAGAGGTGGAAAGTAACGGATTACATTTACTCGCGTTACTGTAATTGAGTAGCTTTTTTGTGTATTTCTACTTTTTAAAGTAGTTTTAAAAATCTGTAATTTTACTTTTACTTAAGTACGTTTTGTTGGAAGTATTGTAATTCGCTACATTTTAAATCATATTCGCTACTGAGTAAAAAATAAATGAATGAAAATGATAAAACAATAAAAAATATTATGCTTTGTATAAATGCTCCATTGCGCCGCGTGTGTGTATCAAGTCCTGGTCGCGCGCCGCTCCAGACTCCACTCCAGGTTTTCTGACATCGGCATCTTCCTGACCTTCCACACGGTCGCTTCCGCCCTGAGTGACGTCATCGACTAGCGCGACTGGAGAGAGACGCGCGAAAGATGAAAGAGGTTGTGATTTTGGCGTTTTGACATTTGGTTGTGTATTCCGGTTTGACTTTTTGCCTCCCATTGACTTTGATTATTGCTTTGTCCCTTTGGTTTGGTTGGTCTTTGTATATATTTATAGATAATTTCACTGTATGTCTGTGCACTGTGTGTGCCCTGCGATGGATTGGCACCCTGTCCAGGGTGTACCCCGCCTAGTGCCCGAAGTCTCCTGGGATAGGCTCCAGGTCCCCCGCGACCCTGAACACAGGATTAAGCGGTATAGAAAATGAATGAATGAATGAATGTCTGTGCACTCACTAGTAGCAGGGGCGTGGCTGCCATTTATTTTTGGAAGAGGGAATTTATTTGGGAATTTATTTGCTCAGGATGTTATGTGGCAATAAAATGAAGATAGCTGACTACCTTATTGTACGGAATGATGGGGGGGGTGATAAAATTATATATACATAATATATATAAGGTTATCAAAGCAGTCCCACAGCTTAATCATAGCTAAAACAATCCAGTGAAATATTAGACTGTGAGACTTTTTTGAGCCAGGTATTTTATATAGTTTAGCTTAGGTTTATATTTTATATAGTTTATATAGGTTTAGGGAGTCCGGGAAGGTACCTGTATTTTTGTTTGTGTTTTTTTTTTTTTTTTTTTTGCAGGTAATCTAGCTACTAAATATAAATACCATTTTGTTTATTATTTTGGCCTGGGTCCATCCTGAATCTGATCCTCCTCCTGTTGTGTGTGTGTGTGTGTGTGTGTGTGTGTGTATACAAACCTCATTTTTTTCATCAGTTAATGATTGGATCTAGTTCTTTCTGCCATATACCACCATTTCCATACAGTTTAAAATAGAACCCTGAACCATTCTTTTGCTGTATGACCCTAGACTGGGACGTAACACCATATTTAAGTGACCACTTTGATTTTCAAGCACAAGAAAGACAACAGCTTTATTATGCAAAGGTGTTCCTTCAGTTAAAAAACAACTAGTTTGAGATTTATATCTGCTCATCTTTTTTGAACTACGCTAGAATGCCTCATCCCACCCCGCTGTTAAAAAAATAAAAAAGTAACTCGGTAACTTTTACTCTGAGTAAATTTTTTAATGAGCTACTTTTTACTTTTAGTTGAGTAGATTTTTATAATGGTAACTTTACTTGTACTTAAGTAAAATTTTACTGAAGTAACAGTACTTGTACTTGAGTACAAAATTTTATTACTCTTTCCACCTCTGCATATTGTATTGTGTCTAAGAGTCTCATCACCCCACTGTCTTCCTCACATCTTGAATGCCCCTCATATTTTCTTGATATTTAGATTTTTTCTTCTTCTTATACTTATACCTTGTCATCTTTACACATTAAGGTCCCATTTAACCATGACATAATGGGTGTACAGATATTTGCCAGACCCCCAGAGGCTTTTCCTTTTAAAATATTCATACATAGAAAACATTGACATACTTATTCATGGATGATCAAACAGTGGATTAAAATCACATCAAACCAATTGACCAGTAAAAGAGGCTCATATCTACGAGAGATAAATAGTACTGGAAAACATGTTATACTTACTGTACAACAATTATAGAACATGAAAATTACACAGAATAAATTGCAGAATCTCTGACTCATGTTTCATGAACCCCTAAATTCACTAGTCATCATTTACTTTTGGTACCAAGTCAGACTATATTTAGTTTTGTTGTTGCCTAGACATCATATTAAATTCCTCTGCAAAGTACAGTATACCGCAACCAGACCTGAGAACTAACAAGTCTTTCTAAATCTATTAATAATTTTATTACATATTAAAAAAAAATTGCAATATCTTTTTGAAATCAGAACGTGGTTTCAAATAAAACTACATGATCACGCAAATATTTAACCGTGCTTTTAGCAATTCTAAAATAAGCTGGATCTTATTCTGCCTCTAAATCTTACATTAAACTAAAGATATGTTTGATGTATTCAACTGCAACTTTGAGGTGTGACCTGCACAGAGATAATGTCATTCATCCCTATGAATATATGTTATTGGCCTTCCAGAAAATCAAGTAAAACAACTCCAGAGCACAATCTGAATATAAATCCTTTTCCTTGTGTAACTATTGTATGTTCTGAACTTTAGTCAAAGGCTCTGATTATGACCCTTACTTTGTAAGACATTAACTTTGCTATAAACTGAAACATGGCTGAAACATCGCTGGTGTCTAAGGTGTTTTT
Source organism: Channallabes apus (assembly GCA_030522415.1). Classification (NCBI taxonomy): domain Eukaryota; kingdom Metazoa; phylum Chordata; class Actinopteri; order Siluriformes; family Clariidae; genus Channallabes; species Channallabes apus. Next base: position 29,115,448 of record CM060114.1, read on the forward strand.
TCCCCTGATTGAGAGCGAGACATATGCACAGAGCCAAAACTCTCAACTGCATCTTAAAAGTCCACTCATGACTTATAGAATATATTTAACAGCATGTCATAATGCATCCTCTCAACAAACAAACTCTGGTATCCTTTACACAGTGTATCACTGTAGGCACAGGCTGAAACCAAGCGTTTCGCAGGCATGACGTTAATCCTCTGAGAAAGCAAATCTGTTACGACAGAAAAGGATTTGTATTCATTCAGTTCTTACAAAGCTGCTGCACTTTTCTTCGTTAGTAAAGAAATCTACTTATTCTCTTTACTATGAATTAATGTTTTAACAAGTATTTAAATGTACTTATAGTGCAGTGTGTTGTAGTATTTTTTATTTTCTTCATAATTTAAAATTATTTTTGTTTGTTTACATTGTGTCATTTGATTTCTCGTTTCTATCTATCTATCTATCTATCTATCTATCTATCTATCTATCTATCTATCTATCTATCTATCTATCTACTGTACAGTGGTGTGAAAAACTATTTGCCCCTTCCTGATTTCTTATTCTTTTGCATGTTTGTCACACTTAAATGTTTCTGCTCATCAAAAACCGTTAACTATTAGTCAAAGATAACATAATTGAACACAAAATGCAGTTTTTAAATGAAGGTTTATGTTATTAAGGGTGAAAAAAAACTCCAAATCTACATGGCCCTGTGTGAAAAAGTGATTGCCCCCCTTGTTAAAAAATAACTTAACTGTGGTTTATCACACCTGAGTTCAATTTCTGTAGTCACCCCCAGGCCTGATTACTGCCACACCTGTTTCAATCAAGAAATCACTTAAATAGGAGCTACCTGACACAGAGAAGTAGACCAAAAGCACCTCAAAAGCTAGACATCATGCCAAGATCCAAAGAAATTCAGGAACAAATGAGAACAAAAGTAATTGAGATCTATCAGTCTGGTAAAGGTTATAAAGCCATTTCTAAAGCTTTGGGACTCCAGCGAACCACAGTGAGAGCCACACAAATGGCAAAAACATGGAACAGTGGTGAACCTTCCCAGGAGTGGCCGGTCAACCAAAATTACCCCAAGAGCGCAGAGACGACTCATCCGAGAGGCCACAAAAGACCCCAGGACAACATCTAAAGAACTGCAGGCCTCACTTGCCTCAATTAAGGTCAGTGTTCACGACTCCACCATAAGAAAGAGACTGGGTAAAAACGGCCTGCATGGCAGATTTCCAAGGCGCAAACCACTTTTAAGAAAAAAGAACATTAAGGCTCGTCTCAATTTTGCTAAAAAACATCTCAATGATTGCCAAGAGTTTTGGGAAAATACCTTGTGGACCGACGAAACAAAAGTTGAACTTTTTGGAAGGTGCGTGTCCTGTTACATCTGGCGTAAAAGTAACACAGCATTTCAGAAAAAGAACATCATACCAACAGTAAAATATGGTGGTGGTAGTGTGATGGTCTGGGGTTGTTTTGCTGCTTCAGGACCTGGAATGCTTGCTGTGATAGATGGAACCATGAATTCTACTGTCTACCAAAAAATCCTGAAGGAGAATGTCCGGCCATCTGTTCGTCAACTCAAGCTGAAGCGATCTTGGGTGCTGCAGCAGGACAATGACCCCAAACACACCAGCAAATCCACCTCTGATTGGCTGAAGAAAAACAAAATGAAGACTTTGGAGTGGCCTCGTCAAAGTCCTGACCTGAATCCTATTGAGATGTTGTGGCATGACCTTAAAAAGGCGGTTCATGCTAGAAAACCCTCAAATAAAGCTTAATTACAACAATTCTGCAAAGATGAGTGGGACAAAATTCCTCCAGAGCGCTGTAAAAGACTCGTTGCAAGTTATCGCAAACGCTTGATTGCAGTTATTGCTGCTAAGGGTGGCCCAACCAGTTATTAGGTTCAGGGGGCAATTACTTTTTTTTTTCTCCCTAAATAATAAAACCACTCATTTAAAAACTGCATTTTGTGTTTACTTGTGTTATCTTTGACTAATAGTTAAATGTGTTGGATGATCGGAAACGTTTTGTGTGACAAACATGCAAAAGAATAAGAAATCAGGAGGGGGGCAAATAGTTTTTCACACCACTGTATCTATCTATTTATCTATCTATCTATCTATCTATCCATCCATCCATCCCAAATCGGAATGACCAGGCATCCCCTAATACGATATCATTATACTGAGGTGCAAATTCAATTTGTATTGTGATTCTGTAAGTATAACTTTTATAAATATCCATATTCAATATATATATATATATATATATATATATATATATATATATATATATATATATATATTTTTTTTTTTTTTTTTTTTTTTTTTTCTTCTTACAATTCTAAACAAATCCAGCTGCTCTCCTACCACACAGGCTGCTGTGCTGCATGCCCAATGTGTGAATAGCTTAGACCACCACTTGCAGGATCATTGAGGTACTGCAACATTTTATTCTGAATTTAAAAAAAATCTATTCTGGAGTAGGGTGATAAATTATCTATCTATCTATCTATCTATCTATCTATCTATCTATCTATCTATCTATGCGTGGGTAGTTTTTACTCTCAAAACACTGACTGAATGAAATGTTAGTGTGTGTGACATTATTTTTTATCCAGGCAGTGTACAGTAGGTGCAGCATGTAGCCCTTCAGGTCTTACTCTTCTTTTAATGGCTACCATAAGCATTTTAGGAAGCAGGGGTTCTTCTCAAACGTAATATTTAAAGGTGTGGACCGGTTGGTGATAAGCAAATGACTTTTTATTAAACTTTAGAGTACTTTGCACATTTGGATCATGACACCTCACAGGAGACATGATGTTCACTGACAGAAGACGCAGAAGGCTCATTTTCTCCAACATAACCTGATATCAAAGAGAGAAGCCATTACTCATTCATCTTTATCCTGTATTCAGGGTCGCGGGGACCTGGAGCCTATTCGGGCGCGATCCCTCACGGGGCCACACACACACACACACACACACACACACAACGGTCAATTTGGGAACGCCAATTAGCCTAACCTGACTATCTTTGGACAGTGGGAGGAAACCGGAGTACCCAGAGTAAACCAAACACGGGGAGATGCAAATGGCTGGGGAGCAGTTTATTAACTTCAGCAGAATCATACACACACAGGTCACGCACGCACACATACACACGCCCAACTTGGCCGAAGCCACTAACCCAAACACCCCTCTCTACCCTGGTGGACACATGGAGAACCCCCGCAAGGCATGATGGTCGTCAGCCGCCGTCCCGCCCACGCCACAATATATATACTCTTTATTATATTGTATTAGAAGATTCCTAATTTAAGATGTGTTCCTTTTAGCCTCGTTATGAAGCATATGAGCCGATAACTGACCGGAAGTTCGACTGTACGCAGGGTTTTACGGTAATCACTCGCTTGTTTTTAGTTCGTTTTGCTTTAAGAAGCGCACTTGTTTTTTCTGGTTTCTTTTTATCTTTGTTTTATATATTTTCACATTTCCTAAACGCTGAAAGCCTGTTATCAAGCCGGATGGGTGTGTGTGTGTGTGTGATTAGGCCTACATTAGTAGGATTCCTTGAGTAATATTTCAGGACTAGACGCAAAACCTCTACACAGGAACAGCGCATTTCTTAGTAGCGTAATTTCAGCCCACCGGTATTCGTACAGAACCCGCCTTCCTACGCGGTGGTTGGTCAGAAGTCACGTGTCATGTCACGTCTCAGTCAATCGATTGGAAATTGCTAGCGGATCTTGAAAGCAGGAGGCGTGGTCTTACGGAACGCGGATGGGAAATGTAACAGTTGAGAAGGGAAGCGTGTGATACAGTGACGCGGATGTGTGTGGTAGAAGTTTAGAGAAGAGAGGAACCGCAATGAGAGTAGCACTCCGGGGTTAGGACCTGAGACACGGTGCAATAACAGGTTTGTTTATCATCATCATTTACAAAGCTTGTAAAGAAGTCTTCTCATAGCCAGAGCAGATTTTAATGTTATTATTATTATTATTATTATTATTATTATTATTATTTCTGCACCTGTATGTGTATGTGTAAGTTGTTTAAACAGTAATCTGCGCGCTCTAGAACAGCTGTTAGGAGATAAACTTTGACTTTCAGTGCAGAAACATCAGCTATTCGTACATGAAAGGAAATGGAAGAGCTTTATCTCTCCTTGCCATATGTCACATGACACACTGCATGTTGCTTCACTTTGCCTGCTGTTTATATAGAGTTTATGATTTTTTTACACTGCATTGCATTACACCAGGATTAGGTGATGGCTCATTCTGCCCAGGTTTTGGTTCACACCCTTCTGAACTTCTGAAGCTCTCAGAAGATACAAGACTGATCCATTAATGAACTAATGATGGGCGGTCAGGTTAATTATCCCTGAGATGTTACATTCCATAACTCTGTCACAACAACGCAAAACATTCAGGATAGTCTGCTTAGAGATCACATGGTGAGATGAGAGCAGTAGTGAAACCGAGGGTGTTTTGGTATTTATTCTCAATGCAACAGATTATTTAAAAGGATATTAGATAGATAGATAGATTAGATGATAGATAGGTAGAACTTTATTGTCATTGCAATCGCATAGTACATTTTATATATATATATATATATATATATATATATATATATATATATATATATTACACACTACCGTTCAAAAGTTTGGGGTCACTTGCAAATTTCTTTGTTTTTGTTTAGTGATTTATTTTCTACGTTCTACAACAATACTGGGGATATCAAAACTATAAAATAACACATATGGAATTAGGTAATTACGTAACAGCAAGAAAAACAACAGTAAGTTGTTATTTTAAGACACAGAGGTCGGCCTTTCTGTAATAGTTATTGCAAGAACAGTATTGTCAAGTGCATTTGCAAAATCCGTCAAGCACCATAATGAAACTGTCTCTCATGAAGGCCGTCCCAGGAGGACGAGACCAAAACCTACCTCTGCTGCAGACGAGAAGTTCATTTAGAGTTATCAGCCTGAAAAATGACCAATTAACAGCAGCTCAGATTAGAGGAGTTATGAAGTCTTTACAGAGCAGAAGTAGCAGAAACATCTCAATATCAACTGTTCAAAGGAGAGTAATGGATTTTTTGGATGTCTTCAGCAAAACTTTACAATGTAGAAAGAAATAAACATCAGGAACCATCGTGGAGTTAGAAAGTGACCCCAAACTTTTGATCGGTAGTGTATATTATTATTATTATTATTATTATTATTATTATTATTATTATTATGTATTAGATATTATATATACGTATTATTATATATACTGCCTTGTAAAGTCATATTACAACCATAAACATAAATGTATTTTATTCAGATTTTATGTGATAGACCAACACAAATGGGAACATAATTGTGAAGTGGAAGGAAAATGATAAATGGTTAAAAATCTTTTTTAACAAATAAATTTCTGTACATTTGTATTCAGCCACTTGAGTCAATTCTTTGTAGAACAAAAAGACAATTTTGCATGACTCTTAGTTCCAGTTAGACATTTTAATGCTGTTTTAAAGAAGGCCGTATATCAGTGTATGACGATCTCAGTTGAGGTGGCATTCAGCGAGTGGAACGCCTGATCCTTGAAAATCAACCCATAACTTTAGTCAAGCAGTAGTGAAACCCATTAGTGTAGCAGGGAGTTATATAGAGAAATAAAGGGAGTATTTACTCTTATAATAGTGTTCGGTTATTCTACACAATCAGAAGTCCTGGTTTGACTTGAACGCCCCTCGTATTTTTGTGTCATTCCCCCTTTACGAATATGGGACTGCGCAGAGCTACGATATTCACTCCAATATTTAAGGACTGCTCTATAGCTATAGTGAAGGCATGAGGAAATTTAACCCTGACCATTGACCTTTAAGAAAATGTACTTAATTTACATTCCTATTAAATTGATTTTGGGATGTAATGAAATTGTACCTAACTGTAAGATTATTTTCAGACTTGAGGTGAAAAGAAATATTCAGGAGTCATGTGGGAAATATGATTCATGGTCGGACTTAGACTTGTGCTGAGGAGGCGTGTGATTTTCTGGGTGGTGTATAAAGATTATTGAAATGATGTTCATGCATGTTGAGTAAAGAATTATAATGCTTTCCTTTAAAACAAGCATTTGTCTTCAATACCAAAGAAAATCTGTCAGTTAAATAGTGGAATTAAATGTTATAAACGTAATAATACTGAGATGACTTGAATTATAAACCTTGAAGTAATCTAATAAATTGAAGTCGAGTAGTCATGACTAGTCCTAGTCTTAAGAAGGCAGCTTTTCCATGCTGGGCTCCACCTGGGAAACTTTATGAAAACGTCCTTGTATGTCGGTGTTGCATGAATAACTGCACTGAAGCAGTAAGACACAGACGTGCAGAAGACCTCAGGAATAACTGTAGCATGCTCTGAATAAACGCCGGTGCCAGAACGGAAAGCATGCACGTGAAGAGGTGAAGAAAGAAAAAACGAGCTAGTGGGCGTCATTCATATTCTGGGAAAAAGTTTTGTGAAGGATTGTGGTTAAGACAAATAGGCAGACAGTTCTTAACAGGAAAGGATCTGTTGTGAAAAACAGATATGAGACACTCCTGTCTTTTGGGCAAACCTTGTGGCTTATGTTTCAGTACATAAACACATTTACAGTAGGTCATCCCCTGAAATCTAAATATTAACCTAGGATGTTTTTAGAGATGATTTAACATGTGATTCATGAATTCAAACCGAGCATCAGAATGGGGAGGAAAGGTGATTTAAGTGACTTTGAACACAGCATGGTTACTGGTGTCAGACAGGTTCCGAAACTGCTGATCTACTGGGATTTTCACACGTAGGGATAATGGTCTGGCAACCAGGGTATGTCGAAGAGCATCTTTGTACGCACAACACGTCAAACCTTGAAGCAGATGCGCCAAGAAACCAAGTAGACATTTTAGCAAGACAGTGATCCCTAAAACATAGACAAAACAATGTTTGGAAATCTTGGATGGTGCACCTGTCTTACCAGCGGGGCGATCAGATGTGTTGCATAATATCAGAACAATTTTACCGATCGGGGAAGGAAAACTCTGTAGATTCCAGTCGGATGTTGTGAAACCATGATTTCAGTGAGAATTAAGGAAGCTCTCACTGTTGCTCGTTGCATGACGTCTTCCCAGCCAGTGGCAACTTAATGTATTGGGTTATCTTCCTCACCACCAATCAAGTACGGTAAAACCTTGGATTGTGAGCTTAATTGGTTCCGGAAGTGTGCTTGTATATCAAAACACTCACATATCAAAGTGAATTTCTCTATAAGACATAATGGGAACTCACACCAATGATTCATTCCACAAACCAAAAATATTCATATAAAAATAATTAATACAAAATATAAAGTACAAATAAAACGAATGAACAGTGCTACTGCGTAGGACGCCTTTCTCACACGCACACACACACACACACACACACACACACACACACACACACACACACACACACACACACACACACACACACACCAGTTTGCTGACAGAGACTCTCACCCACACAAGCGCAAACAAAATTATTATTATTAATTGGTCAAAGAAACAACCAATATCAACCGTAAAAACATGTGATCTTATGAATCTGAGCTACACTATATTGCCATTATAATGCCTTCACATGCATATGAACTTGAGTAACACTATGGATTCTTAATCCAGGTGTTTAATATGATGTTGGCCCCGCCCCCTTTGCAGCTATAACAGCTTCAGCTCCTCTGGGAAGGCTTTCCACCAGGTTTAGTAGTGTGTTTATGGGGATTTTTGACACTGGTATTTCTTTGCCTATGCAACCCATTTTTTTTAATTAAGTGATGTTTGTATAGTTGGTTCAAATTTAAATAAAATTGAGTTCCTCATATTTTTTTCCAAATCATTTCTAGTGCACAGCATTGACCTAGTGCTAGCAATCCTAAAGCTCCATTCTTGCTTTCAGGTGTGAATATGGCATCGCACTCGTGGGAACGCTTCACCTCGTCGGTGGAAAACAGCACCGTGCGCTCGGACAACAGCTGCTTCAGTGCCACCCCGAACACGGTGCTGATGGGCGTGAGATTTGGCGGAGTGCCCACTGTTTTGCTGCTCGATTTCCTCGTCTTTGTAGTGAGTTTTTATTGTCTCTGTCGAAAGTTTACACAGCGGATCATCCGATCTGCACAATAACTTGGCATAGGATTTACGCCGGATGCCCTTCCTGGCACAACCCTCCCATGTTATCCGGGCTCGGGATCTGCACCTCCTCCAGTGGCTGGGGTTTGGGCACTGCCTTCTAAATGGCAGACGAGAAACCTACCACTGAGCCACCAGTGCATGTTATTTGTTATATGAGTTCTGTATTGTTGTTTATTGTGCCAATTCCCTGCCAGAGTTTTATTTTAAAGCATGCTGTCCCTGTTTAATCCATGTATGTTGGGCCCAGTTATAGAAATTGATACCACATTTACAGTATAGGAATCTGCCAGCGTAAAGTTTCCTATTTCACATCACTTCTCTAAAGTTTTCCCACTCTAAAGTCAAACAGCTTCTTTTGTGATAAAACGAAAACCGGCTTGTGTCCTCCAAAATTATTGCCACCCTTTGGAAAACTGAAAAGGAATTATTGTATTAAAAGAACACTAGAGTAATTCACAATGTTTATTTAAATATGAGGGCCGTTCCAAGAGTAATACAAAAGTGGGCATTTTTTATTAACTGACATAGGTCATTTAAATTGCACATGTTGGTAGAGTAACTCTTCCTCTGTGTAAAAGTTCTCCTCAGCATGGTCACCATCACAAGCCATGTATTTATGCCATCACTCGAACCCTCTTGAATCCCCATTATAATGACAGTTGATGAAAAGTTATGCCCACTTTTGCATTACTTTCAGCACAGCCCTCGTCATAGGTTTTAAAAAATGGTTTGCCATAAGAATATAAGTATTGTGCAAAAGTATTAGGCCCCCTTTGCAGGTGTGATTAAGTCCTCAGGAGGCCTGTGATTGATTCTGCAGGATGTTCAATAAAACTAAGCAGGTAATTTTCATATAAAACTGTACAGAATTGTACCTCAGACTATATTTCAATCAAAGGCTTGTCACACTAATTATTAACTTTGCTCCATTAATTACTGTTTACTGGAGACTTTTCTGGAGCCTAAGACTTTTGCACAGTGCCAGAGAACATAAATTTATTTTTTTTAATGTTTTCATTAGTTTTTATTTCCAGTAAAGTCATACCATTGAAGTCACTTCGTCATCAGTCAAATCCGTGCGAAATACCAAAGAACGTTGAGCTCCACTTAAAAGGTTTTTGACAGAAAATTCATGTTTTTCATGAGAATTTATTCATTTAAGATATGTTTAGTATTGAACATACTCATCATACTCCCACTGGTGAGGAAATAAAAGAGTAATCCAGAGGTCATAGTTAAAGAATAACCCATGGTTTCAGTGTGTTTACATGGACCCTAATATTCCACTATTAACTGGGATAACAACCCAATCGGAATAAAAATGCTTCATGTAAAAATTAGCTATGTAAACACTTGATCAAGTCATTTCGCTTTTGTTGGAATAAATATTAAATTGCGTCCAATTGCGGGGTAATATTAGGTGAAGTGACGAGTTTCCACTAAGGACATTTTCCTTCCTTTAGTTCCTCTCATCAGCGTTTCCTTCAGACTTTCATCCACTGGGTTACTGGATGACGAAGGAGCACTGTTTGGCTCGCATTTCACATGTAGTAAATAATCTAATCAGTCCTGTAAGAACACATTCTAGCAACCAATCATAATGCAGAAGGTGGGATTTTTCGGAAAAAGTTATAACAAGCAGAACTTTGCACATGTCAGAAAAGTTACATTCTGATTAAATGTTTGTGTAAGTAAACATCTTATCAGATCAGCCTTTGTATAAACAGTTAAGTTGGAATCTCAAATCAATCAAAATCTTGAATAATTTTCCTGGATTGAAGAAACATTGTCCATGTAATCATAGTGTTTCCAAGACAAAATTGGCAAAAAAATAAAATAAAAAAAAAAACATTCCTGAGGTCAGGCTACAAAATACATCATCTAAACCCCTCTTTGTGTGGGCTTGAAAGTGCAGCTCGAATCATGTAATGTGGTTAGACAAGACCAAACCATTTGACCACAAACAGCATCTGAACATTTGATGAAAACAGAAGATTGCAAGCATGACAGATATGTGACTTAAAAAATATATGGCTTTGGGTGATTCATGCTTTGTTTTTTGAGGCTCGTGGTTCAGGGATTTTTTGCAAAGATTGACCAGAAGAATTCCACAAAATACCGCCATTTATTTAAGCCAACCTCGATGATGACTCAAACTAAATAAAGGAAAGCCGTCCATTTAAAACACCCATATTAAAGTCATTATAACAATCTTATGGCCAGGAATCTCAGCACTGAGAGTGTATGGAAATGCTACTCAAGAATTTTTTACAGTTTGTGTATTTTAGACTTTGTGTATTCAAGCATTGTGTATTTAAGAATCACAAGGGCATTGTTATTATTCCTAGCGCAGTTAGCAAATTTATCTCATGACTATGAATTCTGCATTTCCTCAGGTGCTGCTGCTGGTCTTCTCTTGTATCAGGAAGAGACTCTGGGATTATGGGAGACTAGCACTAGTAGCACAAGCTGAAGGGTGAGACATAAGACTGTGTGAATGTCATAGCTTAATACGGTGTCGTGCAAAATATTTGCCTCTGTCTAATTTGAATTCTGTTCTAAGTAACAGGCTAAAAGCTCTAAAAACCTCAGAAGGAATGATGGAGAAAGTTATTGAATTATCAGTCCGGAATGGTTTACAAAGCCACTTCTAATTCTCTGGGACTCCAGCACTCCATACTGGCAGCCATTATGTCCAAATGGTGAAGACTTTTCACCATTAGTGGATTCTTCCTACAGTATATGGGGCTGGTCATTTGAAATTTATCCGAGAGTTCACTGAGGACATCACACAATAACCCAGATGAACATCTAAGGAACTGCAGGCCTCGATCACTTCAGTTCATGATTCCGCCATGAGAAAGCGACTGGGTGAAATTATATTAGTTATAAGTTATAAGTGAGAGATTTGCAAGGGGAAAACCACTGCTAACCAAGACAAGCATAAAGGCTCATGGAAATTGTGAATCTTATTACATTTGTAAAGCTAACACAACATTCTACAATAAGATCATCATACCAGTCTTCAAGCATGGTGGTGGTGTGGGGATGCTTTACTGCTTCAGAAAATCCTGAAGATGAATGTCTAGTCTTCCGTCTGTGACCTCAAGCTTAAGACAATGATCCGACACACAAGAGCAAGTCCAGATCAAAGGGAGCAAAATGAAGGTTTTGGGATGGCCTAGTCAAAGTCCTGGCTTAAACCCCATTGAAATTCTGCAGCAGGATTTTAAAAGGGTCACCCATGCATGAAAGTCCCCAGTATGGGAATTATAGTAACTCTTTAAACAAGCATGGACCAAAGATCCTCCACAGTGATCTGAAAGACTGATCAGGAACTTAAGGAAAAACAAGTGAACCCTTGGAATTAATAACAGCAATGATGACCTCAACCAGGCGCTTCCTGTAGCTGTGGATCAGACCTGCGCATCGTTCAGGAGGAATTTTGGCCCATTGTTCCTGGCAGAACTGCTTTAGCTCTGTCATATTCTTTGGACATCTCATGTGTATGGCTCTCTCCAAGTCATTCCATAGCATCTCTATCCCAGAGTTGAGGTTTGTGCTCTGACTTGGCCACTCCAAAATTGGTGGATTTTGTTTTTCTGAAGCCGTTCTGTTGTGGACTTGCTCCAGCGTTTTGGGTCATTATCTTGTTGCATCAATACCTTTGACTTGGATGAAGAGATCACATTTCACTTTTACTTGCCACTGTAGGGGTTACTAAGGAACTTTTTTCCTTAAATAAATGAAATGACTGGGGATCTGAAAGAAAGTGTCACGTCATGTTGTGAGTTTAGTCATTTAGTTATTGAGATCTTTGAAGAGGTGATTAGGAGCTGATACACATTTATAGCAGAAATCTAGCATGTAGCCTAAGTATATATATGGTGTAGTGGATATAGGAACAGTCATGCCACATAAATGGGAACTAAAGGAAGTTTAATGGTGCATATAATTAGCTTTTACGCTGCTTCGAATAAATCAAAGTAATGACCCTTGGTAATTACAGGTTTAATGAGATTTCTAGACGCCGTTATGGGAGGATGACATCATTCATGTCCACTGGGGAGAGTGAGCATGAGAGAGTGAGTTTCTATCTACTTATCTATCTATCTATCTATCTATCTATCTATCTATCTATCTATCTATCTATCTAGATACACTATGATCATCTTCATCATCCTCATCATATCAAACCTATGTGACTTTCTCATAGGGATTTTGTTCATGGCTGACCTTCATCATCACAATGGAGTGAGTTCTTTTGGTCTACACACATGTTCCTCAGTGTGTTTCCATATCAAATCAAGCTTTTACAACATAAATAAGTCATAAATTCAGTGGTGTTTGTTTAAATCCATTCTGGTTAGGAAACTTCTGAGGGATATTTATGTGTGTGTGTGTGTGTGTGTGTGTGTGTGTGTGTAGTGAAACCATGGTGAAAGAGAGATGCGGGCTGGATGCTGTGCACTATCTGTCATTTCAGCGTCATCTCATTGTCCTCCTGCTCGTCATCTGTGTGCTGTCTGTTTCTGTCATCCTCCCAGTCAATCTGTCTGGAAACCTGCTAGGTGTGTACTGTATACATGCACACATGTTAAAGATGAAGTGCTCGTACAACATTCAACATCAATTTCTCACATATGTTGAAAGTGTAGAGGATGTATGTGGTTAGCTGATCTACAGAGATCTTCACATTGCAGCTACTTTATTTCCTTTTCCTTTAGTGAGTGCAAGAGAAGCAGGTTCTTTAATCCTTATACAGGGGTTTATAAAATGACATTCAGAAATAATGATCATTTAATTAGTAAGAAATGGCTAGCAAATTCGAGAGACATCTGCAAATATGATGATCCTTGTGTGTGTGTGTGTGTGTGTCTGTCCGTTACAGGGGAAGACCCATATAATTTTGGTAGAACAACCATTGCAAATCTTAAGAATGGGTAAGTAGGCTTCTGGGTACTCCTGTTTGATGTTTTATTCCTGGTAGGGTGTGTGTGTGTGTGTGTGTGTGTGTGTGCATGGATTGCGATGGATGCCCCAACCGCCGCCCATGTCCATGTACAGTAAATGATCTATTGCTAAGCCACGCCCCTTCAGTGAACAGCAGAGCTGAGCAGCAAGTCAGGGGAGGAGCTCTTCTTATATGAGGTCACAAGAGGGAATCTAATCTAATTAGCCTGTTGAAGCACCGGCCAAATAAAAGGACAAAAGTTGGAGATTTTTTTGTTCATGTTTTTTTGTTTGACACACACTTTGGAGACCTACAGTATCTGAATGTCTGTTTCCCAACATGCTGCAGCTGGTTTCATTTCGTCATCCAACGTTTTACGTTAGGCTGAAGCAGAACAAATCCAGAAAACCAGGAGCCAAAAATGATACGTATATTGTTGACCTCTGTATTTTGGTTTATCAATTTCTTCTAAAGAAATTTTGCTTTAAGATACATGAAATACCTTTTTGAGATTGTTTACAGTAAATACAATGCAGACAAATACAGTGCATCCAGAACGTATTCACAGCGATCCACTTTTTCCACATTTTGCTGTTACAGACTTTTTTCAAAATGGATTCAATTCATTATTTTCCTCAAAATTCTGCTAATAATACCCCATAATGACAATGTAAAAGAATTTTGTTTGAAATCTTTGCAAATTTATTATAAATAAAAAACAAAAAAGTCACATGTACTGTACAGTACATAAGTATTCACAGCCTTTGCCATGGCATTCAAAATTGAGCTCAGCTGCATCCACTTTCCACTGATTATCCTTGAGATGTTTCTACAACTCGATTCAGGCATTAAGAACCACCAGGACTCTTCCTGGAGCAGGCCGTCTGGCCAAAGTTAGCGCTCAGGGGAGAAGGCCATAGTCAGGGAGGTGACCAAGAACCCGATGGTTAGTCTGAAAGAGCTCCAGTGTTTCTCTATGGAGAGAGGAGAACCCTCCTCCAGAAGAACAACCATCTCTGCAGCACCAATCAAGCCTGCATGGTAGAGTCGCCACTGCTCAGAAAACGACACATGACAGGCACCTAGAGTTTGCCAAAAAGCACTTGAAGGACTTCAACTATTTTGGTGAAGCACCTTTGGCACCAATTACAGCCTCAAGTCTTTTTGATGCTACAAGATGTTTTTTCTTCTGGAAGGTTCTCCTCTTTCCACCTCCCTGACTAAGGTCCTTATGCACTGTATCTAAAAAAAATGACATGATTTTCATCTTAGAAACTCCTCCTCTGTGTAAGCTCACTTAGATTAAAATGTCTTTGAATTTGGTGCCTCTTGGCACAATGTGTCCTTGTTGGATGACTTTATAAAAAAAAGTTTCTGCATTCAAAAATACTATAAAAAGCAGTAAACAGTAATTGATGAAAGAAAGTCAATAACTGGTGTGATGAACCTTGGCTTAAATATAAATATAGTCTCAGGTACTAGTTGTGCAGTTTAATAAGGACATGAGCTGCTTAGTTTTGCTGAACGTCCTGCAGAACCAGACACGGACCTTCTGAGAACATTGTCGCACCTGCTGCTTTTTTCATGCTGCAAAACCCAGAAGCTTTCTTTTTCTTTTTTTTCTTTTACATAATATGCTGAGATGCTAATGTTTGGATGTAATCAACCATGTTTTCTGTATTAACTTACATTTACACTTCTATATAGTGTCAGACGTGCTTCCTCATCAAGTGTTAGAATGAGACCTAGTCATATGACTGTAACACTTGTCCAAATAAGTCGTGCTCTTGTGACCTTATAATCTTATAACAAGAATTTATAGGCTTGTCTCTGATTGTGTAAAGTAGTTCTTTAAAAGCAAGTCTTAAATTTGCACCAAGTCGGCTTTACTTTAATAAAATAATACAGTATATCTGTATATCTATATACTGAATATAAAATCTGAAGGCTGTGTCGCTCTTTCAGGGATAACCTGCTTTGGTTGCACACAGTGTTTGCAGTTCTATACCTCATCCTCACGGTGGCACTCCTGAGACATCACACCTCTCAAATGAAAGGCCACAGAAGAGAGACAGTGAGCGTACACATTCAGTACACACACACACACACACACAAAGACATGGATTTGGTTAACATTTTATTACTGCGTTATGATCTCGCACTCAGGCCAGAACAACGCTGTTTGTTTGCTCCGTCCCTCCTTCTGCCAGCCAAGACAGTTTAAGAATTCATTTTACGTAAGTGCGAAAAAAATGTTTCAGCATCTGCCAGGAAACAGTTCTTTGATCCTGACGATGGAGCTTCCTTTATTTCATTTCGAATAATAGCAGTAAATACCATAAGGCTTATTATTTTTTTTTAAGTTTCAAAATGTATGACTTGTTAAGTTTTTCATTAACTTTATACCATTATTATAATAATTATTATTATTGTTATTATTATTATTATTATTATTGTTATTATTATTGTTATTATTATTATTATTATTATTATTATGTACCCAGCACAATATAGTACCAAATACATGTTTAACCATTTGTCTCCTGACAATTTCTTTTTAAGTCAGGTGATCAACCAATAAGAAAAGTGTCAACAGTAACAACAATTATTTATTTATTTCATTAATATAATATAATAATAGAATAACTTAATCTTTCTGCAGAGAGGCATACCCGTCCTGCGAGGTGAAGGATGTTCGTTTATGCTACGACGTCGCGAACTTGATATATCTGACAGATGAAAAGTAAAGACAACTCTTGAATATTTTTATTTTTTATTTTTAAGATTAATACAAAATCATGATCCAGTAGAATATACTTCCCTGTGGGGTTTTTTTCTCACACAAGCGCAGGGGAAGTACATGTTTTATCACATGCTCATCCCAGTGATTTTTTTCGTTCCCTTTTTAAAGATGACCCTTGCATGCACTCACTTAAACAAAAAAACAAAAAAAAAAAAGGAGGAAATACCTTATTATGAGTAATGTTGTGCTTTGTGTTATAGACATTAAGTGTATAGTAATTAAATTTTTTTTATTGTTGGACAATTTCATGCAGGAAGCGAGCCGAGAAAAACTTGTTATATTACAACAAGGTCCTGGAGTCCAGCGGGCAGCGGGAAGTCATCAACCCCAAGCCTTGTGGGCATCTCTGCATCTGCTGCACCGGCCCAGGATGTAAAAAGGTAACATGGATTCCACATTTAGCGGATATTATAAACCCGTCACTAGACCCAAAAGAAAAGTGAAGTAATCGGAAAATCAAGTCAAATCGGGACTTTTGATTGTGCAGAGTAACAACACAGTTATGAGAGTGAAAACTCCCCTCCTTCTGCTTCTTAAGACTTAAAACTAACTTGCTTCTCTGTATAATCCCCTGCTACAATAATGCACTTATCCCAGAGTTTCACTAGTGCTTGGATACCGTCATGGTAAAAAGTTTTCCGTGATCGGAGTGCCGGCTTCATGTCTAAAACGCTGGCCTCCCAGGAACTCCTGTAATGACCATTTAATGGTGGTATTGGTGAGTGATTGCGTGTACAGTCCCCGCTGATAGATGCATCTCTTCCGCAAGTTGATGACAAGTTTTCAGTCCATTTTGAAGGATCAGGGGATTTTGTGCCTCCCTTATGATATTGGTGCTTAAGGTTTAAACTGTTATGACTCTTTAACATGGGTGTGTGTTTGTGTGTGCATGCATGTCCAGGTTGATGCTATAGAGCACTACAATAATCGGATCGCGCAACTCGAGGAAGATCTGACAAAGCACAAAGAGAGAAAGATGCAGCAGCCACTAGGAATGGCTTTCGTCACACTCCAGACTGAATCCATGGCAGCTTAGTAAGTACTTACTGAACAGTGTGTATTGGTGCAGTGACCGAGCCAATCAAGGTTGTGTTAGTGAAGGTTGCTCTCAAGTGTAAATGTCTTTTATTTTCTGATTGGAAAATATAGTCATAAATTTTGGTATACATATCAGAGCAATGGAACAGTTAGAGGTTAGTAAAGTTATTGTCAATCTGTTACACCTATATAACTTTCAAGAGTCAAAGAGAGTCAAAATTATTGATCTTGATGGAACGGAGCACCGGCGTATTTGGCGTCGAGTCCCAGATGCATTATGGCATTTGGATGACCAAACTAAGCCTTATGGCGAGTCCATATGCCATAACACCCTGTGTGTTCCATTGATGTACTAATGCATCGGAGTTGCAGCTGTTCCCGCAGATGTTGCCATTGATAGTGTGGTAATCCTTGTTAGCATCTTGTAAATTCTTGCGGTTCTTTCTGAAATACAGTTTCTTGGACAGTCACCTCATTTAAACACACATTGCTTTAAAACTGTTTTGTACACTGCCTGGCCAAAAAGATTAACATTTCAAAAGAGTCAAATTAATTGGCTGCATCAAGCAGCGAAAACAACTAAGGAGATTTGAACGTAGTGGAAAGAGGTTAAGAAGACTTCAGCACATTATTAAAACCTGAACATGAATGCAGATCTCTTGAACGCTTGGTTATGTGGCAATAAAATATGGAGTTTTTCCTCCCTGATGGCACGGGCATATTCCAGGCCTCACATTTTAAGAAAGTGAATAAATAAAATCTTAAGAGTGAGTGATTTTTTTTAGGGCAGTTTGTGTAGTACTGTTTGGTTTGTCTGTTAAAAGTTCTGAAATGAAAAAAAGTTTTCATGATTGTATAAGTCAAAAATTGTATGTTCTGTAAGTATATTGTGACTTTTCTCCTATCAGATATAGAACACTTTTTTTTCAATTGTAAACCCTGACAGTGTTGTGATAAGTGTGGGATTGTGGGTGAGGTATACACTACCGTTCAAAAGTGGGGTCACTTTCTAACTCCATGATGGTTCCTGATTTTTATTTCTTTCTACATTGTAAAGGAATGCTGAAGGCGTCCAAAAACTGCATGAATCTCCTTTGAACAGTTGATATTGAGATGTTTCTGCTACTTCTGCTCTGTAAAGACTTCATAACGCCTCTAATCTGAGCTGCTGTTAATTGGTGATTTTTCAGGCTGATAACTCTAAATGAACTTCTCGTCTGCAGCAGAGGTAGGTTTTGGTCTCGGCCTCCTGGGACGGCCTTCATGAGAGACAGTTTCATTATGGTGCATTGACGGATTTTGCAAATGCACTTGACAATACTGTTCTTGCAAGAACTATTACAGAAAGGCTGACCGCTGTGTCTTAAAATAACAACTAACTGTTGTTTTTCTTGCTGTTACGTAATTACCTAATTCCATATGTGTTATTTTATAGTTTTGAAATCCCCAGTATTGTTGTAGAATGTAGAAAATAAATCACTAAACAAAAACGAAGAAATTTGCAAGTGACCCCAAACTTTTGAACGGTAGTGTAGATACAGAGGAGAGCAAATGAAAGTCTTTGGGTTAAAGTTCTAAGCAGGTTAGTACTGTAGTTAAATGATTAGTAACTAAACAGACTAAGAGCTAAACAGACTATTAGACAAAACAGACCAGGAGAGAGACAGACAAGGAGACAAACTAACAACACAGACTTAATCAAAACAGGTTTAAACGTAACAGCTCCACAAAACTGATGCCAGCTAAAACAGAACCAAAACAACACAAAACAAATGCCCACTTTATAGAACCAATGCAAGACAAACGTAAACAGGCTATTTATAATCAAACTAATGAGTCACCTCGGTTCAGGTGAGCGCTCCCATCACCTGACCGAGGTGCATTCTGGGTAATGCAGTCCAGTAAACAAAAACACTCTGGGTAATGCAGTCCAGTAAACAAAAACACAAAAGTCTTTGAGCACAAGGCGCCCTCTATGGGTTAACGCTGACAGACTGGTAGACTTTGCTGAAGTTTCAAGTTTTAGTGTCATATGCATAGGAAAGAAACACGTTCCTACCTGTACAATGAAATTCTTCCTTTGCTGTCCCCCTAGCGAATGCCGCTAAAAAAGTAGAAAATAAGCATAAAAATAGTAAATAAATAAATAAATAAAATAAATATGGTTATACAAAAGAATAGGTATATGAAAGAGGATATATATCAACATAGAATTAAGCCAGAATATGAACAATATGCAAAGGTATGAAATGAGTATCAAAATATAAACACCGTAAAAACAGACGTAGTGTGCAAATTACGCAAGTGTTTGGTAAAGTCCGGTATGTAAAAAAGAGAGAAAGTCCGCAGCGTGTGTGCAAGGCTGCAATGGTTTGTGCAAATTGTGCAATGATTGCTCATGATTATTACTGTTTACAATGTTTGAGGAAATTTGTAGCCTCAGATACTTTAAGTTTTGAAACTCTGTTTTTTAACGTGATTGCACCATTTTAACGTTTATACCATCTTAAGTACTGTACATGCACAAATTTAAAGTAAAACAGACTAAGCCTGAGGAGTTATTACTTAACCTTCTCAGAGCCAGACACTACTGTTGTGTACATCGCAATTTCTACTGAGTGTTTCTCTTTATTCATAGCAGATACATTAATTTCAACAATGTCTTCAATCAGGATGGAGTTTGGTGAAAGAACATATGAGGATGGTACAAGGATATATACAGGTCCTTCTCAAAAACTTAGCATATTGTGATAAAGTTCATTATTTTCTGTAATGTACTGATAAACATTAGACTTTCATATATTTTAGATTCATTACACACAACTGAAGTAGTTCAAGCCTTTTATTGTTTTAATATTGATGATTGTGGCATACAGCTCATGAAAACCCAAAATCCCTATCTCAAAAAATTAGCATATTTCATCTAGGGCTGCAACAACTAATCGATAAAATCGATAATTACCGATAATGAAATTCGTTGTCAACGAATGCCTTATCGATTAGTTGGGCTGCTCACGTTATTGAGGAGCGCGACCACAAGATGCACAAATACACACACAGATACACAGCCGCTCGCGCAATGGAGGTTACACAAGCGTTTGCAAAGTCCGCCAAGGTATGGGAGCAATTTACATTAAACACCTCTTATCGGGCGTTAAAATCGACCGTTTTTCTGCCGGTCGTAGTGTCCGGTGAGCGCGGATGAAGTGCCGAGGGTTTTCTACACACAGGAGTCAGTGAGAGTGTTCACACGGGCTTTGGTGACGTCACCAAAGCCCGTGTGAACACTCTCACCGGCTGCGTGGTTATACAGGGTAAAAAAAAAAAACCCGTTGCATGCAGCTTTTTCTTTGCGTTCAAATACCAACGAACGCGAGGAAAACACTTCTAGTGCGTTTTCTTCACGTTCATTTTACACTTCGGAGGACCGGATATATCCCATCATCCTACAGGCTGTACAGAGGGGAAAAGGGCAAAATAAACAGAATGAACCCATTAGCGGCGAGTTTTTTTTCTCTCTCCCCAGGTCGCCGTATTACGAGAATGTCTAGTATTTACTTTATAATTTTTTTTATTGAGACAAAAAAAAAGGATAGAAATAATGTATAAACCGTGACAAGGATGTAGTGTATGTGTATATATATATATATATACTGTAAACTTGCCATCTGCAATTATTGTTAAAAACAAAAATGTTGATTTACATAAAATAAGGTTTAAATGTCAAAATTATAGATAATTAAACTATGTGGCTATTGCATTTTTAAAAGTTTACTTTTATACATAAATAATACCCTGATTTATGGTTTTATATAGTTAAGCAAAACATCAAATTAAAGCGTCTAGCTTTTATCTGATTTAATCGATATACATATAATGTATGTATGTATGTATGTATGTATGTATACAGATGGCAAGTTGACATATAATTTATATATATAAATATAACAGTCAACTTGCCATCTGCAATTATTGTTAAAAACAAAACAAATGTTGGTATGGTTTTATATATAATTATAAGCAAAACATCAAATTAAAGAAGCGCTTAGCGGCATCCGATTAATCGATTAATCGAAACAATAATCGGCCAACTAATCGATTATCAAAATAATCGTTAGTTGCAGCCCTAATTTCATCCGACCAATAAAAGAAAAGTGTTTTTAATACAAAAAAAGTCAACCTTCAAATAATTATGTTCAGTTCTGCACTCAATACTTGGTCGGGAATCCTTTTGCAGATTCTTGTGTCTTGTGTCTCTCAACTTTCTCTTCACAATATCCCACAGATTCTCTATGGGGTTCAGGTCAGGAGAGTTGGCAGGCCAATTGAGCACAGTAATACCATGGTCAGTAAACCATTTACCAGTGGTTTTGGCACTGTGAGCAGGTGCCAGGTCGTGCTGAAAAATGAAATCTTCATCTCCATAAAGCTTTTCAGCAGATGGAAGCATGAAGTGCTCCAAAATCTCCTAATAGCTAGCTGCATTGACCCTGCCCTTGATAAAACACAGTGGACCAACACCAGCAGCGGACATGGCACCCCAGACCATCACTGACTGTGGGTACTTGACACTGGACTTCAGGCATTTTGGCATTTCCCTCTCCCCAGTCTTCCTCCAGACTCTGGCACCTTGATTTGCGAATGACATGCAAAATTTGCAACCTGTAGCCCATTTCCTGCACACGCCTGTACACGGTGGCTCTGGATGTTTCTACTCCAGACTCAGTCCACTGCTTCCGCAGGTCCCCCAAGGTCTGGAATCGGTCCTTCTCCACAATCTTCCTCAGGGCCCGGTCACCTCTTCTCGTTGTGCAGCGTTTTCTGCCACACTTTTTCCTTCCCACAGACTTCCCACTGAGGTGCCTTGATACAGCACTCTGGGAACAGCCTATTCGTTCAGAAATGTCTTTCTGTGTCTTACCCTCTTGCTTGAGGGTGTCAGTGATGGCCTTCTGGACAGCAGTCAGGTCGGCAGTCTTACCCATGATTGCGGTTTTGAGTAATGAACCAGGCTGGGAGTTTTTAAAAGCCTCAGAAATCTTTTGTAGGTGTTTAGAGTTAATTAGTTGATTCAGATGATTAGGTTAATAGCTCGTTTAGAGAACCTTTTGATGATGTGCTAATTTTTTGAGATAGGGATTTTGGGTTTTCATGAGCTGTATGCCACAATCATCAATATTAAAACAATAAAAGGCTTGAACTACTTCAGTTGTGTGTAATGAATCTAAAATATATGAAAGTCTAATGTTTATCAGTACATTACAGAAAATAATGAACTTTATCACAATATGCTAATTTTTTGAGAAGGACCTGTGTGTATATATATATACAATGAAGTTGGGAGAAATAGTCATGGCCTCATATGAGGGCGTTCGGGTCTCAAGAGGTTTAAACCAGTGTTGTTTTCACTATTATTTATGTTACGGTTATTACATAACTTATTACAGAAATTGTTAGGAAGCGTGATACAGGATGATACAGGCTCCTTGGAGCAGATACTGTACGGTTAAGGGACTGAGGCCTCGGTCAGACAGGCCAACCAGATTTGTTTCAAATCCTTCAGTATAAGACTAACTGTCCACACAGTTATATGAAAGTGTGCGGATCGGGTTCGGCCCTGTCCAGGCAGCCCGAGTCTGACACCTCGTCAGCCTTCCTGCATCGCTTGCTGTGGTAACGGCTCTGAAGATGCGGAAAGCACAAATGTTGTGTGCCGTGAAATGCTGCAACAATCCTCTGTCCAGGAACTATTGTTCTCCATTTCCTTTTCCCTTTCTTCCATCATCTTCCTGTTTAGATTTCAATCGTGGATCCACATGCATATCACATACTCATGTGGACTTGACCTTCAGTGTTGCGTTGCGAGCAACATAATACTGTTTGAAATTAATTTGGAGTGGGAAGAGCATCCAGACTTAGACTGTTTTTAGGCTTTGTTCAGGCTGCAGGTCACAAATCTAGTCTTTAGTACTGACTGTTCACACTGTTATTCGAAAGTGAACAGAGCAAATCTGGCTCTGTTTAGACTGCCAGCCCAAATCCGAAACGTTGTCGACCTGTTTGCATTGGTCGCTGTGGCAACGGGTCTTAGGAATGGAACTGAGCAAGAGAGACAAGATTGCGAGAACGTACTGTGCTTTCTAATCACGCTGAGATCAAAAGCCTATGTTTTTAAACAAATGACGACAGCCTGCATTTATAAGTGTATTAAAAAAACTTATGAGCTGTGAGATCTCCAAGAAGGAATTTATGATCACAATATGTCCCCCCCCCCTCTCTCTCTCTCTCTCTCTCTCTCTCTCTCTCTCTCTCTCAGCATTCTAAAAGATTTCAACGCACTCCACTGTGGGACTCAGGAAATGGCTCGACCGAGAGGAATATGTTGCTGTTCTAGGGAGCCTCAGCCTTCGTCCACTAGTGAACAGCTGAAAGTTAGAAAATGGAGAGTGAACTATGCGACCCATCCAAATAACATCTATTGGTATAATAATTCTTTCTTCTACAATGATGTACTTGAGGTTTTTTTTCTTTATCCGTTTTGTATAATGTCTTGATGTCATTTCCTGTCTCAGGGAGAACCTGTCTGTGAAGAGTTGGAGACGGTGGATTCTATATATATTTCTGAACGCTGCACTCTTCGTCCTGCTCTTCTTCCTCACCACTCCTTCGATTATCATCTCTACCATTGACAAGTTCAATGTCACAAAGCCCATCCACTATCTAAATGTGTGTGACTGCACCGTAGTTGACATCCTCACTAACAGTAGTCTTACGCTATACAGTATGTTACAAATATCCATCTTATACTGTTTACTTGCACGGTGACGTTGGTTAATGATATTTCCTGTCGTGTATCCAATCCACCAGAGTGCCATTATCAGTCAGTTCTTCCCCACTTTGCTCCTGTGGTCCTTCTCTTCTCTGTTGCCCACCATAGTCTACTATTCTACACTGCTGGAGCCACACTGGACTAAGTGCGCTCACACGCATACATACACACACTCTTATACAGCCCACGCTCATGTTTAGACATACAGACATTAATATGAGATCTGTGTGTGTAGATCGGGTGAGAATATAAGTATGATGTACAAGCTCTACATCTTCCTGCTCTTCATGGTGCTCATCCTGCCATCACTCGGCCTCACCAGGTTAGTCTTCCATTTCAGTTCTGTTACACCTATTACACACAGCATTCTATTCTATTCTATTCTATTCTATTCTATTCTATTCTATACATTAGCATAACCAGACTATTTCATTGCATTCATCCATCCATCTAGGAACCTCTGTAGTCCGACTAGGGACCATGGAGGCCAGTTGTAATGACCATTGTATTTATTTCCATTTTACGTAACATTCCAACATACCAACATTCACACTCATTCACACACTTATTGACACACTACGGGCAATTTGGGAACACGAGTTAGCATAGTTTGCATGTCTTTGGACTGTGGGAAGGAACTAAAGTACCTGTATCAAGCACGGAGAGAACTCCATACACACAGACACATTACATTATCTTATTACATTACAACAACCTACTTAAATTTTTTTTATTCTGTTCTATTCTATTGCAGTTATATTACAGTTCCTTTTTTTAATGACTACAAGATTCTGTGCTGTCACCGGATTTTAATCTATGCTATTCCATTTGTTGCATTATAATACACTATTTTATTATTCTATTTTATTCTATTCTATTCTATTCCACTCCATTCCGTGCTGCACAATTAATCACATAAAAATTTAAATCACAGTATGGATCTGTGCAATGATTTACCCACGAATGCCTGCAATTTATAACAGGTATTTGTATATTAGAAAGATTTTCCCAATAACTTAAGTATTTATTTTTTTTAATATTATTATTTTGAGGCAATAAATACAGTTTCTAACATTTTCTTGATGAGATAATTCCTGCAGTTATTTGGTGTTAGCCTAGTTAAATTTAATATGAATACAAAATGGTACATTTATTAGTTAAATGTCAATTCTATTCTATTCTATTCTATTCAGTTCTGTACTATTAATTGCATATATATATATAAACTTGAAATTTCCACCTGTGCAATGATTTAATCACGAAAGACTGCAATTTATTACAAGTAATATACTGTACATAAAGCTGGGAATTCATGTAGAGCTCTAATTGGATCTTTTTCTAATCATTTAAAAACACAAAAAACATTCTATTCTATTTCAGTGAACATTCTTTTCTTTTAGAAAAATAGATACTTTATTGATCCTGAAGGAAATTTCCAAACATTTTACATTAGTCACCAGTCCCATTCTATTGTATTCTTTTTTTTTTTCCTCTTTTTTTCTGTTCTCTAATGACCACATGATTCTGTTCTGTTTTGGGTAATTATTGGATTCTATTCTATGCTATTACATTTCATTACACTATTTAAGATCTGTTCTGTTCTATGGAGTCCTGGTATTTGTTTGCAATAAGCTATTCTATTCTATTCGATTCCATTCAATTGCACAATCACATAAAATCGAAATCACAATATGGACCTGTGCAAAAAAAACAACAACAGTATGTTACAGGTAATATACACATAGTCGGGAATGCATGTAGAGTTTGTATTTTCTCTTAATAATATCATTTGTGTCGTTATTTGCTCTTAGCCTGGTTAGATGTGTATCGGTTTAAATTGCAATGTGCTGATTAGTAATAATGGCAATTTTTTTATCAAGTCATGCATCTCTAATTCGATTCCATTCTCACAGTTCTTTTTGTACAGTTTGTGTACCAGAATAACCAGTTACAGTGCGCATTTTGTCATCCTGTCTTATTGCATTAGGACAAACTATTAGACACTTTTGTTCTGTTCTGATTACTGTATGATTTGAACCCACGCTATTTTGAGCTGCCATTTGATTCTAATCAATGCTATTGCATTACAGGACACTATTTTATGGTTCTATTCTGTTCTCATCTTTTCTGTCCTGTTGTTTTTTCTTCTGTTCTTTTTTGTCGCAATAAACATTATATTGTAGTCTAGGTTAGTGTGGTCTAGTCTATTCTATTATGAGAACCGGTTACTGTACATTCTATTACTTCCTGTTTATAATATCTATTTTTTAATGTAATCTGTGCTATCATTTAATTATAATATATGCAACTGCATTGTAATAACCGAATTTAAGGTCTGATTATATATATATATATATATATATATATATATATATATATATATATATATATATATATATATATATATATATATATATATATATTTTTTTTTTTTTTTTTTTTTTTTTACTTTATAATCTAGTCTATAATTATTACAGTTATTAACATGTTTATTAAATGGCTTTACTGCATTGCTGTATATATTTACATTATTACATTGTGCCTTTCCATTCACAGTTTAGATGTGTTTTTCCGATTGCTCTTTGATTCCCAGTCAGAGCAGAAGCTGAGATATGAGTAAGTAAAGGTTGCTGTTTTCTTATATAACATTTTTCAAACATTTTCAAATACATATTTAAATCGATTTGATAAAATAATATTCATTTATTGATGTGTTTATTTATCTTTAGATATGCATGATGTGTGTAGATTACTAAAATACTGTATGACACATAATAATTAATGATGACTCTCTCTCATTGCCCCAGCTGTGTGTTTTTGCCGGATCAGGGCGCATTCTTCGTGAATTACGTGATCGCCGCTGCGCTGATCGGTTCTGGGATGGAGCTGCTCAGATTGCCGAGTTTATTGCTCTACACCGTGCGCCTTGCTCTTGCACGTTCTGCTGCAGAGAGGAAACATGTCAAACAGGTAAATGTGTGATTTATAATGTCACATAACTGAGCAACGTGATTTTAGCATTTTGTAGCATCATGAAATTTAATGAAACGATCTCTCTGCAGTATTCACAATATCAGAATAAGTCATGCGTGATTTGCATAAACACGTTAAACACAAAGCATCATAATGACCTTATAATTCAATTTTAAAAAGCTAGTTTTGCCTAGTGAGTACAAAAATAAATGAAACCTTTTATCTTTGTAGATTATACATAATACTAATATTTATAATAATTAAAATGAAAAAACTATTTAGAGATCTTTCTCTAGTTGTGATATTCAGTGCTGGTCGTTACACATCACTGTATCATGTAAGAGTGTTTAACGTATTATATACTTTAGTTTTGGTGACAGACATTACTTTTTGTTTGTTCTGCGAAGAACCAGGCATACCAGTTTGAATATGGGGTAAAGTACGGATGGACTCTGTGTGTCTTCACAGTCATTGTGGCCTACAGCATCACCTGTCCTGTTATAGCACCATTCGGTAAGAGCAATCCACACTTTACACAACACATACACCGATCAGTCGTACCATTAAAAGCATAACAGAATAACATAAATCTGCATGAGGAAGCAAAGGGTAGCCTGTTTGGGCCAATACCATAGAAATGTGGCACAATTTGCTGAATTATCTATGATAGGAAGGTATCAGAACCCATAGTGCATTGCAGCTTGTTGTGTATGGGGCTGCGTAGCCACAGACTGGTCAGAGTGCCTATGCTGACCCCTGACCCCTGTCTGTGAACATGAATGGAGCAATAGAAGAAGGTATCCTGGTGGATGATATGGTGCACACGCCTCCATTACTGTACCTGGGCAGTAGATGCACTTATATGAAGGAGGTTTAAGACATTTTGCTGAAAAACCCTCGGTCCTGGTGTTCATGTGGAAGTTACTTTGACATGTAAAAATCCACCAAAAGGTATTGCAGACCAAGTATTCCGTGATGGCAGTGGCCTCTTTCAGCACCCTGCCACACTCATCATTTATCCAAATTATTTATACATGACTTGATGAAAAAAACTTAAGTGTTGACTTGGCGTCCGAATTCCCCAGATGGAAATTAGAGTGAGCATGTGGGATGTGCTGGAAAAACATTTCTGATCCATCGAGGGCACCTCTCACAACTTACAGTACTTAAAGTATTTGCTGCTAACCCTTGGTGCCAGATACCGCAGCACACTTTCAGAGGTATTGTGGAGTCCATGTCTTAATAGACACAAGAGGGACCTACACAAAATTCAAAATCAAATTCAAATTTTATTTGTCACATACACAGTCATACACAGTACGATATGCAGTGAAATGTTTAAACGACCGCCTGTGACCTTAAAATGTAAAAACAGTTAACAAGAAATAAATAGAACAAAATATAAAAAACTTTAAAAAAATATATAAGAAATATAAAACTTATCTGTACAATGAGAGAGGAAAAGAATATATATATAAAGATGAATTTAAATGGAAATAAGTATGCAAATATGCATGTGTGTGTATATGTCCATGGTCCAGAAATGTCCATAATCTGTGCAAATGTGCATGAATGTGCAATGTACCATGAATGTCCGGGGTATGTGCAACTGTGCAATGTGCAAAGACGCAGAGATTGGTTAGTCCTGAGACTAGATCTGGTTGAGAGACCATATCGCCTGCGGGAAGAAGCTTCTCCTCAGGAGGTTTAAGACATTCTCTCTGTGTTGGCCTTCTGGGAGCGGAATCGCTTTCCTGACCGCAACAGAGAGAACAGTCCATTGTTGGGATGGCTGAGGTCCTTCACGATCTTCCTGGCCTTGGTCCAGCACCTCTTGCTGTAGATCAAGTGCAGGTCAGGGAACTTGGTGCGGATAGTGTGCTCAGCCGAACGCACGACCCTCTGTAGAGCTCGTCTGTCCTGCATGGTGCTGTTCCCGAACCAGGTTGAGATGTTTCCCATCAGGATGCTCTCTATGGTGTTGGATTAAAAGTTCCTCAGCACCTTGGAGGGCAGTCTGAAGTCTCTCAAATGCCTGAGGTAGAGACGCTGCCGGGCCTTTTTTTCAATTCAATTCAATTTTATTTATATAGCGCTTTTAACAATGGTCATTGTCTCAAAGCAGCTTCACAAAAATTAAAGAAATTTAACCAAAAAAAATAAATAAATAAATAAAATAAAATTATATATATAGAATAATTATATATAAAATAATAAATAAAATTATAATAGAACATAAATAAATAAAAACAAATAATAATAATAATTATAGAAAAGAAAATCATTGGAAGTGTGGATGTGTGAGAAAAATGTGCAGATAATAATAATGAGACGAATGAATGAAATTTCTCTGATGAGCAAGCCAAGGGTGACGGCGACGGTGGCATGGAAAAACTCCCTGAGATGGCATTAGGAAGAAACCTTGAGAGGAACCAGACTCAACAGGGAACCCATCCTCATTTGGGCGATAACAGATAGAAATTATATAACATCTTGTGTGTTGTGCAGGTGAAAATTCAATATGACAGAAATTATTTAAATTTGTCATGAAGACCAGTTCAGCATAGGGACGAGTCAGTAGGTGCAGAGGGCAGATGAGGTCTGGATCACTGGAAGCACAGGAGCAGCATGTGTAGCTCCAACCATCATAAAGCTGAATCCAGTTGGAGCTGGTCCTTCTCTGGATGCCTCAGGAACCTCGCAGGGTCTGCCTTTGTCTACTGAAGCTGGCAAAATCTCCCGATGCCTCGGGATGGGTAGAGAAATACAGAACAGATGGGGAGAATTAGCGTAGTTGCCATTCGGTATAGGTGTACTGGAGTATGAGTACTGGGATGAGTTATGTGTATGCCAGATTAAAAAGATGCGTCTTGAGTCTACTTTTGAACTGAGAAACCGTGTCTGCTCCCCGAACACTGTCTGGAAGGCTATTCCAAAGCTTTGGAGCTAAATATGAAAAAGCCCTACCCCCTTTTGTAGATTTTGAAATTCTGGGAACTACCAGAAGTCCGGAGTTTTGTGATCTTAAGGCGCGTGGTGGATTGTAGCGTATCAGAAGACTGGTTAGGTATGTGGGAGCTAAACCATTTAAGGCCTTGTATGTAAGTAATACTATTTTGTAATTTATTCTAAACTGAACAGGTAGCCAGTGCAGGGATGATAATATTGGGGTTATATGATCATATTTTCTGGATCTAGTGAGAACCCTGGCAGCTGCATTTTGGATTAACTGAAGCTTGTTTATTGAGGATGCAGGACAACCACCTAGTAATGCATTACAATAGTCCAGTCTGGAGGTCATGAATGCATGAACTAGTTTTTCTGCATCAGATACGGATAAGATATTCCTAAGTTTAGCAATATTTCGAAGATGGAAAAAGGCTGTTTTTGTGATATTTGAAATGTGATTTTCAAAAGACAAGTTACTGTCTAATATTACTCCCAGATCTTTTACTGCTGAGCTGGTAATAACAGTACATCCTTCTAAGCGCAAGCTGAATTGTGAAAGCTGGTTTTTGGGCCAATAAGTAATATCTCTGTCTTATCTGAATTTAATAAAAGAAAGTTATTGGTCATCCAATCTTTTATGTCCTGGACACACTCAGTTAATCTAGACAACTTAGGTATTTCGTCTGGTTTAGTTGAGATATATAATTGGGTATCATCAGCATAACAATGGAAACTAATCCCATGTCTTCTAATGATGTTACCCAAGGGAAGCATGTATATTGAGAACAACAGAGGTCCTAAAACTGACCCTTGTGGGACCCCATATTTCACTGGCATTATACCAGACGGTTCTCCATTTAGATCTACAAAATGGTAGCGATCAGACAGGTAAGATCTAAACCATTTTAGTGCCTGTCCCTGAATACCTATATAATTTTGTAAGCGATCTATGAGAATATTATGATCTATAGTGTCGAATGTTTTTCACCATGGTGTTGATGTGACAGGACCATGAAAGGTCCTGCGTGATGTGAACACCGAGGTATATGAAGCTGTCCATTCTCTCCACTGGGCTGTCATTGATGGTGGGGGTCTGGTAGTTCCTTTCCTGCTTTGTGCTGAAGTCCACGATCAACTCCTTTGTCTTACTGATGTTTATAAGTTCCTCTGGCACCAGTTCTCCAGATTCCTAGTCTCCTTTAGGTAGGCCAACTTGCTGTTGTCAGAGATCAGGCCCACCACGACAGTGTCGTCAGCAAACTTGATGATGGTGGTGGAGTTGGTAGTGGCCACACAGTCATACGTGTACAAAGAGTACAGCAGGGGGCTCAGAACACAACCCTGGGGGGCTCCAGTGCTGAGAGTGAGGGAGGCTGAGTTCACATGTCCACCCATCCTTACTGCCTGTGGTCTACCAGTTAGGAAGTTAGAGTTCCACTGGAACAGAGATGAGCTGAGTCCCAGGTGCTCCAGCTTGGCGGTGAGTGTGGTGGGAATTATGGTGTTAAATGCTGAGGTGAGGGCTACAGGGCGATAGTCATTAAGAGAAGCAGGGTGGGGGTTTTTTTGGGTCAGGAACAATGATGGACACTATTAGGCAGGTTATTTCATTGTTATGGCTGATCGGTGTATATTCTGGAACTAATATACTGTACTGCGTTCTTGGAACAACTGTTGAAGCATTATGAGATGAATAATAAGGTTGATTGACATAATTTCAATCATAATACTCTCATATTTGTCTTTCCCTTTTTTTATTTGTTAGATCTGTCGTTTTATGGACAAAAACCGCAAAGACTTTGCATGTGCATGACTTTAATGGTGTGTGGGAAATATAATCATCCATAATGACAGAGATTGTAATCATAATAATCATTCCGGTTATAGGGACAATCAAGGGCAGCTTTAGGAGTGCACTTGTGACCAGATGTGAAATTGTTATAAATTCACTTTTAGGCTGCACTATTAGAATTCAGTTGGTCCATGCATGCTATGGTTCGAAACATCTTAGTGTCAGGTTTTACTAACTTACAGTGCATGCACAAGTCCTCTAAAGGTGGATGAAATCTGAACGTAGTTTTGGAGATGAATCTGAAGGAGTGTCTTTCTCATAGAGTAGTAATACTCGTACTCCACACTAGTATAATTCCAAACACATGTTATTTCCATTACCTGGCTAATCGCGTGGGAGAGTTAAATAGTAGACATGTTATTTGAAACCTTTACTAAGGCAGTTCGGCGTCCACTTGCTTTCAGTGGAAAATGACAGCGGGGATAAGCGTCAGATTTCTTGTATTTTTAAAGTTACAGTTGTGCGGATTCCTCTACAGATCCTGTGTTACAGAGAACCTGAATAAATAACTGCGCTGGAGTTTTAGGGAGGAATGTGTACTGTATGACATACGATAGGTACTATGTTCACGGACCATCATTTGCGGCCAGACAGTCATGATGGGTCAGCATTACATGGCTGCCACTTGTAATTTAAGGTTGAAATCGGGTCAGTTTTTTTTCCTGCCACGTAGTGAAAATCCTACCTGCCCAGAGTAACACAGTCGCACACTGCCCACAGTAACACTGTTCATACTTTATAAAAGATCCTGGATGGCGAATTCATGTTAAATAAGTTCTTACTGTAAAGTGTTTATACTGTACAAGTGTTACCTCCGAAATGCTCAAGCAAGTTTACAGAAACTTTTGTTCGCTTGTATAACATATAATAAGTGAACAAAAAAAATAAGGGTTTGATTATGATACAGTCTGGGTCCAGTTTGTATCTGGGGATTTGGAGATTCTCTCTCGTTCTTCTCTGCAGATCCGCTTGAGTTTTCAAGGCCAAATAGTAAAAAAAATTTTCTCAGCCAATAGGGCAATATAACAAAAATATCATGCCATGACGAGAGAGACATTTCTGGGACACAGGATACCCTTGATATATTGGATTGCTCAAAATGATTTACAGAACCGGATTCCAAAAAAGTTGGGACACTAAACAAATTGTGAATAAAAACTGAATGCAATGATGTGGAGATGGCTAATGTCAATATTTTATTCAGAATAGAACATAGATGACAGATCAAAAGTTTAATCCGAGAAAATGTATCATTTCAAAGGAAAAATATGTTGATTCCAAATTTCACGGTGTCAACAAATCCCAAAAAAGTTGGGACAAGTAGCAATAAGAGGCTGGAAAAAGTAAATTTGAGCATAACGAAGAGCTGGAAGACCAATTAACAGTAATTAGGTTAATTGGCAACATGATTGGGTATAAAAAGAGCTTCTCAGAGTGGCAGTGTCTCTCAGAAGCCAAGATGGGTAGAGGATCACCAATTCCCACAATGTTGCGCAGAAAGATAGTGGAGCAATATCAGAAAGGTGTTACCCAGCGAAAAATTGCAAAGACTTTGCAGTTATCATCATCAACTGTGCATAATATCATCCGAAGATTCAGAGAATCTGGAACAATCTCTGTGCGTAAGGGTCAAGGGCGTAAAACCATACTGGATGCCCGTGATCTCCGGGCCCTTAAACGACACTGCACCACAAACAGGAATGCTACTGTAAAGGAAATCACAGAATGGGCTCAGGAATACTTCCAGAAACCATCGTCAGTGAACACAATCCACCGTGCCATCCGCCGTTGCCAGCTGAAACTCTACAGTGCAAAGAAGAAGCCATTTCTAAGCAAGATCCACAAGCACAGGCGTTTTCATTGGGCCAGGGATCATTTAAAATGGAGTGTGGCAAAATGGAAGACTGTTCTGTGGTCAGACGAGTCACGATTCGAAGTTCTTGTTGGAAATGTGGGATGCCATGTCATCCGGACCAAAGAGGACAAGGACAACCCAAGTTGTTATCAACGCTCAGTTCAGAAGCCTGCATCTCTGATGGTATGGGGTTGCATGAGTGCGTGTGGCATGGGCAGCTTGCATGTCTGGAAAGGCACCATCAATGCAGAAAAATATATTCAGCTTCTACAACAACATCTAGTCATCTCTTTCAGGGAAGACCCTGCATTTTTCAACAAGATAATGCCAGACCACATTCTGCATCAATCACAACATCATGGCTGCATAGGAGAAGGATCCGGGTACTGAAATGGCCAGTCTGCAGTCCAGATCTTTCCCCTATAGAGAACATTTGGCGCATCATAAAGAGGAAGGTGCGACAAAGAAGGCCCAAGATGATTGAACAGTTAGAGGCCTGTATTAGACAAGAATGGGAGAGCATTCCTATTTCTAAACTTGAGAAACTGGTCTCCTCGGTCCCCAGACGTCTGTTGAGTGTTGTAAGAAGAAGGGGAGATGCCACACAGTGGTGAAAATGGCCTTGTCTCAACTTTTTTGGGATTTGTTGACACTATGACATTTTGATTCACCATATTTTTCCCTTAAAATGATACATTTTCTCAGTTTAAACTTTTGTTACGTGATTTATGTTCTATTCTGAATAAAATATTGACATTTGCCATCTCCACATCATTGCATTCAGTTTTTATTCACAATTTGTTTATTGTCCCAACTTTTTTGGAATCCGGTTTGTAGCATTAAAATATATTTTTAACTTATATAATATACTTTTAATATATTTGTCATGCAAAATATTAAAATATATGAATAATTTATGAATAGATTTTAATGCAAAATAATCTTCCATTAAAATGTACTTTTAATATATGATTAAATATATTTTTATAACAATTTTATAAAAAAAGATTATAAATATATATTTATTATATATTTTTTATAGTATAAAAATTATTTGTATTAAAATAGTCACAATTATTTAATATATTTAAATACTGTTTAAAATATTTTATTTTAAACATATTCTTGTCATTAAAAACATATTTTACAATTATTTAAAAAAACATTAAAATAACAATTCAAGACATTTTTCGAAAATTTTGCAAATGAAACCATTTTTTAAATTACATACAAGTACATTTAAACATCATAACAGTTGCTTACAGTATGTCGTTATTTATATATTTATAATAATAATAATAATAAACATATAGCAGAATACTGATGATATGTCAAATAACTGTGATGTGACATCAGTATTATAGCATCATATCACTCATCCTTATAATACAGTAGAACTGGGTTTCTTTCAGGCTTACAATCCTTTATTTTCATTTAGGCAAACTGGATGAATTGAGTATGGTTCCATCAGAAAGTGTGTTCCTTGGAAAAAACAACACCACTGTGATAAATGAGTTATGCAGACCGGTGAAGACCTGTTGTATTTGCTCCTAATGCCGTCAGCCATAACAATAGATCAGAAGTTATTTGATTAACTGGTACTCAGTCCTTAATAATCTTTTTAAAATAGATTTCTTTTGTTCCACTATGCCTGTGTATGCCATAATACATATGGTGTGAAGCTAAAATGTCTTCCAAATATTGCGATGTGACATTTCGTCATACAGTATGTTCCTTCCAAAGAGCCAGAATGTAGTCATGAGGAGTAGTTCTCAAGGCTTACTGAAATACTTTTTTTTTGGCCACACATTTTTGCCAGGTTTTGTCTCTCATTTTCAGTCCAGTTCCTGTACCTGAGCAGATCAGAAGAATATTTTTAGTTTGTTAAGTCACACAGAGAACTATGAATCCTAACCCTAACGTGAGGCATGAACCAGTAAGAAACAGGTACAGATGATGACAGATGACAGATGACAGATTTTACTGGTGAGGTTGGAACAGACGAGAGGGGAAACGAGGTTGCTGCTATAAGTTTTTACTTATAAATATCACATTTTTAGGCACTTTGTAGCTTGTCAGAGTAAAGCGATTGTTCCCGTTTCTTTAATTTATATTTCATCATTTAATGTTATTTAATATGAAGAAATGAGGGCGGGATCAAGTCTTTAGCACAGTACTGCAGGTCTTGAGTTTTGACTCTCTATTGACTTAAAATGATATTTGGGCACTGCTGATGACACACATATTTATTTCATACTCCATGTTTCAATCATACTTCTGCTGTCCTACCCACTTCTAAACTTTTCTAATGCTATATTCACTTTTATATTTTTATACCACATAATTTACAACTTGATTTTGTACATTCTGTAAAACCTGTGTAGGTTATATATCTCTCTTTTACTTCTGTTTTATTTTGATAAATTTTCATAGACTTGTAAATATGCATCCTAATTTGTATCTTTAGTTTAATTGTACTCTCTAGTAAATTATTATTGTGTATTGTGAAATGACAGTCGTGTAAGTATCTCACTGCATACTGTACTGTAGGATACTGTGTATTGTTTACATGACAAATAAAATTTCAATAGAATTTGATTTTGAATTTGGTCTCACTAACTAAATTCAGTAGCGTATTGTAATTTCACAATGCACAATGCTTGACATAATTCCTACTTGGCTGAATCTTTGGCTCGATATGACCGACACCAACCAGATGAAGTTAAAGCTTGGTCTTAATTTGGTCTTGCTTTCTTTTTAATTCTACTGTATCGTGGCTGAAGACCGACTCTCAACTTGATTTCTGTTAGTCCTGTTCTGGAAATGGTCTTGGACTTATGTTGCGGTGTTTACTTTAGCCCTTGTCCCAACATCACATGAACATCTAACATGACATGTTTTTACAAATGCACTATTTGTGTGCATGTGCAGGTTTTCTCTATATAATCTTAAAGCACCTGGTGGACAAACACAACCTGTACTTTGCGTACCTTCCTGCCCGCCTCGACCGACAGGTGCACCTGGGAGCTGTCAATCAAGCCCTGGCTGCGCCGATCATCTGCCTGTTCTGGCTCTACTTCTTCTCCATCCTGAGGGCAGGTAACACATCAAACCCGTGCATGGAGTAATTATTGTATTCTAATGAACCGAGTGTAACTCTATTGCGATTGCGATCTGTGTGGTTTGTTTTTCAGGATTCATGGCTGTCATTTCTCTCTTCACGTTGGTGGTCCTGTGTGTGACCATCTTCATCTGCATCAGTTACACCTGCTTTGGCCACTTCAAGTACCTCAGTCCTCATAACTATGTTGTAAGATGATTTTGAACGTGAATGTTTTTACTCCTCATTGCCTGTGACTTGGTTTTGTTTCTTGCAAAACAAATCCTTTACACTAAGGGATAGTTTATGATTATGATTTATTGGAGCTGCAGTGTATAAGTGGGTAATGCAGCCTGGGAAAATGTAACTGTTTTCCGTCCTTATAATCTGAGCTGAGACTACATTGCATAAGGACGTGTTTTGTACTGAGAAAAAGTCAGTCTGTCTAAATACCGTGTGTTAATGCTTGCTAGTTAAGTGTAATTTCCAAACGTAATGAATGTCATATGCTTGGGATTGGCTCTGGATCCGCTCTGGATTGACCTTTTGATCAGGATAAAGCCGTTGCTTAGAAATGAACGATAACTTTACCGTTTGTTGAGATGAGGGCAGATATGTGTTTATTTTTACACGAGGATGTCTTTCCAGGGCCACCGTACATTACTAACAAGAAAAACACATCGGTTTGCAATGCTATTTCCAGAGATCCTGACTCTGTGTGTGTGTGTGTGTGTGTGTGTGTGTGTGTGTGTGTGTGTGTGTGTATGTGTATGTGTGTGTGTGTGTGTGTGTGTGTGTGTATGTGTATGTGTGTGTGTGTGCACTAAATAGGTCAAGGATGAAAATGAAGACTCTGATGAAACTGCAGAAAATTCCACTGGCGCTGTAAGTTCAATCTTACATGAGTTCAGCTGTTCTCTCTTTCTTTCTCACACACACACACACACGCACGCACTCACATACACATACACACACACGCACTCACATACACACACACCCACACGCACTCACGAATGCCCATACACAGTCACATGCACCCATACACACTCATATACTCATACACACACACACACACACACACATACACACATATACACACACACACACACACACACACATATATACACACACACACACACACACACTCTAACACACCTATACACACTCATGAACGCCCATACGCAATCACACACACCCATATATACCTATATACAGTCACACACACCCATACACACTCTCACACAACCACACAGTCACACACACCCATATACACCTACAGTATACACAGTCACATTTACCTCCACTCACACATACACCTACTGTACAGTATGCAGATTCATACCCATACCCACCGTCACGCATACCCATACACAGTCGCACACACCCACACACACATACTGTACAGTACTCATACACATACTCACACACCCATATACACCAATACACATCGTTAAACACCCATACAAACTCATGTACATCCATGCACACACATATAAACATATACACATATAAAACACACATAAACACAAACCCCATACACACACATACTCATGCACACACAAATTGCTCTCTTTTTTCCTATGAGATCAGAATCCTTATGATGAAAAATGCTCTTATTTTCAGTCTCCTATGAGAACTAGGATTTCACTTCTGCTCAAATAAAAAAACTAATTTCACTCCTGACTCCTACGTTTCTCTTTTGCAGGTGTACCTTCCCCAAGTGTTGTACCCTGAAGAAACCTCCAAGTCTGCTGCAGAAGTCAGTCACCACCAATCATATGGCGCTATGGACGCAAACCCAGCTGTCCCGAGCACGCAAGAAGATCAGGACGCTTGATGCTCGGACGTCAATTAAAAAGTGGTCCAACACTCACGACTTTATGCACTTATTAATATACGAGGCAGGACTGACAGTGTGGGTAAATGAGATGGGGGGGGGTATGGGGGGGTTTGTGACTGAGCAGAAACCTCAAGCAGTCCTGATGATAACAATTAAACTTTTTAAAATTTTATTTCCAGATGTTGCGTGTGGTTTATTAAGTCAACTATTGATCAGTTACTGAAACATGAGGTCCGAGAAATCCCAAACGTGGGACTTTCATGAGAAAATGTCATCGTGCCTGACGTAATTTCTAATCATCGTGCAATCTGATTAATCGGGAAACTTGTTTTTGGTTTTGAAGCTGTTACACCCCAGTCAATGAGCACATTACAGTGCTTTATAGCGCTAGAACTAATTCAGGCATGGTGGGATGAGATGCTTGAGTTAAATATATATCTACTCTGGGGGGTTTTCAGTAACAAAGCCATTTCAACAAAGCCCTAAACCCTTAATCAAGAAGTATGCTTTACTCGGTGCTCCACCGAACGGCATAATCTAAACCTTGCACAAGCTTTTTGGCACCGTGTCCAAGAAGAGGAAGCCAAATGAATTCCGGCTGTTTGTGTAAAGAGACTTTAAACGCACGGCTTCTCAGACTCGACAGCTGTGTTAGAAACGTCTGATTACATTTTCGTATCAGTGGAATGAACGATGATAGAATTGTTAGTATGTTGTATAATAACAAACAGATCAAAATCAAAGATATTATTAGAAAAATGACAAGTGACAAATGTATATTCAAGTACGTGTTGTTTGAGATCCTGCTTGATATTCTAAATTGATGCTTTTAATATTTTTAAACCTGATGTCTTGACAAAGACTGTGTTTGGGTTTCATCCATGTTATTGTTGTTTTCATTGTGTGTGTGTGTGTGTGTGTGTGTGTGTGACCCACTTCTTTATCACTTTATTGCGTACATGTATGAAGTTCTGAAAGTGCTCATTTGAAATAGACTCTGTAGAGGGCACTGTTTTCCTACGATGCCTTTCAGAGAGTAATTTTTTTTTTATTTAATTTTATTTATTTATTTATTTTTACGGGAAGAGTTTCAGAGTTTTCAGAGCTCTAACGATTGTGCAACAAGTTTAATGAACATTCTTAATTTTGCAAGAAAAAAAACATACAAGTATTCTCATCATAATAATAAAAAGGAAAAAGTTTTATAATGTTACATAATCTTCTGGAACTGCAGATCCACTGTCTCTGTACTGTCAGGAAGGACATCAGGACGTTTGAGGTTTGATTATTCTGCCTCGTCTCAGTAGCTTTGGCCTCTACTGTAAAGGTATTATGAAGTTTGGGTGCCGTCAGGTTCCTGTTTTTGATTGACAGGAGCGAATCCTGATGTGTGGTCTTCTGCTTTTGTAGCTCATCCACCTTAAAGTGTGATGCTTTCCAGCTTCCCATGGATGTAAAGAGTGATGTTTCCTGTCAGCTTTAAAACAGTCTGGGCCTTTTTTCCTCTGACCATTCCCCTATTAGTACCAGGTCGTTTCAACTGACTCTGATTCGTAGTTTTGTCTTTTTGTTTTTGTCACACATTTTCTTCATTCTGATGTTTATTTGATCATTAACTGAAGTTATTATTATTTTTTTCATTGTACTGCTGCGGCGATGCAATAGTGGTTAGCACTGTCACCTTGCACCTCCAGGGTCTGGGTTCGATTTCCGCCTCGGGTCTGTGTGCTTGGTGGGTTTCCCTCAGGCATTTCCGGTTTCCTCCTACAGTCCAAAGACATGCAGATTAGGTTAATTGGTGTTGCCAAATTTCCTGTAGTGTTTGTGGTTGTGTGTGCCTTATAATAGCCTAGTCTACTTGGCCTACTGTAGGCTAAAGTCCCCTTCATCCCTGTATACAGGATAAGCAGTATAGAAGATGAATGAATGAAGATGAATATACTGCCACCACGGGATTTCCTATTTGGATGACCGCATGAATTCGCAGGTGTGGAGATGTTCCTAATAAAAAGGACAATGAGAGTAGATAGATTTGTGCATTCTGCTCAATAATGAGCCGTATTCTGATTATACATTATATATCACATTTCAATGTATTGCTTGTTTGAGCAATATTGTAAGTATTTAAGAGAAAATTAAGAATAAAAGAAAAGAAAAAAAACTAAGTCTTGGAGATAACGAAGTGATGACACCCTTCACTTGATACTGAGACAGACATAAGAGAAGAGGGAGTTGATAAACAGAGCGAATTAGTCTCGGTGCCAGTGCATGAAGAAAGATCATGGGAACCAGATGCATTATCCAGAGAGTTGTAGTGGGAGTGACCTGGCCTTGCTGTTCTTCTGGATCATGTCGACATGCAGGCCTTCCCCTGAGCTGTGCTTC
Source organism: Channallabes apus (assembly GCA_030522415.1). Classification (NCBI taxonomy): domain Eukaryota; kingdom Metazoa; phylum Chordata; class Actinopteri; order Siluriformes; family Clariidae; genus Channallabes; species Channallabes apus. The sequence goes on from CM060114.1 coordinate 29,156,238, forward strand.
TCCTCGGCACCGTGTGCCCCGGTTATGGTCTCTTCCGAACCGCAGGGCATGTGCCCTGTCATAGACTTTGGTCCACCTCGGTTGTAAAGTGTGCACACTTTCGATGGTCCTGCTCCAGCTGGCTACGGACTACAATTGCCGAAATCTTGTAGCTGAGTAATTGTTTTTACAGTGTGGGTGTGTTGTTTGGATGGTTTGCAGATTGCAGTGTGGGATTTTTCAAAAATGACAAACACATTTTGACCATATGTCTAATACTGCGTTTCTCTTCCCGAAGTTTTTCTGTGCCATACACACGCATGCCAATATACAGCCAGTTAATTTTAGCGTCCTGTGACCAGCGTTAATGTTTCTTCCTGTGTTCTGTAGCCACATCCAGAGAGCCTGAGTGGCATTTAATATCACAATGAACTAATCATGTTTAGAGGAAAATATACTGTGCGTTCATGAATTTGCTTTTATGGAACATGGGCAAACCCTCACACCCACATGTTTGGCAGATATCTTTGTCCTCAGCAGAGGGTCCGATATTGCCAGTTCTCAATATTCATGTTTATAGGCCAGTTTCAAGAAGGCACGCTTTGTAGCTTTGTTCACAATCATTTTGAGATTCCATCTGTTGCTAAAATATGCTAAATCTGTTCAATTCATTTCAAGACTAATGCATTTTTGATTTGTATCCATCTGTTTCTGTTGCGCTCTACTCTCATTTATGTCTTTGGCCAAAATGTTCAATAAAATTAATGCAAAGCAGAACAAAGCTGTGCACTTTTTTTCTGTAAATTAGCATTTCCTTAAATTCGTATGTATACTCACACATGTGCATTGCAGACACTTTTAAATTCAAAAAGCTGCCAAAGAAGTAAAAAGAAATTAATGAATGTATTTGTACCATATCCATCCATCCATTTATCCTCTGCAGTCCCGCTAGGGACCATGGAGGCCAATATTGAACATTGTATTTATTCCCATTTTACGACTATAGTAGGACCTCCAGTCAACATTCACACGTGCATTTCCACACTCCAGGCAATTTGGAAACACCAATTTGCCTAATCTGCATATATTTGGACTGTGGGTGAAACTGGAGTACCTGGAGAAAACCCACCAAGCACGGGGAGAACATGCAAACTCCATGCACACAGACAAAGGTGGGAATCGAACCCCGGACACTGGAGGTGCAAGATGACAATGCTAACCGCTATGCCAAAATGTTGATGTGGAGAAACGTCTGTTCTTTCTATTGAGGCCTTGGAATGAACTCAAAAAGCAAATATGCTCAAATCAGAGCGGCCTCTCAGTTGTTTCACAGTCTGGTTTGGCAATTTGAGTGCACATTGAGAAACATTGCACAAACGGTTATCATCATTTATCTCCTTCAATTCCAAATGGTCTAGTCATTCAGATGCAGAATGAGAGCCTGGTCTACTGTATAATCACGCACTCCTTTCACCCAGCTCATGCGCTCTTCTACCTCTGGCAACGAACCTTAAAATCAGGCATTAAGTGATGTTGACTTTGCCTACCATAACAGGAACCAGACATTTACATTTAATCTGTTCACTGTTCAGTGCTTGTATTATGGAATGGGATGCATCTAATAGCAACAACAGCTCAACCAGGAAACTTACAGAAAGGGTCCGCCAAGTTAATGTCACCTATGATCTGTTGAATCACTCACTACGGAGTTCCAAACTGCATCTGGAGGCAACATCAACATCACACTCCACACGTTTCTTGAAAGCCTTCCCAGAAGAGTGAAAGTGGTTATGGTGGAGATCAGCACCATGTTAATACCCCTAGTTTTAGAATGAGATGTTCAGCAAGCTTATATAGGTGTCATGGTCTACTGTATATGGATCCATATAACTCAAAAAGCCACAACTTGCTTTATATTGTGCCACCTATTTATATTACACAATTCCATGCGATATTAAGCTTGTGCAATTGTCTCTTTTGTTGTTTTAATATGAATTCACACTTTAATATTTCATCTGATGATGGGTGTAATCATGGTGGACAGCTCATGTGTGATCATGCTCCAAGAACCACTTTTTCACAATTTGAGTCCCGGTATATGTCTGCGTCATCAGCATAGAAACACTCCATAGATATAGATAGATGTCTTCTATAGCCTCCATAGTAATAACTTGGTCATTCAGTACATTCAGGTCATCAGCTGACTTCATTTTATTGCCACATAATGTTGCTGAGTCCTGACCTGCCCAACTGAAGCAACACCAGATCATAACACTGTCTCCAGGCTTGTACAGTGGACACTATGCATGATGAGTGCATCGCTTCATGTCCCTTCCCTTCTTACCCTGACTTGGTCAACGCTCTGAAATAGGGTCAATCTGGACTCATCGGATCACATGACCTTTTTCCTTCGCTCCACAGTCTGATCTTTATGCTTCCTAGTAAATTCAAAACTTTTTTCCTGATCAGTCTCACCAACAATGGGCTTTCTAATGGGCGCACATCTGTTTAGTTATAATCTATTATATGTGTGGAAATGTACTTACTTTCATTACCTTTTTTCTGCCCACGTTTCTCAACACATGGCTCAGCTCGATCAGTCCAGGTTTTAATAATGCATTGTATGGTTCTTAACCCAGTTCCAGTAATTGTAATATTTTCTTTGCTTGATGCAAGTCAATAATTTGACCTCTCTGAAATGGGGAAACTTTTTTGGCCAGGCAGTGTATAATTCAGAACAAGAATTGTAATAGTTTTTATTTTCTTTACTCTGTATATAAGCGGTAACACATATAGCAGTGAAGTGATTTCACTGGTAAGTTTATAGGTTTATTATTTTTCACATTTATTTTGGTCTTCAAAAAAACGGATGACTAATGACTCTTTGAAGGGGGAAATATGTATTTGTATTTGTACAGGACAAAAGAAAATGTTCTGTTTCTGTCTTGTATACCTTTCATTGTTTCTTATGGCAGCTTTTTATCTCTAAGTTATGAAAAGTGAGTCTGCACATTGTTAAAGTTTCTCTCTCTCTCTCTCTCTCTCTCTCTCTCTCTCACTCTCTCTCTGAGATGTCTCCACAAGACATGCGGACATTTTTAATCATGCGAAAGGTGGCAGGCTACTCAAATCCTGGAAGTACATGCAACTTACTGCCTTTCTTATGAACATATCTGTCAGTCACAGACTAAAACTGATTTTCTCATGATGTCACTATAAACAGTTCTGTGCAAATGTCTTGATAAATGAAATGAAATCATGTAGATTAAATTGAAGAAACGAAAACAAATGTTTTACTGCAAGAACCTGCAAAGTGCCTAAAGATACAATTTAAGAACTGGTTGTTTATGTAACAGCCTCAGCAGCAACCTCGTTTCCCCTCTCGTCTGTTCCAACCACTCAGCATTCAGCATTACCAGGCAGTGTATTCACATTCATTACTTGAGTAGAAGTATAGATACTAGGGTTTAAAAATACTTCTTTAGAAGTTGAAGTATCAACTCAAGCTTTTTACTCAAGTAAAAGTGTAAAAGTACTGGTTTCAAAACTACTTAAAGTATAAAAGTAAAAATAACGTGAGGAGGAAAAAAGCATTAAGGATAAAAGCTTAGGCTGTGCCACGGGCCTGTATACTACTGTACACTAACACCTCATAAAAAAAAGAAAAATGTGTTGTTTTTTTGTTGTATTTTTTAACGGCCATAGTGATTTGGGATACTGTATATGGCAATTGAAAAAGAATGTATTTTAGTACAATGCAAATACATTAAAGACCCATATATGTGTACTACTGAGCATTAACATGTTTTATGGAGAAGAAGATATGATAACTAGTTGCCTATAAGTATTTTAATGGTGCAAAAAGTCAAACTTCAGAGGCATGTCATCAGTAACCTTTATTGGAATGTAAATGTACATCCAAGCTTAGCTGCAGGAATCTGTGAGGGCAACATACAAGAAACTTAGTGTACCCAGGGCAGGCTTAGTAACAATTACCCTTGTATGGTTGTCTACAATAAACATTAGTGCTGTCAGAATGAATGATTCATCCAAGTGATTAATCAAAAAATAATAATTATATACTGTATATATATATATATATATATATATATATATATATATATATATATATATGTCTGTGTGTATGTGTGCGTGTGTGTATATCGCTGGTGCTTGGTTGTGACATTTCGCTCGAATCTTGAGTCTCTATCACGGACAGCTTCGTCTACTTATCATAACGTTATCAACCCGAAAATGCTATTTTATTCAAACTTCCTTGCTGGAGTGTGTGACGTAACGTCATGTGCAGGTGCGATGGATCACGTTCCAACCAATAGGGTGTCGGAATGGTATGTTTATACTTCTCCTCCAACAACAATCAAATTCGGCTCCATCCGGATGGCGCGATTTATCCGGATGTTTTTTTTTTTTGTTTGCTTTTTGAATGACAAGCTGAAATAAAATAGGAGTAACGAGGCTATTTTTTAAAAGTAAGGAGTAGAAAGTACAGATAATTGTGTGAAAATGTAAGGAGTAGAAGTAAAAAGTCGGCTGAAAAATAATTACTCCAGTAAAGTATAGATACCCAAAATTTCTACTTAAGTAAGGTAACAAAGTATTTGTACTTCGTTACTTGACACCTCTGTTACCAGTATACTAATCATCGGCCTGATCATCTGTTATCATCTGCACCTGTTTCTCACTGGTTCATGCCTTATGTTAGATGCTTCTTTTGCTTCAATGATTCATGGGTCACTGTGTGGCTTAACAAACATAAAACATTCCTCTGAAATTGCTCAGGTACAGGGACTGGACTGAAAATGATCCTCGGGGAAGCCTGGAGAACTATTTCTTAAGATTGCAGATATTTGCTTGTTTGAGACAAAACATGAAGAAGTGAGGTGTGGCTCAAGACTTTGGCACTGTACTGTAAGTTGAATGGTTCAGATACAAGGTTCAGGATTTTGTCCACTTATCTCGTGTTATGGTGTGCATGGGGTTCACTTATGCTGCGTTATATAGTCCTGTATAGTTTGTTATACTCCCTACATTTTGTTTCTCTTCTATCTCTCAATGACATAGCACACTAAATCGCTTCTAGCTGTCCACAGAATTTTGTGAAGGCCTGGAGTTCTGTCCTGAGTGTATTGTGCCTTGTGCCAAAGGTTGTCTGACATCAAAGAGACAGATCTCAGCAGATCAAAGGGTTTGTCATATTAAAGTTTCCAATTGAATACTGATCAAGTTATTTTGATTTACATTCAGTGGTTGTTTTGTCATGTAGTGCGGGTGGAATTCTGTTTTTCCTTAAGGTTGTGTTCTTCCTAAAGTGCATTTATTTTCAAACTACGTATGATGCTGTTGATATACAGTACAGTACTGTACAGTATAAATTGCATTTCTCATTTTAAATAAATCGGTTTTAGCTGTATTGTTAGACAACACCTGCATTACATCTAGGTTCAGGAAATCACTGTCTGATTTGTTTAAACGTCTTCAGTTTTAAAAATCGTGTTAGTTCACGTGGTAACATACACCACTGTTCCCTGAAATCAGAGCCTATGCATAAAGAAAATCCAAGAATTCCTGTATCCTCAAGTATAGGCATTATCCTCAAAACTGCCGGTCTGCACTTTAACCTCATAGTCGCTGGTTTAAATCCAACATGCTGGTATAGAGGGCCAAAACAATAACCCATCCGGGGTGGAGCAGCATGCATCAAATACAAGCCAGTCATTTCGCTCTAGGATTTCAAATAAGCCACTGACACATGACGCAGCGAGATTTACTGTGTTCTTCTAGCATGTACATGGTGCGTGCAACCAATCAGTATTTGGCTCTCCTCATTTCCACAGAGAAAGTGTATTGAATCCAGATATCCATGCATATAAAACATGAAATGAGTATAATCTGCTTTCAATTGTTTCAGATGGTGTAGAACCAATGGATTTGATGCAGAACACAGGTGAAACAGCACTATTAAAAACCCACTGAACTTTACACGGGTAGTAAAAATAGTCGGCTTAATAGCGGTAAGGTTCTCACATTCATAAGAAGTTCTCAGATTAGCCTGTTAACCAAATCATTTGCATTATTTATTGAAGTTAAGTTGAAAGTGTGGGGGTTTTCATGCTTTATGGTTCAGGTCATTGGTGTACTTAGGCATTCGGGGCCCCAGAGGAGAACGTGATCGTATAAAACCCTCCAAAGATTTGTGCATCATTTACAAGCAGTAACTTGTAGCACAATGAACACTATTGTTTTGGCACTTCTAGGGGCTGAACCATGCTAGAGGCATGGTTTTCCCAGGAACCTTTGCAGAAAAAAAAAAACCTTTTTAAATGTTAATTTAATTCTATAGAGTAAGTATTCTTAAATGATTGTTTTCTAATTTGCGTGTTCTTTCAAGAGACAATAGAAAAACCTACCACTATTGTGATTATAGTGGAAGGAAATTATACAGTTTACTAAAGCATTTATTTTATAGGTTTGGCCAGACCACAGCTTTTACATAACTGCACATTCTCATCTATAGTAAGGACTATTTTTCTGCAAATACTGGAGCACAGTTTATTTGAGTTGTTTCAGGTGTATAAATGTGACTATTAAATTTTTTTTTAACCTTTCAGGATGTTGAACAATCTTGTACAAATTTTTATAAGTTGGTGGAACTGCTAATTAAACACACACACCCATCCTGCTCCCTGTATTCATGGGAAGGTCTCTATATAACGGCTTAATACCGTCCAAGGGCAGAACCTTGGGTTCACCAATGGGGGGTGGTTTAGATCTATGTAGAGGTGTCTGAGGATGAGCAAATAGAATGAAGGGTCATACCAAAACAGCATGCGATACATATTCTGATAATGGCAGTTAAATATCATCATTCACTTTGTATAACAGCACCATTACCAAATTTGTAATGTAATGAAGAAGAAGAAGAAGAATATTCAATTATTTGTCACATGTACTTTTTACAGCACAGCGAAATGTCTTCTTCGCATATCCCAATTAGGAAACTGGGGTCAGAGCGCAGGGTCAGCCAGCTTACAGCGCCCCTGGAGCAGATAGGGTTAAGGGCCTTGCTCAAGGGCTCAACAGTGGCAACTTGGCGATGCTGGGGTTCGAACCCCCAACCTTCCGATCAGTAACTCAGTAACCCACAGCTTAACCGACTGAGCCACCACTGCCCTGAACATGTACTTTTTACAGCACAGTGAAATTTCTTCTTCGCATATCCCAATTAGGAAACTGGGGTCAGAGCGCAGGGTCAGCCAGCTTACAGCGCCCCTGGAGCAGATAGGGTTAAGGGCCTTGCTCAAGGGCTCAACAGTGGCAACTTGCCGATGCTGGGGTTCGAACCCCCGACCTTCCGATCAGTAACCCAGAAACCCACAGCCTTAACCGATTGAGCCACCACTGCCCTGATTTGTTGTTACAGTATTAATAAATAGTATGCATCTTGTTGGAAATTTCTTCATTCATTTATTCGTTTATTTATTTATTTATTTATTTTTAGGTTAACCAACCAACCACTTAAAATTTTTGGTTGGTCTTTAACTCTTTTCATTGTGTTGCTCATGTCTGAAGATACTGTTGCATGCCCAGGATGGTTTGGATCCAACCAAGTTTCACATAGTGGCGGAAGGGAATGTTAGTCTTCGCTTGCCAATTACATTGAGTCAAAAAAGTCAACCACTTTATGATGTTCTAAACAGTTCCATCGATCCATCTAGGAACCTCTGTAGTCCAACCACGGACCGTAGAGGCCAATGATGACCATTGTATTTATTCCCATTTTTACAACCGTGGTAGGACCTCCGGTCAACATTCACACACACTACGGGTAATTTGTGAAAACCTACTGTAATCTGCATGTCTTTGGACTGTGGGAGTAAAAGTACCCGGAGGAAACCCACTAAGCATGGGGAGAACATGCAAACTACTGTACATGCATACAGACAGGCGGGAATCGAACCTGGACCCTGGATGTGCAAATGACAGCGGTAACCGCTAAACCACCATGCTGCCTTAATAACAGTTAGTAATTTTAGTTCTCAGTTACAGTATGATGTGATTTATTTATTTTTTTGGTAATGACTGGTTATGATTATTTGGGGGTTACAACACAACTGCTCCCCCAACTGGGGAATTACATATATGATCCCATCCTATGGAATCCCAGAGTTTTGCAAGATTAAGAGGTTTGTTTTACTAATCTTCTTATCCTACTCAAATAACAGTGCTTATTTTCCCCTTTACACTGTGAACTCAAATGTGTATAGGGGAAATATACCTAGACTACAGATATTCAATCCAAGTTTTTTTTTTTCCCCACTTCACATACCACACATTTCATGTTGCCATAGATACATTTCCTTGGGCAACTATTTTGTTCACATCAGAAGTCAATATAAAATAATCAAATTTAAAACATTGAGACTGAACTGATTTATTTACCTTTTAATTAACTGCATCACCATTCCAGTGGGTCAAAATTTGAAATACACCAAGTTGAACATCTCAATAAATATTCTGAAAGATGCCAGATATCAGCGCAAGGTGTTCCAGAAGCTCAGTCAACCAAAAACAACTCAGAAAAAATATATAATGGACCTTCAAAAAGTCTGGCTCCATTGGTCGGTTTTGGTCTTGCTTTCCTGGGAAGGTCTTCATGAGAACCAGTTTCATCATGGTGCTAACTACTGTCTGTTGTTGTTCCTGCTGTTACTTAATTACATAATTTAATTATAATGCACGTAGAAAGTAAATCACTTAACTAAAAACATTATTATAATATACTGTACAACATCATAAATTAGAATGTACTGACTGGAACTGTATCTACAAATATGGAACAAAAGACGATAAAATGATATCATATTTGTCATTTGTCCAGTTATTTGCTGTTAGAATAGATGAATATGTATTGATACATAATTAAAAGTTACATATTGTAATTTTAATTGTAATCTCAATATACAGTATGTCAAAATAATCGCAGTGTGATTTATTTCATCAAATTGTGCGGCCTAGTTGTAATTTGGTTTATTAACATTACTAACAAACAATGAATAACCAAAAATATTTACAACATCAAGCATTAAAGTTGAATTATTTGCATAGAGCTTTTAACAATGGGCAACAATGCAAAGCAGCTTTACAGAATTAATAAAATTGTGGAAATAAATTAGATGTAAAATGTAAGGAAATATGTATAAACTTTAGTTTTCCCGTTTGTCCAATGAGCAAGCCGAGTGAGACAGTGACAAGGAAAAACTCTGACCTACTGTAGACTCAACAGGAACCCCATCCTCATTGAGGTAATGTCAGGTAGTATGGCCATACATCAGTCCCTGGTATATCGGTGTGCTATGAGGTTGAAAATCCAATATTATGGGAAATTTCATGGAAATTTCAGTCCTATAATATTTAGCAACTATATCACTGAAAAACTGCCCACTTCAGCTCATTCTAAGGCCTTCTTCCTAAAAGGCACATGTCTTAAGCAAATGTAAATAAATGCTGTAGAGCAAGATGTTTTCAAAAAATGTCTCTACAATATAGTTTTTCAACCAAAGCACAGTGTTGGTTATGATCTTTTTTTGTGTTATACATATAATACAGAAAATGTGTGTGAGAAGAAGCTACTTCTTAAGATTACGCAACATGGATGTGATCAATCTTGCTTCCCTAAATGTTTTATGTTGCTAACTTCAGTCATTTTGGAGAGATGATTTTATATGTACTTCTTTTTATCTGTATAATCCTGTATAATTGTTTATGCATGTTGAAAAAAAAATTAAGCATGGATCGGGAGATCAGAAGCATGAAGTACTGTATTATGATAAATAGTGTTATACTGTATGATGCTACCTAAAAATTCACTTTTTCACCTAAAGTAAGACATTTTTAGCACCAATACCATGTTTTGGCTGTCTATAAAAAGCAGTAAAAATTAACTGATGAAAGACAATACTTAGAGATGAACATTTGCTTAAATGTTTTATTAGGAAAAGAGCTGCTTAGTTTTACTAAACATCCTACAGAACCAGCCTCAGTCCTTCTGAGGACTTTATTACACCTGCTTCACTTTTCATGCAGGAAAAAAAATGTGCTCTTTTACATTACAGTATATGCTGCTTTCTTTTCTGGCCTACAGATATTTTCTGTGAGATTAATATGAATAAAAATAAATCACAAATGTTTTAATATCCTGACTTAATAATGAAAGTATATGAACATGTATAACAGTACTTAAGACTTTTGCACAGTTCCTTAGATCCAGATTTGTTTATTCCATTAAAGCTTTGTGATGAGGTCCATTCTTAAATGCATTATACAAATAAACAGATTTGAATCCTCCAAGGCAGACTTGTGCCACCTGCCCGCTGAAAAAAAGTGATGCTACAAAACATTTTTAAAGTAATAAATATTACTTACCAAAGTCACAGGTACAGTGGAGTCATGGTACAGTAGTTATTTTCCTTAATGACATCATTCATGACTGTATCAATGTTCCTGTTATATTTGAATGGGTGATCCTGAGATGCTGCATAGTTTTCAATGTATTTATTTTTGGTATTATTCTCTCTGGCACTATAACTGGCATGCATTCTGCCTTTTTTGATAGACTGTGCATGCTTTCTGAAAAAGGTAATGTGTAAGTTTGATCAAATTCCTATGAATGGTTTAGGAGGAGTTGTGAATAACAGGTTTGACCCTCCCCTTTTTTTTAAAGAGATTTTGTTCATTAAAAAAAAAATTTGAAAATGAAATAACTAGTGCACACCTATGCTTCCTACAAAAGGTTTTCTAAAGGTTTGGTCAAATTCCCATATATAGCTTCCAGAGGAATTGCACATGGATGCATTGTGTGTCAGACTATGTGATATGATAATAGCTTGCAACCAATTGGTTAAATTCAGTACCAGACTGTGAAATATCATGTAATGTAATTTATTCCTGTGAGAGACTCATGATGCAACATTATGCTTAAGTCATCCATCTGTTTAACTTTAAAGACACTGATAGCTAGTCTTAGAAGAGTTCACGTTTCGGGATTTTGGTCCAAATTTCCAGCTGTGCCAAGTACATGTCATGCTACGCGATAAGAACAAGAATTTGAACTGAAGGATTTCTATCAATATTTGGATTTTGTTTTCTGGAACTGGATTACTGTTGCAGCCTCATGATAGCATTAAGACTTTGAATGTCTGTGCTCATTTATAGAGGAGATTTTTGTGCCAGAGAGAAAAAGCAATTACATGGCTTTAATCAGATCAAATGTAATACAAAGACTTTCATCTGTGATGTGACGAATCATACAACAAAGATCTAAGTCCTCAGTGGTGTAATTTCCTGTTTATTGGTTTTCATTGAAGAAGTACAGAATTGCTTTCTAAAAATTAAATGCTGAATTTACATCAGAACACGATCCAGCATTAAAAGCTACAGTATCAACACCATTACACTGCATTGTTGTGAAATTTTGTTTAAAATACAATGCAAGCCCGGACTGAAAACAAGCGATGTGTGTAAAATTTTCCATGTACTGTAAATAACATGAAGAATAGCATTTCTATTCTTCGATTTTCAAGGTCAGGCGTTCCACTCACTGAATGTTCACAGGAATGACTGCAGTTCGCTCCGAGCCACCTCGAGCTGGGATCTTTAAACATCATCACCGTACTGTGCTTGATGTCTTTTGTAAATGTCAATCGACTTTATGCTTTCATTCATTAGGAAATACTATATCACAAGTCGCGGTTTGACTTGAACCTTGTATAAATTGAAACATGTTCATTCTAACAGGCACTTCAATGCTAAAGATATAGTAATAGAAGTTTTAAATTCTAAAAAAGAAATGCTGCTATGTTTAATTGACCAAATTCACCAGATGTCCAAGTTTGCTTGAACTTATCTTACTACTAAAACTTGATACTTCTTAATATGACTAGAAATACTTAGAAGATGAGTTATCAAATGTTTTATTCGTGCATTCAGCAAAGAGTCGGGCCAGCATTTATCAACCAAATTCCTGATGGGGTTCAGGACAGATTTGTAATGTCCTATTGTTGGCAGGTTATGCTGATATCTCAGGCTAGTTTCACATACTGAATATTATATATATATATATATATATATATATATATATATATATATATATTGTATTTCAATGCTGTAAATAGATTTAGAATACATACAGTATACTATATGACCTCACATTCCAGATTTTGTCACACTTTGCTACTATAATAACCAGAGGCGCTGCTTGTCAACAGCAGGCAAGGCAGGCAACCGCTTGGGGCCCCAGGCCAGTAGGGGGCCTGTGACAAACCTATTTATTATTTATAAGATAATGGTGATGAATGCTGTTTGGAGAGGCCCCATGCAAATTCTTGCCCAGGGCCCCAACCCACCGTAGAATCGCCTCTGATAATAACGTCCACTCTTCTTGGAGGGCTTTCCTGTAGATTTTTGAAAGTGTTGCTGTGGGGTCTTTGTGATCATTTCCATTCTTGATACTGAAAAAGGAGGTCTGGGGTGTAATCGGTGTTTCAGCAGGACACTTGAGTTGTTTGGCTCCAATCTTAACACACCATGTCTTCATGGAGCTCACTTTGTGCATAGGGGCATTGACATGCTGGAAGAGGTTTAAGTTTGAGGAAAGGAAAACAGTAACGCTAAACAATACAAGAAATAATATATAACACAATATAACACAAGTGTAAACACACACACAAACACACACACATATATGGTGGATGCCCTCCGTGATGCAACTATCCCTTTTTATCCAGGCTTGGGATGGGCACTGCATCAGTGGCTGAGGTTTGGGGGAGAATCGAACCGGGGCTTCCACAATCCAATGGGTGCGATAGTGAGGTGCCCGAATACTTTTGCCCATATGCTTTTGCCGATAGGTGTACATTATGCCAAAATATATATTTTATTGCGTAAATGTTTTTATCATGCTACTTAATTTTGTTATATTACATTACATGTTACATTATATAAAAAATAAAAAACACACACACACATATATATATATATATATATATATATATATATATATACAGTGGGACAAAAAAGTATTTAGTCAGCCAACAATTGTGCAAGTTCTCCGACTTAAAAAGACAAACGAGGCCTGTAATTTTAATCATAGGTATAGCCTACCTCAACTATGAGAGACAAAATAATAATTTTTTTTTTTTTAAAAATCCAGAAAATGACATTGAAGGATTTTTAATGAATTAATTGTTAAACTCCTCAGTAAAATTATAGGCCTCTCTTATCTTTTTTTTAAGTGGGAGAACTTGCACAATTGTTGGCTGACTAAATACTTTTTTGCCTCACTGTATGTAATATTACATTTAATAATATTATACTGTATGTTTGGGTTTAAAAAAAAAATAAAAGCTTAATTTGAATGGCTAAAACAGGCAGAGAGAAACGTGGAACACAACATATTTATTCGAGAAACTTCTAAACGGCAAACAAACATCCTGGATACCAGTTGCCATAGCAACACGACACGGAAACATCGCGCCTGTCGTAAAAGGCTCTGCTACTTCGACAGGCGCGTGGTTTCCGTCTCGCGTTGCTACGGCAACAAGTATCCAGGTAGTTTGTTTACCGTAGCAACCCCGAGCACGCTCACTCACACACGCTCCAAACTAGCGCTGGATGCGATTAATTATACTTTAATCATAATATATCATCAGGTGAGCGAGATGGACTCGAGCAGTTTGCTGTATTACTTGGATGTGGTGTGTGGAAACGGACTGAGCCTGAACTCCGAGCACAGAGCAGCCCTGCACACCTCCCTGATCATCATGAAGAGAAATTACAAATTCAGCCGAGTCCTGTTCTGGGGAAAGATCCTGGGGATTAAAAACGATTATTTCATCGCTCAGGGGGTTGGAGAAGATGAAATGAGGGACCGGAAGTCTTTATACAGGTAAGAAGACACACTCACAGGAACACCTGGACACCTGCACATTCATGCAGCCGAACACAGTGCAGACAATCATGCAGATACAGACTTATTAATTTAACTTAATCATCTCTGAGATGTGGCAGTGCCATGTGGTTAATGCCACATACGCTGTTTTGGGGTATTTCAGAAACTGATGATCTCTTGACTAAAACACCTTGTCCACTTACACAGGCTAGCTCTCAGGTCATCTGTAGATGGGAAGTTCTGGTTTACAAAAAGTTGGGGTGCAGCAATTCGTGGGTCACGCAGCAAAGCACAATAGCAATAATGTGAAAATCTAGTGGAAAGTATTTACAGACAAATGGAGGCTATTATGAGATAAATCATGTACGGTAGGGGTGTGAGGGTATGGTGTCCACAAACTTTTGGCCATATAATATATATTCATGTATAAATACTCTAGGAGAGGTATATATAATCACAATTATTCTAGGAATGGTATATATACAGTGTTTAGACAGGTATGTACTGTAAATTGCTGTAGAGCATGTAGAGCATCGCAGTCCCTCTATGCACAAAGTGAGCTCCAGGAAGACATAGTGTCTATTCCAGTGTTTTGGTGTCTATTCCAGTGTTTGTCAGGAATAGAGGGTATTATAAGTGCATGGTAATGATGAATCTGAGATGATCGACGAACGCATACAGTATGGGTGTGAGGGTGAGGTGTCCACAAACTTTTGGCCATTTAGTATATCACAGGTCTTTTTTTTGGGACGGGTATGTACAGTACATAGCTCTATACAGTGCCTTCAGAAAGTATTTACCTTCTTGTGAATGTTTTCCTTTTTGCTGTTATGAATTAGATTTTTTTCTGTTTCTATAAAAATGTATTAAAAAAAGAACTTCATAATTGATGAACATGAATTACCCTTTAAGCAGCATAGTGGTGTAGTGATGAACACTGTGGCCACACACCTTCAGGGTCAAGGGGTTTGATTCCCATCTTAGGTCGGTGTGCATGGAGTTTGCATGTTCTCCCCATACTTGGTGGGTGTCTTCCGGGCACTTGGGTTTCCTCCCACAAATGCAGATTAGGCTAATTTGCCGTTAACATTCTGTGTTTCTGATCAGAAGGTCAGCGGTTTAAGCCCAAGCTCCACTAAGCTGACACTCTTGGATTCTTGAGCTAAACCCGTAAACCTCTTTGCTCCAGGTGTGCCATATGAAGTCTGATGCTCCTGAAGTGAGGAAACGATTTCAATGTGCTGTGATGTACAGTATATCTAACACATAAAATCATATTCTTGGCTTAAAAATTAAGCAATGTTTAAATAAAAATTTTTTTTTAAATATAATTTCTGCACTTGAAAAGGATCAGAAAAATCCCAAACTGATATTTGAAGTGGTAATACAGTAGGAACAAAATGAAAGGGGTGAAAACTTTTCGAAGGCATTGCATACAGATGTAAAACTATAAATATGATGTATGGATTTATTACCTTGCTAACTAATGGCATTATGGTGGCACAGTGACGCCTTCCAACTCCGGGTCCTGGGTTTGATTTCCGTGTCGGGTCACGCAGATTAGGCTAATTGCCTGGAGTTTGTGAATGTTGCCTGGACGGCCTACCATGGTTGGGCAAGGAAATAAATACAGTTGGTCACCATTGATCTCCACGGTCCCTAGTTGGACTACAGAGGTTCCTAGATGGATGGACGGAATCAATGCCATTGATCGACAAAAACAGATTCATCTGCCTGTAAATACAGTATAAATGCCAGCCAAAGGAGCTTTATATCTTCTTTTTTTTTGTTGTTTTTTTTTTACATCACTTTCAGTTTACATCTCTCTCACTCTTTTTCTTTTTGGATATAAATGAATACATTTGTCTCCAACACATTTAAACATACATGTACAATACCACTTAGACGTTTGACACTCAGCTGCGCAATAGTACAAGATATTACCACTTCAGAATCGCAATAAAGTCATTAGTGCTATCAATTAAAACATATGGGATTATGATCTGGCCAAAAGTACAACTACATCAATGTCTTAAAGCATTTCTGGTAAAGCTTTGTACACTGTAAACAGTTTCATGAGGGAGCTTTCCCCGGCTCCCTGTCTTTCCTAAAATTCCTGTAACGTTTTAAAAGGTTTAACAATTTGGAAGAAATGGAGAGTAACATGATAACATACATATGTCTTGAATTGGAACAATTGTCAAAGTCATGTCTTTAAGACAAGCAGAACGGCATATTAGGGATGGTAATCACCAGGGACCTTCCGATACTAAATTATTACGATACCTAAGTGCTGACTCAATTTGTATTGCGTTTCTGAAAGTATCACAATATCGTTTGTATCGTTTTGATTTTGCTCCAATTCTAAAAAAAAACAACAACTAAGGATGCTGTGCTGTGCAAATAAATTAGAGGTCACCACCTGTAGGATTATAGAGGAACAGAAACATTTGACGACTTCAAACGTAATCGTATCAATTGGCACACAAAAGAATCACGATGCATCGATGAATCGACCCCCCCTCCCCCATCTTTACTGCAAAATGATACATTTCTATTTTTATTTTTTACAGTTTTCAGAAAACCTTTTTTAAATGATGCAAGACGTATTATACTATAAACTGTTACCAAAGTATTTTCTCCATAGTTTATTTAAATCATAAGAATGTTTAAAAGCACAAATTGCAAAATAAGGTGGAAATGTATATATTTTTCATATGAGTGTGAATTTTGGAAGATTTTGCAAATCGCTGTAACTCTACCTGCAGTTGTATTTGTGGCCACGTAACTGTTATATTTCCAATAACAGTGTCAGTAATAGTGTTGATTGACTTTACGAAAAGAACAGCAAACTCATATGCTTTGATTGTCTTACTCTAGTGAATCATAGAAGCAACTTGGAATAAGGTGTTGAAAATTATAAGAAATATTGAAAACAACTTGGTTTGGTTTACAGTACATTCTTATCAGCTTCTTTTCCAAACCAGTTTTGACAACAGCAGCTTTTTGAAGGATTGATTAACCAAAAGCATAAATGTCTGTGGTCCCATAAGGTTACGTCTAACAAAGCACAGTATTCCCGATTGGAGAACAGGGTGCAGCAGACATAAAAGCTGAAGCAGTACCAGATGCAAAACCTTCCCACACTCAACATGCGTATCTCATGTTTCAAAGCAACTGCCTGTCCCGCGAGTTCAATAGCATCATCTGTCTGCTTAATTGACCTTTGTAAGTATTACGAGGGGTGTTCAGGTCAAACCGGGACTGGTGTTGAAATTTCTCATGAATAAAGGTATAAAGCCGATTGGCGTTTACAGAAGACTTCAAGCACAGTAGTGTGACGAGACTCTTAGTCGCAGTAAAACATTTCAGTGGTGGAAACGTTTTAAAGAAGGCCATATGTCTGTGAATGACGATCCCGGTCGAGGTGGCTCGGCATCCATTGCAGTCGTTCCCGTGAACGTTCAGAGAGTGGAAGGCCTGATCCTTGAAAATCCATGGACAGATAACTGACGCACCTGTCACAATCACTCACCAACTCCACTTCCACAGCTCGGAGTTGTTTCCACGTCCTTCATACAGTCCTGACCTCACTGCAAACCATTTTTACAGCTTTGATCTATTTAGGGAGTTCCTGGGAGGCCAGGGTTTTAGACATGAAGCTGGCAGACGGATCATGGCTCCAACATACAGTCTCAGTACAATAATAAGCCAAAATGTGTTAAAAGTCTGAAATTTCTATACTGTACTGCATATCCAGAAATCACATCATATATAGAGCTCGGATAAATATTTTGCTGTAGAACATATTTAAGAAAGATTAACTTTGATTCTCATCTAGTATTAACTGCATGGACTGGCACTTGCTCCCTCCTGCCACCGAGTCCCTGGTAGCAGACGTGGCTGTAGCGGCTAAGGGGCGGTTTATAGGCGATACATCACACCAGTACGAGCACACTGAGACACGGCGCCGGGGAGAGGGAGATGATGCTACCGAGGGAGAAGTCACGGTGAGTCACGGTCAGATAGTTACTACAGAATACTCACCCGATAATAACAAGGTCGAATAGAGGGCGTTTAAATGGCTCAGATGACCTTTTGACTTTTTATTATCAGTGTTCCATATTTACATACAGTAAGTCCCTTAAACTGCCAGTTAAAACAGTTAAAAGTACAAAACACAATTCTAAACAAAGTGTCTAATCTGTAAATCTTGAATCCGTAAAGAACTATCAGCGTGAGTAAACATAATCTTGTGATAAACGAGGTGTTTACATTGTAATGCTTAGACTCCGGACTGAAGTATGATCTACAAGGCACTTTTAAATACCATTTACACTTGTTAATTTGCTTTGGTGATTTTTCCTCCTAGGTGAAAGTGAGTGAAGAGAACAGGCTAGCTGTGACCGTGTTCCACATCGATAATGAGGTGTCTGTTGTACCGCGTGGCGCGTACATCAAAAGCCCTCACGGCACTGTACAGACTAACCGTAGCTTTGAAGGTATGGTTACTGCATGACTTTCTGTCTTGTGTATGCATGTGTGTGTGTGTGTGTGTTTACTTTTGATGATAAGATGCAGCTGTGCGTGATTACTAGTCCGGGCTGTGTGACTCTTATTACAAGTTCGTGTTGAAAACCTTCATATCTGTTGTGTTAAGCTCCTGATCAATAATCATTATAATTTGTGAGTGCAGGAGTAATACCGCAAGCACAATGAATCATTAATTTTTTTTTTCTGTATCCTATCCCTAGGCCTGAACCCGACAGAGGCGGCAAAGTTCAACAATTATTTACACTTCTCAGAGCCCAAGTACCTGAAGAAGAAATCCATTCTGGAAATGGCTGATCTAAACCCTACCATCGACTTCCTGGATCCTCTAAGTGAAGACATTCCCAAAGGTGAAAATGCAACATGCACGCACTAATGAGCCATAGCATTCTGATCACTCACAGATGAAGGAAAAAAAAAGTCCTTCAGGATGCCTGGGAAACTATTCCTCAAGAGTATATTAAAATACAGGAAATTCTGGCTCTTTAGAGGCAAAATATGAAGAAATTAGGGGTGGTGCAAAACGTCTGCATAGTACTGAACAATACATGAAAAACAATTGTTCATATGAGTTTAACACAAGGGATTTTATTTTGGTAAAAATCCCTAAAAATTTCTTTTTTATCGAGCTTGTGTGCCTGATTATACTGTAGTTCAGTTTATTCTGTGCTTGTGCAGTTTTATAAGGAACTTTTTCTGAGCATTTAAAAAAAAAATGCCACACTTCTTCAAACAAGATACATACACATACATACATACATACATACATACATATATATACATACATACATACATACATACATACATACATATATATACATACATACATACATACATACATACATACATACATACATTTTTTCCACCCACCCCAAAGAAAAACAACAGCCAGTCAGCAGAAAAAGGAATAAGAAAATATAGTTGCAAGCAACGATGAGCGGGGCCAAGCACCTTGCGCCATCGAGTTTAAGGTATCGTCATGGCTGACCCGTTTGAGATATCACAAATCTCTTTGCAATTTTGCATTCTTGATGTCTTTAGATCAAATAGGCCCGGTTTGTTTGAGATCGTATAAATTCCCTAGGAGGAGTATATCAAATTCCATTCGGGTGCATTTTTCAAATGACTGAAAATAACTGACTTCCTATTGAGTAGAGCCCATGATATGCAATGCGAACGCTGTTCAGCTCAATGAGATCTAAATGTGTACCAGGTTTCATATGTATTCGCAATGTATTCATATGCAAGTTTGTATGAGTTATGCCGCACAATCTCATGTGAGGGCTCCGAGCACACACTATGACAACATTGAGGCAAATTGCTGATGAATAAATTCTATGTATTATCTTTTGCCAGAGTTTATCTGAAATTTGTTCTTGTATATCATTTTCCCATTTATGTTTAAGTACATCTAATGTGGCTGGACTACTTGTGTTTATAGAACGTATATACAGCACTAATCATCTGTTTAGCGTCTGGTTTACCGCTATAAACACAATCTAAGAGGGATTGAGAATGAGATAGAGGGAAAGAGTCAGAGAAAATGCCACACCAGTGACCCTGACTGCCACACCTGTTTCTGTTTTTTGGATATTATTTATTTATTTATTGATTTATTTATTTTTATATGTTGCTTCCTTTACTGCCATACAAACATTTTCCTGTCATTTCCTTTTTTTATTTGATTTTATTTGTCTTTGGAATCTATTATTTTTTATTGGCTCAATATTGGAGAAGTCATAAAATGAAAATGTAAGACCAGAGTTGTATTAAATGTTTAGTGTGCCTAAGCCTTTTCTCACAGTACTGCACATGCGCCACCAAACTAATGTAAAGGTTGAGTTGATAAACTTTTAATAATGTGATCTGGATGAATTATAGCACTTTGAAATCTTTTGTGAATATACTGTGGGCTGTAAATTTTTTGTGCAAATCGGACTCTTTATCAAAATCACACTCTAGTGGCTAAGAGTTCCACTGAGCACATTTTGTATAAAATCTGTCCTTTGATATAATTGGCATTAATTGAATGGTATAAAAAAAAAAGTAATCAAATCAACTCAAATCCATAAATTACAACAAATAAAAACCATCAGTGGGTCTGTATAAATGGAGAACAAGCCAATCTTTCTGAAACCAAAAGTCTTAGCTGTTTAGTGATTGTTTATTACTACTGATATATACCCTGTCTGGGGGAAAAAGACACAAGATTTCATTCAGTCACCTTTGGCTTGAATTACAGCACACAATGTGGCATTCCAGTTCATGAGTGAAAATGATTCCTCATGATGATTTCCTCGATTTGAGTCCTGGAGGATCCCTGTGCCATGAAGGAAGAAAAACTCCATAGTCTAGACCTGAGCAACTGAAGCAACCCCAGATTGCAAATGAAAGCAACCTTTTCATCAGCTTTTAATACGATCATCCCAGCACTGCTTCAGACCAAATTAAACCAGCTCTCTGTTCCTAGCTCTATCTGTCACTGGATCACCAGCTTTCTGACAGACAGGCAGCAGCTAGTGAAACTGGGAAAATTCATGTCCAACAGTCACACCACCAATACTGGAGCCCCTCAGGGATGCGTTCTCTCCCCACTGCTCTTCTCCATCTACACCAACGACTGCACCTCCACAAACCCCACTGTCAATCTCCTGAAATTTGCAGATGACACTACAATCATCGGCCTCATCCAGGACGGTGACGAGTCTGCATACAGGGAGGTCAAGCAGTTGGCTGTCTGGTGCAGTCACAACAACCTGGAGCTAAACACGCTCAAAACAGTGGAGATGATCGTGGACTTCAGGAGAAACCCACCTGCACTTCTCCCACTCACCATCATGAACAGCACTGTGACGGCAGTGGAGTCATTCCGGTTCCTGGGCACGACCATCTCTCAGGACCTGAAGTGGGACATTCACATTGACTCCATTGTTAAAAAGGCCCACCAGAGGTTGTATTTCCTTCGCCAGCTGAAGAAATTCAACCTGCCACAGGAGCTGCTCACACAGTTCTACTCAGCCGTCATTGAATCCGTCCTGTGCACTTCAATAACTGTCCGGTTTGGCTCAGCTACGAAAGCAGACATCAGAAGACTACAAAGGACGGTTCGGACTGCTGAAAGAATTATTGGCACTCCCCTGCCCTGAGTGAAGAAAAGGGCACGGAATATCACTTTGGACCCCTCACACCCAAGCCACCTTCTTTTTGAACTTTTGCCATCGGGTCGACGCTACAGAGCACCGAACACCAGGACAGTCAGGCATAAGAACAGTTTTTTCCCCCAGGCAATCTACCTCCTTAACAGATAAACATCATTCTAACGGTCAATAAATATATGTGCAATATTGTGTACAATACCACTGTGCAATATACTGTATAATACCACAGACTTCAGATATTTATGTAACTTATTTAAAAGTATCTCACATCGTACTCCATTTGATGTCAACCATTTAAAATTTTTTTTTTTTTTTTTTTTTTTGCGTCATGCTGTTTTTGTCTTGTCATTTGTATTTTTTGTTCTGGAAGCTCCGTCACTAAAACAAATTCCTTGTACGTGCAGCGTACTTGGCAATAAAACTCTTTCTGATTCTGATCATAACACTGTCTCCAAAGGCTCAAACAGTGGGCACTATACATGATGGGTACATCGCTTCATGTGCCTCCCTTCTTACCCTGATGCACCATCGCTCTCGAGTAGGGTCCATCTGGAAACATCAGACCACATGACCATTATCCATAGCTCCAAAGTCCAATTTTTATATTTCCTAACAAACTCAAGCTTTTTTATTTCCTGATGAGTCTCACTGACGAGTGGTTTTCTTATGGCCACACAGCTGTTTAGTTCCAATCCTGTGAGTTCTCATCACATTGTGTATGTGTGTATGGAAATGCTCTTACAGTACTTTCATTAAATATAGCTCTGGTTTTTACTGTTTTTCTGACCACATTACTTACACAAAGCTGACAGTTCAGCACTGTCCTTCCAGGTTTGCATAAAACCTGTGTTAAAGGTTTCTTAACCCAGTTCCAGTCATTTTAAATCTCCTTAGTTGTTTTCTTTGCTTGATGCAGCCCAATAATTTGACCTTTCTGAAATGGCGACTTTTTTTTTGGGCCAGACAGTGTATTACTGACTATTTATTGCCATAGATATGAGTAAAAAAAAAGCTTTTAGCACTTTGTCGGTGCTCAACATATATTATGCATGGGAGGAGAATAATAAATAGCATTTGTGAAACTTTTGGAAATCCGGCAAAAATTTTAGTACGGTTTTTCTTACACAAATATTTACGAACAACTTTTTTGGGAAGAAAAAAAAAAGAGAGTGAGAGAGAGCAGCTCATGGCTTGGAAATGGTTTACCACACACGAAGAGCTCAAGATGTTGGACTGGCCTTCAAATGAGCATCTGTGTGATGAAGTCTGATCCATCGAGGCTGAATCTCTTTTTTTTTTAGGTTCTAGATTAAATATTAAAGTAATACAATATCGGAGAATCAGGTACAATTTAAACAACTTGGTATCCAGTGAACATAACTTTTTTTTAAGAATTGTGTGAATGATGATCCTGCGTGCAATATGAAGTCCATTGAGGAGATGATGCTGAAAGTCGAATGACACTAATGAGGAAGAGAAATGTGATAATGGCATAAATATGTCTATGATTAGTGCAGATTTTTTTTGGTCTGTGTAGCCGGACCTCTCCCATCTATTGAGTGATGAAAACCGGTAACCGGCTGACCCGGGACACAGTGGATGCATAGTGTTCTGAACTGTGATTCCATTGTTCTTTATTCTTCCATGTTCATTTTCCTTTCCCATAAGAGATCGGCCTTTTGGGTGAAGGATAATCCAATTGCTCTTTCCCATGCATTTCAGTACTTCCCTTGACACGACCACGAACAAAGAGACGACCAAGAAAAAACGTTATTCTTATTATTTAGCTTTCACTGTGTCTGGCAAGAAACTCCTATTAAACCTCATAGTCAGACTGGGTGGTTTTTGTTGCCGATGAGACCTCATGTTGTGGCTTAGGACAAACAGCGAAACAGGATCCAGTCTTAATGACTTTCATCTTATAGCTTGTATTTACTGAGCTTCTTCTCATTTCATGCTATATTTTGCTCATATTTCTCAGCCAGATGGAATCTTTAGGGTGTAGGATGTCAGGGAAATCCCTGGAGAGTCTGCTTAGATGTTCCTTGGAGTTGACAGAAACATGGCTCCCATCCATGGTGGGAAACGTCTATATTATTAATCTAAATGTAAATCCAACTCTTAGGGTAGAGAGCTATCACTCAATGAATGTGGGATTATGAGCTTTGCAGTGATGCCTAGGTAAATTTTTACTCTGTAATTTTTCTCTCTTCAAGTCACCACCCCCACCATATGAACGTCTTCCATAATGATATAGTATTACTTCAAACGTAAATAATACATGTTTTTATTAAATATTTGAGGAATTCCCCAAAGAAAGTTTTTGGACTTCAGTCGATTGAAATATACTGCACATTGGATCATTGCACTTCGTGTTAACATTTGAAGAAGTGGCCCTGACACTTGGCCTTGGTCTGGTATTTCATTTGCTCAAACATTTAAAATACTCTTTCTCTCAGAGGTTTTTTTTTTCCATGCACGTCTTAAGAAACCCAAACATTTCTCACATCTCTGATACAGACAAAAACATGTTCTGAAGTTGAATGGGTTCATCTGGATGCTTTCCCATGTCCTTACACAGTCCAGAAGTAGCATGATCCAGCAGAATTAAGTTTTTTGTTAAGGGATTTTGACATTCAGTTGACCCTAGGTACATGGGAAGTAGATACGCTCACTGAGCACCGAACACTGTACTGAGACTGGGGAGCGCTTGCCTTACATTGTTCCTAACATTCTTCATGGCATGGATTCCACAGGATGTCGTTCTTTTGGGACGCACTTGCATCATGCAGATGCTGTAAAGTTTTATTAAGATGTACTTTCGTGCTGTAAATCTTCAATTCACATCAATCACACCTCAGTGATGTTATACTGGATTCGGATCCGTGACTGGGAAGGCCATTAAAGAACACTCGACTTATCTCGACTTATCATAATGTAAATGAAACCAGTTCGAGTTGATTTTTGCTTTGTGATATTGTCCATGGGTTCATTCTGTTGGTACTAAATTCTGACCTTAACATGTGTGTATATATACTGTATTTATTCATTTATATATATATATATATATATATATATATATATTGCATTTATTTCATTAGAAACCTTCACTATACTCAAAATCTGATGAGCTATCAAGAAACCCTTGCTGACTGCATTGCTTGTTTCTTTCGTTTATTCGTTCCTTATCTCCCCTTTCATTGTTTCTCTTCTTTTGTCCTTTCTAATTCTTTTCCTCCTTCCCTCTTTCATTCCTTCCTTTTTTTATTTCTTTTCTCACCTTTTTCATTCTTTCTCTCCTTCCGTCCAACTCTCCTTCCCGCCTTTTTCTTTCCCTGTCCCCTTTCCCTTTCTTTTTCTGTTACTCCTTTCTCTTTCTTTCCATACATCCTTTACTTTCTTTCTCTCCTTACTATCCTTCCAGCTATCCTTCTATCGACCCACATGGATCCAGGATATGAAACACAGTTACACATGTGGATTTCCATGTAATAAAATAATTCCAGTGGATTTTTTGGTAAATTCAGGTCAAATACTTGAGCATATTTTTGAATCATGTGTCTTCTCACACTGCTTATTAGGTTCTTTGTTGGAGATTGGACTCTGAATAAACACATCCTGTCCACACATACAGTACTTTGTCAATCTTGGCAACATCCTTAATTTCTAAATCTTCAATCTGATTTTATGTCAGACTTTCTCTCCCGTATATGCATCACTGCGTTAAAACATCCGTTTTAAAGATTATCAGTACATTATGGGATAGCTCATCATCAAAGAGTGCTTTTCCTGATTATGCACTAGTTTCAGTTTGCGTTTGCCAGGAACGGTCATGGGTCTTGTTTTTTCACTTGATTGTGGAGTTTGTTTAATTACCGTATTGTATTTAAACCAGGCACAGATTTGAAAGCAAGCACTGATCCGGTGTTCTGTTCTCAGGATCATGGAGTTTGCAGTTCGAGCACGGAGGCAGAGTTTGCGTTATCCGGAGTCTTCTGTGGCTCGGTCTGACCTTCTTCCACGTGCCCGAAACACCCCAACACGGGTACATCTACATGGGGGACGGCATCAAAAACCTGGACCTGCCTTTCATGATGTAGAGAGATTAAAGTGACATCCTCATTCATTCTCGTAAACAAACACTTTATTCATGTAATGAGTTTTTTTTTTTTTTTGGTAAATTTACTGAAAATCTATATAGAAATATACTATATTCTGTGGAAAAGTGTTAAAACTGTGGAAAAGTTTTACCTAGAAAACCACTATTCACTCACACTTACTCATTCACACCCACACACAGAGGAGCTGATTCAGTTACAGGAAACCAGATTTTATTTGGATCACGTATGGAAGCTTCCCACAAACACAGAACCTGTAACAGTAACTGAGGTGACTGTAAAGGCATTTTAACGAAAGAAAAAACTTCCCTGGAAACAAAAATATGCTTCCAGGGAAGATTTACATCAAATTCATCACTAAAGTTCTGTTTCATCTCTGTGTGAACAAGCAGCCTGTAGAGCATCAGAGGCAGCATGACAAACAATAGTTATCACTTTGCAGATCACCGTCGGTTCCAGCTGTCCTGATTACGCCTCGACTTCATTGTTGTGTCTGGAAATGTGTCAGTGCTTTGTGTAGAGAGGCTTCGGGCTGTATCTGATGTTGTCCTTGAGGGCCGGATGTCCCACAGGCATACGATTCTTACACCACTTCATTCCTTTCTTATAGATGGGCTTCACCGAATTCACAGAGTAACGCGTCAGGTACCTTTGAAAGTCAATTTAGGAGGTTATGTCAACACCGAGTTCGTCACAGCTTTGCCTTGTGCATGCATGCAAGATTATACAGCTCTGGGAAAAAAAAAAAAATAAGAGACCACTGCAATTTACTCCAGAAAACTACTGAAATGTCATCAAGAGGAAGATGGAGGGTCACAAACCATCAATCAAAACTGAGATGTTTGCTTTTTTGCAAAAAAAAAGCGGTATAAGGTTACTCAACAGCAATGTGAAAAAAACTGGTGGAGAGCAAAAACACATGAAAGCTGTAATTGCAAATCAGGATTATTTCACTAAATACTGATGTCTTAATGTTTTTTAACCAACGCATTAACACAATTTGTTTACAAATTATTAGCATTTTGTTTTATTTGAGTTATTAAATCTCTGCAAATACCGTATGATCTTGAGTTATGATGATGTGTTAAATAATAAGTTACATTTGAATGAATATAATGAATATTTACACACAATGTATATACACTAGTGATGCGCGGGTCGTCTGGTAACTCGGGTAACGGGGGTTGGGTTGGGGCGGGTAAAGAAATTGTCACTTTATTTGATTTTATTTATTTATTTTATTTATAATCCATGCATGTTGCGTGCAATTCCCTATAGCCTATATTAAATATTTGGGAATATCTATTTTCATATTTTATTAAGTTCTTTGATAAGGTTATGTCACGTGACAAGTCACGAAAGCGCCAAGCAGCTACTGCCGCCAGTCACAACAAAAACAAAGAAATAAAAGTGAAGATGGAAGACGAGGTGCGGGAGAAATTGAGGTCGGGAATTTACATTATTAAGTATGTCTGTTTAATGGGTGCGGGGCGGGGCGGGTGGGTTGTAAAAATAGACACAGTGGTGCGGGGCGGGCCAAATAATTTCATAAAAGCGGGACCCGCGGGTTGGAAAAATACCTGACCCGCGCATCACTAATATACACAGACTATATTGCTAAAAGTATTCGCTCCCCTGCCTTCACATGCATATGAACTTGAGTAACAAATTCTTAATCTATAGAGTTTAATATGATGTTGGCCCCACACTTTTCAGCTATAACAGCTTCAACTCTTAGAGTTTAATATGATGTTGGCCCCACACTTTTCAGCAATAACAGCTTCAACTCTTCTGGGAAGGCTTTCCACAAAGTTTAGGAGAGTATTTATGGGAATTTTGATCATCCTTCCAGAAGGGCATTTTTGAGGTCAGACGAGATGTTGGACGAGAAGAGCGGTGGTGCACAGTCATGTTGGAACCCTTACTTCCAGTGAAAGGAACTCTTAATGCTTCAGTATACCGAGACATTTTGGACAATTTCACGCTCCCAACGTTGTGGGAACAGTTTAGGGACGACCCCCTTCCATCAAAACATGACTGTACACCAGTGCTCAAAGCAAGGTCCATAAAGACATGGATGAGAGAGTTTGGTGTGGAAGAACTTGATTGGCCTGAAAAGAGTCCTGACCTCAACCCGATAGAACACCTTTGGGATGAATTGGAGCGGAGGCTCTGGAGGCCAGACCTTCTCATCCATCATCACTGTCTGACCTCACAAATGGGCTAATATCATATTAAACCACATGGATTGTGAATTGGATGTTACTCAAGTTTTATATGCATGTGAAAGCCGGCTAGCGAATATTTTGGCAATATAGTGTATATTGTAAATATGTAACACTGAACTGCCTGTTAAAGTGGCTAAACTTTGTCCATGTTACCCTTTCAAATATTGCCTGCTATGGTTCCTTACATACAAAAAGACTTTTTCATTCACTGTCAGTTGTACCAGCATGATGCATCATTCCAAGTATAAATTACTACACTGTAAGATCAAAAGTATGTGGACACCCAACCATTACACCATATGTGGTCCCCTCCTCAAACTCTCACTCACTCATCGTCTACAGCGCTTTTTTTGTGGTGCCAGAATGTTGCCATACCTATATAATGTGGTGGTGTGCTCTAAACTACAGCGGAAACTAAAATTTTCGCCTTAATAAATTGTATCAGCATACGAACGAACAATCGAGCACACGTCCGGGAGCTGTTCAAAACTTGTTTGCGTCAGTTTTTTTTGTGTTATTTTGGTGAAGACGTAGCACCATGGGTCCCAAGAAATATAGATAGGAAGAAGAAAAGCGAGCCACTTACAGTTTGATTTTTAAAGCAGCCGATGCCAAGAGGAATCATAAATTAAGGTTTAATGTCTATTTATTGCATATTTTACTTAATTTGCATGTCTTTTCTTAAATGTTTTGATTGTTTTTATATGAAAACATATGATTAGTGTTGGAAATCTAATATTTTTGGGTGTGCATTCACATTATAAGTTTGTTTAGTAACTCTGGTTAAAAAAATCTAATTGGATATTTATAAAATTGTGATAATTACAGAATTGCAATACAAATCAAATTGGCACCTAGGTATCGTGATAATATCGTATCGTGTGATCCTTGGCGATTCCTGTCCCTACAGTGTACACCTTTACTGTAACTCACAAGAACTTCCAACTAACAGGTCCTCTAGTTTTGATCTGCTGGTTCCAAAGACTGATCGCGCATTTAAACGTCGTCCTGAAAGAGTAACCTCGACTGATGAAGTTTGTCAAAAAGAAATTCTTTTAGCTCCTGCTGTAATGTAAGTTAGATCCTTTGTGGAACTCTGTGAATCTTCAGACTTGACACTTTTCCTCCTGGAAAGGGATCACTGTGCTACTGCTAGAAAACAGCTGCTCTAAAAGCATATCAGTGCATCATTGGATGAAAGCACATGATCCTTTCTTTCCTGATAATATCTTAGCATCTGCGTACAGTTCCCATGAACTGTGTTAGGTCTTTTTCCACGTCAATGTTCTCTGGAATTCACGACTGGCTTTTGTTTTCACACAAGTGTAACTTGTTAATATTATTAATGGAGCCTGGTTAAAAGCAAGCGTCGCAGCATTTCCAAAAATATTTTGTTTTTATGTAAGTGTGAAGTACAAAAAAAAAAAAAAGCCATGGGAATGTGTTGATTAAATGCTTCTAGTGACATGCTGTTCTGTAACGTACTGTATTTTAGCAAGGGAGATATTGGGAAGGCAGAGGACACACTACAAACCAGGAGGAACAATCCAATGAAGTGTTTACGGTGATGAATGGAATACACATACCTGTTGAGTGGGGTGTTGGGTTTGGGCTTTGGTACATGGCCTTCAGGAAGACGTGGTCTATGGTCTGGCAGGAGACCTGCAATATAGTAAGAAAGTAGCAATATAGGAGAGGAGCTCATTTTCCAGTTGGATCATATATTTATTCCACACATTATATAAGCAACCACTTTTCAGACAAAAAAAAAAAAAAAAAAGGTCAGAATTCTCAAAAGGACTACTGTATGGGTGGTTCTGCAGAATGCTCAGGAAAACTTAGTAGCTAATCTATATAAATAAAAGAAAGGTTTTGCCTGTACATTGGTCAGAACTCACTCTTTCAAAGATACATTTACATTTCATACATTAGGGGACCAGAAACCAGTCTCAAATTGTCTTGACTGTCTGTCTGTCCATCCATTTGTCCACCCACATTTTTGTTACATCACCACGCAAAACTGACTGGACAGAATTTAAGGACATTTTGTCACTTCTTAGTTTTTTTTCCCTCTGACGTTAAACCTGTACCATAAATGAAATCAAAATGTTAAGTAGGAGTGAACTTATGAGCCAGATTATAAACCGCTAGTTTTGACAGCGGACTGCGCATGCCTCAAACTGTGGGTGCGTCTTAAATCGACCGTTGGAAATAATTTAACGAACCATTTGCAGTACTTAGATATTTGCCTGAAGTTTTAACCTGCACCGTAATTAAAAACTTGAGTGTTGAGTAAAAGTGATGTTATGAACAGATATGTGGCGGATTTAAAAATCTACTAATAAGCTACTTGCTCAATGTAAACACCTGCACCAACAGATATTCATCAGAAAAGCTAAACTGAATATTTTTCCTGGGATTAGTTATTACCCAAGTGGTACAAGTGAATTTTAATGCACAGAAGTCAATTTAACTGTAATCTTTATCTGATCTACTTTTTTTGATTTCTCATCTGTGATTCACTCTCCGTTTACTGAACAGGGAGTGTATTTGGCTGACGAGGAAAATAGTACAACTTGGAGTAACATACTCAACCTTACAACATTTAATTTCTTTGTATTAATAAGTTAGACAGAGAGTTCTGCCATACAGAAAGACAGAGACACGTGTGGGCTTTAACGTAATAATAATATAATTGATTACATTAAAGCTGATCAGATTATTTTTTAGCTTTAACCTTTTAACTATTTCTACAAACTTATCCGGTCAACAATGAGAACTTGTGCTAGTTTCCTTATAAAACTGCACAAACTGTCCCAGACACAAAAGGGTCCTCGAAGCACAATCACACCAGATCCTGTTGCAAGAATTAAGGTTTTTTTTTGGCTTTATAGGATTTCTTTTTAAGGCATCCTTGTTCTACAGCATTAACTTGCATGTGCCTTTCGCACAGTACTACTGTATAATCGTATAATTTTATGCCCGTCAAACGTCCTTGATGCCGGACTTTCCTTTTACGACAGTTTGCACAGGACCTAAAGCTGTGTAGACACGCCATCATTCGCTGCCTAAAGCTGGTACTGGTACAGACCTGCTCGATGGGCCATCTGCACACAAATGCCGATCTTGCGGTGCTCCTGAGGACAGAGTCTGGTGATGCGTCTCGGCAACATCCCTCCATCGGAACGAATGAACTGACTCAGTAATAAAACATCCTGTGGAATTTGAAATTGTAGAAGAGAAGAGCTCTTTACAGATGAGACAAAAACAACAGACGAGTGATGTTACTGAGTGATCTGTGTGCAGATCATGAACAATGTGTAGAGAACCAAAAAATAAATAAAAATTATACGACATTGCAGCCTGGCAAAACATTTGGTAATAATTGAGTAGAAAACTAATCTGTCTCAAGACAGTAAGGTATTAACAGAGAAAACACGGCCAATCCAGTCTGATTTTGTATAATTATTATTATTGAGAAATTTGACTATTATTCCATATTAAATCAAGTTAACTCCCCGTTGTTCAACATATAAAACACATTACAAAATCAATAACGATCTGATTTCTCTATTTTTAGGGTCTTGAGGTCCATCCATACATGTGATTTATCTTAAAAGGCTGTTTCAATAGAGCTGTTCAGGTCCTGGCTTTAATAAAACTCAACATGTGAGGTTCACTTAGTGGGGTGCTAGGGTGAGGGGAAGGGCTCGTCACTGTTTTCACTCCGATTGCAATTCATCACGCCGTCTCCAGAGAGCTCTAAAATTACACACCGACCCTTTAATACAAAGCACTAATGGCAGTAGAGCAATGTGTCCTAGATCTCATCTACTTCGACAAATGGTTACAGTCATTTCTGGGTTCGTTGCCTGAACAATAAGACAACACTAAATTGTGCGCACCCACTTACACACATATTAGTGCTGTGTGTGCGTGTGTTTGTCGACAGTTTATTACATAGAAAATGGGGACAAATTTGTGAGCAAAAATAAACAAATAAAAAAAATAGACTGAGTTACTGGGAATAAATTGGCAGTAAGTAAAGATATGCAGTTTAATACAATAACATCCAGTGATGTTAACTTTAAAGCACTTTTTGTAAGTCGCTCTGGATAAGAGCGTCTGCCAAATGCCTAAATGTAAATGTACAAGGGGTGTTCAAGTCAAAACGGGACTTATCCCAGTGTTTCACTAGTGCTTGGATACCATTGAGGTAGAAAGTTTTCTCTGTACGCCGGAGCCATGATCGAATTGTCTGCTTCACATCTGAAACACCGACCCCCCAGGAACTCCATTAAGGGCCCAAACATGTGGAACTGTACAGGGGGATATGGCAATATCTCCCAGCTGAGTTCCTGAAATGTGTAAGTGGTGTTTTTGAATGATTGTGTTTACGGTTCCCACAGACAGATGCGTCTCTTCCTCAAGTTCACAGGAAACGACACGCAGTGGGCTCTGAGCCACCTTGTCCGGGATCACTATTTATGTGCATATGTTCTTCTTTAAAACGCTTGCACAGTTCAAATGTTTTACTGCAGCTTGAAGTCTCATCATCGTACTGTGCTTGATTTCTTCTGTAAAATGTCAGTTTTTACGGCTTCATGTACGAGAAATTTCATCGCAAGTCCCAGATTGGCTTGAACGCCCAGATATGGTTAAAAAATATATTAATTGACCAAAAAAAAATTAAGAAAATCTTAGGAATGCTTATGAAAAAAAGGAGTGTGTACTGAATTGATTAAGGGGTCGTAACTGTTGATCTAGGGAGTACAGGTTCAAGCTCTTCCTGCTGTAAGAAACCTGATCTTGCTCTTGAAAGGTTATAAAATTTACAGCGAGTAGGTTAGCGGGTAAGACCTGACCTCGGAAACACCGCATTGAGCAACGGGAAAATCATTTTTTTTCCTCCCTGATTTACCACAACTTCCTCCCCCTCATCCAAATTCAGCATTTTATTTTAATCCATTACGGAGTAGAACTGAAGGCCTGTTCAGACATACCTCTTATGGCATTATTCAGACATACCCATGCACATGGGTGATATCTGCCATTCTTGTGAGTTTTTACATCAAGTGGAGTATAATATAACCAAGGGTTACAAGATTGACTACAATTCTATTCTGTTTGTTTTTTGTTTGTGCACGCATCACGTAAAAACTATTAAATAATTTTAATGGGGTTTTTACAGGTTTATTTGAGGTAACATATAGAGTAGGCTTTGTGTCATCGCAATCGGCCCAGTGGAAGAGAAGATATGCTGCTTCAATATTTAAAGGGAAAACCTTTTTCCGTATGTCCTCCATCAGACGCCTTATATCATTAAAAAAAAAAAGTTAATCTCAAAATTCAACAGATGGCGCTGTACATTGTTAAAATCGCGCTTATGAATTTGCAATTAAATTCCACGTGAACAAAGTTGCAGGCACATCTAGTATACACCCTTTTGCAATCTACTTAATAAACGAGATCTCACACCTTCATTCCGCGCACTTCACGGGAACACGTAAAAATTTTTAGTTAATTCCAAAATTCAACAGATGGCACTGTACGTTTTTTAAAACGTGCTTATGAGTCTGTAATTAAATTTCAACAGCAACAAAGTCAAGGGCACAGCTAGTAAATAAATAAAGAATATAAAAAAAATATCAAAAAAGCAAAACTCGACTTTGTGGTTACCTGAAACTTACGAAAACTTGCTTCTAGGGCTGCACGATATATCGAAAAAATACCGTTATCGCGATAATGGCATGCGCGATAACCATATCGCAAAGAGTTGCGATAAATACTTTATGTGCCAAGCATTTGTGTGTCCAAATTTGACCAATTAGATGGGTCCTTATTATGTTTATACCCGCTTATTTATTAATTTATTTATATATATTATATACACACACACATATATATGTATATATATATATATATATATATATATATATATATATATATATATATATATATATATATATATATATATATATAATTTATATCTTTATACTTCATTCTGTCGCGAACTAACCCGGGATGATCAGAAGACTTAGCGATTAGCCGTTAGCCTTTTGTAGCGTGAACGGTAAACCCAAACGCGGAAGCAAGCGAGTGGGCAGAATAACCACACGAATTAGTTTAAGGACTCTCACAGAAGGGGAGCAAGGGAAAAACACACATTTAACCCGCGTCCTATAAACACACACTCGAGTCAGAAAGTAAACAATCTGAACCGACATGGCGACCTCAGTGACTAATGCGGCTTGTTTACTCCTCTTATACTTCCGGGTTTGCGCCCGCATTACTTCCGGGTCCTAGTGCCGGTCGCGGAGCAAGCGCATGTGTGTGTGTGTGTGTGTGTGTGTGACAAATAGTATTTTTTTTATTTAATTTTTGTTTAATAATATTTATTTTTATTTAAAAAAAAAAAAAAAAACAGGCAAGCCAAAGAGAATATTTAGTTTAAAAGATGCTCTTGTTTTAAGACACTATTGATGAGTGTATGGTTACACGTAAATAAAAAGTAATGTTTGAAAGTAATTCATATTGTGTTGGCAGGTCTACAGTAACAGCAAACCAGAAGTCAGAATATCTGCTGAGGGTTTTAAGTCATTCATAGTGTTTTGAAGTGTAAATATTTGCAACTTCCTTGACATATAGTTTCTTTTTAGCCTGATTTAGATTTAATTACATCAGACGAATATCTATTACCTGTTTATTTTAGCATGATCATTACATATAAATAAATAATAAAAAAATAGCCAATAATAATAGGGAAATGTTATATCGCAAGAAATATCGTTATCGCAATATTCAACGATATCGCATATCTTTCAACGATATCGCATATCTTCCAAATATCGTGCAGCCCTACTTGCTTCTATACTTTTTTACTTTCTCTGATAACAACACGAACAGCTATCCTTATTTTAGGTTGCTGTGGATAGACCCCCCACCCCCAGTTTTGCTTATAGTGCTCACGACAAAGACTTTAACACTGTGTACAAAGCGAGCTTTATGAGTTTTTTTTTTTTTGTCAAAAAAAAGCTCTTTAAGACCATTTACTATTTATCCTGAACCCGAATTTCACACATTCATTCAATTAAAATAAATATATAAAAAACAATCTGGAAACATAATCACAGCATCATTTTCTACACTGCTGTGAAAAGTTAGATCACATTACGTTCTACATCCTATGTAGACAGTACGCCATAATCAATCTGTGTGTGACTGTCCATAAATGTTCCAGATTAGTTTTGGGATCAAAGTGACCTTGTAAAATTTCTAGGGTCGACCTAGTGCGACTTCCGGATCAGATTTTTAAAGGGTAGACTTCAGACTTCATACATGAAGGCGAGGCATTAAATTTCAAGAAGAAAAAAAAATGCATATCTGGAGTCGAAACATGTTTAAGTGGAATTTACAGACGGTCTTCAAGACAGGATGGAAGTCTTCTGAACCACTCGGCTCGTAACACTTACTGTGTACGTATACTTGTTCTGAAGGTTCCATCGATAAATCGGGCACTTGGCATTCGGGTTTGGAGGTTGCACACTCTCGGGTGTCACCACCGCCAGACCCTCAATCTACGAGGAGGAAAAACAGTTGGAGATAAACTGACAATCAACAATCAATTAATAGATAAATAAATAAAGAGAAAACTTTATTCGTGAAGGCTTACAACTGTGGTTTTTCCCTCTTGCTTTTCCACCACTGTGAGGGAAAAAATGTTTATACATCAGGATGGACATGAAGTAACAGAAGAACAGAAAAACATCATTAACATCTTGAAAATGTGTCGCGATGGATCCTGAGTTTATCGAGATAATATCGTGTGGGATGATCACTGGCGATTCCTATCCCTAGTATTTAGATTTTTCCAAACAAAAAGCATGAACACTCAATGAAGTTAGTCTCAGGTACAGTACATCATCTTCACTTTTACATTCATGCAATATTTTCAGCCTTAATGTAGAAACCTTTTCATGGTGTGTGTGTGTGTGTGTTGCTGAAATAATTGGAATAAGTGGAATTCTAAATAGATTACATCCTAATTCAAGCAAAAGGTGCAATAATCATAAATAAGGTTTTATGATGACTAAGGCAGCAGGCATTGAGGAATTTTGGATAAAATATTCATATAAAATATGCAACATTTATTTATTTAATCACATAGTGTTTAGTAAACATGTAAACAGACACACACTCCAGCTCAGAGGGAAACCTCTGCATGTCTAAACCCCCTCTTCTCTATAACAGTGCACAGAGAAAATACACTCAGGCATTTTGTGCAGTCTGACATTTATAACTGACAAGCGCACGTGCCTAGGTAAACAAGCTAAGGGGCTAACCAATAAACATTACCTTGCCGGACACCGCGACTCGCCGTGCAGCCTAAAAACGACAGCTGGGGAGCATTTAATCTCCTCGGCGTTAAGCTGTTGAAACTGTTGATAGCGCAGTGGACGGCACTGAGCGCTGTCCTTACAGACCTCATCACACAGAGCGCCGCCATGTTTCCCACGACCTTCACTTCCTGCTTTTTTCGCGTCATCAAAAAGAGGCGTGTCACTAGAGTTAATTCCCCGCCCACTCTGACTCTGTCAATCACCACAATTTCACACACATGGTTTTATGTAACTATTTCTCATTTCATTTACTCAGTACTCATTTCTTGATCATTTGTTTTTTTTATACTATATTAAAATATTTTTTAATTAATGTTGGTTATTTCTTGTTTGTTTTGTTGTTCTCTTTCTAATATAAAATGAGTGAAATTCCTCTCACGTATTTGCTATTGAGCGCCATATTATGGTCACGTGACTGCGCTTCATCGTTCAGTGCAAAATGAAGTAAAAGTACAAACACTCCTCTACACATTAGTGATAGGAAGTTTGAATAATTTTAGTGACTAGGTTATTTGAATCTCGTTCATCAAAATGAACGAATCTTTTTTTTGAGTCATTTAGTTCAATTTCGTTCTTTTGATAAGAAATAAAATAAAATGTTGCATTTTCAATAAAAAGACCCCCAACACGTCTACATACACACATTTTGAATATAGTTCCAGTAATGAAAATATCACAATGCAGCTAAGGGCATATTATAATAAACAGAATGAGCAGCTCACCTCTTATATCTTTTTGTCTTTTATCTTCTGGTCCTAGTCGTTCGTTCTTTTGAATCTATTGCACCGCATAGCGGTGGGAGTCACGTGACAAATAGGGAGTCACGTGACAAAAGAACGAATGAATCGGGACTCGAAGACTCCCTAGCAGAACCGTTCGATTCTGTTTCCTGTGTACTGCACCGCATAGCATCTATGGGAGTCACGTGACAAAAGAACGAATGACTCAGGACCGAAAAGACTCAAAGGTAACTACTCGTTTCTGTTTCCTGTATATAACATAAAGAGGTTTTTGCGATGCCAATAGAAAATGAACGTATCACTCTCCGAGACTACTCGTTCATCTGAGTCATGTTAATGTTGTTGTTGTTGGTCTTTCGGCTGCTCCCGACAAGGGGTCGCCACAGCAGACTATCCAGTCCGCACTACAACTTGGCACAGGTTTTACGCCGGATGCCCTTCCTGACGCAACCCTCCCATTGTATCCGGGCATGGGACCGGCACTGCATCCAATGGCTGGGGTTTTGGCACTGCCTGGGAATCGAACCCGGGCGTTCCGCATGGCAGGCAAAACACCTACCACTGAGCCACCAGTATCTGAGTCATGTTAAAGATTCGTTCAAAAAGAATGAATCGTTCATGAATGACCCATCACTACTGCAAAATGAAGTAAAAGTACAAACACTCCTCTACACATTTCAAACAAAAAATTTTATCACATCCTCAGACAACACAGTAACAAAAATCTGTGGTTAAAAAGTTTTGTGTCGCTTTTGCCGTATGTTCTCCATCAGACGCATTAAAACCAGGCAGTAGAATGCACTGTTGAGCCCCCAGGGATTAATTTTCGATGCACAATGCCCGGAATGTTGAAAAAGACGATGAGAATGCACTTGGTTGAGCTGCGACGTGGAGACAAAGGGCTCTTCCACTGTGAAGACTGGTGCTTTGTCTCACGGTCATACCCGTATACCCAAGTTTCGTCACCAACAGCGATCCACAACATAAATTTTATGTTCCTTCTGCTTCTGGGTCAGTAGCCTGGGGAAAAACTTGGCAGTAACACAGCATATGTTCATATCACACATGAGAATTGCCTGGACTGTTTTGTATAACACACTTACAATGGCAGCAAAGTTGGATGGTTCTCTGACAATCATCAAGAACAATGGTTTCGACATTTCGGGGGTTGAGCATGTTGAAGGTCTTCCTGATCTCTTGTCATCTTCCAGTGATGTTCTTCCATTCTTGAAGTGCGTGCCACTCAAATCACCTTGAACGGCTCATTACAGTATTGCCATAATCTTGCAGAATCCTGTGAAACATCTCTGTGACTGATTTTCCCAGTTTCACGCAGAATTTCAAGTTCATTCTTTGTTCTAACTTGCTGTCCATGATGTAACAGCAGACGTGGTAACGCACGTGGTCAGAATAGGATGAATATAGAAGAGCACAATGTCTTTTGGTACACTGACTTATGAAGGTTTGTGCTCCATGTGACTGTGCGTGCAGCCTTCTGTTGGCTTGTCTTGAAACTTTTTGATACAGTACCACCTCATAATCATCTTTCACAAAAAAATGTGATGAAGGATAAACTAGACAAATATCACATACCTCTTTATCTTGTATTCAGGGTCACAGGGGGCCTGGAGCCTATCCCTAGGGCATGAGGCAGGGTACACCCTGGACAGCGTGCCAATCCATCGCAGGGATACACACACATTACTGGCAATTTGGGAATGGCAATTAGCCTAATCTGCATGTTTTGCACTGTGGGAGGAAACCCACCAAGCACGGGGAGAACATGTAAACTCTATGCACACAGAGACGGGAATCGAGTCTGACCTGGAATCGAACCCAGACCTTGGCAAGGCGACAGTACTACCACTACACCACCTGCCATCTTGACACATATAGCTTCATCCTTTATCTTTTAAACACTACCCAATGCTAATAACTATGAGAAACAATCATAATACATGATATTATGAATAATACATCATATTAAAATGCTCTATCCATTCATCTAGCCATCAATCCATCTAGTAACCTCTGTAGTTCAACTAGTGAACTTGTAAGCCAATGGCGATTACCATTGTATTTATTCCCTTTTTTTTTTTTACATCCATGGTAGGATCTCCAGACAACTTTCACATGAAAAGTCACACACTGCGGCGACTTTGGGAACGCTAATTAGCCTAATCTGCATGTCTTTCGATTGAGGGAGGAAACTGGAGTACCCTGAGGAAACCCACCAAGCAATCCTCTGTTGTCACTGATGTCACTGCGATCTACTGAGCGATCAATAAAGTTATGATTTTATAGTATAACTACACAACCATTTTAGATTCCTTAGCTAAACAGAAATTTTTTATTTTAAATATTCCATTACATTTCTTTAAAATAATCATTCCAATTTGTTGGAACACAACATGAACTACTCATAAAAGTGTCCTCCATTCATGTCAAGCATTTATCTTGAGCAACAATTTACTTACATGTACATGAACTTTAGCAACAAGATGTGGTTGTGAGATCTTCCTGATGTTTTAATTTTAATTATTATTAAAATGTTCCAATAAAGTTTTGCATCTCATATTGAAGTTTGATGATCAAGATGTGAGGGTGAATGAGGTAAATGGTGCATAACATTTAATTATGGATGGCTGCTTCGGAAATTAGAATATACATTTGCATTGACAATATTTTATTTACAATGTGACAATATAGTAATCTATCTATCTATCTATCTATCTATCTATCTATCTATCTATCTATCTATCTATCTATCTATCTATCTATCTATCTATCTATCTATCTATCTATTTACTTTTTCGCAAGAGTAAAGGAATAACAAAAATAATGAAATCAAAATCTAATCCCTCCTTGGTTGGGATATCTTTACCATTATCTTTACATTACAGCAGTGATTCCGAGGCATGAAGAAGTCTGACTGGTTTTGTCCACTTCATATTTACTACACAGTGTGGCAGTCTTCGCACAGAGATTCAGTGTTTGTCTAGGGGATCAAAATGGTGGACAGCAAAGTACACATATCTTTGTGCCATCAGATGAAAGGAAAAGATAGGTTACGCAAATATGAGATAAAATCAGTGTAGCGATATAGAGTATTTAGAGGTCTTGTGAAACTACAGTCTAAAATATGAAAAGTTGAGTATAAATATAAAATTTTTTCATTGTAAAAAGTCTTTTGATTAT
Organism: Channallabes apus; assembly: GCA_030522415.1. NCBI lineage: Eukaryota > Metazoa > Chordata > Actinopteri > Siluriformes > Clariidae > Channallabes > Channallabes apus. Next base: position 29,196,575 of record CM060114.1, read on the forward strand.
ACAGCAACAAGGTTTACACAAGGCCCCATTGTCCTCATATGAGGACCTCACATGTTCCCCAGCTGCATTGTGTGTAAATCTGTGGAAAAGCCTCATATGAGGCCCTTTGTGTATCACTCTTTTGTTTAAAGACATTGATCAAGTTCAACAGGTGTAATGAAAAGAAGCAGTAAGGTGAAATTATAGGGCAAATAGCATTAGAGGTTGGGTATGTAGAGATTAATACAATAATGATAGAGACAGGGTCTCTAGGGTCACTGTCTTTGTTTTTTTTAAACAACCACCTGATTATACTGATGACTATGAATGAAATATGATAAGACATGTTTATAAGTATGTTTGTCATTTACTCTTGGTATTAAGTATAAAGAATTATAGTATACTATAATGTTAGTTGTATAATAGTTATTTACATTCAGTTTGACCAAACCACTTTATCCTGTATATTGGGAATCAGGGGGCCTAGAGCCTATTCTAGGATTAGGTGGAGTGCACCATGAACAGGGTGCCAATTCATCGCAGGGCACACATGCTTATTCACACACTACAGCCAAACTGGGACCGCCAATTAGCCTCATCTGCATGTCTTCAGATTGTGGGATGAAACCGGAGAACCCGGAGAAAACCCTACAAGCACTGGGAGAACATCACACACAAACAGACCTGAGGAATCAAATCCAGACCCTGGATATGCTAGGAGACAGTGCTAACTGCTAAGCCACTGTGACGCCTGACCAACACGCATTCAAGTTTTTTCTTTTCCATTAAAACGGATCATTTAAATCATTGAGGCACCATATTCATTGTGAGTTACTTACAAAGAAAAGTCTTATAAAAGCCTTCTTACAGTTTGCTCAACCATATGCTTTGTGTTCTCAGTAGAAATTGTGCCAGCAGAAAGGAAAAGTGTTTACACTGACATTTCCGTGGACAATTCTGACTACAGAACTTTGACGCTGGTTTATCCCGGACTCCTGTTACTGTATGTGGACACTCTGTTACTTCTTTTGTATCCATTCACTGTTTAGGAGCTCTGTAAACTTCACTGCTTCTTGTTTGGTGGAAACGAATGTGGTAGTAACTTCAAACCACTTGTTGTGATGAGCATGGACTTCTGGGAACTGATGACAAATTCAGATAAACCATTCGCCCTGAGATTTTATGTGGGTAGGCCATTGACTGTTTTTGAGCATACAAATTTTCCATTGCCAAGTTCTGCAGTAGCAGAACATACAGTACAAGAACGGTCATATGCAGCCTAAATGGATAGGAAGATGTAAATTTCACAAACATTTGGAGGAATTTACACAAGTGGTCTCATACAGTATGCAAGGTTTTGCAGTGGCAGCAAAATAGCATAAATTTGGTCACCCATTCACAACGTGTTATGAGTAAGTCCACTCACTTCTTGGCTGAGAAACAACCCCACACATGAATGATCTCAGGATGCTTTACTGTCTGCAGGACACAGGACCTCTGTGAAAAACTAACCCAAAGCAAATGTGACATTTGCGCATATATTGGAGTTTTTATTAATGTTACATGTATAGTCATACACAGTATACGATACTGTGTGGTGCTTCCACATCCTGTGTGGTTAAATCAGGACATTGAACAGGTGACTTCAAAACCATCAGCCGGTTACTTTTCAGCTTCAGACAACACATACTGTATAAGGTCAGACATATACTTGCTTGTACGTCACCACAATAATGCTTTCTTTAATGCTAGTAAAAGGTATGACGTCCTTCCAGCTGAACGCTCTATTAGCTTTATGTCAGGTTTAGGATGTCAAGCACATGCCTACAAGTTGCACTTTGTGTAAAAGTCTGCTGCTTGTCTAGACTTTCTCTCTGATGTTAAGCTCAACTAATAACAATATAAGCCATTTCAACTCAAGCTCAGTTCTGTCCATGCTTCATCCACCTGACACAAGGACCAGGATTAGCATTTAGAGATAAAAAAAATAAAGAAAGAAAGAATCTTTAGAGTAATCAAAATTAGTATAATAAAGTAGCCATGTTATATCATACTAAGATAATTATGTTTAGGTAGAATTAGACACCAGACATTAGACATTTGGTTAAAGAAAATGTATCTTTATGCTTGATACTGTACAAAAAGATTCGCCATAAAACTAATTTTAATATTACACAAAAATAACCCAAGTGGGTTCAAAATGCAGTTTTTAAATGATGATTTTATTTATGAAGGGGGAAAAAGCTGTCCATGCCTGCCTGGTCCCATAGGAAAAGGTAATTGTCCACTAAAATTAATAACTTATTGGCAACAACTGCAATCAAGCATTTGCGATAATTGGCAACGAGTCTTTCACATCATTCTGGAGGAATTTTGGCCCACTTTTCTTTGCAGAATTAGTTCAGCCACATTGGAGGGTTTAAGGAGGGTTTAATGTCATGCCACAGCATCTCAATCGGATTTAAGTCTGGACTTTGACTAGGCCACTCCAAATCCTTAATTCTGTTTTTCAATTCTGTTTTTCTTTTTAGCCATTGAGAGGTTGACTTGCTGGTGTGTTTCAGTTAATTGTCCTGCTGCAGAACCCCAATGCTCTTGAGCTTGAGGTCACGAACTTATGGCCGGACATTCTCCTTTAGGATTTTCTGGTAGAGCGCAGAATTCATGGTCCCATCAATTATGCCAAGTTGTCCATAAATCCAAAGCAGCCCCAGAGCATCACAGTACCACCACTATGTTTGACTGCTGGGATGATGTTCTTTTTATGAAATGCTGTAATGCTGTTAGTTTGATGCCAGATGTAAAAGGACACACACCTTCAAGTTCCCCTAAGTCTTGGGAATAATCAGGATGTGTTTTGGTAAATGTGACACATACCCTTATGTTCTTTTTGGTCAGCAATGGTTTTCGCCTTGGAACTTTCCCATGGTCTCTTCCTTGTGGAATCATGAACACTGACCTTAACTGAGACAAATGAGGCCTGCATCCTTCAGATGTTGTTGTTTTTTTATTTTTTTATGAGCTCCTGGACGAGTCGCCTCATCCTGGGTTCTTGGAGTAATTTTGGTAGGCCGGCTACTCCTGGAAATGTTCAAACTGGTCCAAGTTTTCTCCATTTGTGGATAAAGGCTTTCACTGTGGTTCACTAGAGTCCCAAAGCCTTAGAAATGGATTAGTAACCCTTTCCAGTCTCATACTTTATGTATGAGACAAAGGTCAATTTCTTTGCTTCTCTGTCCACCATGCCCTCTCTGAGCCCTAACATTCTCATCTTTTCTTGAATTTCTTTACATAATACTTCTTTTTTTTTTTTTTTTTTTGATCTTTTAGCGTGCTTCACTTTGTCAGATAAGTTCTATTTAAGCAATTTCTTCATTCAACAGACAAGTGAAATTTAAAAATTTAACTCCGGCTTCTTCATTTAAAAACTGCAATAAAGTTATAAATAAAGTTATTTTGATGTCTTGCCTATTTAATTTGTTCCTACTCAAATTCAAATTTAAATATTACTTGTCACATACCCAACCACAGACAGTATGACATGCAGTGGAACGCTTATATGACTATTTGTAGTAAAATAATAATAATAATAATAATAATAATAATAATAATTCATTCATTCATTCATTCATTCATTTTCTATACCGCTTAATCCTGTGTTCAGGGTCGCGGGGGACCTGGAGCCTATCCCAGGAGACTTCGGGCACTAGGCGGGTATACACCCTGGACAGCGTGCCAATCTAATAATAATAATAAAAATAATAAAAATTTATTATTATTATTATTATTACACTGAAAATATAATCATACTACTTAAATTTTTACAATAAAATAATACAGTAATGGTAAAGATAATAAAATGAAATTCATAATGAAAATTAATTTTACAAGATTTAAATAGAATAGAATAAAATAGAAAATTACATCACACAGTAACAACATTTAAAAATACAAATTGCACATCATTTGTTCAGAACTAGACCAGAGGCCTTAAAGTATAGTCCTTAAATAGTACTTAACTTATATTATATATAATATTAACTTACTGAGTGAACATACTGATTTATAATTAGATATTTTTATTATATTGAATCTGTTCTAAAGCACTTTCATGTGATGTGTTAGGCAATTAAACTATTTGAATTTTATGTGCGATATGGTTCATGTTGATTCTTGTGAGTGTTAAATAAACTAGTCTATACCGCTGACGTAAATCTGTGGTGTCTGTGGAATGTGTTTACAACACAAAAACTATTTGGAACACAACATTTTGAGTGCTTGGATTTTCATACACAGGGTGTTAAACCCAAACCGGGACTTGTTGTGTCACGACCAGAAGAATGAAGGCGTAACTCTGATTGACATTTACAGAACTTCAAGTGCAGTACAGTGATGAGACTCTTAGCTGCAGTAAAACATGTAAACACGGTGCAAATGTTTTAAAGAAAGCTGTACATCTGTGAATGACGATCCCGGGTCGAGGTGGCTTAGAGCCCACTGCACTCGTTCCCATGAATGCCGCAAAATCGATGGATAACTTGTTGCGGTCCAGATGCATCTGTGGGAATCGCACACACAATCGTTTACGAACAATTGCATTTCTAGAAAGTGAGTGCACATTACTGAGACGATCTCTGCCTTCAACTGGCACAGATTGCTAATCTGCAGTGAGTTAAAGGAACGTTTTTACCACGGAAGGTCAGGATGTCATTTCATTACTTCGGCATGCTGAGAAAACTTTTTACCTGGATGGGATCCATTAGTGTAGGATATGATTATATAGAGAAATAAAGATTGTTTGTACACTCATAGCTGATTTCTGTTATTCTTCAATCAATGTGGAGGGAGTGTGAGTCTGTTGTCTCTCTGTGGTATTGAAGTCATTGTGGTATTGTAGTCATAAATTGAATCTTCAAAAACAAGAAACACTGAGGAAAATGATCATACCTGTAGTAGTGTTTAATTAGACGTGTTAACATTATTTTATGCAAAAGCAGACTAGATAAAAAAATTACCAATAGACCCTGTACCATTTTCTTTTCATAAGCTTGTGAACAGCAATGCTGAATTATAATATCTACAAACAAGGGTGCTGGGAGGAATTTTGGGGCCCCATGATTAACCCGGGTTAATCCCCTGGGCCCCTTGTCCCTGACAACTTTCATTCTCAGGACAATATTTGTTCACTAAAAACCCTCTTTGCCTCTCCCATGGCCCTTAATCCACCGCACTCCAACCCCCCCAGCAGTTTTTCTTGCCCTTCTGATTATTGTCAGTGATTAAATCTTATTGATAATATTCTAATTAAAAGGCATTTTGTTCAACTGTTTTCATCTAACAAGGTGTAATCGATATTCTTCAGATCTGTATGATGTTACCTTACATTTCCATTTATCCATCTAGGAACCTCTATAGTCCAACTAGGGACTGTGGAGGCCAATGGTGACCATTGTATTAATTCCCACTTGTATGACCGTGGTAGGACCTCCGGTCAACACTCACATGCATTCACACTCTACGGGCAATTTGAGAGCGCTAATTAGCTTAATCTGCATGTCTTTGGACTGTTGAAGGAATCCCACCAAGTAAGGGGAGAACATGCTGGACCTGGAGGTACAAGGCGACAGTGCTAACCACTAAACCACTGTGTCGCCTTCTTAACATTTACATGTTAATAATTCCTTCATCGAGTGAAATATGATCTTTTACAATACAAAATGTTTCCTAGAAGACTTTTAGTTAACCTCTCCTTTTCAGAGGTTATTTATTATTTATTATTTATTCAGTTACAATGATTTATGGACTGCAGTCTAGACCTCTAGGCAACATGTACGCTACAGTGCTGTTGGTAATTATGCAGCCAAACATTCAGCTGATTCTTACTAATCTAATCTGGAAAGCAAGACCAAACATTCAGTGTCATTTTAATGAATATTTATTCAGGGACGAAGTCTGTGTAGGTATAATACATACAAGCCAAGAAAATAATACAACCCAAGAAAATGTCATTATGTGTGTTTGCCTTCTCAGGGTGCTTTAACATTCAAAATAGTAACCGCAAGATAAGGAAGGATAAATCAGATTGGAATTTTAATGGCCCATGTAACTGAACCTTTTCATTGCACAATTATTAAAAGTTTATAGAAAGTGGACACAGTTGAATCTCATATTTACAGAACATATAGACAGATAACAGATAGATAGATAGTACATAATATAAAAAAGAAAACAAAATCTAATAGAAAATCCTAAAAGGAAACCATAACGAAGCATGGTGGTGGCAGCATCAACCTATGATACTGCTTTTCTTCAGCTTTGACTGGGGTACTAGTCAAAATAATCAGGTCTAGACAAGTCAGGTTATTTTTGTTTTATTCCTTAAACATTTCTATTTGTTATTCACTTGAATTTCACTTGAATTCAGTGGCTGTACTCAGTGTACTGCATTAAATGTAGATTAGGTCCTATATCCGTGATTCTCAACCCTAGTCCTGGAGGACAACTGCCCTGCATATTTTACAGTTTTCTCAGTTCCAAGCACACCTAATTTAATGGTTCAAGCAATTAACAGCTCTTTATTAAGTGAAATGGGTGAGGTAGAGTAGATAGAAAGAGATCAGCTAGGGGTCAGGGGTAGCTCAGTGGTTAAGGCATTGGCCTATGGGTCAGAAGGTCAAATCCCATGACCACCAAGTTGTCCGTGTTGTAAGGCACTCTGGATAAGAATGTCTGCCAAATGCCTAAATGTAAAAACATTAAAATACACAGGGCGGTTCTCTAAGATTAGGGAATCATTTTCCCATATGATTTATTTTTGTATTAAGAACACTGGATTCAATGCTGAGAATACAACCTAGGTGGGACCATCGACTTTTGATGTCACACATAGGTTTTCTGAAGAGTGGTTTTGAGTGGTCAACTATGGGAGCTCTGGTCATCGCCATCTTGGCAGGTTCTTACTCTACCTAAATCCTGGCTAATCCATAAATGGGCATATGGGAAAAAAGAACAGAGCCTGGCTGTTGGTTGGAACATGCCAACTTACCTTAAATTATATGCTACGGTTACTTTGCATATAACTGAATTCTCTACCCAACATACTGTCCCATGTCAACTCCTGTATTTCTGGTGGTAAGTTAAAGTAGAACAATTCCAGTTAGCTGGTTACCTAAAGTGATGGCTAGAAGACAGCTAGTGATTTGACCGCTGTTACTCATAATTTTATGGTTTATATAATTTTAACTGATGATTTACATAAAAACTCACCCCGTAGAGTTGTCATGAATAGGAAATCTAGCTATGGAGACCAAAATCTTGTTGAGCATTTTAACATGGACAAGGGTAGCTCAGTGGTTAGGGTATGGGGCTACTGCTTTGGAAGGTTCTTGGTTCAAACTCCATCACGTTGACTCTGCTGGGCCCCTGAGCTTAATCCTCCACTGTCCATATTTAAAATAAGATGATTTAATGTACTGTAAGTTACTCTGGGTAACAGTGTCTTCCAAATGCTGTTAATGGGATTGACTCACTTTTGAAGCCAGCTCCTAGTGGACATTCAAGGAACTGTTTGCTTTGGCACTTTTGCACTGGACTCATTTTTCAGAACCAGTGGTTGCAAAAGAATTCACCTTAATGTTATGTTTTACATACAGACTTTATACTGTATGTATGTATTTTTTTTCCACAGACAGCGGAAAAGAATGTGTATTGCAGTATGTATGTGTTTCAATTCCCTATCACTGATTGACATGGTATTCTGTCCTTGAGTTAGAGCGGAGTAAACCTGATGACGCAACGTCTCTCATCACTTTCACAGGTGGTATTTTATTCAGACTGGAGATCTTTGGAAATTGTGCAGATTGATGGATGGATGGATGGATGGATGTATTCAATTGACTGTTTTGTGTCTTGTTGATGCAGATTTGGCAGGAAAGATTCTAGTTTGGCTAGGAAGCAAAAAAAATTAAAAAATCAGCTTTTTTCATCCACTCCATAAGTCAGAAATGTTTTTTTTCACAAGGGCCATTTCTGAAATCCCAACTTTCATAAATATCTTGTGTGCGTGCATTCACTGTGATCAGAAATCTGGGAAATGTCAGAGTGTCAGCGATGGAAAATTTGGCCCATCAGAGCACCAACAAAGGTCTCTCTTTCATCCTTTCTATTGCCCTTCCTTGTGCCTTTCTTTGGTCCTTCCCTCCTATTCTCTCCATCTCTCATTCCCTTTTTTCTTCTCTCACACTCTGAGGCCAGGCGGCTGGAGAGGACTCGGGTGTACGTGCAGAGTGGCAGAGTCTCCTCTGAAAGAATCAATGTGCTTTGAGAGGTCTCTGGAGAGTCAGGCCTCTCTCTGTCTTTCAATGTCTTGTTCTCTCTCGTTCCCTCTCCCCTAGGCTCTGCCTTCCTGCGAGACATCTGCCAGCCCCATTAGAGTTAATGCTATGCAGGGCGCAGCGATGGCGAGACGATGAAAGAATCCTGAGTGCTTACATTTTTGTGATTAAAATTATACCCCATTTGTGATTTGCTTTGCTTTGTGTGAATGTAATCATGCTGTTTAGTGTTTACACTCCTCTGAGCTCTTCACAACACTTCACTTAATGACTTCTTGGGTTTTTCTTTTCTTTTCTTTCATTTTTCTGGCAGCGGTGCATTATATCGATTCACAGCTCAGTAGTAAGTGACAAGGAGAAAATGCTTTCCAGGCACAAATTCAGCACAAAACTCAATTTCACTCAAACGTCTAAAAAGGAAAGGGCTTTCTCTTTATATCGTTTATATCAAAGTTATAAGAAACAGTGCTTGTTGTAGTATTTTGATTTAGATTAACATGCATGTTTGAGTCTAAAGACCTGAGATATATAACAGATGAAGCACTGTTAAACATATGGAAGATTACAAGGACCAACGGCACCAAACTAAATCAAGTTCTGCAAATTTCAAAATGGGTTTTGAGTGATAATACCAAGAGAGTGAAGAACGACTGCTGTGATTTCCACCACGACACCACACTCTCTCACAGAGTGTTTCCATGGTGCCTAGATATGCACTTCCAAAAAATTAAAAATAAATTCAGATGACCATAGCAGAGTCAGATGACATGATTATATATGCAAAACTCTCTCTTTCTCTCTTACTCTCTTTCTCAGAGTGTTTGACCCCCCAGTCCTGACCCCCCTCCAAGAAGTTTTCACATGTTTGGACCATTAACGGAGTTCCTGGGAGGCCAGTGTTTCAGTACATGAAGCAGGCAATCCGATCATGGCTCTGGCATACTGAGATAACTTTCTACGTTGATGGTGTCCAAGCACTACTGAAACGCTGGTATAAGTGCATTAGTGCAGCAGGATTATATAGAGACATAAAGGAAGTTTTTATTCTCATAACTGCTACACCTGGGTTCAGGTGTAGCTCAGTGGTTAAGACATTGGACTACGGTTCGGAAGATCCCAGATTCAACCACCAACTTGCCATTGTTGGGCCCTTGAGCAAGGCCCTTAACCCTCAACTGCTCAGATGTGTAATGAGATAAAAATGTACTGTAAGTCGCTCTGGATAAGAGCGTCTGCCAAATGCCTAAATGTAAATAACTGTGTTCTGTTATCCTGTGCAATCAAAAGTCTTGGTTTGACTTGAACGCCCCTCATATAGCATTTAAGTGAAGGCAAAAGACTGACACTGCAAAACATCAAGTGTGAAATTTGAAATATAATCATCCTCTGTACACATCAAGGCCTTTCAACACCATAAATTATTGAACTGAAGTCTGGCCACATGAATCCCGTAAGTATTAGGTTGTGTGGCCGGTGCAGGGAGGGGGGGAGGATTCGTGGTGGTTTGAGGAAATATCACCATGACAAGACACACCCAAGTATGATCCATGGATGTACCTGATCCAGAATGTCTGATTTTGCGCAAGTTTAGAAATTTCACACTCCATAAAAATGACGAGAATATTTGAGGGATAAGTCATGCTCTTTTATAAACAAGCCAATAGGTGGTAGTATCGTGACTGAGGTGAGGTTTTCTTTTTATTTCCAGCAATTTGGGATTTCCTAATCTCTACCAGAAGTCTTTATATATAAATATAAATTTCGTTCCACTTTTCTTGGGCAATCTTGTATTTTGAGATGTTCACACACCAGGACACCACTGTGCAGCCTCTCCCCCAAGTTGGGTTTAACTTCAAAACAATTCACTGACCAGCTCTTCCCATAAGGGTGAGTTATACGGCCGTATATTATTTGACACACTAGTAGATTGCCTTAAACATCAAATATGCAGAGCCACAAGACCTGAGAAATGCCTTCCTAATTTTATGCAAAGCGTGATTACTGTATATATATATAGAAATATAGTACATATAAAGATGCAAATGACATCGGAAACAAATCAGCTGAAGAGGTGTTTTGATTGCACAGAATAGCAGAACACAGTTATGAGAGTAAAAACTCCCTTTATGTCTCTGTACAATCCCATATACGATACTAATGCACTTATCCCAGCATTTCACTAGTGCTTGGATACCATCAAGTTTTCTCAGTATGCCAGAGCCATGATTGGACTGGCCTCCCAGGAACTGAGCCAAACATGTTAATGAGCCAAACATGTAGAAATGTCTTGGAGTGAGGTCAGGACTGTACAGGGTATATGGCATTAACTCTCTTTATTTCTCTATGTGCTTCTCCACTGCTTCACTAACACATTTATCCAAGTGTTTCACTAGTGCTTGGATAGAAAGTTTTATCTGTATGCTGGAGCCATGATTGTACTGGCCTCCCAGGAACTCCTTTAATGAGCCATAAATGTGTTTTTCTTCCTCAAGTTGGCAACATTGATTTTCAGGAACCAGGTGTTCTACTTGCTGAATCTTCATGAAGACGACTGCAGTAAGCTCCAAACCACCTTGGCTGGGATCGTCATTCACAGATAGCTTTCTTTATAACTAAGGCTAAGATTCTCATCACCGTACTGTGCTTGAAATCTTCCCCAGAAATGTCATCTAAAGTCCCAGACTGACTTTAACACCCCTTGTATTTAAAGATTAACTCTTTATTATTTAAAAAGACATTTACAATCCCTGCTGTCTCTCATTTCACATGCAGCATAATAACAGAAAAAGCTCACAATTTGTCAAACTGAAGGACACTCGAATGTACTCATGGATTGTCCTGTTCATTTCAAAGGCCAAGTTCTGTGAAAAAGCTCTTTGGAGAGCATAGCACTGTTTCAGCCTGGTGATCTTTGTCCTCCGCCCCCTTTTCTGTCTCAGCTGGGGGTCATTCATTGCAGCAACTTCAGACTGTTCCTCTCTCCGTCCTTAACCTCCGTGTGCAGTGCACTTTCTCTGACCGGGACGTCAAAGCCACAGCCTGATTACGTATCCTGTGTTGTTTTTTTTGAGAGCTGCGAGGAGGTGTTGAGAAATGACTGTACAGGGAAGGCAACGGATCAAGTGCTTCTTCAGGCTGAAGCATCAGGCTAATTAGGAGACATACTATTGCAGAAAGTTAAAAGGCAGAAAAAAGAAACGAGCTGTAAAAAGGGGGACCTATAAACACTGGACTTCCTGGTTGGGAAGGAGTGGGAATGTACTTTCACCTTTCATCAGTGCTAGAAAACCCAGAGATTTGGGAAAGTAAATTTGTCTTCAACCAATGTTTTTATCTCGTTTTTGTCTCATTACAAATGAGACAAAATGATGTTCTGGTTCAGTGTGTATTCATACACCGATCAGCCATAGCCATTAGCCTCTACGTTCTCTAATTGGACTATAGAGGTTCCTGGATGGATGGATGGATGGATGGATTATTCCCGGTATTGTTTAGTTTCTCTTTGTGGCATCAGGGCAACTCTGGACCTCAGGGCATGACTCGACAAGACCTCTGGGGGTGTGCTGTGGTATCTACAGTAGCACCATGATCCTTTGGGTGCTATGGATTATGGAGTGAGGCCTTTGCGGATTGGACCTGCTTGTCTGGAGCATTTGATGTCGCATTCAGCTGCCAGAATGCGACACTGCGAGCTGCAAAGGAGGCTCCAAATTGTAGAGAGGTTCTGTATGTCCTCTGATAGTTATTAGTAGTTTTAACCTGCGGAAAATCGAAATGTTGAAATCAGCTCGTCTGTCCTAATCATCCTGCTCCAATCACTGTTTAAGCTCCTATAATAGAGAAGAGGAGACCGATTTGCGTTCTACATTTACCTCTAAAGATAAAAAGAGTGAGTGAATGCAATTTGTGAAACCATTAATGGCACCTGTCAGTTTGCCACACGCACCCTTGAGGAGTGCGAAGAACAGTTTCAAGCCGTTACGTTCACTGATTGATATATGGGTTATTGCATTTTTCTTGTTACACTAAATGTGCAAGAAAACCTCCAACTAAGCCTCTAAGTGTTCTGGCAGAGTGTGGGGCCAAAATAATGTTACCATCTCGGATGTACCCGGCCATGATGCCACACTCCTCCAAGTCTCATGGAGGAACAGTGTGGTGTAATTTCTTAATACTACTAAGAAACATTTGAACATTAAAAAAAAAGTATTAGTGCTTGAAGTTCAACAACAAGACCATACCAAAATAATCATAGTTGACAGCTCCCACATTAAAAATTTTGCAAGGGCTAGTAAAACAAATGTTTATTTTTAATGACCAGCATTTTTTTTTTTGAGAAGGCTTCCCGAGCTCATCTCTGGTCCAAGTGTCCCAAAGGATGATTGATGCCCAAGATCCCACAGTTTCCTGTAATGAGGAAATAAAGCTGGTTAAATAAAACGGGAGAAAAATAAATGTAGATGAAAGTGTTGAAATTCCAAGTTGACTATTACATTCTAAAATTAATAATATGTGCATGTTGAAACATATACTGTACATATATAATAAAAAAAAAATGTCCATACTTAAACAATGACGGTCTTCGTTCAGGTACCTATAATGAAAGTTGGCAAAATGCTGGTTTAATGTAAAGCCATCTCTTCATTAGCAAATATTGCCATTGTCCCTGTCTGGTTTGTCCTCTGACTGGGGCACTAGGACTTGCTGCGTCTTGGATATATAGTGCAATATTGCTCAGGCAAACATGATGTTGCAATCCTTCTGTCTAAAGTGGTACACCTCCCCATGGAGAACATGGAATCGTCTCTTCCATTGTCCAATTCTTCTTTCTATGTCATCCACAGTGTTGGGTGTAACGCATTACAAAATAATGCGTTAGAGTACTTGGATTACTTTTTTGATGCAATGAGTAATCTAACGTGTTAGGTCTGCTATTTAAGTACTCAGCTATGTGGTTATATATTGAGATAGGGGTATTAGTAGTTAACAGATTATGTGCCAAACTTCACTGAGTGATGATGGTAGAATAATTATTATAAGGTCTTGACTAAAAACCTGCTTTAAAAAGTAACCCCAACACTGGTCACCCATTATTAACTTATGGGCCATATACAGTATGAAGGGAGGAGGAAGCTATTTTATGTAATTAAGGTTCCATAAATGTACCCTAGACCCTAAAATATAATAGTAAAATGTGATTTATTACTTTACCAGTTGCAATTAAGTTGCACACCAGCATTTGGCCTAGGACCCAGGGTCATCAGCCATCGGTTTTGGGGATATCTGTTATCCCCTAACAGGTGACATCCAGAGGATTTTATTCCACTCTCATTAAGAACCCTTGAATCATGTCTGGATCTAAGCCTTTTGGACACTACATCGATGAGCATGTTGTTTGACACCAACAACTCCAGGGAAATCAACAATGCAATGAAAGCAGCTTGTTTTTCATTGAAAACAACTCTGTGTGATGGGGAAATGTGTCTGTGGCTCTGTAACCAGAGTTTTATTTATTAGTATTATCTATTATTACACTGTCATTTTGACAAACCCAGCATCTTCCATGTTGCTGAAAAACGTAAAGTTGCAATCATCTTAGTTTTTGTGGAGACAGCACATGATCTGTTTGATGATGAAGCGATTGCACGCTCGGCAGGATAAGTCACTAAAAGTGTTCCGTATCTTTTGATGAGCTCCATTGTCATTCAGTGTTCCCAAAATGTCTTATCTCCAATCGAATGTTAATGATTTTCTTTTCTGAGATGCTTAGTAAATGCAGGGCCAGCTCAAAATCCATTGGAGAGCACACACACTCATTCACACACTACGGGCAATTTGGGAACAATAGTCAGCCTAATCTGGGGCACGAAGAGGAAACCCACCAAGTACCGGGAGAACATGTACAGTAAACTGCTTGCGCACAGGCCTGAGGTGAGAATCAAACCGAGATCATGGAGGTACAAGTCAACAGTTGTAACCACTACGCCACCTTGTCGCCTAAATGAATTACATTCCTAAAATTTTTTTTCATTTAGCAAATTAAACTAGTTATTGATTGTTGCGCTCTACAGCAAAAGGATTACATCTATTTTAAGGGAACCAGAAGAATGTTTCCATCCAAGGAAGCATTTTTCACCCATAAGAATTCACAGCAGTAGTAATAACAAACGACTGCAATGGATTAATGCTGACTTTGCACTTCTGGAAAAGTTGTAAGAGGAAGACATTTCCATTTATGAATTAAACTATTGAGGTTGAAAGCAGAGATAAAAAAAAAAAAAAAACTAGAGGCCAAGGTTTATGTGATCCAGCTGTTTCATGTTTTTCCTATTTGTCGTTTGGACTGTACACTGTGGGAACCTCTAAGCATTTCTTGTCCCAGATAAGACCTCCTGCCTCTATCAGAACCCATTTACTATGTGGTCTTCTGCCAGGCCCTTAGGTACATCTGGAATGGTGTTAGTCTTGTATTTACAATATTTTCTGCTTGGTTTGTTTTATTTTGTTAATGTTTAGTTTGAAGTGCTGAAGGGAAACCTGACATTGAAATGAACCCCACAGCCTTGGACTATAGGGTTTATTTAACAAAGCACTGCTTTTGAGGAAAAGTCATGTTAGTTTTACCATCTTAGCATGCTGCCTTTCTTTATGTAATGACATTTCGTTTAAAAAAGCCATTCAGAATGCCTCGCTTTTTGACCATGCTCCTGAGGTTTCATGCTGTTGAAGGCATCTAGCCATGTGTTCACTTTGACAGGTGGGAGCTAACACTTGTCTTGCACATCACTCCTGGGAGACCCGACTATGGAAGAAGATCTTGGTTGCGTTTCTTCTCCAGACGCCTGGAAGCAATAGTTTAATTTCATTTTTCTTGGATGAGGTTCAATAACCAACATCTGGTTCGGGTGGGGGGGGGAGAT
The DNA here is from genome assembly GCA_030522415.1 of Channallabes apus. Classification (NCBI taxonomy): domain Eukaryota; kingdom Metazoa; phylum Chordata; class Actinopteri; order Siluriformes; family Clariidae; genus Channallabes; species Channallabes apus. The sequence continues at coordinate 29,211,807 of CM060114.1, forward strand.
GGGGGGGGGGGGGGCACAAGGTTACATTAATCCTGGGATAAATGTGAAAACGGACTTCACATTAAGTGCAGAAATATGTCAATATTGCTTTAAATATTACTTAAGGGAATTAATATTAGATATAGTTATGGATAATTCAATTTGTGAGCTGTGAGATAAATCAAGTTCACAGGATTAACGCCTAAATGGAAATTCAAGATAACATACACAGCTGATTAAACACACCGTTTCCTAACATATAACATTGAAGATTTTATGATCCTGCCGCTTGCATGGCAGTTTTGCACTGTAATTACCGCTATTACAGCTGCTTAAGTCTAAGTCTATTGGAGTGTCATAGAGAACATCATATATTAAACATTTAAAATCCCTGTAACGAGCAGTGAGAGGACTGGGAGTAGAAAGCTGTAACTGTGGCTTTATGAACACTGGATAAATGGCAGGGGTGCTGTTTAACACCTGGAGACCTACATTGTAGATTACTGTGTGTCCTTAATACAAAGTCATGTGGTGAACATATGATCCAATATGTAAGTAACTATCTAGGCAAGTTCCTGATGGGTTTGACTGGGTTTTAGATTGACAGAAAATGTTGGTGTTCATACAAAAACATGCAAGAAGTAATGTGATAGGACCACTACAGTTTTAAGATATGCACAATGGCTTAGTGGTTCACTCTGTCGCCTTGCACTTCCAGGTTCCAGGTTTGATCTCAACTTGGGTCTATGGGACTGCATGTGGGAGTTTGCTTTTTCTCCCTGTCCTTGGTGGGTTTCCTTTTGGCACTCCGGTTTCCTCCCGCAGTCCAAAAACAGCAGATTTGGCTATTTGGCATCCCCAAATTGCCTATCGTTGTGAATCAACTTGTGAGTGTGTGTGCCCTGTGAAGGATTGATAAACCCCTTTCAGTGTACCCCACCTTGTGCCCTAAGTCTCCTGGGATAGGCTCCAGGCCCCCCGCCACCCTGCATACAAGATAAAGCGATATGGGCGATGAGTGAGTGAGTGAGTTTTATAATAAGGTGTTAAATACATAAAAAATATTAATATTAATTTTGTTTATTTTTCATTACAACCTTTTAAAGGGCAAAGTGTTGTTCTCAGACCTTCGAACAGAATGAACGTCCACCAGGTTATGACTTCTCTGATGTTTAACCTTTTTTGCATTAATTAACCTATAATCTTGCTAATAGTGGAAGGAGGTATTTAAAAATACCTAGCAATTTGTCATTTAGACAGGGTGTTCTCAGATTGACCAACATTCTGACTTTCTAGAAAATTCTAAAGCTTTTCAACTTTTAGCCATGCTTATAGATGGGTATACTCCAATATGTTTCACCCAGGGGCAGTGCTTAACAACTGGATAACCATATGATCGAAAGGAAACAACTCAGAAATGCTTCAATATGATCATCAGAGGCGTTGCTGGACAACAGGCAAGGCAGGCAATTGCTTGCGGCCCCAGGCCAGCAGGGGACCCCCGAGTGCTGACAAACCTATTTTATATTGATAAGATAATGGTGATGAATGGTGGTTAGAGAGGGCCCCTGCAAATTTTTGCCTAGGGCCTCAACAGACTCTAGAATCACCTTTGATGATCATACTATTCTCACTGAAAGGGCCAATGCTAATCATTAAATCAGTAAGCTCCTGCAAAATAGTCTAGCACTTTAGTCATTAAGCAGCACATCGGGTTGAATCAAAAAGGGTGCACACCCACAATTTTTTTTTTTTTTTTTTTTTTAACTAGAGACTGTAGAGACCTCTAGAGATTTCATGCTAGAGGTTGCTGAATAATTTTCTGAACTGCTATGATAGTCCTTGATCTGGTCACCATTCCAAGGGGCTAATCTGATGAGCACAGAGAATGGCCGGGGGGTTTGCCACTTCTTCCTGTTCATCAGTGAACATGTGGCTACATTTTTCAGATCTGCTGCGCCATGATGAACAAGTTACTTGGAGAGCTCCTGTGTAAGACAGTAAGAGCATTAGGAAACCTTGGCAATTTATCCTGCTGATGGTTACTACATGTAGTTAGGTGAGGTTCAGCCTTTATTCGCCACATATACTGTACATTACTGCGCAGTGAAATTGTTAATTCTTTGCATATCCTAGCATCTTGTTTGTAGGCTGCGGTCGGAGCGCAGGGTCAGCTATTATCCAGCACCCCTGGAGCAGACAGCGTAAAGGGCCTTGCTCAAGGGCCCAACTGCATCAACCTAGCGGAGCTGGGGCTCAAACTGCTGAACTTCCGATCAGTAACTCAGAGCGTTAAAACCGGAGATCAGGAAAAAAAAACTCCATAGTACCTGCAGAAGGATACCCACCAAGCACAGTGAGAACATGCAAACTCCATGCCCAGAGACCCGAGATGGGAATCAAATCCGGAACCTGGAGGTGCGAGGCAATGCTAACCACTATGGCTATTTTACTACAAAAGTAAAAGTATGGGCTAAGCGAGCGGCTGAGAAACAGAAGTAAATTGCTAGAGGACTGTTCAGCACAGACATGACAAAATGGAGGGAGGAAGTCATGTATAAATGTTAGCGGCATGTGACTGCGCAGGATGCGGTATGGTGAGGAAAACCAGTCGACCATGCTAGTGGCAGGTATTACAGGCCTATGACGCAAAGAAGAATTAAGCCAAGGAAAATGGCTCAGCAGAGAAAAGCAGGCAGCTTGGCTTCTGCTTCCCAACAGGCTGACACTCTGTTGCTGGAAATCCAACTAATGTAGTAGATTAGCAATGAATAGCTTAAACATGGGCCTGATAATCAGAGAGTACAGAAAGCAACTCCACTCAGGATGAATATTGAAACATGAATGAATTGGTAAACCTGATTCTGAAATCATAGAAAAGTCTCAATCATTGAGGTTATTCTTCGCACGCATTCATGTGGCTATAGCAGTCAAGACCAGGAGGAAATGTATTACAAACCAGCACATTATCACATTATTTCCAGGAACCAACCTCAGCCAAGACCAAATATGTGCCCTATTTGTCCTCTGACTGACACCTGGGTAAAAAATAATTAAAAAAAATTCCCCAAACACATCAATGCTGTGGAGAATAACTTTGAGGGAATGTTCCTGGCCTTCCAGGGTTGTGCAGTACACATCACCGAGGACAGAGACCTCAACAATGATGTGGGAAACCTCCACACTCAAATCAATATTTACTCTTTGACTCCCACCACTCTCTGAAGCACAAACTGGGAAAGATTAGAATGACACTGAGGAATCATTCAAAACCTGTGCCACTCAACAGCACTACCACAACAGATGAAGAAAGAATTTGAAGGATTTTCAGCAAACGCAGTATCCCTGTATGTTTCAAATGCAGCAAGACACTGAGGTAGACGCTTCTCCAACTAAAGGACTAAGCATCCAGACATAAGCAGAGCAGTGTAGTATATGCAGTCCTACAGTATGTAGTGATAAATGCACAGGTCTGTACAATTGGAGAAACCAATCCACTGCTTCAGAAATGCAGAGGAAATCCAGCCTGTCTGATCAACTGCGCAAATATCCAATCAACCAATCACAACAAGTGCATTTAGGCATGTATACATGGTCAAGATGATGTCAAGATGAAGTTCATGCCGAGCTTCAGAATGGGAAGGACAGGTGATTTAAGTGATTTTGGATGCTGCATGGTTGTTGATGCTGGTTGGAGTATCTACTGGGATTTCCATACAGAATAATTTTTAAGGTTTACAGAGCATTGCTTTGTTAATGAAGATAATATCTTGTTACAACCAAGGTATGCTGAAGAGGTTCTCTGAACGCATAACACAGTGTTGTTACACCAGTTACACCAGCAGAAGACCACACCCGATGCCATTCCTGTTAGGAAACTGAGGCTACAATTCCTGGCAATAGTAGATTGGAAAAATGTGACCAGGTCTGATAGTCTTGATTTCTGCCACGCCATTAGCTTGAAAGGTTAAAATTGGATGTAGATGTCATGAAAGCATGGATGCATTCTGCCATGTACGTATCAATGATTCAGGGTGAAGGCGGTGGTATAATATTTTGGTGTGGTGATATTTTTCTTGACTTTGGACCCCTTAGTACCAGCTGAGCATGGTTTAAATGCCATAACCTACTGTATACGTATAGTATTGTTGCTGACCATGTCCATCCCTTCATGACGACAGGATAAGCCACCATGTCACAAGGCTAAAATCATGTCAAACTGGTTTCTTAAACATGACAATAAGTTCAAATCTTCAGCAACAGACCGAAATCTCTAATCTCTAAATCTCTTTGAGCACCTTGTTGAGTCTATGCCACAAAGAATTAAGACAAAAGGCAAAAGAATTAAGGTAGGTCTGAAAGCAAAAGGGGCCCGACCCAGCACAAGTACAGTACCTAATGAAATGACATACTGTACAGTACGCATATGAAACGAAGAATATTTGCATTTATGTATTATGTACAGTATGTGTGTACTGTATTTACAAACTAGAAAAACTGTATGTGGATACCCACTCTTTACTCTATAGTGCTTTGATGTATGCTTATATTACTTATGAGTATAACTTCCAGATAATTACAGAGGTGATGAAAATATTTATGCATGCATGAAACGATACCACAGGTGCATTAAAGACCACAGTATTGTAGTGATCAGAAGCTTTCAGTTGAAAGTCAAAAATGTCTTTGAAACAAGTTTATGAAATTTTTCATACCTACCCCATTGTGTGGTGGAGGGGAAAGCCCAGACACATCACAAAAAACATTTTAAGAAACATAGGGGCATCAAAGATCTGGCTCTTCAGCTGCTATATAGTGGATGATGGAATAGTCATATATGAAAGCATTATTTTAAATGAACAAGTGGTTCATCAAGTTATGTTGATTATCAAGTCACATACAGTAGAAGTGAATGCAGAAAAAGTCAGCTCCCAAGGGGAAGCAAATATCTCCATTATATGTTTTTGTAACTTCTGGTAAGTTCTAAGTGGGAGTTGTTTGCACTTCTGATACTCAATCACAGGACTCAGAGAGGGGGGGTGTTGGGGTGTTGGGGGGGATTCAAATAAATGAGAAAGATGAGGCCCATTTCTTACAACTTTCATCTGGATCCCATCAATGGTTCACCCCTAGATTGTAACAGGAAACGCTAAGCAGAAACAAAGGAGACAGCTATTTTGAGCTGTCAGAAGAAGCATCAGCACTGACTTAGAATTAAGCAGAATTAAGATTACATACAGCTCTGTGAGGATGTGATTTCTGGACCAAAGCCCAATATGAAACTACCAAACGTGACTTGGTTGGTCTAGTTAATAACTTTTTAGTTTTGTGAAATGTTTACATGTGCCATTGCTAAAAGAACGTATTAAATAGGGTTAATTATCATGCGTTGGATATACGTATAACTTCTTACAGCTGTATTAAAGAAAATTTACATTTACGCACAAAACCCCAGACTGGTTTACAGATGTTAATGTTCAAATAAGAGATGTGGGTATTGTACATTTTATTCACTTGGATTCCAACTGGCCACAAACACATAATGTTTTCTTTGCTTCTGCTTAAACAGAGGTCATTTTACACAGTTAACAGAGTAATTGCTTAACATTCTTAGCTTAAGCAATGCATTGAGTCTATCCCTAGGGAAAAGCAAACTTTTTGCTATCTACAGTATATGCTAAACCTGCAACAAGTTACCGAGGTTGAAAAATGAAACTGGGACTTTTGATTTTTCAGAGTGACAGAACACAGTTATGAGAGTAAAAACATCCCTTTATTTCTGTATATAATCCCGTCCTACACTAATCCACTTATACAGTACCAGTGTTTCACTAGTGCTTAGATCCCATGGTAGAAAGTTTTCTAAATACGCCAGAGCCTGCTTCACGTCTGAAACGCTGGCCTCCCAGGAACTCCTTTAATGGCCTGAACATGTGGAAATGGCTTATATAGGGAATGTGGTAATAACTTCCAGATGATTTCCTGTAATGTGAATGTAGTGTTGGTGAATAATTGTGTGTTTCCCACAGACAGATTTGTCTCTTTTACAACTTAGCGACAACCTATCCATCAATGTTCAAGGATCAGGCGGTCCACTTGTTGAATATTTACAGGAACGACCACAGTGGGCTCTGAGCCACCGTGGCTTGGGATCGGTTCACACAGATGTATGGCCTTCTTTAAAATATTTGCACCGTTCAAATGTTTAACTGCGGCTAAGATCACTGAAGTCAGTTTGACTTGAAGTCAGTTTGACTTAAATGCTCTTGTGCCTCTTGTACCTACTTGTACCCAATAAATTCAACAGTTTGACTCAATGACTCAAATACAATGTTCTAGATGAAATCTTCTTATTCTGATAGTTATGAAATTAGAAAGAATAAGCAAGCCTGGGGCTGTATACAATTCCGTTAACTGACTAAATGTACCAGACATGCCCATGTAGCTGCTTACTGTAACTTATTTTAACCTTAACCTGACATTGGTCACTATACATTATTCATTTTCATTAACTTGCTTTTTCTTTCCTGTTGGAAGTATGGCTCTGATTAAAAATATGTATTTTTGAATACCCAGGAACCTCAGGAGGATAGGCTAAAAGGAAACAGATGCAACTTCAACACCACAGACATGTGTAGGATGAAACTTCCATTGAAATTATGTGAGGAAAAAATCTTCTACTTCAGTGCCAAAGCTATCAAGAAGCTGATGATGGAGGAGCCATCTACACCTATAGTAACATTCCCATAGCCTCAGGCTATTGTCTTAATACATTGATGAAATACGGGGATTGGTGAGTCAATAATGAGTCACCATAGTATGTAAAGTGTGATCTTACCAGAAAAAAAACAGCCGTAAAGACTTTTTGGATAGTTAATAATAATCGTAAAGGTTTTTATAATGTTATTTTCTCAACCCAAAGCATTACAGGATTAAAAAGCAAGGGAAAATCTAGATTAATTACAACATAAACAAGTCAAAGCAATGATAATTTGACTATATTTATGATTAAATTCATTGTTCCAAAGATGGGGAAGCTCTGAAAAAAAATCCAGTCTTCTACACAGTTGACTCACAGAACAGACTGGCATTTTGTTATGAATTGGAGGTTGTGTAGGACTGAATAAATCACAAAGGTATTAGGAAGTGGTAAGGCTCAGTACAAACAAGGTTTTTGTTTGAAGTAACCACATAAATGGAGACTGGGTTAGAAAAATGGAGCATTTGAGTATGAGTTATCTGTGTGTACGTGAGAGAGTTTGTACGTGTTAGAGCTTACTAATAATAACATGCATCACAGTAAGCTAAGCAGCAAATAGATTATTAACTAATAATATTACCTATAATTGTTAATAATAATAATATTATTATTAACTATCCAAAAAGTCTTTACGGCTGTTATAATAATAATAATAATAATAATAATAATAATAATAATGTAGCTGTTTTGGTTATATTGTGCCTGAAATGAAAGCTGGCTGTCAATCAAATTTCCATTTTAGAGTTGATGGGGATGTGCCTGTGTCAAACGGAACAAATGTTGACTTTCAGCTCTGTATGTTAATGTCTTTTAGGAAGCAAGCAAGCAGAGAGGATTCACATGGACTCTTGGAGTCTTGTTTGGGGAATGTTTAAATGTACTGTAACCTGATCAGCCATAACATTAAAAACAGTTAAAATGTACTACTCATTCTTCTGAATCACGTTAAAAAAGAATGAATCGTTCATGAACGACCCATCACTACTGGGTGTTCTTGTGCCGTTCTATCGTGAACAGGATTGATACTTTTTTCGACAATTTGGACTGAACTGGCCTTGTGGTTCTATCACCAGTTTGCTGGTGAGTAAATGATCAATGTTCTTCAGTTTATGCAGAACAGTGAATGATCAGTGTATGTGTCATCTAAAAATCCTAGTCCAAATTGTCTCAATTGTCCCCCTGCTCAAAAAATAAAAGATGGCCCAGAACAGAGACTTGTGGGACACCTTGTTTTTACAGACACCAAGTTCCTCAAAAGGGTACTGTAACAATAAGCACAGTCAGATAAATGGGACTTGAAGTAGTTCAGTGCTCCTCCTGATATGTCCAGGTGGAAATTTATAGCTCAGTACTTAAGACATTGCACTTCTCATTGGAATGTTCGAATCCCAGCTACAATTGCGGGGCCCTTGAGGCTCAAATCCTTGCATAAGTTGTGTAAATGAGACAAAAAAATATATAAGTCGCTCTGGATTAGGATGTCTGCCAAATGCTCTAAATGTAATAAACAAAATGGCATGACTTACCATACAGTACCAAAAACGTGATTTACGTTTAGGAGGATCAAGACATCAGTCACTCTAATACACACACCTGTGACCTCTTCTGAGCAAACTGTATGTGGGCATGTGGTTTTGGAGCCTGCTTAGAAATCACAGTCATCTGGGTCACGACCAGATTTTTTAGGAACTGGAGTTACAGTACAACAGGGTCATTGTTAAGCAGGAACAAAATCTGTTAATGGTGAGATGTTAACGAGGGAGGCTATGTGTGGTCATACTGTAAGTAAGCATGTTAAGCGTGATGTAGGGACAGAATCAATAGAGCGAGTGGTGGTCTCAATCTCGGAAATGGGGTTTAAATGTGATAAGCAGTGATTATCATGAAACTGGATAGACATGTGAACAGAGGTCGGGGTATGGGTAAATCAATTAAGTTAGTGGCAGGAGTGGAACTAATACTACTCTTAAAGGGAAACTATGATGCAAAATTTACATTTTCTAAGTAATTTTTACACATTCAGATGGATCTTTGAACAAAAAAGAGAGGAAAAAAATATTATGCTTACATTTGTTCAAAGAGAGGATTATTGTAGTCATTCAGAAGTTGTGCCAGACTTTATGGTCTCTCAGGCTGATAGCCTTTGGATGTGAACAAGATGCTCTTTTTGGAGGATGTACCTGTCTAAGCTGGCAAATAGATCACTGTTGTAAAACATTTCCAGAAACACAGACATTAATACGAGTTCAGAGGGTTTATAGAAACCTTAAGGGGATTCCCCATTGGGACAAACTTTTACAGATTCTAGATTTCACTTTTTTGAGTATAGAATTAAAGCCAATGCTGTTTTATTTTCTTCTTCTTCTCAACATTTTATCATTACCTATGGATATTTATAGATTTAATTAAAGTTAAAGTATGCAAAAAACGGGAAATGTACCTCAATAATCGAGATAATGTTTTGGAGAATTATGCATATTTGGAGACCCCGTCTTCAATGCAATTGTTGTCAAACTTCCTTAGGGTCATTATAACCGTTTTTTTTTTTTTTGTCTGGACTACATCTTTCTCATGTGTATAATATAATGCGGGCTCTTGCAGATTACAATTACAATTATTATACAGACTTGGTCACTCAGCCTCTTTATCCTGTATACAGGGTTGCGGGTGACCTGGAGACCCCCTAAGAAACTTAGGGTACAAGGTTGGTTACAAGTTCATTGTAGAGTATAGACACACATACTGGCACTCAATTTTGGGAATGCTAATTAGCTTAATCTGCATGCAATCACTATGGAGGCAACTGGAGGCAACCCACCAAGCACGGTTGAACATGGAAACTACATACACAGATGTCAGACAGGAATTGAACCGAGATCCTGGAGGTGCAAGGCGATACATTTGCTTACACATACAGTAAGACTTAAATTTTTTATCGCTTTATGCATTTAAGCATGAAGATGCGCAAGGGTTAGGTCCTATACATGTGCTGGGCCTAGAATGCAGTCTGGTTGTTAGTCTTCAACCAATTAATTTCATTGGCCTATAGAGAAAAAAAAAACCCAGACAATTTTCAATCTTCTAAATAATGTCTCACTGTGATCGTTGAGGAAGTCATGTTTCAGAGCGCACAGTCTCTTTTCCCATGTATAAGAATTTCTCAACAGGGATTTGTCGAAGGAGGAGTGTAATGCTAGGATCCTGGTGGTTGATTGCGATGGAACGGCTCCAAATGTTCCTTAGAGCTCAAGGACCTCTGACTGGAAATTCAATTACCTTTCTGTTAAGAGTGTCCTGGTGGTCATGTGCAAATACTTTGAGGAATAATTTAACCGGTTCTGGCAGCAAGAGTAAGCTCTTGGGTTATAATGACCTATTAGATAAGATTCGGACATTCATCTTTTACTTAAAGGTAGTTTTCATGCTTTTCTTCTTGTGCATTAATCTCATGTCTTAGATTTATTTCATTTTTAAATCACACAGACAGAATGAAACTGAAAAGCAAATATTATTTTAAATTTTTTATTGCAAGGCCTCAATTTAAGCAATGCATGGGCAGCTATGTAAATATTAAACAGAAAGACATGTCTACAAAAACCAGTACCAGCTGTGCCATACTGTACTAGTATCATACTAGTTTATTATTGTATTTATTTGTGAAAACAAGCAAAACATTTCATAGAAAGCAGAATTGAAATTGCAAAAAGATAAATAAAAAAAATAAAAATGCAAAATTTCCTTACAAAAGCAAATTATGGACATATTGTGAAATGGGTTTCACATTAACATGTGGATCTATCTTCTTACTGTACTGTCTGGAGAGCATGCATTGAGGCTTTGTAAATACTCCTTCAGTGTATGTGGGTGTATGTGATTGCGTGTGCGTCTACGTGCATGCATGCGTGACACATAATACCACCTTATACTTGGAACCTGCAGATAGTCATTTCTTCCTTATGGTTTCTACCACAAAATGAGTGTTTCTCACAAAACTTAAAATGTTTCCTTTTTTCACAATACTACAAATATTCCGTCCACTTTACAAACATTTTTTTCCCTTCCTCGTATCAAATTCTTTGGCACAGCACTGTGTGTAATGTGGTTGCTAGAGACCAAGCACAAGGAAACTCAGTGCATTACTGTCCCTTACCTTAACTACTAAAGTCATTAGTTCCTTTTTTCCAGGAAGAATTTAATAATAAAAAAGTCCTTAACTGTTTGCTTCTGCTTTAAATTCTCTTAGTCGAGGTCCAGACTTTACTTTGGCTGCAGGTATAAAATGAAACATAGAAGAATGAGTGTAAGAGTCACGCAGAACTACTATACAGTACTATTATTTCACATTGGCAAAGAGGGATAAAGAGCAGTTATGACCAGAGATCTCATTGTAAAACCTTTCCAGTTTATGGTCTTCTTTGGGAAAGCACACATGCCACCTAAGTAGAGGCTTGTCTAGCGTATCAAATTGCCGTGAGAATAAAACAAGTAATGCAGAACAAGACATGATTTACAGTGCAACAGATTTTGAGGCAAATCCTTCTATAACAAATATAGTAATGTATTAGGATGCATTGAAAACTGAGAAAAAATAAACAGTTACTTAGTCACAAGGAAATCTGTTAAATGATTAGTCTTCTGCCTGTTAACCAAAGCAAATATACAGTATATTTATAGCACACTCATATATACATATACAGTATCTGTGCATGCTAAGAATAGTTTCCAAAGTTTTATTACCTTAAAATGAACTGCTGTTCTCTTTCTTTCATGTCTGTAAGAAAATGTTTTGGGTCTGCCCGAAGTATCAGGGTATATGGGGAGGCATGGTGGCTTAGTGGTTAGCAATGTCGTCGCGCACTTCCAGGGTTCGGATTCTATTCCTGCCTCTGGACCTGAGTGCATGGTGTTTGCATGTTCCTCCAATGCTTGATGGGTTTTTCTCTGGTTTCTTCCCACAGTCCAAAGACATGCAGATTAGGCTAATAGGTGTTCCCAAATTGCCCGTAATGTGTAAATGTGTGTGTGTGTGTGAATGTTGACTGGAGGTCCTACCATGGTCATAAAAAGGGAATAAATGCAATGGTAATCAACACTGGCTTCCATGGTCCCTAGTTGGCCTACAGAGTTTCCTAGATGGATGGATATCGATTTATTACCTGTACTGTTTTTCTTAAATCTCAAACACCTCCACATAACCTAAACTGACACACACGCTTTAATATCTCTAAACACAACTAACAATGAACATGTAGGCCATATTTAACATCATATTTCATTCAGCTTTCTTAAATTGTATTGGCATTCTGTAATTTTTGCCAATTTATTTTCAACTGTGCTTGTATTAACAGTGGGCATAGAGTAAGGTTTCTTACAACAAGTTGGCAGAATAATTCATTCATTCATTCATTTATGACATTTTGCCATGAGTCATGAGATCTGAAGATAATTCCACAATCACATGGTGCGAGATGGGAATACACCTCGGATAGCATGGCAGCTCTTCACACTTTAATACAAATTCACTCACAAATTCACACCCAAAGGCAATTTACCATAGGAGGAGAAAGGAAACCTGAGAACTCCAAACATGGGGAGAACGTGCAAAACTCCTCGCAGACAGTAACCAGAGCCTCCATTCTTCCCTTTTACCAGAAGTACTCCTGTGCACTTACACTCACTCATTTTCTATACCGCTTTTCCTGTACAGCGTCGTGGGAGGTCCGGTCCCTATCCCAGGGGACTCGGGACAGTAGGTACAGTAGGCTGCACCCCTGACAGGGTAAAACGGCTCCTCCCCGATATACACACACACACACACACACAGTGCCTGGAGAAAACCCACCAAGCCTGGGGAGAACACTAACTCCACATACACAGACCCAAAGGCAGGGCTCAAAGGCTCAACACTGGAGGTGCAAGGTCAAAGCAATAACCGCTACATCCTCAAGCAACCTCCTTTGGATTTACAATATAGACAAAATCAAGCAACTAACCAAAGCAAGCAAAAGTTGTTTTTAGACTCAGAGAGCAATGCAAGTTTCAGCCAAGTACAGTAGGACTGTGAAGAAATACACATGTGGAAATATGTCTAGGGGTTTATTCTAAAGGGGCAATAGATGTGCAATCAGATGAATAAAAACATATTGATTTCTTATTAATTGAAATTTTATGGAACACCTATGCATTATGAAATATAATGTGAAATGACAAACAAGAGTCTTTTTTTACTATGGAGACACTGTGCAGTAACAGTCAGCATGTCATTACGTAATTGTTTAAGAAAACTATTTCTGTAACCCTACCAGAAATATTACACTAAATGGCAAATGATATGGCCACTTGATCATCATACCTTAATGATCATATTAGAAATCCCATTCGAAAACTTTGCCTGTTAATATGTAGCTGTCACCCCATTTGTATTTATAACCCTTCTGAAGGCTGACTGTCTATAGGGATCTGTACCCATTCAATCAAAAGAGCATTTGTAAGGTCAGGCCCTTATGTTTAACTAGAAAGCCTAGCTTGCAATCTAAATTACAATTCCTCGTCCCAAAGGTGTTCTGCGGGATTGAGGTCAGGGCTCTGAACAAACCACTAGGGTTCTTCAACCCCACAAAACTCATCACGTCACTTTGCGCTCAGGGGCACAGGCACGCCTGTAACAGGAAAGGGCCTTCCCCAAACGGTTGCCACAATGTCATGTGCACTAAATCAAGCCAGTTTTCTTGAATATATATCTTGTAACATTAGCATTAACATTAACATTCCTTACAATGAACCATGGAGCCCCCAAACCTGAAAATCACCCCCAAACCGTAATAGCTACTCTACCTTCTTATACATTCTGGTAGGTGATGTTCTCCTGGCATCTGCCCAACTCAGATTCGTCCATCCAACTTTGAAAATAATAAAGCGTGATTCAACATTCCAGAGTACATGTTTCATCCAGTGGCAGCATGCATGCACTCCTCCAGCCGACTACTGGCATCATGCATAGTGATATTAGGCGTGTGTGCTGCTCGGCCATGGGAACCCGTTTAATGAAGGTCTTGTGCTGTTGTTGTTTTTAAAGGCAGTCTTTAATAATGTAATGAGTGACACAACAGTGGTTAGGCAATTTTTATATGCTTCACTGCTCAGTGGCCACGGTCTGTGTGTTTGCTGAGCTGATGTGATGTTGTGCCAGACGCTTCCATTTCACAATGTACAATAGCAGATGTGATATCATATGATCATCCTGATCCATCTTTTCGGTCAGACGTATGTCTAACTAATAACTGGCAGACGTCTGAATATCTTGTTTGCATCCCTGATTAGTGACAGAACAATCTCCAACACATTGAATGATCAGGACAAATTTCAACCACCGGTAAAATATTTTCAGCATAACCTCGTCTTGGCTTTTCAGCAGTGAGGATTTTGATGCATATGGACATGTGTATTGCGAGAGGCTTTTTTAGTCATAAAAATGTCTCGTTTTTTTTAGGTTTCCTTCCAAATCTGATCGTCCTGAACATCTGGGCTGGTTTAAGAGCAGAAGTGTAACCAGCGACCCTGTGTTGTCTGTGCATTGGTGAAATACGACAGGTCCACTGACTAGGTCTTCATTTACAACACTACAGAGAACCCTTCTAGTCCACTTATCAGCCACTTCCTCAGTCCACTAAAGGCCTGGAGAACACTATTCCCACAGCGCAAAATGATATATGCCGACAGCTTATGGAGTGTCCGTACTGGTGGTATGCTTAAATTGGTTCTACTTAGTTAACCTTTCAGAGGTGTGTGATAATGACCGCTGAAGTCTGTAGCTGGCTACGATTGAGTTAAAAGGGCGCAAGTGCAGTTTTTAAGGTCTGCACCGTCACCCCGTAAGTGTAGGTCACATCTGGACATTGCCAGCGCAAGTTCATGTAGGGGTGGTAACGTGATTTCTGTCCAAACGGACTCTGCAACAGGAACAGAATTAGATATCTATTAGTGATAAGGTTAGAGAAGCAAAAAAAAGCGATAAGGCATTTTACAGGAGTGTAGAGTTCTTGAAGAGCTTTGAGAAAACGTCAAGGAAAACTCATTGCTATTTGGGCTGAGGCGAAATAACACCTGGCGTCAATCTCGTGCAGTAATAGGTCTTAAATTTTTAATGGTTTTCACATGAGTAAGAATGGGGCAGTTGAACCACCAGGTTATATCTTGTTGTGCTTGTGAAAACATCCTACACCCTGAAATTATATTATATTACTGTACATATACACACGCACCATTGTTTATTTTTAAGAATGTTAATGTCAATTAGTGAAATATTACGCATTATTATGCTGTTGTGCTGAATATCAGCACGGCCTCGAGTGTGATATTGCTTTTATACAACTATTCCATGAACACCATTTATTATCAACAGATTGTGATACTTTATTTATTGAATCTTTTATTTTTCTCCTTATACTCATATACAGTACTTCTGTGCCTAGTGGGACTAAATAACCACAGCTGACAAAGTTAGTATAATTAACATGGGTGAAACTATCTCAAATTCTTACCCGAACTATGTAGCCAAAAGGTGATAAGAATAAACCATAGAGGTGGTGGAAGGTCCTATAAATCTCCTTAATTTCTTGTTATCTTTCCGCTTAATCAACTTTAAAATATCAGCTCCATTAACATCCATGTACCAGGGTTGAATCCTGAAGCTAGCACACTAGGGTATACTAACTTTTGTTCAAAACATCAAGTAGATCAGTCCTTTGATCAGGGTTTAGAGAGGGATTTGGGATTCCTGGGTTAGAAGCTAGTTAGGTTCGTAGCTCACGTTAGCTGTGAACAAAACAACACCGACGGTTTAGAGGCGATACGAAACTACTTTCCAACACCTGGGACAAAGAGTGAGCCAGAGTGATTTACTCAAAAGAGACCCTGAATAACTCTCGCTAGGACAAAGTAATCTGAATGAAACACTGTACAAAATGTGCTCCTCAAAATATGGAGCTTCGAACATTCCGGGACGCCCCTGAGTCGGAACAATTAGGCAGGCACCAGACAGCCATCGTACCATCTGATACCCTTTCACTCGGTCACTCAATTTCTCATCAGGATGGTGGTGTACAGTAATGAGCAGCACGTCTTCATAGTGGGAACCTATTGGGTCACCAATTCATTTAAGTGATGTCAGTTGGAAATATGGTCTAGCTGACGTACCCTCAAGGAGTTTTATTCACAGGATGGTACGGAAACTGGAAACGACGGGATCAGTGATACCCTTCTCATGGCGGAGGCCGTCCGAAAAAAAAAAAAAACAATAGGTGACGTGGAGCTTCATCGTGCAAATTTGTGTCAAAATTTTTATATTTTAATTTTTAAAGTTCAGATTACTTCATCAGAGCAAGAATTATTACAGAATATTCAGGGCCTCTTTCAAGGGAGTCATCCTGTACTTTATCCTTTAATTACGTCCAGTTACTGCAGATTATTTATCAGCTTTTATTTGACTTATCAGTCAAATAAAAGTTAAATATGCTGTATGACCTACTTTCATGTGAATTTTGGAATTCACTATTAAGGCACTTTGGATGTACAGCTGCTTGCAAGAAGCCGGTTTGGTATCGTGTTTGTTAAAGATGTGAGCAATTGTTTGTACTTGTGGACAGCAGTGTGAGTGTGTTCTAGTATACTGTGTTCCATTTATATTTATGAGGATGTTTTACTCCGGCATCTGAAGCACAGACTTTCTCCTGATGTCTCCACGTCATAGGAAGTTCGCATGAGTAAAGAACTGTGTGGTTGTACGTGATGGTTGACCAGCGCTTTCTATCCTTAGTTCCTGAAAAGAGGTGAATCAATGGCCACTAATCTGCACTGTTCAGCTTTGATGTCTCACACACACACACATACAAAGAGATAAAAGCATATAAGCTACTTAAAAAGCAGAGACTTTCCTCACACCCCTCCCCTTTCCTTTCTCTTCGTCTTGGCTAACCAGTTGTTCTGTCTCCTCGGATTTGTAGATAAGACTACAGAAACTCTAAATGGCTTTAAAACCTAACGCGGCGGTTAGATTAACGCTCCTGCTAAATGACCCCCGGCGGTACGGGTCATCACAACCCTTTCTGGCGGTGATAATTGCGTGCTATCAGTGTGTTTGTATACTTCCCCCCCAAACAAAAACCTAGTCAAAGCCTAAACAGACAAACAGCTGAGTTAAGATATAAACAGGTATCGCCTCACACGAAGAAAGTGCGCGAGTCGGATTTCGGACATGTTCTTGGAAAGAAATTGACAAGAGCTTCATATGTCTTGGAGAAAATATTTATTTATCATAATTTGTAAAACTTTTTTGTAGCCATGTTTTTTTTTTTTTTTTTTTTTTTTAGGAACATGTGTTGCTTTTTTATTAAATTTGTTTGTGAATTTGTAGACAACTCAAATCTAAACACTTCTAAAAGGCTATTTAGGGTGTTTCCAAGATCTGTCCTCGGTTGGAGTGCACACGTCATTGTTGCATCGTTAAATGTAAATTGGCTAAAAAGAAGAAGAAAAAATATGTGTTCCAGTTGCTTAGAGCTGAAAACTGTTTGGTGCTGACTTTGAGTAGCAATATACAAAATTTTCAAGTAGCGCAAACACGACAGCAAAAGTCGCAGAGTTGTAGGTGGGAGCTGCTTACATGGCAAATTGTGTTCAGGAAACTAATTAACTAGCCCCCCACTCCCTGTCACACTCCTCTCCCTGAGCTTCAGGATCAGCACCCGAAGCAAATTACTGCATAGAAGTATTTTATAGCGGTAACTGCGATATGATCACGGAATATATTTTATCCTTTATTTTACATCTATGATCAAAAGTACCCCATGTAAATTATTAGTTGTGAATGTTATGTCTTAATTTATCTTTATCATAAAGGGCGTTCAAGTCAGACTGGGACTTTTGATTGTACAGAATAACAGAATGCAGTTATGCGAGTAAAAAAAAAAAAACTCCCTTTTTCCCCTCTATATAATCCCCTGTTACACTAATGCACTTATTCCAGTGTTTCACTAGTGCTTGGATACCATCAAGGCAGAAAGTATTCTCAGGCCTCCCGCAGCCATGATCTGTCTGTCTGCTTCATGTCTGAAACGCTGGCCTCCCAGGAACTCCTTTAAATGGTCCAAACATGTGAAAAAGGCTTGGAGCGAGGTCAGGACTGTACGGGGGATGCGGCAATAACTCCCAGCTGAGTTCCTGTAACATGCAAGTGGGGTTAGTGAATGATCATGTGTAAACTTTCCACAGGAAGTTATTCATCTGTTTTCAAGGATTAGACATTCCACTCGCTCAGTGCTCACAGGAACAACTTGGTGGGCTCTGAGACACCTCAGCCATGCTCATCGTTCACAGGAGTACGGCCTTCTTTAAAAAAATTACACAATCAAAAAGTTTTTCTGCGGCTACGAGTCTCATCAACGCCTCATCACCATCTCATCACCTTAAATTGACGAGGAATCCCGGTTTGACTTGAACACCACTCATATAATGAAGAATATCATTATTTCCTCTTGTAAGGTGCATGAAAACTCAATCACTGTCATGCGTTCTTTTGTACCAAAAGAACCTGAGCAGTGTGACTACGTGCAAATGTACCACGCGTTAACAGCAAGCTGAACTCCGGCTGTAAATTTTGATCATTCTGACCCCACACTCAAACACATAAATCTTTTTTTTTTTCCAAACACCACACAGCCAGGACTCTTTGAAGCTACTCGGCCTCAGAATCCCAGAAGCACCAGCCAGCATTTCACTTAAAGATACGGCTCAGTGGCCTACACAGACCTCTCTCAGCACACGAGAAAAAAAATGACACATTTGCCTGTCTGTCCAAAGCTTAACATTTAAACAAAAACCTCATTTGTCTCTCCGGTGTGTAATGACAGAGTGAAAGAGACAAGAATGGATAATTCTCATTTGTTTTTAGCATGTTGTATTGTGTCACTGATTCACGTAAATCTGACACACCCAGACAGGCGCACGAATGTAATTACATTACAGAACACAATTCAAACTTTCCAGCGCTAATGCTTACAGTATGATAAAATGTACAGCGTCTTATATTAACATCGCACTCTCTCTCTGTCTGCACAACGCGACTGTTTCTAAAACAAACCCCATCAAAGTCCTATTTAACAGGTTAAATGAGGGGAAAGGTATACATGTTATACTTTGAAGAGGGGGAAAAAAAAGAGAGGGTGATGTAAATACCAAGAGGATTCGTTCAAACTTATGGCCTGGAAAAGAAAATGTTTAGAGAGTGAAGAAAGGAGTTCGGCAGCCCGAGCGGGCTTTGTGTTTACAGCTGCTTACAGCTCTTAATGTGCTTACAGCAGCTGTGAATGTCCCACACAGGCCTCAGCTGGCCATGGCACCTCATGCTGAAGTAAGGCCAGCTCGTACTCACAAGACGTGACGCATAATGCAAATTCTTGCATGAGATATACATGCATAATGTTTAGAAAAGTATCAATATGCAGGAAATACAGAGGCAAGAATAAGAGGATAAACAAATACTGTATGTTCAAGTAGGAGGGTATATGCTCGCCATAAGGGTAAATATGGTCTGACTGGCACATTAGATATTCACAGAGTGGAATTTTGCCAAAGAAAGGCGCCGTGTGTGTGTGTGTGCCTAAAAACACATCCAAATTGGATTTAGTTCACTTTTTTTGGCCTCTGCTGATATTAAACTGAGCCAAATGCATTATAACCCAAATCTGATTGTATCACCCTAACACAGCAGTTGCTAAGGCAGCGCCGCTGTAACTGCCGGTTTCTTCAGTATAATGCCCCTGAACCTAACCCAGACTCCACTGTGATTGATGAGGTAGGGGTGATAGTAGAGTAGCCTGTTGAATTACTGACATTTCCTTTTGCTTTGCCTCCCCATCTGTTCCAGACACCCAGAGCTAAATGTACCCAGAGGCACCAACAGAAAATCGCCCACCTCGAGTCTGGCTTGCACAAAGTGACTCTACTACCCAGCGATTTTAGTTTTTGCTGGCTTGTAGCATTAAAGTTTTTTTATTCAAAAGTTTACTCGTAGGTGATTGTTTTTTAGTTGTCCACGTAATTGTTTTTATTTTTATTTTTATAAAAACTTCTTTTAACAACAGTCCAAGTAGGACAAGCAATTACATCTTTCTTTCTTTTTGAGCACTCACACTTAATATATAATAACCAAGATACACCTGTGGCCTTTTTACATCCACCTGTGGCATATTGTATGCTTGTGCAATAAATATCCCAGACTTTAGGAGGTCTCGCAGCTAAATGGCAGATCAGATCACTCAGGAAAACCGAGGAACCGCCTGTGGAGGACTGTGAAATCCATTAGGATAAAGTGGAAAAATATGGCATGATGCAGAATCTACAAATCAGGCCAAACCGAGAGCTCGGGCAAGAAGGGCAATTGTTAGAGAAGTATCCAAGGGGCTGTGTAAAGCACTGAAAGGATTCTCTTTCTCACTGGCTGAAATAGGAGAACTGAAATAGCAGACCGCAAAAATGTTATCAGTCACTAAGAGGAAGCCACTTCTGAGAAGGGCTAACATAAAAGCATGCCTAGATTAAAAGAGTTTGTTTTGGGATGAGATTAATGCTGGTCTAAAAACAGACCAAATACAACCCAGCATCCAGGTACCACCATTCGTACCATGAAGCATGGTGGTGGTAGCTTCACATTCTTGAGAAATTGGAATCCTTTTTTGTCTACTGTAGCAAATTATTTTGTAGAATCTGTTCCAGTCAGACAGAGATCATTGTCCAAAGTAAAAAAAGAAACATTCTAATAGGATAATGAGAACTACAAAGGAATGGCTAGTGTGCCCGCCCCCCACCCACCCAATCGTCCAATAAAATTCCATCTGTGTCATAATCTGAAAATTGCTGTCTGCCAATATAGACAATTCAATTCGAGAGATTTTGAGAAAATTCATATTGAAAAGTAGAGGAAAATACAGGAATTAAAACCAAAGGTCGTAGAGAAATATCTGAGATGAGGCAAAACTGTAAATGTCGCAAAAAGACTTTGCAGATGGGTGAAGGCATATCAGTTAAGCAATGTTTAGATTATTTAGTTTTCTTAGGACATCTAATTATAAAATTAGATTTATTTAATTTTGTTTCTTTAGAGAGTTATTTCAAAAGAAGCAAAATGTTCCAGTAATGTGCTTAATGTACTTAAATTTGATGTTGCAACACAGCAGCGAGAGAGAGAGAGAGAGAGAGAGAGAGAGAGAGAGAGAGAGAGAGAGAGAGATGAGTAGGAGGAGCAGATTTTAAAACTACACAGTGAGCCTTTTTCATCCTTCCTGCACTTAGTGTTATATTTAAACAACAGGAGACCGTGTGCTATGGTTAAAAAGAAAAAAAGTGACCAGAGGCTGTTGGAGTTGGGAGGACAAGCAAAAATGAATGAAAGTAGAAACAGAAGAGAGAAAGCAGATGTCCCTGGCCTGGCCGGGGTGAGAGAGCAGGGACTTGTTGACAGTTGGATAAATCTTGTGTGGAGTGAGGGAGATGAGGAAAAGATCTTAAATCACTTTTATATCTCACTTAGCAGTATGTAGCAGTAGACCACTAACATGCGTTGTCTGATGATACAATTTGTCTCTGACCCGAAGCCAGTTCATGCACGGGCAGTAGTGATGACACTCTAGCAGACAGTGGAACAAAGTAAATAGACCATAAATTAAAAGAAAAAGTCCCTAATACTACTCTAAAAATCAGTATAAGTTTTTTATGTGTGGTTAAACAATACAGAAAGTGAGATGCCTCCTTTTTTTGTGTAAATATGAATATTAAATATTGACATAGCAGCATGGCGGGGTAGTGGTTAGGACTGTCAGCTTACACTTTAAGGGTCTGTGTTCGATTCCCACCTCGGATCTGTGTGCATGGAGTTTGAAGTGATGGATTGGCGACCCCATCCAGGGTGTACCCCGCCTCGTGACCTAAGTCTCCAGTGTTTAAGGCTCCAGGCCCCCTGCAACCCTGTAGTATACTGGATAAAGCAGCATAGATGTGAAGTGAGTGAGTGAGTAAATATCGACCCGCCTGCACTTGTAGCGCAGACGCCACCATTACAAAACCCTACATCCCTTTTAGGAGGGAATGACCATGATGCTGAGTTACAGTAGCAGTGCCGGGTTTGGAATGGTGAGTTTCTCCCATTAGGAGGAGCAGAAGATGCCAGTGTTCTGTAAATTCGTCATAAACCCAACAGTCTGTCCTGCCCACACTTACCTCACATGCGCATACCAAAAATTATTTATGTTTCGCTGCTTTTGTGCTCGGCCCAAGCAGCCTTTCGTAAACTTTTATCCATGTTATACTGTAGCATGGATAAAAGTTAGAATGGCAGTGAGGCCATATGAGAAAAACTGAAAGGGAAAGTAAAAGGAAAAATTTTTAAGTATGCCTGAAGTTAATAAACTTTTTAAAAGCAATAAATTAGTAGCAACTCACAGGGGTATGTCAGCATTGCCCAAGACTGGGCTATGGTGAGGAAACCAGAACCATTACAGGATTGGGGGAGAATAGGTCACAGCTGGAGCTAGACAAAAGAAGATTTAAGGTCGTACCATGAGGCAGAAAAAATGGTTAGAGTAATACAGTTTCTGATTTAGCATGATTGATTCAGGGGGAAAGCTAAGATGGCTTTATGTCTTTTTGTGTCAAATTTGTAGAACATCACATTGGCTGCCATTTTGCAGAATGAGAAGAGATAATAATCTCTTTCATAAATAATACCCTTTGCCGTCAGGTGACTATCTTGTTTTATTAAATACACATGGTGACAGTGTGCTAAACTCCACCTCAAACAAACAAATCAAGGTAGTGGTAAGTGCCCGCACCACTTAGTACCACTTTTGTCCACTAATGGGCTCCTGGCTCTGTGCCAAGGTGCATTTGCTCTGGGAAAGTCAGCTTCGGGGACGATAAAGTACTGTAGGCCTACTGTAGTGTAAAGCAACAGAGACACAACCCACTTCAAACTGCTTAGGAAACCAAAGACTTCTGAGGACAACGACAACTCAAATGTAACCAGGTACTTCTCAGATTCCTAGAAGCTTGAGTGTTGTCGACTCTTTATTTATTTATTTTTTTGTATAAAAAGGCCAGTGTTGTGTTCATTCATTCATCTCATTATTCATTCATTCATTTAGTTTTCTGCAACTTTTCCAGCTGAATTATGGTGATGACCGACTGAAAAGGTCAGCTCAGACTTTTCTATCCCCAGACACAGATTTCAGCTTTGGATCCTTTGGGATCCCTAGCCATCTGTGTTATATAATTTCTCTAGTAGAGTCTGGGTCTGCTCCAGTGTTCAGTCCAGTGGGATGCCTGATAGATCTCTATCTGGAGCCGACCATTAGGCTTCCTTGTAGCTTCTTTCTTAATCACACCTGGCAACTCATGTCCACCACATGTTCTCACAACCTTATTCTATCCATCGCTACCCATAACTTGTGATCCATAAGTGTTGATATGGATGTACTGTAGATTAACCAGTAAACTGACTTTCTGCTTCAATACCACATAATGATACTGGGACCCATTCCTTTTGCCAATCTCCTGCTCTATTATTCTTTAATTGAGAATAAGAATCCAAGGTCATTCAACTCTCTATTCTAAACTAGAGAGACCGTACCATTTTTGGCTGGACTTGGTGAGGTGCTGATATTGAACAGTGAAACACCAGGTATACAGTATGTATGAGGGGTCGACTTCAGGTTTAGCCAAGTTAAGAGTTAGATTTTCATATTGAACACCAATCAAACCTTAGTTATATCTTGGTAGCCTATTAAAAACAAAACAAAACAACAAATATGAATAAAAAAATGAAACACTTTTAAAAGTCCAGTGACTACCTTAAAAACATTTCAACTTAATGCAAAATTAAAACCAGAGTGGACAGAACTCTCACTTTGCTCATAAAGATGCCCAACCTTTTAGCAGTACCTCCCACAAAAAAAATCCCTTCTCCAAAATGTAATATGTAGACTGGATCATTATATTCCCATGACTCCTCACAAAGCTGAACAACAGTAATGCGTTGGTGCACCATTACACAGCCTGCACTGTTATATGTCTTCTTTCTGGAACCCTGGCACAGCCTTTTCCTCACAGATGAGGAGTGTGATTTGTGTGGGGAAATTTCTCTTGTAATACACCATCCAACATCCCAGATCTACATGCAACATTAAATAAATGTTAACCTTATCAATTCCAATCTTACTCAATGTCCCACAACTTCAGCAGACATTCTTCCGGCCCTGCAGCATCGATATAAACTTCTCATTCAGTCCCATAAGGTGTTCAGACCCATAATCATCTCAACCACCCAGATGGATCCCAAAACACCAGAGGTTTCTGGTGGTGCCTGCTAAACTATGGCATGTCCACTTGGTCACAGGGTCCTCAGTAGAAGTCAACACTTCCCTGCACTTTTTAATCCAAGATTGTGGATGGTCTTGTCTCTCCTCTTGAGCTGCCCACCCAAAAAGTCTTTTAAAAATCATAAGTCTATCCAAATTCATTCAGTGTCTGAGATTGTTCATCAAGAACAATTTAATAATTATGACTTACACATGTTTAAACACACTTCGCAAATAAATGTTATTTTTTTATACTGTAATAATATGCAACACAATGATTATAATAACTATAAAAAAATAATTTACTTGTTGTAAACATTGATTAATGTCTCATCATTTGTACTTCCTGGTCTATGGAGTTAGAGCTAGAGCGCATCGCTCCCCCTACCATCCCAAAACATTTACGGCGTAGCAAATCTTTTTCTTTCTTTCTTTGTGCATTGACTTTTTGTGTGTTTTTGAATTAGCATTGCTTAGACTTCAAGAGTAAGCACTGTGGCATTGTACCTCCGGGGTCGAGGGTTTGATGGAGTTTGCATGTTCTCCCTGTGCTTTGTGGGTTTCCTCCGGATACTCCGGTCCAAAGACATGCAGAGTAGGCCTGTATCGTTTTCAAATACCCCATAGTGTTGGAGTGCGTGTTTAAAGGACACTACAGTGTACCACTTTGCATGCCTGTGTTTGCTAAATAGAATTTTAGCAATAGGTTGTTGCCTTAAAAGCATTACCTCATGCAGTGCACTATTTTGCATTCATTCATTTTCTATACCTCTTATCCTGTACAGGGTCACGGGAAGCCTGGAACCTATCCCAGGAGACTCCATTCACAAGGTGGGCTACACCCTGGACTCGGTGCCAATCCATCACAGGACACACACTGCATGCAATTTGGGAATGCCAATTAGCCTAATTTGCATTCCTTTTGTCTTTTGATTGGAAATCCACCAAGCACGAGGAGAAAATGCAAACACCACGCACACAGACCCCAAGGCGTGACGTGAACCCCCGACCCTGGAGGTGCGAGACTACAGTGCTTAACACTACGCCACCATGCTGCGACTACATGGAAATACAATGCTTTATTGAGGTACAGTATGCCTCCTTTGGGGAATATTTTTAGCTGATGAAGCAAAAAATAAATAATAGTACTTGGCCATATTGTGTCTGAAATTCTTGGATCTATATTTTTTCTACACATTGAACATTGATGATTTTTTTATTCTATTCTATTCTATTCTATTAAATTCTCACTCATAAATTGTCTATACCGCTTTATCCTGTATACAGGGTCACAGGGGGTCCAATGACTATCCCTGGACAGGGTACCAATCCATCACAGGGCACACACACACACACTCATTCACACACTATGGGCAATTTGGGAACGCCAATTAAGGTTATCTGCATGTCTTTAGACTGATGAAGGAAACTGGAGTACCCGGACGTACCACCAAGCACAAGGAGAACATGCAAACTCCATGCACACAGACACAAGGTAAGAATTGAACCTGGATGTGTAAGACGACAGTGCTAATCACTAGGCCACTCTATACTGTTCAATTCTATTTTATTCTATTCTACACTTTTGTTTAGTTCTATTTAATTCAATAAAGCAATAATCTGTTCCATATTATAAAACAATGATAAAGTTTATTTATAGGTAGCAGCATCAAAAATGACAAATTTACAGTTTACCTTAAATTAGAGGCGTTATGAAGGCTTTACACAGCATAAGTAGCAGACACATCTCAATATCAACTGTTCAAATGAAATTATTGTATATTTTGGATGCCTTCAGCATTGTTTTACAATTTTGAAAGAAATAAAAAATTAGGAAAGCATGGAATTAGAACCTTTTGACCGGTAGTGTACAGTATGTGCAAGGAGTCTCTCTGACATACACCATATGCTAGGTTTCTAAAGCAGAAAATGGGAGGACACTACATACAATATATGACGGACCAAATGCATGTAGTGGAACCTCTCCGCCAACAGCTGAACTTACTTTCCGAGCAAACACGGTCATTACTCCACATCACGCATTGGGACCGACATAATACAGATCTGCACTCTAGGGCCAGGGTCACTGTTTACCATCCACAGAGAGAGTAAGAGGGAGACGAAAAGTTGCGCACAGTTTTCACGTTCTATAGTCTAGCTGGAAATTGACATGCGCCAATTGTCTTGGCGCGTAGACACTTGATTTGATGTTGAACTGTTTCATTTGGCAGAAGAGGCAGCATTTTTGGCTCCTTGGAACAAATGTGAATATGAGACTGATGATGGGGTATTCTGCAGTTCTCCCATTCTAAACAAACACACACACACTGACAGATGGACAGACAAATCGACAGATTTTACCCACAAAAACAAAAAGCACAAAAAAAAGAGGATCTTTAGGTGTCTTTAGGGCCAGGGGTAGCTCAGTGGTTAAGGCATTGGACTACGGTTCGGAAGATCCCAGGTTCAAACCCCACAACCACCAAGCTGCCACTGTTGGGCCCTTGAGCAAGGCCCTTAACCCTCAACTGCTCAGATGTATAATGAGATAATTTAAAAAAAAAGTAAGTCGCTCTGGATTAGAGCGTCTGCCTAAATGTAAATGTGTCTTTAGTTTTCTCACAAGAGGCTGATTGTGGTATTGGACGATGTTTTTTTCTCATCACAAGACATAATTTTAACTATGGTAACATTCTGACTATAATTACAATTACAGTCCATTAATTTTACTTTTGGTACATATATAAATGTATTTCATCCAAGTGCAATTCAACTCACTTCTGAATGTGATTGGACCACAATGGGTCCTCGAGGCACATTTGACCCTGTTCCCACCTGTCCTCAATGCTGTCCACTTTTGATACAATCACACAGGATGCATGCTAATGACTTGTGTGAATAGGGAATGAGAGATATCATCTCCATGTCATGTGGTTCCTGGATGCACCCAGGGGTCTCTGTATAAAGGAATAGACCTTAGTTCTTCCACTCCAACAAGCTCATCTTTTATAATAGATTTACTGTAGCTAACCTTTTGGAATGAATATTTAAAGTGAGTGCTATGCTTATAGGGACTGAAGTCTGTCTTAAATCAAAATTGAGGTGCATCAAGTACAGTGGTGTGAAAAACTATTTGCCCCCCTCCTGATTTCTTATTCTTTTGCATGTTTGTCACACAAAATGTTTCTCATCATCAAACACATTTAACTATTAGTCAAAGATAACACAAGTAAACACAAAATGCAGTTTTTAAATGAGGGGTTTTATTATTTAGGGAGAAAAAAATCCAAACCAACATGGCCCTGTGTGAAAAAGTAATTGCCCCCTGAACCTAATAACTGGTTGGGCCACCCTTAGCAGCAATAACTGCAATAAAGCGTTTGCGATATCTTGCAACGAGTCTTTTACAGCACTCAGGTCAGGACTTTGACTAGGCCACTCCAAAGTCTTCATTTTGTTTTTCTTCAGCCATTCAGAGGTGGATTTGCTGGTGTGTTTTGAGTCATTGTCCTGCTGCAGCACCCAAGATCGCTTCAGCTTGAGTTGACGAACAGATGGCCGGACATTCTCCTTCAGGATTTTTTGGTAGACAGTAGAATTCATGGTTCCATCTATCACAGCAAGCCTTCCAGGTCCTGAAGCAGCAAAACAACCCCAGACCATCACACTACCACCACCATATTTTACTGTTGGTATGATGTTCTTTTTCTGAAATGCTGTGTTACTTTTACGCCAGATGTAACGGGACACGCACCTTCCAAAAAGTTCAACTTTTGTCTCGTCGGTCCACAAGGTATTTTCCCAAAAGTCTTGGCAATCATTAAGATGTTTTTTAGCAAAATTGAGACGAGCCTTAATGTTCTTTTTGCTTAAAAGTGGTTTGCGCCTTGGAAATCTGCCATGCAGGCCGTTTTTGCCCAGTCTCTTTCTTATGGTGGAGTCGTGAACACTGACCTTAATTAAGGCAAGTGAGGCCTGCAGTTCTTTAGATGTTGTCCTGGGGTCTTTTGTGACCTCTCGGATGAGTCGTCTCTGCGCTCTTGGGGTAATTTTGGTCGGCCGGCCACTCCTGGGAAGGTTCACCACTGTTCCATGTTTTTGCCATTTGTGGATAATGGCTCTCACTGTGGTTCGCTGGAGTCCCAAAGATTTAGAAATGGCTTTATAACCTTTACCAGACTGATAGATCTCAATTACTTTTGTTCTCATTTGTTCCTGAATTTCTTTGGATCTTGGCATGATGTTTAGATTTTGAGGTGCTTTTGGTCTACTTCTCTGAGTCAGGTAGCTCCTATTTAAGTGATTTCTTGATTGAAACAGGTGTGGCAGTAATCAGGCCTGGGGGTGACTACAGAAATTGAACTCAGGTGTGATAAACCACGGTTAAGTTATTTTTTAACAAGGGGGGCAATCACTTTTTCACACAGGGCCATGTAGATTTGGAGTTTTTTTTCTCTCATAATAACGTAAACCTTCATTTAAAAACTGCATTTTGTGTTCAATTATGTTATCTTTGACAAATAGTTAACGATTTTTGATGAGCAGAAACATTTAAGTGTGACAAACATGCAAAAGAATAAGAAATCAGGAAGGGGGCAAATAGTTTTTCACACCACTGTATATTACAATAGGTTGTTATAAATTTTCCTGTTCTGCACACCGACTGTGAGGTTTGCCCACTCTATGTAAATAATTGGCGACAAATTCCACAACCCTCGTTCCATGCAAAAATGCATTCCAACGTTCAGCTAAGACTAATATGAAGCTTTTGCATTAGTAGTTGGTATTTTTCAAAGTTAAAGTGTATTTACTGTAAATGTAAAAGTACTACAAATTAAACTCTATGGCTAGTTCCTACAGTAGGTCTAGACCTGGGTGTGTAGAAGCTTCAAATGAGCCTCAGCTGAACTTTGGACATCATTTTTGCACAAATTGAGGGTTGTGGTATTTGGCTCCATTTACATAAATTGTACTCGCCTTCTGGGTGGCATTAATTTCACAGTCAGTGTGCAGAGCAGGAAAATTGATAAATGACCAAGACCTATTGTACAGTAATGTACTTACATGTGCCTCAATTTTGATTTACTGTAAGACAGACTTGAAAAAGATAACAAATAAAACTATATCTGAAAATAAATGGCTTGTATGGATGTAATGCAAAATTAATTGGTGTTATTATGAGACACATTGGTACATTTTTGGAGAATGAAGACCATGATATGTTATCTACCAGCTACTGACTCATGATTTATAGTAAATACGCTGATGTATTAGTTTAACCTGTGCCAAGAAATTTGACCGTAAAATTTTTTTTAATACTAAAGAAGGATTATAACTCCAGATGAGAATTTCATTTACATGTGTACATGTATAGTATGATTAATGACAACATCAGAGTAACTGAAAATCTGATGTGATGACAAAGTACACATCATTCGACAGTGAAATAAAAGAAGTTAAGCATGAATAAAGAAAAATGCCCATGTTTGGATAAAGCATGAAACGCTCTCTCTCTCGCTCTCTCTCTCTCTCTCTCTGCAAGTTCTTGCCAGTAATGAATAATTTCTGATTCTTTTGATTTTCCGTATAATGTTCCCATGTTTTGAACGTTTCTGTCCTTTCTCAATGATTCTCTTCAGATATCCTTCAGCTTCTTCTGAGAATGAATGAGTTTTTTCTCTCTCTTTTTTTTTTTGCCTGCCTTACAAATGCGATTTATAACTTCATACCTTCACCTAGATATTCAGTGGATTTTGGAAATGTATAAAATTATTTGAGACAACCAGGTCTTTGTACTTTTAGTGTAGGCCAAACTCCTTGGAGACAGATAGACTGTTAAGTCATGTTGGAGTCAAATGGAGGACCAGGGTGAGTCAATGTTGGCTAAGTGGCCCCAAACTCCACAATATACACAATAAGCACAATAACTTGATCCACCTGACATTCCTCCTGAGGGAGATGTGTTCTGCTGCGTTACACAGGCAGCAGGATAACATGATCATCAGTAGGATAAAATGGGAAAAAAGATCTCGCCTGCAAAGTTCAGTCTCAATTTCTTTATTGGCAATATGTTGTCCTGTAGTTGCATTCTTGTCATACATTCTAGATGGCTGTTGCATATCCTCTGGCTCAAGCTCCAAGTAGGGAAGCATTGGGACATAGTCAGAGTTATTGACTTGAGTAGAAATGTTGTCAGTATTTACAAGAGCAAAGTTACATATTGTATACTGTATTCAGAGAAGCTTTGTGTAGTTGTAGCCCTGTAAGGTTATGTACAGATAAAAAGAGAGTCAAATATTGCCCGTATGAAATTTTTTAAAACTAAGTAGCGTTTGGAAACTAGTGTGATATTGACCGATAATACTGTGCATGTTTCTTTAATAGTGCCGTTCTTGTTCAGCTAATCACCCTAATTGATACACTAGGCTGAGAATTGGGCGTGGACGCTAATAGAGTGTATGCGTTAGTGATGGTAAGTTTGAATAATTTTAGTGACTCGGTTCTTTGGATCTCATTCATCAAAATGAACAAATATTTTTTTTTTGAGTCATTTCGTTCATTTGACCAGAAATAAATTTAAATGTTGCGTTTTCAATAAAAAGACCCCCAATACATCTACATACACACATTTTGCCTATAGTTCCAGTTATGAAAATATTACAATGCAACTAAGGACATAAACAGAATGAGCAGCTCACCTCTTATATCTTCCAGTCCGAGTTGTTCGTTCTTTTGAATCTATTGTACCGCATAGCGTCTATGGGAGTCACGTGACAAGACTCATTGCTGAGAATCGTTCAATTCTGTTTCCTGTGCACTGCATTGTATAGCATCTATGGGAGTCACATGACAAAAGAACGAACGACTCAGGACCGAAAAGACTCAAAGGTAACTACTCATTTCTGTTTCCTGTATATAACATACAGAGGTTTTGCGATTGATGAAGACATGACTCAGATGAACGAGTAGTCTCGGAAAGTGATTACTAATCTTTAACATGACTCATCTGTGTCAGTACCATATTGTTTAGATAATTGATTATAGAATTTAGAGTGGATGCTAGTAGAGTGTAAGCTTTCAGCGTGTAATAGTTCAGGTGTACACGCGATAGAGAATGCTCCTGGTTTAAAAGTGTTTTCATAACTACTTTACAGAAATAAATGTGTTGCCCGAGGATGAGCACCGTCTCATTCTTAAAAGTGTAACAAGTGGTTTAACTTGATTTTTTTAGGCTCTTTAGGCTATATTTTGCGCTAATTGCTGAAGGTGGTTTAATCCACCAAGAATGCCAGTATTGCAGTCCTGTTTTTATAGTATAACTCATCAATTCTAAGAATAAGAATTTGACACTGTAACATGAAGTACCATGGAGGCTTAGTTGTTAGCATTGTCCCTTTGCACCTCCAGGGACTTGGTTTAATTCCCACCTACTGTAGGGTTGAGTTTGGATACTCTGTTTTTTCCTTGCACAGTCCAAAGACATACAGATTAGGCTAATTAGTGTACCCAAATTGCCTGTAGTGTGTGCATGAGTGTGTGTGTGCCCTGTGATCAATTGGCACACCATTCAAGATGTACCCCGCCTCATGTCTAAAGTCTCCTGTGATAGGCTGCAGGTCCCCCATGACCCTGTATATAGGATAATGCGGTATAGACGATGAGTGAGTGAGTGATGAAATATCATGACAACTGAAAATGAAAAAAGAATAATACACGAGTCTTGTACCGTATATTGGCACTAAGAATCACGTTAACCTGTGGTTTATTTTTACAATATGGCTGCCGTCATTGAAAGCTTTTAAAATTACATGTCATCCAACATGTTCTATTATTTCTATAATTTTATATGTAAATGAATTACAGTAAAAATGCTAGTGGTCATTTAAATTAAGCCAAGTGATAATATATTTATGTCTTTATGCATTATGATGTGTGCTTGTTTAATTTTGAGGCAAATGAATAAAGTTGTGCCAATGTTTTAGCTAATTCAGTCCACTCTCCTGTAAAGAAAATATACCCTTAGATTAAATAGTTGACTGAATAACTGAGTACATGTGCTACTGTATATTTAAAACTCACTTTAAATGCTGTGAAAAAGTATTTGCCTTTTACTGATTTTCCTTTTTTGCATATTTGTCTCACTTAAATGACAAGATCGTCAAACTTGAAAAAATTTTTCTGAATTCAAAATTTAATCTGAGTAAATACAAAATGCAGTTTTTAATTGATGATTTTGTTTATTAAGGTAAAAAAGCTGTCCAAATCTACCTGATCCTATTTGAAGTTTGAAGTTGGTTAACCAAAATACTGGTTGTGCCTCCAGTGGCAGCGGCTGCAAACAAGCAGCCAATGAGTCCTTCAAAATATTTAGGCCCAGTTATTTCCCGCTCCGCTCTTCTTATCGGATTTGTTTTAATTCAACCACATTGGAGGGTTTTCGGGCCTGTTTAAGGTCCTGTCACAGCATCTCAATCCGATTTAAATCTGGACTTGGACAAGGCCACTCCAAAACCTTAATTTAATTTTTAATTTTGTCCATATTAGCACTGTATATTTTTATTTATAAGAATTTGCCCCTCATCCACTGTGTTCCTTGGAAAAAATAAGGAGTCTGTCCAGCAAAAGTCAGAGATTGGGTTAGGAGGATCTTAGTCATAGAAGGGATTGGATCCACTAATCACCACGGAGGTGCTGTTTAAAGGACAGTCATCGCTTAAACACGAGGCAAAAATGGGCTTTAGGAAAGAATGGTGTCCCATATGAAATCTCATTTGTTAAACATGCTAAAAAAGGTTTTCTGGTTTGATGATCAACCCAACATCACCCATCTTGAGAATGCCACCAAAAAATTATTTAAATATAGGACAATCCTAAAAGAAAACTTAGTTTTAAGTTCTACTTATTCGTTAGTTCTAATCTGCAAGAGACTCTTGAATAAGACAATGGTAATAAGCATACTGCCAAGAATGTACACTGTAGTGGTTCAGAATCAAAAATCAAAAGCCGGCCAGACACCAGCCCAAATGAGTGGCTAGACTTGTAAATTCCTGTTCACCAAAAGTCTCAATCTACTCTCCCATAGTTTCAGCAATTTTGACAAGAAGACTAGGAAAATGTCCAGATCCATATCATAGAGGCAAATTATGTTAATTTCCAGGATGCAGATAATTGCGTATGCAAATGCAAAATGGTTCAGTTGTCTAATTGTAATAATGCAGCCCTTTCCCTTGATTCCCTTGCATTGATCATTTGGATATATTTTAAATTAAGTAGTATTTAATGGTTATTACTGGGTTTGGTCATCCCTTTGATTTTTTTTATATCTTGAAATGAAAAATCTCTATTAAGTTGTACATGGTGACTCGAATGGACTTTCTTGTTGTTCCCTCTATGGGAAAATTACTTCTCCTTTGATCTCTGGCTTTTTAATAGATTTTCTGACTTGCGTTTCATTTACAGTACGTATCAACTTCGTCAAGATTCCTTGGCAGAAATATAATGTGACAAAAAAAAAAAAAAAAAAAAAAAACACTTGTAAATTGTATTTTTCCCCCCAAGATTAAAGGATCGGCAACAATGAGAATAACCATGCATGGTTGTAGCAAGATTTCTGCACAGATCACAGCATGTCTGGCCTATATCTCAGGATGGATGGCAGCTCATCACCTAAAGCTAAATTACAACAAGACTGAACTGCTGTGTATCCCTGGAGATGCATCCACATATTAAGATCTCGATCTCCCTGGAACATGCTATGTATGTAATCATGTTCTCTGAACTTCCAATAAACGCCAGAGGTGGTGTTTCAACACCTGCATCTTTTCATGCTGCATGTTTACACATGTTCAGATGTTTAGCACAGAGTCACACGGTGATCATAAGACATCATTAACTTCCTCTAGAATATTTCTGTCGAATTTAGCTTGGGTTATGAGTGATAGAGAATCCCCTCCTTACATCAAAGACAGTGATTTAACACCTTAAAATCTGTACCCGTAGGTCACAAATCAACTCACATTCAGAATGACTGGAAGAACAGTTGGGTAACATTGCATTTGTTGTCCTTGAAAACAATGTTGCAAGATTTATAAGATATGGAGAGGTATGATGTAACAGACCTCATATAGTTTCAGTAGCATAGGTACTTTATACACCAGTGGCGTCAATAAGTTTTCTCAAACGGCCAGGGATAGAATGTACAGTCTTCTGAAGGAAGTGATTTGGGATGTTGCTGAAGATCTCCTGAATCCATGCCTCCAAGTCCCCCAGTGTGCAAGGCTTTGTCCTGTATACCTCTTCCTTTGCATAGCCTCACAGGAGAAAAAAAATGGACTGAGCTTAACTTCTTGGAAGCCATTCATGAGATCTGCGTCATTGCTCCCAATGTCCTGGAAAAGGCTGGTCTAACCATGCATGCACATTAAGAGCAAAATGGGGTGGTACACCATTCTGCATGAAAATAAGGTTGCCAATGCTCTTTAGCCATTAAATATTGTCTAGATAATTTCACTCTTGTATAGTACCAAATAAACCATTGGGTCTTTGATCAATTAGTCATTGTGTATCTCCAAAGACAACAAGCTGCATAATGGACAAATGCTAAACTGTTTCCATTATATTCCCGTCTCTGTGTGCATGCAGTTTGCATGTTCTCCCCGTGCTTGGTGGGTTTCCTCCAGGTACTCCGGTTTCCTCCCACAGTCCAAAGACATGCAGATTAGGCTAATTGGCGTTCCCAAATTGACCAGAGTGTGTGAATGAGTGTGTGTGTGTGTGTGTGTGTGTGTGTGTGTGTGTGCGCGCGCTCTGCGATGGATTGGCACGCTGTCCAGGGTGTACCCTGCCCTGAGTCTCCTGGGATAGGCTCCAGGTCCCCGCGACCCTAATACAGGATAAAGCGGTATAGAAGATGAATGAATGTATGAATGTTTCCATTATTTGCAGCCATACTGTATTTGTTGAATTCCTTGAGCATTCAATTATTTCTTTAACCCTAGACAGAGAACATTTTTCTCACTGAGAGCCACTTTAATAATTTTATTTCTGAGTGTGGGCCAAAGACTATGTTGGTTTAACATGTCCGACAAAACATAAAAAAATAATTCTGTCCTGGTAATACAAAGAATTAATGGAAATTTGACTCTATTTCAATGCATTGGTTGAGAATGTTTGGTCTTCACCAGCTGTGGAATGTTTGGGGGGCAATGACATTGTTTCAACATGCATCTCTCCAAGATCAATTTGTTTTAGTATTGAATGATGTTTTTCCAAGTTAGAGATATTAGTGATAAGTGATATGTGGCTCCAGCAAAATTCCAGCAGATACATACTACTATGTCTGACCTTTAGCTAACATTTAGTTTTAGGTTCATTGACTTATAGCTAAATGTACTCCTGCACGGCAACTGCATTTATTTTGGATGGTGTTGATATTGCGTTGTTTTCAAAGGAAAATATTCCCTTTTATGCTCTGTTGTTCCTTCTTGGCCAGGATTGTGACTTACAGAGTACCGAAATACTGTACTTTGTCCATTTCAAGTTGCATTTGCCATAAATTTAATCTATTTAAATTAATTAAGGCTGTTTTTTTTTTCCAGAGTAGTGAAAGAAGGCACTGGTTAGTTTCTTTCAGTGTATAATTGAGCTCTGAAAGATAGCATGTGATGTGCACCATGGACACCAGATTATCTGCAAATCTCCCTTTCATTTTCTGGAAAGGTTTCTAAGGATTAATATCTTCTCAACATGTCTGCTCTGCTTAGCACCTCACAGCAAGAAACCAAATTTGAATAAATTTAATGCTACAAGCTTTCCAAGTGGCAGTGAGATTTCCTTCCTGAATAATACAGCTATGGCTTTTTCCCCCTTGCTGAATAATACAGCTACAGCTATAAGGTTTTGAGAATGACACAAACATTCATTTTCTCAAAGTCTGCTGCCTCAGTTTTTATGAAAGCAATTTGCATGTCCTCCAGAATGTTATGAAGAGTGATCAGATGAATTGCAATAAGATGAACTGCCACAAGAAGTACCAGCTGACATCATGTCAAGTGTTGATGAGGACAAGGCCGGATATCACTCTGTCCTGCTGATTGAGTTAGAATAACAGATTGGAAGCTTAAAGGAGGTCCAGAGAAGAAAAAAGTGAATGCTATCATGAGTCCTGTGTCATCCCGACAGTACATCATTCTGAGATCATTCATGTGTGGTGTTGCTTCTCAGCCAAGGGAGTGGGCTCACTCACAATTTAGCCTAAGAACACAGCCATGAATAAAGAACAAGATGAAAACATCCTCCCAACTAACCCAGAACATTTTGATGATGACCAAGGCCTTTTCCAGCATGATGCAGCACCTTGCCATTAGGCAACAATGAAATGGGAAGAACAACATCGAAGTTTTGTGTCCATGACCAGGAAACTCTCCAGATCTTAATCCCATTGAGAACTTGTGGTAATCCTCAAGAGGCAGGTGAACAAACTCCAAGTATTGATTATGCAAGAATGGGCTGCCATTAGTCAGGATGCGGCTCAGAAGTTGATTTGCAATAAGAGCTGATTTTTAAATAAGAGCTGAGTTGCGGCTCTTTGCATAAACTTTATGTAATTGTCAATAAAAGCCTTTGACATTTATGAAATGTTTGTAATTATACTTCAGTACACCATAGTAACATCTGACAAAAAGATCTAAAAATGTTGAAGCAGCAGACTTTGCGAAAATTTATATTTGTCATTCTCAAAATGTTTGGCCAAGGCTGTAAACTAGTACGCTACTAAATTGCTCAGACCCAGGCAAATTCTTGTCTTTTCCTTTTTTGATAATGGTGACTAATCCATTGTGTGACCCCCACCATGACTTGATCTTTGGAATTTTTATCATTATTGATGGCACAGTGACTTAGTGGTTAGTACTGTTGCCTTGCACCTCCAGGTGCAAAACATGCAGATTAGACTAATTGGCATTTCCAAATTGCCCATAGTATGTGAATGTTGAGCGGAGGTACAAATGGGAATAAATACAATAGTCACCATTGACCGCCACGGTCCCTAGTTGTTGTTGCTAACACTGTTAGCAGCTGTATCTTCACAGCCCTACAAACGAACAGCACTAGCAGCACCACTTGATTAGAAACAGCCAACACAACATTAGCAACAAGAGGGAGTTTCCTATAACAAACATGAGAGAGGAAACATTAATAATATGTATACTCCTAACTCCCAGTGAAAGGCAAGTTAAGCCACGTACCATTCAGGTCTTCATAGCTTAAGCATATACAGGCACAGGTTTAGTCAGAGCTGTATCCCATCATAGCACCACAGGGTACAAGGAAGCCTAATCAATATGCAGGAAAATGTTAATTCCTTCAGAAGCTAATCAACCAAACAAGGTTAAACAAACATACCTGAAAGGCGAACACACCGCTGCCGGAAAACATGCTATAAAATTAACAATAATCCCTTTAAGTTACACACACACACACACGAAAGCCAGTTTCCAAAAGCCAGGTTTAAACAACCCACTTACCTGTCGCCGCTACAAACAAGGACAACAAAGGGGAAAACGGGCGTGACGCAACCCAGGCAACAGCCAATCAGCCTTTAAATAGGGAGGTGCTTTGCTCCGATAGGTCAACACTGGTAGACCTGCGGTACTCCTGCCAGTCCTTCTGACCGCGACCTCACCTACCTCGGAGTTAGAAGGCAATAGCCCTGACTGTAAATCCCCCTCAAACTCTGAACCCTCTGCTACATTGCCGGTTTCCACCACCCGCAGGTCACCAGATGGCTGAGGAACAAAAGGAACACTATCCTGTGGCCCTAACCACCACCTAACATGAGGGGTCTCCGGCACTAAAACCAAGAGATCCACCTCATCAGGCTCTTCTTCTGGTGGCTCCACCGATTCACGCACTGGGCTATCTGCCAACACAAGAGGCAAATCTTGGCAGATCTGGAGTTTCAGCAAGGATCGGTGCACATGTTTGATCTTACTCAGATCTGTGGTGGGAGCAATAGTATTCACTGCCCCCCCCCCCTTCCCTAGGTGCCTTGATAACCTGGTACACCACTGAGCTCCACAGGTCCTGGATTTTACATCTACCCCGCACACTATGGTCGCGGAGGTATACTATCTGACCCTCCTTCAGTGGTGCCTCCCTTACCTGCGAATCGTACCAGGCCTTCCGTGAGGCAGCTGCTGCACCCAACCGCTCACAGGCATTCTCAAATGCAATGTGCAACCGATCCTGCTGCTCCAGAATCCACCTATGAACGCTGCCAGATGATGGCTCTGGGACTCTGCCAAGTGCAATATCAACAGGCAGTCTAGGCTCCTGTCCAAACATTAAAAATATGGGGACTCCCCAGTTGTCTGATGATGTGTTGTATTGTATGCAAAGAGTACCTGAGGAAGACAAAGTGGCAAATCGCTCTTCTTGGATAATGCGCAACAGATCATGCAAGGTTCTGTTGAACCGTTCGCACTGGCCATTTCCCGCTGGGTGGTATGTGGTCATGCGTGATTTCGCCACTCCATACAGAGAACAAAGCTGCTGAATGAGCACAGACACGAAATTCCGGCCTTGGTCGGAATGAATTCGACCCGGCACCCCAAACTTACAAAACCACTCCACCACCAGAACCTGAGCAACAGTTTCAGCCTGTTGGTCTCTAGTGGGTATTGCTAACGTGTATTTCGTAAAAATGTCGGTCATAACTAACACGTTCTCCATACCAGATCTTGGCGGTTCTAGGACTGTGAAGTCTAAAGCCGAAATCTTGTTAGACCGAGCAGCCAACAGATGCCCCATAAAACTACCAGGGACTTTTTTTTCTAAAAGACTAAAAGACTAAAAGAGGGAACACTTTTAGCGCACTGGCAACACTCACATTCTTGGCACCAACGTGCAATGTCCACAGACATGCCTGGCCAATAACAGTGCTGGCGCACCAGTTGAGAAGTTCGCTCTACACCCTGATGCCCATGCTGTTGATGAAGCTGAGTT
Organism: Channallabes apus; assembly: GCA_030522415.1. Lineage (NCBI taxonomy): Eukaryota > Metazoa > Chordata > Actinopteri > Siluriformes > Clariidae > Channallabes > Channallabes apus. Next base: position 29,250,954 of record CM060114.1, read on the forward strand.
AACACATCATGTCTCATAGCGGCCGGCCATAACAACTGAAGAATTTCCTCCTCACCATCTGAGCGAAACACACGCCGATAGAGTACCCCGTTTATTTCTTGCAAACGGTCCCATTGCTAAAGCAATATAATTGCATGTCTGGAAAGCTTCTTACGTTCTTCTGAAGTCGGAAGACTTTTACGCTTCCAAAACACTAGCAATTCACCTATCATTGGATCTACACCCTGCTGAACCAAATGGAATACACGAGAAGGAGGTAACCTGGTTAACCTGGTCAATCCACATTGCAACGCCACTGGAAAGGCCATAGCTGGACACAACGCACGCACTTCCCCCGTGCCGGGAAAGTTTTGGCGTGACAGGGCATCCGCATTACGGTTGCTTCTTCCGGACCTATATTTGATCTCAAAATCAAATGACGCCAATTGAGCAGCCCAACGCTGCTCCATGACACCCAACTTTGCAGATGTCAGGTAGCTGAGAGGATTGTTGTCAGTAAAGACAACACACTTATGGCCCAACAGATACTCCCTAAATTTCTCGGTCATGACCCACTTAAGCCCCAACAATTCCAGTTTAATGGAGCTGTAGTTAGATGGATTCCACTCAGTAGGCCTAAGACTACGACTACTATAAGCAATTGGCCATACCTTACCTTGTTGTTCCTGGGACAGGACTGTTCCCAGCCCTCCATGACTAGCATCGACCTCTAAAATAAATGGTAGTGAAAAGTCTACATAGGGGAGCACCGCGGCTGTAGTTAATTTAACTTTCAACCCTCGAAACTACACTGACATTCGGCGGACCAAGCTTCAGCAAAACCTCGAACATTTTGCCTTGGACGTTTTGAGTTTGCTAGCTGAGCCACCAACCTATGGAGGGGGGCAGGCAAACTTGGCAAACCACTCCACAAAGCGCCCGTAGTAGCTAGCAAATCCCAAAAATGAACGCAACTCTACGACGCTGGCGAGGCCACTGTCTCCACTTTTCCTGGGTCAGTCGACACCCCTTCTGCAGAGATGACATGCCCTAAATAACGCACTTCCTTTTTAAAGAAGGCACACTTAGACAATTTGGCTTTCAAACCTTCAGTCTGTAACTGACTCAAAACAACCTCCATCCGAGCAAGATGTTGGTCCACTGAAGAGGAGAACACAATTATATCATCAAGATACAACAGAAGGGACTGGTCACCAAACACCCGTTCCATCAGTCGCTGGAAGGTACTTGGAGCATTGCACAACCCAAAAGGCATCCTATTCCACTCAAATAGGCCGAAAGCGGTGCAAAAAGCAGTTTTTGGCTTATCCCCCTCCGTTACAGGTACCTGATTATACCCACTGGCCAGGTCCAGGGTGGAAAACCACTGGGTCCCACCCAGCCAGTGAGTCCAAAGTCTCTTCAATGGGTGGCAGAGGAAACGCATCCTTTCTAGTCTTCATGTTCAAGCGACGGTAGTCTACACACATGTGCAGACTACTGTCCTTCTTTTTGACGAGGACTATAGGCAAGGCGTAAGGACAACAGCTTTCTCGGATTCCCTGAGTATCCAGCAGTTGATTAATATGCGCTTTTACCACCTCATACTCAGATGGGGGAATACGTCTAAACCGCTGCCTAACAGGGATTTCATCCACCAAAGGTATATCATGAGAAATCAGATCAATGCAGCCTAAGTCCCCATCACTTGTAGAAAACACAGACATGTACTTCTCCAGCAGTGCCCTCACCCTAACCTGGTCTTCTTCTGACAACACAGATAAACATGCTAGCATGCCTATTTGTTCTGGTACCATAGGTGAAACTTGCACACACTGTGCATTTACTGTCGCAGCAACAGTTTTAACTTCTGTGACCCCCGAAGGCAAACTAATTACATCAACCTTCTTCACAGTATCAATAACAGTACGAACATACAGCACCACATCTACAGTTCCAACATTCCCACATTTTGGCCAAAGAGCCCCTGGTAGCAGCGGCTCAGGATGTTCATACCCAACAACCGAGGAACTTCTGCATGCACACCACCAGGAGGGTCTCTGATCAACACACCAAAACCGGACACAACCCATCCACAAAGCTCTACATCTAATTCCAAATAGCCAACATAAGGAATTGAAGAGCTGTCGCCAATGACACGACTTAAGCTTTTCTTGACCCCACGACACAAAATTTGTCAGGAAACAACTCTCCGTCATGGTGGACACCATAGAACCAGTGTCCACCAGGCAAGGTACCAAAACCCCACCCATGGATACAACGAGCTGAGGACAAGTAGACATAAATCATGACATAAAATCAGAACCCATTTCATGTGTGGAGTTGTGGCTCTGCATCTCGGTGGGAGCTAGTTTTCCGGTGGCTGCACGGGTGACTCTTCACCCCTTATGACCATTGGGTTTGCCCGAGCTAGTCGTTGATGGACAAATACCCGCCCCCCCATCACAATCTCTAGCAAAATGCCCAGGTTGGTAACACCTTCTACAAATTAACTTGGGCTTAAATGACCGCGAGTGTGACTGGGGATTTTGAAACTGGGCCATACTTTGGGTTAACTGATTCAACTGTTGTTGCTGATTTCGCAGCATATCCCGCAGTTCACTAATTTCTGATGTTACAGAAACACTACTATTAATGCGCTGATTTCTTTGCACACCATATTGAATGCCATAAGCAGATGGAACAGACTGACTTCGACCACGTACCCCCCCAGGCATGCCCTCTCTTTCCCAACGCAGGGCTTCCCTGCGAACGTCAAACAGTGTAGAAGTGGGCTGACGACATACTAACTGCTTCAGTTCACGTCGCAGACCAGAATCATTAACATTCTCAATAAACTGATCACGCAGCAAAAGCTCGGCATTAGGCATGCCATGAGGCGACTGACCTTTAACCTTTTCCAAGAGACTCATGAATGCTAAGGAGAACTCCACCAGAGTCTCTCCATCCTGTTGTCTCCTGGAAAAGAATGACTCTTGTAACGCTACATATGACTGGGTACAACCATACAATTCACGCAATACCTGAATAATTGTGTCTGGATCCTCCCTCTCGCTGCTAAACCGATAACGAATTTCTTCCCGTGCCTTTCCCTACGGGTGATCGAAAAGAAAAAATGCCTGATCAGCTGTAGACAGGTGACGAAGCTGCATACAAGACTGGGTTTCCTCAACCCACTCGTTGATGCTAATGCCCGACCGAGCACTAAATTTTGGGCACTTACGGGTCTAGGGGAATGAGAACAAACCGCTCCGCAGTAGGCGCACCAGCACCAACGTTTGGGGGATCTGGAACCACAGGAAGAAAAGTATTACATGACCCAGGCTGTGCAACCAATATGTGGTCCTGCCTTTCATTATTAGCTTTTAATTGCGCTACCAAATCTCGTAACTCACGTAATTCATCCTCCATCTCTGCCAATGCACAGGCTCTTACCACTATTATGCAATGTAATTTGGACTGATGCCGACTCACACCTAAAGGGACTGCCATTGTTTGGAAAACAAAAAGAATAAAAGAAAACACCAAATCCATATCTCCACACTGCACCAAAAGTATCCAGCCAATTATGGCAGAATGTGGCAGCAGGCAGGAGACGTGGATGAGATCTAAAAAATTTTAATTTTATTAATGCAATTATTTAAAGCACACTAAGAACAAAAGAACCCAAAAGAAACCCCAGGTCAAACAAGTAAACACAAAATACAAGAAAAGAAAGAACTAAATGAAAAGACCAGACTGAAATGTATATATTGTTGGATAAAACCTTAAATGAACAAAATACTGAGAGCTGAGGTTCACAAGGGCCAGACCAAGTAGAGTGGTCTTTTACCGGAACACACTTTCACACACCACTGTGCACAATGATTGCGCGCTCAAACACTCCAAGTGTAACACTGCACACAATCTGGAAGAACCACCACCACTGCGAAGAAATGTCTGTCACAGAATCTCAGCTCCTACGATAAACAAGAAAGAAAATAACTAAAACAAAAGACTCCAACAATATTACAGACACCACTTCATGAGACATCTTACAACAATAAGTATGAGGAGCAAAAGAACGACAGATACATAAGAAAGAGTCATAAGACATTAAATGTACTGAGTAGTCTCTATAGCAAGTCAGCGTTCAGGAAATACATTCGTTTAAATTAAAAGAATAGAAACAATGACACCAAAATAACCAACCAAACAATAAACTAAATTCACTTAAACAGGCCAAGAGAACCTGGCTTACCTAAGCCAACATAAAGAAAAATTAAACAAATGTATAAATCATACATTCGACGCAGGTTGCAACAGAGCACGACACCAGACAGATAAACAGTCCCCTTTCAATGCTATTTCACGGCAGCACTGGCATGAGATTAACGTCAGCATCTTCACTATCAGCAATTAGCAGCATTAGCTTCTGAACAGCCATCTTCACAGTCCTACAAACAAACAGCGCTAGCGGCACCACTCGATTAGCAACAGCCAACACAACATTAGCAATGAGAGGGAGTTTCCTATAACCAATTATAGGAAACATTAATAATATGTACACCCCTAACTCCCAGTGAAAGGCAAGTTAAACCACTTACCATTCAGGTCTCCATAGCGTAAGCACATACAAGCACAGGTTTAGTCAGAGCTGTATCCCATCATAGCACCACAGGGTACAAGGAAGCCTAATCAATATGCAGGAAAATGTTAATTCCTTTGGAAGCTAATCAACCCAACAAGGTTAAACAAACATACCTGAAAGGTGAACACTCACACCAACGTCAGCACCCACAGCACCGGAAAACACGCTATAAAATTAACAATAATCCCTTTACGTTACACACACACATGAAAGCCAACCCAGACAACAGCCAGTCAGCCTTTAAATAGGGAGGTGCTTTGCTCCGATAGGTCAACATTGCTGTCACTCACCTAAACCCACTACACCCAGAAATCCATTTATTATTCTTCCGCCTAAAACTTTGGACCGTTTCACAGGGGCATATCAGACGCGTCTTCAGACTTGCCTCAACACTGCCTAAGGGACTTGATGATGATGGTGATGATACAGGGTCGCATGTGGCCTGAAGCCTATTGTTGAGTCTTAGTGCACAAGGCGGGCTGCATCCTGGACAGGGTGCCAATCCGTCACAAGGCACACACACATACATACATACATACACAATCGCATGCTCATTCACACACTACGGACAATTTGGGAACTTGGAAACTTGGCTAATTTGGGAATTAGCTTAATCTGCTTGTCTTTGGATCGCAGTACCTGGTGGAAACCCACCAAGCACGTGGAGAACATGCAAACCCATGCACACAGACCAGAGGCAGGTATTGAACCCCAAGCCTGGAGGTGCAAGACGACAGTGTTAACCACTACACCACCATGCCACCCAATTGTATTTTAGTTCTTCTAAAAATAATATATAATTATCAAGTCTGTCAAAATATGCAATCTTTGTTTTGCAAAGTAGCATAAACATGAACTAAAATAAGGACCACCTTCATGTCTTCAGATACACATGAACTCCATCAGGGCATGAATTGTGCTTTTTTTACCCCCCTGTTAATGTGGTCCCATTTGCTGTCTTGTTACCAAAACACAAACACAGACAGACACACACATACACCTTTCTTTACTCTGTCCTCTCCACTCTGTTCTCCTAATGAGACGTGGTTAAATCTGTGTAAACTATGGTTGTTTGGCAGGAACCATTTTAGCCTCCGTTCAAATCTGACCACCTAGTCTGATTGCCAGCCATTATAACTTATCTTTGACCATGTTCTTATTTTCATGGCCATTAAAAGAAACTGGGTGATAAAAATTACTTTCACAAAACTAAAGCTTATTTTTAAACTTGATGCAATTTTATTTCCTAGACGGAAGAAGAGGCAATTACGAAAGGCTGCCCAGAAATAAACTTTCACACCAACTTACTTTAGCATCCATGCATGTTTCTCTTTTGTATGAAAAAAGTCAGATTGGACAATAGTGTATCGTCTTAGGAAAACATCATCTTTGCTTTTCATACTTCGTTTTTCATGTCGTCGAGAAGTTCCAAGATTTTAGCTGTAAATTTTTTATATATTTTAAATGTATTGCTGGTATGGACCGTACAGAGGCTGAGGCCAGAAGCAATAGTATGTTAAGAAGCAGTTATGGATCACTTCACTGGTTGGCCACCGCAGCCTCCCACAAGTGCATGCTGAGCTATGTTCAGACTGACAAATACAAACAGAGTGGTGGTGGTCTGAGCTCATACAGCTATGAGTGGAAAACACAGCAACTATGGCTGTTTGCTACTGAAACCACCAAATGCTTTTCCACGACGCTGCTGGAAAGAAGATGGAAACACTATACTCAGCGTGCTTAGTCATCTCCCTGACCTCACTCACCCACCATGACTTGTCTACTTATTCCAGTTTCCTTGATAAATGCAAGAAGCAGTTATTCTTTTTTTTATATATTAATGCTGTTATAATCTTTTGCATGATTATTACATGATGACACCAGCTTAGAAAACGAATCGTTCTCACTCATCGTCTATACCGCTTTATCCTGTATACAGGGTTGCGGGGGGCCTGGAGCCTATCCCAGGAGACTTACGAGGTGGGGTACACCCTGGATGAGGTGCCAATCCGTCGCAGGTGCCAATCCGTCACTAGGCGCGAATTGGTGTTTCAAATTGCCCGTAGTGTGTGAATGAGTGTATGTGTTTTGCATGTCTTTGGACTGTGGGAGGAAACTGGAATACCCGGAGGAAATGCACCAACTCTGACATCAAAATATCACTTATGGCACAAGTTATTTGTTTTAACTTAATATTTGATGATTTTCATGAAAGGTACCGATAATTATGGAGGGCGCTTTAGTAATCAAGGTTTGTGAAGTGATCTTGGCCCGGTTTCTCGATAACGCACACTATTCGCGCGCTAAGAAGACTCTTAAGATATATCTTACGTTAAGTGATAACTTTTCTAAGTGTATTTCTCGAACTGTCTCTTAGGAGTCTTCTTAAGTCGCTGCCTCTTACGTCTGACGTTACGCGGCGCTGTCTACAGTGAAGGTCCTGAATTAGCGGACATCGGTTGCTCTGGAATCGATTTTTGACTCCTTTTGCATGACAGTGTTAAGAAAGACGGCACTGTCTATGCAAATTAAACATTGCACTAAATTCTTTTAATAGCGTTTATTTCGACATGTGTTAACTTAACAATAACATGTCATAATAGACAAATATATAAATTAATATTAATTAATATAATAATATAATATATAATATTTTCATGTAACATGTGGCCGTGAAACGAATGGGGTTTTACAATCATAGTTGATGGACAAACAGCGGATAACACACTTCACCAGCTTCAGAAACAATGTGAAGTGTCAGTTGTTGGGGTTGTATAGCGCACTTATGGAATGAATACGATGAGATGACAGGGTGGAGGTTTAATACCCCTATCTCACACGCGGGGCCGTAAGTGCGGTTCATTATGATTCAGCGCGAGTTTTGGTGCTGTTATTACGTTTCCATTTTACCACGCAAAAAAAATAAACATGCGGAAGCTCGCGGACCTGGCAGATCTTCGCGGACCGTCGGGCGCCGGTCACTCGAGGCAAATCACGGTGCCTAATACCCCTCTCTCACCTGTGTGGCCGGACACCATCTCCGTGAGCTGCCGCGATTGCCCACGACGTTCCTTTAATGTTCCGCGACGTTCTGCAAAGTCTGCAAGCTACCGCGAGGACCAGCAAAAAAATTAAACGTTGAATTTTTCACGCGGAAAGATGAAAACGTAATCACAGCGCAAAAACTCGGGGTGAATCATGATCAAGCCTACGGCCACAGCGCGAGCCCGTGCAGGTGAGATAGGGGTATAACACACCGCATCTCACACCGAGTCAAACCGCATGAGTGAATACTGTAGGGGTATTAAACATTACAATCACCCAGAAAAATGAATGGATGCGGGGTTTGAAACTCCCATGGTTATTTTCTCATTTAACTAAATCAAATTTCATAAAAATAAAACGTGTCAAAAGAAAAACCCATAAAGTCATGGATAATGGCTAATGAGCAATGAAACATATTTTAAACAAAAATCAGCGAGCAGCTGGACATCGGGACGGGGAGTGTACAGTAAGTACAGTAAGTACAGTAAGTACGACGCGTTGGTCTGGCACGCGCAGGTCTGAGCAGCTCAAGAAGCTCCATAATCTGTTGCCTTGAAAGGCAAAACGTTTATTTCATATATTTTTTAATAACGGCCACGGGGAAAATATGAAAAGGGCTGAAGTTTTGTCTAAAGGAAACATGTACATGACCCACACGGCTCCACGGACCGCACCGTCTTCAGTTTAACACAACACCACGCTGTATCGCTGCCTAATTGTTCGCCACCTGTTTAATATTAATTGTGATTGGCAATTTTAATGCATTAGTCACATTATGAAATAGGCTAATTAAAAGTCACTCTATTAGTTCTGATATCAAATAAAATAATATTCTTAAACAGGTCTACAGTATATTCCATCATTAATACGGCTTTGATAACGTGCCATAATGTGTTTGCATACACCGCTGATTTATAAAGTCTGCTGCTCAGTGGCGGCGACTAGCGTCTTGAGCTGAAACTACGCTAAGTATGAGTTAAGGTTGGTCCAGACCAACCTTACGAACGTCTGACTTAGCTAAGAGATACTTAGCGTAAGAACGTTTCGAGAAATGCGCCATAAAGTTAAGAGAGAGGTTAAGGTACGACTTAAGAACTACTTAGAGATAAGAAGCTTTCGAGAAACCGGGCCCTTGTCATTAGTATGAACCTGGAACCCAATTAAGTTACCATATATCATTTACCAGTCATATATGCTTGCTTATTTTAATTCATAAATGGTATGCCATTTCTAATCACCTATACCACTTTATATCCCTGCGATTGCGGGTGGCGCTGGAGCCTATCCCAGGAGACTTAGGGCACGAGATGGGGTAGTCCCTTGACGGAGTGCCAATACATTGCAGGAAACCCACCAAGCACGGGGAGAACGTCCATGCACATAGACCCCAAGGCGAGAATTAATCCCGGACCCTGGAGGTCCAATGCGGCAGTTCTTCATTCATTCATTCATTTTCTATACCGCTTAATCCTGTGTTCAGGGTCGCGGGGGACCTGGAGCCTATCCCAGGAGACTTCGGGCACTAGGCGGGGTACACCCTGGACCCTGCCAATCCATCGCAGGGCACACACACATACACACACTCACACACCCAATCACACACTACGGGCAATTTAGGAACGCCAATTAGCCTAACCTGCATATCTTTGGACTGTGGGAGGAAACCGGAGTACCCGGAGGAAACCCACCAAGCACGGGTGGAACATGCAAACTCCATGCACACAGAGACGGGAATCGAGCCTGGCCGGGGAATCGAACCCAGACCCTGGAGGTGCAAGGCGACAGTGCTAACCACTACACCACCGCGCCGCCGCGGCAGTTCTTGATGATGATAATTCTAGCAGAGTTCTAGACGTTTATTCTTAGACTGTGAGTGAAACAGGCACTTCCAGCAGGATGATACTAATGCAGCGCACATGTGGAAATTTGCATTTGGCTGCACAAGTGCGCTGCAGTAGTATCATCCTGCGCTAGGGCTGGGCGATATGGCTGAAAAGTGTTTCACGATATCAGTGTTTCATATTGGTCGATATCGATAATTATTGATATTTTTTATGACCCAATTAAAATAAGGACCAGGAGAAGAATATATTATATTTGAACATTTTTATTTTAAACTTAACCTTCCTATGATCAGAGTCCCATCAGTTATTAAGACAGAAATGTCAACAACCATGGAAAAAATCAAATAATTAAATGTAAACATAAGTCTAAAGTCACAATGAACACTTTGTTTGTAATATATTTGAGTTTAAGGTTATTTCACTGGCGGGCCACCAGGGGGCAATACCGCGCTGTATACTATATGCGTCGTGTGCACTGAATACAGTAAAAGAAGAATACCGTTTTTCTCCATGCCTCCGTTTCCTCTGGTTGTCTCACACAAAAAGCAAGTAATATTATAGATGTTACTTGTGGATATTGATGCACAGAGGTGGAAAGTAACGAATTACATTTACTCGCGTTACTGTAATTGAGTAGCTTTTTTGTGTATTTCTACTTTTTAAAGTAGTTTTTAAAATCTGTAATTTTACTTTTACTTAAGTACATTTTGTTTGAAGTATTGTAATTCGCTACATTTTAAATCATATTCGCTACTGAGTAAAAAATAAATGAATGAAAATTATAAAATAATAAAAGATATTATGCTTTATAAATGCCCCGTTGCGCTCGCGTGTGCGTATCATGTCCTGGTCGCGCGCCGCTCCAGACTCCACTCCAGGTTTTCTGACATCGGCAGCTACCTGACCTTCCACACGGTCACTTCCGCCCTGAGTGACGTCATCGACTAGCGCGACCATGTATAATCCGGAGAGAGACGCGGGAAAGATGAAAGATTGTGATTTTGGCGTTATGATGTTTGGTTGTGTATTCTGGTTTGACATTTTTGCCTCCAATTGACTTTGATTATTGCTTTGTCCCTTTGGTTTGGTTGGTCTTTGTATATATTTGTAGATAATTTCATTGTTTTTGGTTTAGGGAGTCCGGGAAGGTACCTGTATTTTTGTTTGTGTGTGTTTTTTTTTTTGTTTGTTTTTTTTGCAGGTAATCTAGCTACTAAATATAAATACCATTTTGTTCATTATTTTGGCCTGGGTCCAACCTGAATCTGATCCTCCTCCTGGTGTGTGTGTGTGTGTGTGTGTGTGTGTGTGTGTGTGTGTGTGTGTGTGTGTGTGTGTGTGTGTGCAAACCTCATTATTTCATCAGTTAATGATTGGATCTAGTTCTTTCTGCCATATGCCACCATTTCCATACAGTTTAAAATAGAACCCTGAACCAGTCTTTTGCTGTTTGGCCCTAGACTGGGACGTAACACCATATTTAAGTGACCACTTTGATTTTCAAGCACAAGAAAGACAACAGCTTTATTATGCAAAGGTGTTCCTTCAGTTAAAAACAACTAGTTTGAGATTTTATATCTGCTCATCTTTTTTGAATGCCTCATCCCACCCCGCTGTTAAAAAAAAAAAAAAAAAAAAAAAGTAACTCGGTAACTTTTACTCTGAGTACATTTTTTAATGAACTACTTTTTACTTTTACTTGAGTAGATTTTTATAATTATAACTTGTACTTAAGTAAAATTTCACTGAAGTAACAGTACTTGTACTTGAGTACAAAATTTTATTACTCTTTCCACCTCTGTTGATGCAAACATAACAATTGTCATACCAAAGAATAAACTACCCGTCAATGTGGCTAGTGAGACTAAAGTTATTACCCGCCACAGCCAAATTTTACCCGCATTTGGCGGGTGGGCGGGTGCCAACCTCAACGCCATCTTGGCTCCGTTTATGCTTCCTGAATCGCGACCGTACTACTTCCGGGTCCTAGAGCCGGTCGCGGAGTGAGTGCGCATGACAGCAACCAAACTAGCTTCGCGACCTCTGGTTTCTTCCGACAAAGAATAAAAAATATCGAACGTTCTATCGAACACATTTTTTATTGATATCGATCACGTGTCTATCGCGAAACATATCGTTATTGTTTTATTGCCCAGGCCTATCCTGCGCACATGTGCATTTAGATGCACATTTTTCGCAGGATGATACTAATGCAGATCACATGTGCAGCCAAATGCAAATAACCTCACCTACGCTGTCACTGAGTGTTACGTCTGTAATAGAATACACCTCAGCCAATCCGGTGTTAACAGTTTGGACAAAGTGGTGATCAAATCTCTACATCTCATTACCTCCTATTTGATAGGGGTGTGTGTGTGTGTGTGTGCGTGCCGGCAAGTTTCAACACCATTTTTGTCCGTATACATTTTAAATCTCCGGAGTGCCCTATGATTATCTAGGTCAGAGAAACCTGACTTTAGACGAGAGGCTCAAGAGAGTGCTCACATTACAGAGTACAAAGACAGGACCTGTTTAAGGCAAGTTCTTAGATAGACTTTCGCCACATTTCAGGCGATTCATAGTTAAAATTGACACAAACATGCATACAGTGTACTGTATAAAAGAAGATTTTGTACTACATGTAAATGAAATTAAACATAATGCACATTTAGTAGTTGGAACAGCTAATGGGCTGATGCACTCTTTCATCTTTGGTGATCTTTAGTGCTGCTTTATTTATTTATAATATGCAGCATCTTTGTCTGTTCAATAATCAAATATTGCTATGACCAGCACGATTCAGAAGCACACCGTAATCTTTATGTTCCTGTGATCTACTTTGCATGCGCTTGGTGGGTTTCTGCTGAGTTTCTCCAGTTTTCCCCCCACAGTCCAAAGATATGCGGCTTAGGTTGATTGGCAGTTTCAAACTGCCCATAGTGTGCAAGTGTTGGCACAACATCCAGGAGGTACCCAAACTCCCCCGCCGTCACTCCAGCTCTAGCACTTCTTCTTGCTTTATATCTTAAATGCTGGCCTCCCAGGAACTCCGTTAATAAACCAAACATGTGGAAATTGCTTGGAGTGAGGTCAGAACTGTATGGGGATGTGGCAGTAACTACTAACCACTGTTAGTGGTGTTGGTCAATGATTGTGTGTACAGACCCCCCAGATAGACGCGTCTCTTGTGCAACTTGGCGACAAGTTATTCGTCAGTTTTCAATGATTAGGCATTAGACTTCCTGAATGTTCATGGGAACGTCCGAAGGGCTCTGAGCCACTTCGGCTGGGATCGTTATTCACGGATGTCCGGCCGGCTTTATAATGTTTGCGCTGTTTGAATGTTTTATTGCAGCTAAGAGTCTCATCACCGTCCTGTGCTTGATGAAATATCATTCCAAGTCCCGTTTGACTTGAACTCCCCTCGTATCTTTTTTATGATGTCACAAATACTTAGCCTCTTTTGTGCAAAAAAATGTGACACAAAGTTTCACTATCTTTAACATAATATTTAGCAGATACATAATCCAGAGCAATTTAAAGTACTGCTTTGGGCAATTTGGGCACACACACAGACCCCAGGCATGAATTGAACCCGGACCCTGGAGGTGCAACGCAACAGTGCTAACCACTAAGCCACCATGCTGTCCTGCTGTCATTATTAGTCTGTGTTAATATTTGTTCCACTGAAAGCATGCTATTCATCAACTGCTATGAATAATGCAAAAATTACAGTATATTTAAAAGCGAAATACACTTTATTACACATGAGGAATGCAAATCTGCACCCAAAGCAAAATCCTAGAACTTTAGGGGTTGATTAAATCGCTTTCCCTATCATAGGTTGTTATAATGCTCTATTTGCTCATGGGAAATTCGTTATATGAGTCACTGGAGACCCCGTCAGTCAATTATCATCCGGCAAACCGGTTTAATTTATTGTATGGCACATAAGTGACAGTTACTTGGCAGTCTCAAAGGTGTCAAGCCCATGACTGTGAGAGTACCCTGTGTACCAAGCAGCTGTTTGTTACATAATAGATAGCAAAAAAATTCGTGGCCCAGAGGAAGTGCCAACTGACATACTGCTGGAAACAGCTGCACTTGGATTCAGTGCATCAATGTACTAACATAAATTTTATTTCCAATAATTCTGAGATTCTGGGAACTTTCATAAACTTAATTGGAGTAATAGTACTTTCTTGGATGCTACAGTGAATTTTCAATTTTATTTTAATTATTATTACCATTTGGGGAGGAAATACAATGAGGTGTATAGACGTTTTTAGTATTCCTTCTGCACATGGAACCCGTTGAAAGGGAGGGGGGCCACCTAGCAAGAAGCTGCACCTCGTAAAGTGTCCTGTCACCATTTGGGTGTGGGGGTTTGGGCCGGGGGTGGGATTTGCTCTGACGGGGGCTCAGGTTTCACTGTGGCCTCTAAGAGCTAAGGGCATGAGCACAGCCAACTCTTTCACCATCTTTATCACTTCTAGTAAATGTTTCTTGGAAGACATTTCCAAGAGTTTTTTTTTTTTGAGTGGATCACTGGTAAAGTAAAGAAGTCTAAAACAGTGTTATAAAGGAAATGCACAAATGATAGAAAAACCTGCATGTTATTTCCAAATGTGGAATAAATGTAAGTATCAAGGTCACAATGGTTTAGACATTTCTAGATTCAGGCCTGTAATTGATCTGGGCTATCAGCTACACATATGGAAAATTGTTTTCTTTTTAATTGCTTGCTCTAAAACTAACATTTATAATGTTCTTGGCAAGAGCTACAAACATGCATGGCCAATTACATCTGGATGCATTAAACAACCTAGTACATCACTATTTGTTTGAACCTACATCATTTCAATAAATAGATTTCAGTAAATTGAATTAAAATCAATATACTGTAGGTTGCTTGTTTTTTGTTTTTTTTTGGGGGGGGGGGGATTTTTTGTTAACAAGGTTAGACCTTAACCCAATTAAGCAGCATTGAAAAAGAGACTGAAAGAAAACCACCCCCATCATCCTTACTTGAATATGAGCCGCTTCAATGACCTGGTTGAGCTCACAATGTTAAACAGGTTTGGGTAGACACTGAATGTGAGTATTATTGTGTAACTGGGTGGCATGGATATAAATGGTAGAAAACAGGATTGATTTGTGTAGCAATACTAATTGGACTAGTAAATCAGGGACTGGAATTTCATAATGCTCAGATGGCATTTGGAGACTCGAACCACCTAACCAAGTCAGATAGAAGTTGTAGTTATAGATTTTTTTTAATCATTCTGGATCTGCCAACATGTGCCGCCTCCCAGGTCTGCTTCCTGCTATTTTGCATACATCAATTAACCACTGTGTTTTTGGAGGGTTCTAAGGACCATGGAGACAGTGGGGGATGTTAGGAGAAAACACACTACAAAGGGGGGTAAGTCCTATGGATGTGCATCAATGAATTATCTGCTTCTTCTGCCCATGAAAGGAACAAATCCTTTTCATTTTGGCTGGAGTATTTTCTGAGCAATTTCTTGATTCAGGCATTTGACATGGCCTTTAGAATGTGGGTGGTAGCCAGAGGAAAGATTGACATTGATGTTTAATAGATGACAAAATGCTTTTCAAAGCTGTGAGATAAAAACTGGATTGCCTGGACTGTGATGATGTCCTCTCATAGACAATAATGGTAGAATACATCTCTGAAAATCATCTAGGCATAGGGTTAGGGTTAACTCTAACCCTAACCCTAGTGTCCATTGCTGTGAAACCTTGGAGAGATTTTATAACAAAAGTTGAAAATCTGGGAGATAAATCTGTTATCTCTTGAAACAGGTAGATTAGTGATGAATTTAGATGTGACACCACGGGCAGAGGTTCAAGTAGACCTGTAGATAGATGCCTACTAACTGGTGTGTGACTGGGTGAAGATCCTGCCGCTTCTAATTAACTCCCTTATATGCTGGGCCAACGTTGCCCTCCACAATTAGTTTTTCCCAGGTATAAATTTGCATTGGATTCCTGAGTGTCTTAAACTTGTTTGTGTCGTTTTCTTGCAATTTTTGAGGAACAGATTTACTGGTGCAATCTGGTTGTACTGTAAGATCAACGCTATTTAAACTGAAATAATCTCAAAACTATTTAGCTATTCTCTGAGAATGTCATTTATGAAGATTTGGGACTCTAAAGGCACATTATCTAGCCCATACAGTACTGTATACTGTATGCTGTATACTGCCGGCACATCCACTAAGGGCCTGCTCATTTGAAGTTGGCTAGTGCACATGATTACCCTTTTCTCTGTTACAGGAGATCCACCCAACCACACCACTGGTCAATGGTTGGGACACACCAATTATTTTAATGGTCTTCCTGATTTTTATTTATTTATATTAAAGTCATCCAAATATGCAATAATCTCATATAAACAGTTGATATTGTATCTGCTACTTATGATCTGTAAATCCTTCATAACCGCTCTAATCTGATGTGCTGTGTTAATTGGTGATTTTTGAGACTCTAAATGAACTCTGCAGCAGAGGTATGCCTTGGTCTGTCTTTCCTTGGATGGCCTTATGAGAGTAACAAACTTTTAAAAGGTGTGTCCAAACTTGACTGGTACTGTACATCCAAGTATTCTCACTATGCTCTAGATTAACTAGATTGTGCTCACTGATAGCAGTTGTTGTCTCCAGTGCTCCTTCTTCTCCCAGGAGAGTCTTTGAAGAGCATTGCTGAACTTTGGGAACAAATTTTCCTGGACAGGGCTATATTTCAAGGAAGCGACATGCTCTAAAGAGAGTATTTATTGTAATATGCAAAGTTATCATAATGTGCAAATTATTTACACACACTGTGATTTATTTATTTACATTTACATTTAGGCATTTGGCAGACGCTCTTATCCAGAGCAACTTACATTTTATCGCATTTTATCTGAGCAGTTGAGGGTTAAGGGCCCAACAGTGGCAACTTGGTGGTTGTGGGGTTTGAACCTGGGATCTTCCGAACCGTAGTCCAATGCCTTAACCACTGAGCTACCCCTGGCCCCCATTTTATTTATTTATTTATTTATTTATTTTTACAATTCTTGTGAAACATAGTTTATAGCACTTTTCGCACACAATTGTTCTAAATATTAGTGCTTCAGACCGTTTCCAATTTAGAAGTCTCTCAACATCATCCATCCCTGAAATGGGATGGTCAAACCATTTTCAGACTCGAAAAAGAAATTTTGTTGTAGCATCACCTGAATAATTGTTCTTCCATTGAATAAAGACAAAACCAATTAAAACATTTTCCACCCATGTAGGATAAACAGAGAGTGAAAATAAAAGAGCAATGCATGATGAAACTCTCGCATTTCTCATGTCTGGAAAATATAAGGTTATAACTTCCTCTTAATGTTCAGGGGTTAAATAAGGTGATTCATGCTCAAGCCTGGATGTAGTAGTTGTCCCGATTACGTAATGACTGAGGTCGCATTCCTTAGCTGGATCGTTGCTAACAGGTGAAGCTTTCTTTTTCCTACTACACCCAGGGCAACAATCAGGATTCATTCACATGAGGTATAGGAACAGGAATGTCCATAATAGAAGACTGAATAAATAAACAGGCCAATACATACTGTAATACTTTCCAAAACCAAGGTGCAAATAGTGAGAGTGCGCGGCAAGGGTCTAACGTGATTAATCAAAATATTTCCAGAACCATGTACAAATTGAGAAACAGTACGGCAAACAGATATAATGGCTCGAGCATCATCAAATGTGACCATAAAATGACGCTTTGCGTTTAACGTATGTCACCATATGCTTTAATGGTTCATAAACAGGAAGTATGTGATAACAGAGGAAGGTGCCCTCTGGTGGCATGGCAGGGACCTGTCCTGGAAAGATGTGGTGTTAAAATATGTGCATATATGTGAAATACTTTCCTCTTTCAAGTATTTGAACAGCAAGTCCAATTCTTTTGTTTTTGAAGACATTAAGATTGAAAGATCAAAAAACAATGCGATAGAAAAGAATTCCACCTTTAGTTTTCTGATATTTGCATCTATATGTTTTTAATTACAGTAAAAACTTGTTGAAACAACTTCTAGGTTTGAACCCTTGGTTCAAAAAGACCTGTCATTTGGAGCAAAGTAAGCCACGAATACTATTAACCTCTACCAAAGTGATGGAAAGGTCAGCACATTGCGAAAATGATCTGCTCAAGATGCTAAACATATACGCTTACTGGTCAACCATGGTGGCGGCAATGTGTCATGGCTTGCGTTTGCCCGGCTTCTTCAGGAGCGAGCTCACTAAGCTTTTTAATGATGGAACTGATGATGGTGGGAGCAAAATAATCTCACTAGTCTACAGAAACATTACAGACGTCATCCAGTACACACTGCTGACCCACTAGGATTTCACCAGGGAGAAAATGGACAGGTTTAGAATGGCCAGGTTAAGTGCTAGACCTTGATTGAGAATGCATTTACATCCTAAAGAGGACCTCACACAACAAATAATGACTTAAAGGAGCTGTGGTAAAAGCCTAAGAAAGCATAAAAACATACTGTAAGAATGCAGCTGTTTGGTGATGTCAGCAGATCTCTGGGTTAATGCAGTGATATGTAAGAGAATATTAAGTGTAATGTACTTTAATAATTCACTTTATATCCTGTCTGTTGCTAATGTGTTCATGGTGCCATGTTTTAAGTTGTTCAACGCATCTAGAGATAACTATCAAACCACTGGTAAGCTAAAATGTGGATAGCAAAAAAAAACCTGCCTTTGATGTTTCAATGTCTTTTGATGGGACTTTTACTAATGATAATTTTATACATTTATGACATTAATTGTCTATGCATATGTCAGCTTTTCTACCTCAAAGGTTTGGGGTCAGCCTGTGTTTAAAGCTAATTATATCATAAAAATAATACCTGAAATTTAAACTTGCACCTTCACTCGAGGAGAAAATAAATGCTGCTGTCCTGATTCCCTGTGTCCCAATATATCCAAAATCATCCTATATCAAACCAAACTATAAACTCTCAAATTTAAGGGCCACTGTCCATGTTCTGGGACAGGAGGATACAGTACCAATATCCTCATGTGTTCAGGATTATTATATTATATTACATAACAAAGTCTAAACAATACATGCACATTTAGATTACTATTGTGGAAGGAAGCAGGTGCAAATACATGCAGACATTCATTTTGCTATGAAACAGAAAAAAAAATCTATTCATCTCATACTCTTGGGACTTCACTGGTTCACAAGTGCACAACCCTGTAATCCTTTGTGAGAAAAATGAAAGCAAGTTCTCATCAACCACAAGATTATCGCACCATGCATCATGTCTTCACCATAACATCAATTTCAGTCAAATGCCCCAAGGCAGGCCTGCCTGTTACAGACTAAATAACAGCAAAAGGCAAGAAACAATCCCTAAAGAGAATCTTAAAAAACCTTGCTCCCATTATTTGGCAAGACCTTAGAGATTTAGAGCCATGAAATCTCAATTCTACGCATCTTCAGTAAGTCCCTGTCGTAATCTCTTACAAACTCCCACTTGCAAAGAGGAACTATGACATAGTTAATCAGGACTCAAACCCAGACAAGCCCAGTGGGGACGGTTTTTCACACAATGTCAATTTATTATCACATAACAACCCAAGGATCAAGAACATTAAAGTTGATACTCTGTCTCACCCAAGCAACACAAA
Organism: Channallabes apus; assembly: GCA_030522415.1. Taxonomy (NCBI): domain Eukaryota; kingdom Metazoa; phylum Chordata; class Actinopteri; order Siluriformes; family Clariidae; genus Channallabes; species Channallabes apus. The sequence continues at coordinate 29,270,183 of CM060114.1, forward strand.
ACCAGAAACCACAGATGCAATCCTTCCTAAATCAGGTTTTGTTGCAACCATGACTGGGACAGAGTTATCAGCCAAGCTTTGCATAACTACCCTGCTCTATTTCACTGCTCAGCAGAAGCGCTTCTTACTTTTAAATGAGTTATGTTGCATGTACTGTACAAGAAATAAGCTTAAATCTGTAACATTTACTTGCAGTTCCCAAAAGTGGAAAATGTACAGCATTTCCCAAAAGTGTCCACAGATTTGTAGCTTGTTGGTAACCAGAAAGGGACATAGATTTGAATGGGCAGAGATCTGAAATGACATCACTCTAACCTCATGTTGAGTCTTATTACAACATGTATTCAGATTATGCTTGCCCAAGCATTATGGTGTCCAATAAAGGGCCCTGGTATACATTACGTGCACTATTATGGAAGTCATTCATGGAAAAATTCAGGAAATTGACTCTGGATACTGTGTGCACTTCCCAGAGGAATAGATATGCTTCTTACCATGGGCGGTGTATGAGCAACATTTAGTTCAGCATTCAGCCACTAAACTCTATCTATGCCAATATGGTCTAGTATTCCAGCATGTTTTGTTTTCTTGGAACATCACACCAAATAATACCCCACCTGTACAAGAGTGGTTTCAGAAAAGTTTTACAAGAGTTTTTTAACGACTGAAATTTTGTGTATATGTACAATAATGTGCAAAAGTCTAAACCCACCATTATTTCTTCATACTCTCCTTCCAAAGAGAAAGACTTTCTTGGACTTTTTTTTGTCTGTCTTGAGGAAGTTCTCCAGGCTTACTGAAAGACTATTTTTTCTCTCTCATTTTCAGTCCAGTCTCTGTACCTGAGGAGTTTCAGAGAACTGTCTTTGTTTGTTAAGCCACACAATGCCCTATGAATCATTGAGGCATGAACCAGTGAGAAACAGGTGCAGATGATGACAGATGATCAGGCTGGTGATAAGTATACTGGTGATGCTGAACGCTGATTGGTTCGATCAGACGAGAGGGGAAATGAGGTTGCTGCTTAAGTTTTTACATTAACAACCAATTTTTAAATTGTATCGTTTCACACCACTTCATTTGCATAATTTAATTTGATATAATATGAAAAAATATGGGGTGTCTCAAATGAGTAGGTTTGTCTACCAGAGGCCGTCGTCTCTGTGGAGTTGATCAGAAACTTATTCCCTGGTATACAGTAGTAGATTTTCCATAGTCATTTATTGCGTTAACAAGCTGACGAACAAACTGCGGTAACCCAGACGAGACCTCACTGTTTCCAGTGTCTCATCTAGTTTCCATCTGGTCTCTCTTTTGAAAATCCTAGTTCCTTGTTTTACCCAATCATCATGTTATTACTGACAGCTTAAGGAATAACAGCCTACCCTTTCTCAGAAAACTGCAAAAAGAACCAGGACAAACTTTATTTATTTATTTATTTATTTATTTATTTATTTATTCTTGCTTTGTCCGCAATTATGATTCACTTATATACAGGTCTCAGGTACATTTTACATTTCATTTAATAAAATATATATTAATTATGGGCGGCGCGGTGGTGTAGTGGTTAGCACTGTCGCCTTGCACCTCCAGGGTCTGGGTTCGATTCCCCGGCCAGGCTCGATTCCCGTCTCTGTGTGCATGGAGTTTGCATGTTCTCCCTGTGCTTGGTGGGTTTCCTCCGGGTACTCCGGTTTCCTCCCACAGTCCAAAGACATGCAGGTTAGGCTAATTGGCGTTCCTAAATTGCCCGTAGTGTGTGATTGGGTGTGTGAGTGTGTGTATGTGTGTGTGCCCTGCGATGGATTGGCACCCTGTCCAGGGTGTACCCCGCCTAGTGCCCGAAGTCTCCTGGGATAGGCTCCAGGTCCCCGCGACCCTGAACACAGGATTAAGCGGTATAGAAAATGAATGAATGAATATTAATTATGGATTTGTAAAATATGTACTGGAATGTTTAAGCAGGCAACTGTACATAAAGCAGAAGAGATAAAGCAGTGTTATTATGTATTATGTTATCATGTTGTTATATATTATATGTATAATTCTGCTTTACAGTGTCGACAGAAAGTTTTCATACCCTTTAAATTTTCCTCATATTTTGTTCTGTTTCACACACATCTTAAAATGGTTTTTAAACCTTTTTTCATTTTCTAGTTCTACATACAATACTCTACAATGAGTTAAAAAGGTGTTTCCTGTGTTTTGTAAATGTCTACAATAAAGTATTCAGACCCACCACTCTGTACTTGGTTAAAGCACCTTTGGCAGCCATGACAGCCTCAAGTCTGATTGTGAATGATGCTACAAATTTGCACATGTTTCTTTTGGAAATTTCTTCCATTCTTCTTCTCCAGAATTATTCGAGCTTACAGGTTAAGCCAACGCTGCCCAATGCTGGTGCACAGCCATTTTCCCTGTCTCCAGAGAAGGTCTGTTGGGTTCAGGTCCGGACTCTGACTTCGCCACTCCAGGACTCTCATAGAGTTGTTCTGAAGCCACTGCTGTGTTTTCCTGGCAGTGTGCTTATGGTCATCTTGTTGAAATGCAAACCTTCACTTCAGCCTGAGATCCTGAGAACTCTGGAAAAGGTTTTCATTCAGGATAGCTCTTTATTTTTCTGTATCCATTTTGCCTCTATACTGAAAGACATATGAAAAAATCCCCACAGCATCATGAATCTTTGTTAAAATGAGTGTCATACATAAAATGTGGAAAACCTACAAGGGTCTGAAAACTTTCCATCAACTGTGCATGTCTATACTGTATGTAAATGTCTAAATTACCCTAAGAATATTTACAGTAAGTGTCCGTTCATTTCATCACCTCACTCTAACCCCATTGTAATTGCAGAGCAAGCAAAATATTCTTACAATTTCTTGCCGAAAGTCTTATCACCCAGACAAACAGATACTTCATTTTGAATAGACAATCAATCCACTGCCAAGGACACCAGACCTATGATCACACTTCCACTCACAGACTCGTCTACAGTATAAAAAACGTTATCCTCACACCAACATTTTTGTCTGCGATGTTACTGAGCTTTAGTTTATCATCTGTATAGTCTTTGTTTAATTTTGTTTTTGCTTCGTTATCTCCGCTCTTTGAATTTGCCCTAGTCAACTCCATTTCTGTACTTGTTACTTTAATAAACGCTGTCTTACAATTGCATACTTCATCCCTTATACATTGTTCAAGACTAACAATAATGGATAATAAGTACTGTATAATAAGCCTCAGCTTAAAACAGTGGGGAACATTTGTATTTATATATACTGTATATAAAATTTATGGACGCTAAATGTTTACATCCAGTACTGTGCTAAAGGCTAGGGCACATTGCATGTTTTTCTTTGATTGTTTTTATTTATCTAATTTATGACTCCATTATTAAGTCAGGTGCAACAATGTCCTCAAAAGGACTGTGGTTTGTTCTGCAGAATGTTCAGTAAAACTAAGCAGCTAGTTTCATGCTGCTCAGAATTATACTGAGATGTTTTAAACAAAAGTTCATCACACCAATTATTGATTTTGTTCCATTAATGACTTTTTTAAAGACATCCTTGCTCTATTGCAGATACCTTTCATGTGCTATGGATATACTTGCATAGTAATATCTATCCATCCATCCATCCATCCATCCATCCAAACAACAATATTTGGCCAAACCTGTTAATTAGTGTTTCAATCTGTCAGGCCCCTTATCCCCAGTGAAGTACAATCTTAATGCCTCAGCAAACTAAGACATCTTGGACAATGGTATGCTTCCAACCTTGAGGCAACAGTCTGCGGAAGGTCCTATCTATTCCAACATGACTATGTACCAGTGCACAAGGCAAGGACTATAAAGACATGGTTTGAGGAGTTCGATTTGGAAGAATGTGACTGTTCCACACATTTAGCACAGGTTGAGCCCTGACCTTAACCCCATCAAGCACTTTTGGATGAACTGGAATGGAGAGTCTGTCTGTTTGTCTGTCTATCTCAGAAAGAGGGGTGACCACCTGCCTGAAAAGCAAGAAAATCTGAAAATGTTGTCATCTTAAACACTTTGTTTTCTTATTATTTGCATCTAACTCATTAAAAATTGCCTCACAACTCTTCCTGTTGTGTTTTGATCCCCCCCGAAAGAATGCTGAGGCTATTCTAAAGTGGAGAAACTGGAGACATAAACACAAACTTCCAGATTTCCAGGAATATCCACTGTTGGTCTTCCATCAGTTATGCTGGTTCACCAGCTAAACCAGCACCAGACCAGCACTAACCAGTATTAAACACCACAGACCAGCATATAAATCATGCAGGTCTATGCTGGATTTTTCAGCAGGGTATTCTCCTCGCTTTTTGGCTACATAGTACTGGCAAGAATTTAAAAACTACCTTCACCACTGAGTGCCAGTAATTCTTGTTATTTGGTACAGTATAATCTTTCTGTAAGATTAGCTGTCGGAGCTGCTGTGACAGTAACAAAAAGTAATAGAAACTCTCAATTCAGTCAGCCATAGTTACAGGAAGTAGGAAGATACAGTACATTAAGGGAAAGGATTTGAGCCTTGTTCATTAAACAAGTCAGGCTTTAACAGAGTCATGATTAACCTTGCCACAATCCAACAGCGTTCAGCCAGGTTTGTACAGAGTTACTGGATCTAATAGCTTTCCTGACTGGATGGCATAGAAAGAAGCACTGGCTCATGTTAGGGCCAGAGTGCTTGAGTTACAGTTCAGGTAACATTTCAGACATAAAAAACATCTTCATTATGTTAATGCAGTCTCGCCATAGCAATTTTTGATCATTTTGCATGGGTTAACTTGTGTGAGAAGTTACAAATACATGTAGGTAAGGTTTAGATACTTTTTGAATAGATCTATGGTTATCCATCACTATTAAAATATAAAATGTAATCCGTAGAGTAATTTAAGAAAACAAGAAACCAACATTTTAAATACACTGGGTTTTCACAAAATGACAGTAAACAGTATCTGCTTAAGGTTAACAACTGACCCACAGTATACTAACTGTTTTTAACTGAAACAGAATGAGAATAAAATAACTATTGAAATAAAGGTTTCGGGTAGAAGACCCCTGTTTTGTTCTTCCATGATGAATCATTGTGACAATGGTACTGTAGGTTGAAGGAGAATTCGGTTCTCTCTGGCTTCAAACTTTGTGACCCTGGTTATGCAATAGTTTGTATGGCTTTCCTCTGAGTGTACTGTATGTCATCAGGAATTAGTTTCTGTCTATAATACTTTGTCACCCTGGTTTGTTTCCCCACCATATCTGACTACTCTTAAATGAAATATTCTGAAGCAATCAGTATCTGTGGAATATATTGCTTTAAAGATGGTCAGGAACCTATATTGTCTCCTTCCATCAATTTATTTAGAAACTTTATTTAGTCTGTAGTCCAACTAAGGTGCCCACTGTATTTATTCCCATTTTAATGACCATGGTAGGACCTCCGATCAACAGTCACACAATGGGGGCAATTTGGCAATGCTATTTAGCCTATTTTTCATGTCTTTGGACTGCGGGATGAAACCAGCAGTATCAAGCGGAAACCTATAATGCACAGGGAGAACACACAATCTCTATACACACTGACCCAGACGCAGGAATTAAACATACACACTGGACATACACACATCCACATTGTCTCCTTGGTGTATTTCTACATCATTCTACTTTTTACAGTTTAGGTAACTGAGGGTATGTTTAGAGTGCAGTACAATAAAAAAAAATGTCTTTTGATCCTGCACCACAACATATTTAGGTGAGGCACAGGATCAGGCAACATTTTTTTTTCTTCCCCCCAAGCAGCCTACTTGGATGGTGCTTAAAAAACCCTCATGTGGAAAATTAGTGGATTAGGCTTTTTGAAAACTCAGCATCATGGTAAGGTTCCAGTCTTTCCCAGAGCTACTGGCAACTAACATTATTGGTGGTAAATTGTACATTATAGCTCAATGTGTCATACTGGCTAGTTAGAATGAAGCAAAAAAATCTCACTGGTACTTCATTTACATTTAGGCATTTGGTAGAAGCCCTTATCCAGAGAGACTTACAAAAATGCTTAAGTTTCTCATCATTAGATAGATTCTTACACTGGGTTACTAGGTCACTAACTAAGTACCATCAGTCAAACACTGTTGGGAAAGGTTTTTTTTGTGGGGGAAGAGAGAGATTAATACAAGTACAGAAGAAAGAGATATGTCTTAAGTCGTTGTTCAGTGGGTGAGATTCATATGTTCATTGTATATCAGTCTGACAGTGCCAATGCAGACCTAAGGTAGAGTCTAAGGCAGCTGTCTAACCTTATGAAAACCAGAATATTTGTTGATCTTTCTTTGGTTATAAGAAGGATGGATAAACATGGGGTGGTTACGTGCACAATAACATAGAGGGAAGCCTCCTGTTTCTGCTAGGGGTTTGGCTCTTTGATGTGGGAATGTTCTACAACCATCTATTCTCATAAAATTGCCATTCAGTCGCTGTTTGCATATTTTCTACACTTGACTGCTCTCATGGACATATGTCTAGAGCATGGCATATTGTTTCAAAAGAACTGCAGAGGATTTGCAAATACTGACTGCTGCTTCACAATGCATGTGCCACCAAAGAAACCTAAGAAGAGGTCCATCGTTCCTGGTATGGGTTCCAGCTTTTGAGACATCGTTTTGAACCTCATAGCCTGTTTAGGTTCCTGATTACATTCTCACTTATGAATATCTTGGCTGTGGTGCAGGAAAGTGAATGTAACCTTTGCTCCAGAAATGACCTGGGAGTCATTCTTGACAATCCTTAAGAAGATGATTTTCCTGGTCACCCACCAGTCCCAGTTGTCATGTAGAAACTTGAAGAATAATTGTCCTTTCTGACCCATCAAGGATGGCAAATGTTAGCAAAAATGTGTTCTATGGGAGGACCCTTGGAATATTAAGACTACAACTGGTCCCGTCATTAGTGCTCTATAGATACAAAGGCTTAATAGGGATATTGGCCACTGCTGTAGCTATCTCACTCTGTTTGAGAGGCCTGGTACTAAGGTCATGAAGAGCAGTCAAATATTTACCTTGCACAAATGGTGGTCATCATTCTGCATTGGACTGCCTGCTGTTTGCAATCACTTCTTCTGAAACTATGACTAGATCAAATCTGGGAGGTTTTTTTATTTTTTATTCACAACTTATTATTCACAACTTTTTTTTATTCCACAAGTGTTGATATAAAGCAGGCATACTGAATTAAAATTTAAGAAGGACCAAGCGTTTCCATAAAATTTCCATTCCATTTTCGGAAACTACATTAAACATGTGGATGTGCACTGAAGAAACGACAGGAGGCAGAGTTGGAGGTAGCAGAGCTGAAGATGTTGAGGTTCTCCTTGGGAGTGACAAGGATGGATTGGATCAAGAATGAGTTCATCAGAGGGACAACCCATGTTAGATGTTTTGGAGATAAAGTCAGAGAGGCCAGATTGAGGTGGTTTGGACATGTTCAGAGGAGAGATTGTGAATATATCGGTAGAAGGATGCTGAGGTTGGAACTGCCAGGCAGGAGGTCTAGAGGAAGACCAAAGAGGAGATTTATGGATGCAGTGAGAGAGGACATGAAGTTAGTTGGTGTGAGAGAAGAGGATGCAGAGGACAGGGTTAGATGGAGGCAAATGATTCGCTGTGGCGACCCAATTAATTCAACTTAATGAATCTTTATTTGCCGGCTGCTCGGCTATAAATTAAAGTGAAAGGACTCTAGTTGCTCTGTCATACCGAGCTCTCAGTTCGGGTATTTTACACGCCCTCACCTTGGACTGCTGCGGATATCTTTGCTCTACTGATCCTTTTTTTCCTCTCATAGTGATGCTTCACATTACTGCTTTTCATGAATGCCACAGCTTCAGAGACAAACTGGTTTTAAAGTTCTCACAGAAAAACTATGTCAGATCATCTAAGAAAGCGACCCATTTGCTGTGTTTTCTGGAGTAAGAAAGCGACCAGTTTGCTGTGACGTGCTTTTGAGGGGAAAAAGCGCTAGAACACTGAAATATAAATTCTTCTCAGTTTTAAGAAAAACATGAGTGTCTGGATATAACTGTCACTCGGTCCAGATCCGGAACATTTAGAGATGCCTAATATAGAGCATACCAGTGCTAAAACATTTCCTTTGTTCTTTTATTTACTCCTAAGATGAGCTACAAAGATAAACACAAGGCTGAATCCCAAATCTCTCCCTAACCCCTAACCAAGGGCACTATTTGGTGTATGGGACAAGCTAATTGTCCACCCTAGTGCACTAACTTTCCAGACTAGATTTTCCACTGATCGTTTCTAATTTGATTAATTTCATTTTGTAAGTAAGAAATAAAGACTACACTAGTGCCAAGTGAGTTCATTTAATCAATCAATATAGAAGGGAATAACCAAGAGATAAAATAAGGAATAATAAACAAATTACAAACACTAGATTCAATCAGAGATATAAGAATTTTACCACTTATATTATGCTAATACTACAATACTAATATACAGTATTATAGATTATCAAGGTGACCAAAAAGTACCTGTTTGAAACCTTCTTAAAATGTCTCTGTTTTTAGTCATGAAATATTATTAGAATCCAGAACCACTGAGTATGTGGTGTAAATTTCATTATGGTTGACCCCCTACCCCTGCTCAAGACAGACATATCGAGGAACTGTCTTTCAAGTCACATATGGTTTAGCTTGGATATGCCACATTGAAGGCAGTGCTTGAAAGCAGGTCATGTTTATGTGTGATCAGTGTGACTTGCACTCAGTCCTTTAAATGCACAGTATTTATACATAGCGAGTGGAATTCCCTTTCACTTGTGTATCTTTGATTCACATGATGTGCACTCTGCAAGTGTGCAAACTCTGCAAAAAAAAAAACTGCTATTGTTCCATTAATAGCTATTAAGGGTTTGTTCAGCTATTTGAAATTGGAAGGAAATTCAGTTCTGGCCCGAAAATATTAAGACACTACTGTAAGATGCTCATTCATTCATTCATTCATTCATTCCTTTTCTATACTGCTTAATCCTGTGTTCAGGGTCACGGGGGACCTGGAGCATATCCCAGGAGACTTCGGGCACTAGGTGGGGTACACCCTGGACAGGGTACACTAAGATGCTAATTAATGCAATGCAATTAATTCATTATTAATGGATGGAACAAATGTGGCAGAAATGGGAATTTTATACATAAACAAAGTATTTCTGTTTTTTCAAAATGAAATACGCACATTATTCTCATCATTATGTAATGATTATACTGCATGCAGTGCCGGTCAGAAAGGCCGGTTAGAAAAATGGAAGGGTTGCGGCAGGAAGGGCATCCGGCATAAAGCCTGCGCCAAGTTGTCTGTTGAGGAGCAGCTGAAAGAAATATGATGATGATGATGATCAATATGATGTTGATCATCATCAAACAACTGTGTTCTTCACACTATTGCAAAATACAACAACAAATGTCACCACAAAAATATTTGAACAGTTTGACAACTCAGTATTTCTCTTGTGCATGTTTTCTTTGAATCGCAAAAGGTGGTAATGAGCACAAATTACAAAACGTCATGTCAGACTTGTTTTGCTCACATCAGACTCCGTGTCATTTCTAGTTTAAAAAACAGTACTGTATACCTCCACCTCCACATGTTTCGCAATAAATAATTCAGCTTGCAGTTCTGTTTTCTGGTTTATACACTATTTTTTTAAATTATCATCATATCATCCTACATCTATCTACTATTTAACATTTACTCCTGCATCATAGTTTTATCATGGAAGTTCTAAGTTCTAAAATACTTGAAAACATAACGATTTTATGGTGTTTGCACAATTTCCAAAATCAAGCAGAATGTAGTCCTTTAATGCTGAATGCAATGGAAATAACAGGGAGAAAATATCCTTTTTCTTGCCTTCAAAATTTTCCATGAATCCATTGAAAACATTTAATTCATGATGATGATGATGATGATGATGACTTTTGGTCCATACACTGTTGCAAAATACAACAATAAATGTCCTCAAAAAAATTGGCAGAACTTGAAATTTTGTATGTAAGCAGTATATTTCTTCTTCTATAAAATACTGTACACTCTCACTCACTTTCACTCATCATCTACAGTATACCGCTTTCTCCTGTATACATGGTCACGGGGGGTCGGGAGGTTACCACAGGAGACTTAGGGCATGAGTTAGGGTACCAGATGGGGTGACAATCCATCTCAGGGCACACATACTGTATACATTAAATGTTTGTTGTTACATTAGTTGTTTAATCATCATCATGATCATATAACTTTTTTTCCTTACACTAGTACATTGCAAAATACAACAACAAATGTAATCATGAAAATATTTGAACAGTTTGACAACTCACTATTTCTCTTCTGCATGTTTTCTTTGAGTAGCAAAGGTGTTAAAAAGCACGAATTACAAAATGTCATCTCAAGATTGTTTTGCTCATATCAGAGCGAATTCTGTGCCATTTCTAGGGTTTGCAAATCTTCATCTCAGTTGTGTTTGAGGTTATTTAAGTATGTAATTTAGTATTAATATTAAAGTTAAAATTTATCATGTAAAATATTTAAACATGTAAAAATGTCATTAAAGCACTGAATTTCACTTTTGTCTCAATACTTTTGGCCACCATCGTGTATGCATTCAGGATAAATAAATAAATAAATGAATGAATGAATGAATGAATGAAATAATTGGGATTTTATAACTTTTTTAAGGTTGCAGGTTTACTTGATAAAGATGTTATGTTTACAACTTGACTTGATACCAAACCTGTATGAGTTGTTGAGCCATTGACCTGTAGATTTCTGCTGTATTATATTGTAGCTAAATAGAAATGGCACGTTATACCAATTCCATTTTGTTAGAATTTTGTCCAAAAATTCAAAAATGTAATTGTAAAAAATTATGTTTTATGAAATACATACTGCATATTATTTTTTAGTATTATCACTATCATCATATAACTGTTGTTTCTTACACTGGTACATTGGACAATACAACAAAAAAGGTCCTGTCTAAAATATTTGACAACTCCGTATTTCTCTTGTGCATTTTTGCTTTGAATCACCTGAATGTTAAAAAAAACTAATTAAAAAAAGGTCAAATTTGTGATAGCAGAAGCAAGCTAAAAATGAAAAGTATTGATTTAGAATGGAAACAGAAGAGCACACTACAGTATCTTTCACAGCGAGTATACAGTATAATATGATGTTCGTACAACTTCCAAATCACTTGTGGCTGTTAATTGATGTGTACCTGTACCTGTGGTCAATTAATGCCGGGGTAACTGCAAAGGTAGAAATAGTGTTATAGGCAGTAATACTGTAGCATCATGGTTTGGTGAAAATGTGGAAGATTACAAGTTTTAAACGAAGTATATATTACAGTTTTTAAATTACACTTTTGGCTGTAGATGTTTGGCTGGCCTTGAGTGCCAGAAGAAAATAATTTGCCAACATGAGTAAAAATAGTTTTAGCATGTTTTGCCATCAAACTGTTCATTTGCTTGTGTAGAGTCCTGTAATAGAAATAGTAAAACTTTTAATAAAATAACTGTCACATTCATATAGATAATGCAAAGTCTAACCAATAACTATTAGGGGTTTGTCCAGCTAAATGTATTTGGTAACATACAGTATACCATGTATTATACAACAATTAGTTCTGACTGAGCAATCTGATTGGATGAGAGACATTCGACGAGTAGAGATAATGGAAGGTAACAAGTGTTCTACAATCGTTAATCATTCATTTAGACAACATATGCCATGTATTACAGTTCTCCCTGTGTATAAAACAGGTGATGTCATTAATTATTTCCGAGCTGGGGAGTTTTGCTAATTTGATTCAGCTGGATTTTTGTAATGGATGGAACAAACGTGGCAGGAATTTTGTATATGAGCAAAACAATTTCAAACTGTAATACTTTTATTTATTTTTTATTATTATCATCCTCACATAACTTTTGTTCCTCACACTGGTACATTGCAAAATCCAACAACAAACTTCCTCATAAAAATATTTGAACAGTTTCACAACCTAATTCTTTTGTGCATGTTTTCTTTGAGTCGCAAAGTTGTTAAAACGCACAGATTACAAAATGTCACGTCAAACTTGTTTTGCTTCAGATTCAGACTGCTATACGTCCACACCCTACAGATTCTTTTGCAATAGGTGTTTGTGGTTATTAAAGTATGCAATTGAGTAATAATATTAAATTCAATATGTAATATGTAGTAGATTTTATGTTAATATTAAAACAATGTAATATTCGAGAATGTCAATAAAATGATTAATTTTACGTGTGTCTCAATACTTGTTGTCACCACTGTATGTGCATTCAGTATATTCAGTGGTGTACATAGTTCAGTATATACAGTAGCATGTCCTGAAAAAAAGAACACAATAGTACCAATAAGAATTCAAGAACTACTTTCATTACCCTGTTAATTACACTACCTGTCAGTTGCAAACCCTCAGACACCAGATCTACCAATGTCAGTTAGTTAGTTCCGCTAGTCGCAGAAGGATAGGTTGTTGGTGGATAGGTGTGTCACACCTGTGCTTATAGTTCTGGCTTTGCACAAAACTGATGATGTCACCAATCAGTTCTCGATAAAGAGTTGTGCTAATTAGAATCAGTTTCTTTTTGCTAATGAATGGAAAAAAAAACATGTAGCAGGTATTGAAATTTTGTATTTAAACTGTTACATTGAAAAATACAACAACAAATCTAATCACAAAAATATTTGAACAGTTTGACAACTCCGTATTTCTTTTGTGCATGTTTTCATTATGTCGCAATGGTGTTAATAACCACAAATTACGAAACGTCATGTCAAATTTGTTTTGCTTATCAGACTGTATTCAGTGGCTAACAAAACACTATAGTGTACATTCATATCCACCAGAATTTTCACAATAGATAATAAACACCCTTCAGTTGTGTTTGTGGTTATTTAAGTATGAAATGTATTATTAATATTAAAATTAAAATTTTCTATTCATAAATTTCTTTGCAAATTTTAGAATGTCATCAAAACATTGAATTTCACTTATGTCTCAATTATTTTGGTCACCAAGGTATATGCATGTAGTATATAGGTTACTACAACTACTAATTAAAAATCAACATAATAATAAATCTTCTCAAAAGCAGATCTGTCGGGAAGGAGTTGCAGTTGTCCAATCTCAAAATAACTAGGAACCGAACGAGCACCTGAGTGGTCTACTGTATATGGAGAGAAATAGAAGTTTAACATAAGCATTTCAGCTTAGCAACGTTATGAGAAAAGGTCAGTTGTCCAGGGTTACCTCAAGGTTGTAGGCAGTGAGTGAAGGTGTAATCAGATAGTTGTCCAGGGAAATCATAAGATCCGATCCTGATGCGGGGGGGGCGGGGGGGGAGGGGTGATTGAATCACCTGGGATGAACAGCAGTTCAGTTTTGCTGAGATTAAATTTCAGTTGATGAGCTGCCATCAAGTTGAGATGTCCACCAGACATATGAGACCCGAGTGGAAACATGAGTGTCTGAGGGAGGAAAGGAGAGAATGAGTTAAGTGTCATTTGCATAACAATGTTATCAGGAGTCATATCAACTAGACTTTTTTCTATTTCAATAGAAACATTTCACTACTCGTCCAAGTAACCTCTTCAGATAAGAAGGAACAAGAAATAAGTCCAGTTTAAATGACTCAACTTCTGCATAACCTCACTTGACATAACGTTGATATGAAAAGCAAGAATATGAGATCGTTTATAGTGGGAGAAGAGTCTCAATACTTTTGCCTCATCACTTTTGGTCACACGTACAGTAGTAGCCTTCGCATTTAGTGCATAAGGTACTACTACTAAAAAGAATTAAGTCAATATGGGGATTTTGTAACTTTTATAAGGCTGTGAGTTTAGTTGACAAACAACTTGACTTATGACCACATGGTACTGTAGTTGTGTTACATCCAAAGGTATATGCATTGTTGTGACATTTATCAGTAAATTTCTGTTGAATTATATCATAGCCACATATGAAGTCACATCTCAAAGCAGAGCTGTTGCAACGAAAAGAAAGTAAATACCTTTGCAGCCAAATATTTAAAATAGATTATATATGTATATATATATATATATATATTATAAATGTTTCTGATCATCAAACACATTTAACTATTAGTCAAAGATAACACAAGTAAACACAAAATGCAGTTTTTAAATGAGGGGTTTTATTATTTAGGGAGAAAAAAAATCCAAACCTACATGACCCTGTGTGAAAAAGTAATTGCCCCCTGAACCTAATAACTGGTTGGGCCACCCTTAGCAGCAATAACTGCAATCAAGCGTTTGCGATAACTTGCAACGAGTCTTTTACAGCGCTCTGGAGGAATTTTGGCCCACTCATCTTTGCAGAATTGTTGTAATTCAGCTTTATTTGAGGGTTTTCTAGCATGAACCGCCTTTTTAAGGTCATGCCACAACATCTCAATAGGATTCAGGTCAGGACTTTGACTAGGCCACTCCAAAGTCTTCATTTTGTTTTTCTTCAGCCATTCAGAGGTGGATTTGCTGGTGTGTTTTGGGTCATTGTCCTGCTGCAGCACCCAAGATCGCTTCAGCTTGAGTTGATGAACAGATGGCCGGACATTCTCCTTCAGGATTTTTTGGTAGACAGTAGAATTCATGGTTCCATCTATCACAGCAAGCCTTCCAGGTCCTGAAGCAGCAAAACAACCCCAGACCATCACACTACCACCACCATATTTTACTGTTGGTATGATGTTCTTTTTCTGAAATGCTGTGTTACTTTTACGCCAGATGTAACAGGACACGCACCTTCCAAAAAGTTCAACTTTTGTCTCGTCGGTCCACAAGGTATTTTCCCAAAAGTCTTGGCAATCATTGAGATGTTTTTTAGCAAAATTGAAACGAGCCTTAATGTTCTTTTTGCTTAAAAGTGGTTTGCGCCTTGGAAATCTGCCATGCAGGCCGTTTTTGCCCAGTCTCTTTCTTATGGTGGAGTCGTGAACACTGACCTTAATTGAGGCAAGTGAGGCCTGCAGTTCTTTAGATGTTGTCCTGGGGTCTTTTGTGGCCTCTCGGATGAGTTGTCTCTGCGCTCTTGGGGTAATTTTGGTCGGCCGGCCACTCCTGGGAAGGTTCACCACTGTTCCATGTTTTTGCCATTTGTGGATAATGGCTCTCACTGTGGTTCGCTGGAGTCCCAAAGCTTTAGAAATGGCTTTATAACCTTTACCAGACTGATAGATCTCAATTACTTTTGTTCTCATTTGTTCCTGAATTTCTTTGGATCTTGGCATAATGTCTAGCTTTTGAGGTGCTTTTGGTCTACTTCTCTGTGTCAGGTAGCTCCTATTTAAGTGATTTCTTGATTGAAACAGGTGTGGCAGTAATCAGGCCTGGGGGTGACTACAGAAATTGAACTCAGGTGTGATAAACCACAGTTAAGTTTTTTTTTAACAAGGGGGGCAATCACTTTTTCACACAGGGCCATGTAGATTTGGAGTTTTTTTCTCCCTTAATAACGTAAACCTTCATTTAAAAACTGTATTTTGTGATCAATTATGTTATCTTTGACTAATAGTTAACGGTTTTTGATGAGCAGAAACATTTAAGTGTGACAAACATGCAAAAGAATAAGAAATCAGGAAGGGGGCAAATAGTTTTTCACACCACTGTATATAAAATATGTACTTGTGTTGGAGGGAAAATCATTTAGATTTACATAATAAATGTAGTTGAATTCAACATCGGAATGCCATCTCCAGTCATTTCTTTGACTTATTGCATTATAGAAGTCATCAGTCATCTTTACTGAGTATCATTAATAGGTGAATACAAGCGTCTACTATCTATGACATGTTTGGGAGGTTGATTGCGTCCCAGGCATTGTAGATATATCTGGTATTTGGACTTTCTTTTTCTAATTCTAATTTCTACCATACTGATGAAGATGTGCACTATGCTGCTTCTGCACGTGCTACACAGCTGGAGGGGTTGAAGGTCACATGTTCACACTGAAATGGCAGCGATTTATTGGTCGACTAAATTTAATGACAGTATTTGTCTGCTTTGAGTTTTGTCCAAGAATCTGCCAGAAGCTCTTGTGAAACGCAAGTCTGTAGTGAGAGATGGGCAGTGTGTGGCCTATCACGGAAGAAGAGTCCAGCAGTGAACTTATGTGCTTAAGGAGATGTATTATTCTCCTGGGGCTTGCTGGGGTGATATGGGTCACCAATTGTCTCTGCAACATTAGAGAGATGACAGGAGTCGGAAAGAATGGAAGCGGTATCTTGAGTTCCTGTCCATAACACTGCATGCTAAAGTTTCATGGTAGCCAACATAAAAAACTAAGCATGCAGCATTAACAGCATTAACAAAGCAAATATAGGCACTAAAGCATCTTTTCTCATAACCTGGAGACATTTGGGAGCATTTGGCCAAAACACATTATTGGTGCAGATTTTTCTTTTTTTTATACATATAATCCAGAAAATGTGTGTGCCGGAGAAACTACTTCTGCAGCTCATACAACATGGAAGTGACCAATCTTGCTTCCTTAAAAAAAAGAAAAATATAGGTTGCTAACTTGGAGAGACGATTTTATATGTGCCCCAAAAATTGTGCGTTATAGTTTCCCGCTTCAAACAATAATCATTTAAAATGCACATTATTCATATTTCTTTATGATTATTAATGCTAAAAGAGCTGTAAGCTTCTAGAAGCTGATGGCATGTTAAAATAAAATGCTTTACAACCGACATGTTAAAGCATTTTATTTAAAAGAAAGTTGCTTAAATTGTTGTTTTGGTAAAAGCTTAAAAAGCAAAACAAAACTGTAGTGTCCATAACCATGTCAAATTCATGTTGCAAAATCTCAACAATTTTGGATTTTAGAATAAAACACTTTTTCAGGTTTATGTCTTTTCATGTGAAATCTAAATTGGAAAGTTAAGATCATTTAAAGATTTAAGTTAAAAAAAAGTTATGGACACTATAGACATAAAAAGACATGAAACTGTATTTAACAAATGGATTTGTTTTTATCTGATGAAAATATAAATGTGCACGCATATTTACAGAAAACAAAGCATGGTTCTGGAGATAAGAAGCACTTTTCTTTTCTTCCAAGAAGGTTGAGGAAGTTTGTGCCATAAAATGAGCAAAATGAGAGTAGAAAGCATTTTTTTTTTTTTAAAGTTTGTGTGATTATGAGAGCTGTCTGTCATTCAGTTCATCAAACTATAAAGCAGTGTTCTCTACGACACTACAGCAATTCTCACCCTTGATGCATCTTGTGGTGTTTTCCCGGCCCACCTGGCTCAACTTGTCAACTCCTAAGCAATTCCTTCATGAAATTAAGAAGGAGGCGGCAGTAAAACACTCACACGTGTTCTGTAAAAGCACTCCACGAGGAGCACTGCAGAAACACTGCTGTTAAAGATTTAGTTAATTCTAAAGCAACCAATGAGGGGTAATCATGCTTTAAATGTCTAAATCCGAGTCCCTCGTAAGACCTGAGCGCATACACTATTGGCCAAGCACATATTGGTGCTGATTTATTTATTTTTTGTTACACATAAAATACAGAAACTGTGTGCGTCTAAGATGCTACTTCTGAATTTTATGCAACATGGAAATGTCTAATCTTTTAGTGTCTAAAACTTTAAAGTTGCTAACTTCAGCCGTTTTGCAGAGACAGAGTTATTCTGTCTCGCTTCAAACAATAATCATTTAAAATGCA
The DNA here is from genome assembly GCA_030522415.1 of Channallabes apus. Taxonomy (NCBI): domain Eukaryota; kingdom Metazoa; phylum Chordata; class Actinopteri; order Siluriformes; family Clariidae; genus Channallabes; species Channallabes apus. The sequence continues at coordinate 29,287,986 of CM060114.1, forward strand.
AATTATTCATCTTTCTTCATGTGTATTGGTACTAAAATTGGTACTAATAAAAGCCTCTAGAAGCATATGACCTGTAAAAAAATGTTGCTTAAATTAAAGCAATCTGTGCAAAAATAAGGATTTTTCCATAGAAAAATCTGTAGTGTCTGTAACCATGTCAAATTCATGTTGCAATAAAACACTTTTTTTCAGGTTCATTTCTTTTTATGTGGAATATACATTGGCCAAGTTCCATCTAAATGACAAATTAGATTTGTGAATTTTTTTATTTAAAAAAAGTAACGGACACTATAGACATAATAGCAAATGTTTTTCTTTTTATCTGATGAAAATATAAATGTATATGCATATTTATAAAAAAAAAAAAAAACAAGGATGGATTGGATGGAGATAATTCACCTAGGTGAGACATCAATACCATGTTTTGGCTGTACCTAGAGTTTGTTGTGACATATACTGAAACCCACAGAATACAGAAGCAATTGTACAGTACTTTGCAGGTGCTTATTTGGAAGGTTTACAACATAACAGCGAACACAGTCCAGGTTACTGTAGTTGTGTGAGCGCTTGGATGCATAGAGGTATTGCTTTACTCTGCAATACACAATGCAGTATTGTGACAGTATAATTATGTCTGGTATTTTGTGTGTGTGCGTGCATGCACTCTTTTGTAAGTGTTTCTGTGTGCTGACGGGGGGATGTCCTCCAGTAGAATGTAGAAATGTAACGGGAGTGGAAAGCTCATTAGCTCTGTTCTTGAAAACATTTCATCCGACTCAGCAGTAACAAGAGTACAAACTTTCTCTGTTATTTTTCAATTAAGTTTTAACGTGCAACACATTAACGAACATGTGACTACCTCTGCGGACCAGACACTTGGCTGTTTCTCTTACTGGAGTGTTATCGCATATTGTTTCTTCTCCTCTCTCGGCCTATTTCATAGAGTACACCAGCCCAAGGCTGCACCTGTAACTCAGACTAAACAGCATTAACAGAGGTGTGTGTGTACACTGCTTTTATTTCACACACATACAGAGCAAGAGAGAGAGATTATTAGGGGCATCAAACATTATTTGACAGAATGAGATAAAATAGTAAGAGATAAATAGGGAGAGCATATGGGAGCTCAAACTAACTGTCTGACAGTCACAAGAAAAACTAAATCTTTATTACACACATATATACAGTATATATATATATGTGTGTAATGTTAAGGCACCCCTGGAGCCTAGAGGATCAAGGGCCTTGCTCAAGGGCTGAAAGATCAATGAAATTAAAAAAAATTCCCACCTCAGGTCTGTGTGCATGGAGTTTCCACGTTCTCCACATGCCTGGTGGGTTTCCTCCCACAGTCCGAAGACACATGCAGATTTGCCATTCCCAAATTGTCTATAGTGTGAGAATGTGAGTGTTTATATGCCCTGCGATGGTCCAGGGTACCCCGCCTCATGCCCGAAGTCTCCTGGGACAGAATAGACACCAGGACCCCCTTGACCCTGCTGTCTACACCGCTTTACCCTACTATACAGAGTAAAGTGGTATAGACGATGAGTGAGTTTTAGCATTAATTCTGAAAATAGTTTGCCATACTTGGTTGGTAGTTTTTTTCATTCTTTCTTGTCACTCAATTAAATTAAGAAAGTCTTGTCATTGGTTCATCAGAATACTACAGTCAGCCGAAACATGGTATTGGTGTTAAAAAGTGTCTCACCTTGATGTACGTAGTGTCCATAACTTTTTTGCATTGCAATTATTCAATTATATAATTTGTATAATAATTCATGCTTTTTATCTCCCAATCCATGCTTAATTTTTTGTGAATATGCATGCACATTTATATATTTTTATCAAATAAAAAAGAAGCACAGTTGCTAAATTGAATTTCATGCCCTTTTATGTAGTGTCCGTAACTTTTTTCAATTCTAATTTTTCAATGATCTTAACTGTCATTTAGATGAAACTTGGCCAATTTAGATTTCACATGAAAAGACATAAACCTGAAAAAGTGTACTATTCTAAAATGCAAAATTGATAAGATATTGCAACATGAATTTGACACAGTTACGAACTTTACAGATTTTTTGTGGGGGAAAAAAATCATTATTTTTGCACAGAATGCTTCAATATGAGCAGCAAATTTTACAGGTCCTATGCTTCTTGAAGATTACACAAATTTTAGTATCAGTATAAAAATGAAAAATTTGCATTTTAAATGATTGTTGTTTGAATTTAGGGCACATATAATATAATCTCTGAAAACGGCTGAGGAAATTTTAAGGAACCATGTTGCACACACCTCAGAAGTAGTTTCTTTGGCATACACATTTTCTCATTTTCTGTGTGTGTATATATATATATATATATATATATATATATGACATAAAAGAAAAAGACACTTAAATCAGCACCAATACTGAGTGTGATTCATAAATTTATGATATAATGATACTCGCTGCGACAGGCAGAGGGCGCCATTACAACTTTGTGAATAGAGCAAACCCATGAATGGCTGCAGGATGCAATGGGAGGCTTGAGACTTTATTTATGAAAGAGTGGCACAAAGCCCAGGACAAGCGTGGCGAGCACTGGAGCAAGGTGGGGGGTGGGGGGGGTGAGTTATTCACAAATGTCTAACACTCATTTGTCATGGACATAATACAGTCTGAGATCTGAGAAATCATTCTTTTCATTCTCATTTTTTTTTGTGTGTGTGTGTGTGGGGGGGGGGGGGGGTGGTGATGCTCTCTCGTGTCTTGTAAGTCTATTTAGGAGATAACTCTAAAATAACAGTGGGAAAGGATAGTTATAGGAAACTGGTATCCTGGTTCACATGCCCAAAAAAAGGCATGACTGCGTCCAAAAGCACATAGTTTCAGACTAATTAGTAGGCTAGGTCTGAAGCTATATACTCCTGTTTAACACTCCTGCTATTTTAGGGGCATTATCGAATAGAGCAGTGTGCATGATGGGGGAAAAACGAATTATTCCGTTACAGATCACGTGTAGAGATCCGGTCTCCCGGCACGCGCACGGGCGCACGCACGCACGCACGCACACCTGTACGTGGCGACAGACACATCCACACACACGATGACGAATACGATGTGATATGATATGATTACACCCTATTTTTCCGACTATGGTAGACCGGCTCCGAATAAGGAGACCGCTGTTGACGGTGGTAAGTGTAAGACTTGCGGCTCAGTTTGCGCGGACCTCCTTACACAGCCTCGTGCTATTTCAGCCAGGTAGACGTATAGTAGCTGTGAAGTATGACTTCAAGTGGTGTTTTTTATTTCATGTATTATTTTAACACTAGAGTGATGCATGATAATTACGGGCAGTGGTGAAGTCTGAGAGGGTGATTACAGTCATTGCATTCAACAAGTTGCATCAAAAGAAAAAGGGCACCTATTACATACTGTATATATGTATATAAAGAGTCAGTCAAAAACGTATACACACTTAAGGAAAAGAGAAATAGTATGATGTATATAATATTATATTAATATAAATAATATTCTATATATATAACGTATAGCAATGTATTGAGTGAGTATTAAATATTTATATTTTCTTTACCTGACGTGTGTATACATATATGACTCATGTATATACAGTATATATATATATATATATATATATAGAGAGAGAGAGAAACAATTAAGTTGGGAGAGAATGTAATGGTCTCTTATGAGGAAACACACCCATATATATATATATATATATATTATATAGTATAGTATGCATGTCCAGCCTATATATAGATACGTTGTACATAATCGACTTCCAGTATAAAAGGCTCAAAGGGATTATATACTGTATACGTGTACACGTATATATATATATATATATTGTATATGTAGCCTATCTTCACGAACATGGTAGACTTTCAATAAAATATTTTCATTACATTTTCATTCATTTTTTATTCCATTTCATCTAATTCCAACATAAAAGTTGCCTTATGCCGCACTGCACATCCTTTGACACGTTCATACAAAAGGAAAGCCCACGTGACCACGCCCACCGCGATGCTGCCCAATCACAAAGCGTCTCAACTCCTTTCAAGGGTTTGTGCTCCCGCTTGACCGACAGTTGAAACCCCTCGAGCGCACCGCTATAACCTCTCTCCGGCGTTTTTTTTTTTTGCGTCTCCGGCTCATATATATATATTTATATATATATCCAGTTACATATACATATATCTATATATATATTTGTATGAAAATTTAAATGAAAATACGCTGATGGTGAAGACTACTGGGAACACAGCTCGATTCTGAAGTTCTTGTTTGTTTGTGTTTTTGTTTTGTGTTTTTTTTCCCTGTTATCCAACAGCAGACGGTAAAAACCTACCCGGGGATATTAGGAGTTTTTTTTCCCTTTTCATTTTTTTGCGCTGTGATTTTCCTGATCCAGCACACAGCTCAGCAAAGTTACATCACTTTACCCACACGCGAAATCTGACAGGTCCAAGTCATGGGATTATTCTCTTTCTGTGATGTGGATTGTACAGGCGTTTGATCAGAAGAAGCGCAGTGCGCGTCGGGACCATGTGAGCGGATTCGCGTCGTGGCTTCTGACGTTCCTGGATATTTTGAAAAGCATCGGCAACAGTTGAACCTTTCATTTATTCCCCGCGATCCCCCTTTATTCTCTTTCCATCAGGTGTCTTCGTCTCGTGGGACCAAAATGGGACTGTGGTTCTCCTGATTCCTCCCCCCTTCTTCCCACATCTTCATCCATGTCTGCCCTGATTTCTGAGACTCTCTCTGATGCTTTTGTACAACTTCGCCTATCGTACGATAGGATTTTAATCCGACTTTCACGTTGCGCCATGTCCATCATGAACTTGGCCGTGCGCTTGTTGCAGTTGTTTTGCGTCACGCTTCTTTATTTCTCAGCTGTCAAGGTAAGTTCTGCGCTCAAACACTGGGTACTTTTTATATATATGTATTTATATATCGTGCGTTTTGTGATCACACGCACAAGTCGCGCGTTTGACAAGGACGTCCTTGTCACTGAGGTCATTGACCGCGTTGTGCTTTGCGCCTCCCCTAATGGGTAGATCCTGATCCAAATGCGCTCTGCTTATTCTGATCACGCGTTTCCTTAGCGATAACGATCGAGCTTGGATGGTAATTACTACCAGCTTGTATATGTGTGTGTGTGTGTGTGTCTGAAAGGGAGAGTGCGCGTTTCGTGAAGGCCTCGTCAGAGCCACCTTGGTTAATATTAAAGGCGCAGTGTGCTTATGGAGCTGTGCCAGTCCAGACTAAACTCACGGTGCGTTTTTGGCTCTATTGGCTAAAATGCTGAAATTATTAACATAACGAAAAAAAACCCTCCTAATGTTCAAATCATTAACAACTACAAATACATCTTTCACGTGCACGTGTCCAGGTGATCAGTGCAGTGGTGATCTCGTGACTCTAAACTTTTTTTTTTTAAATGAGCTGTTACAGTAGCACCTTGAGCAAGTGTGCACATGCTTCACTTTGATAACCTACTGAAGAAATGGAAAACAAACCATTAAGACAGATTTATCACTCAGCAGACCGGTCAGTGTTTTAAATAAGATCTCATTAACTACACAACAGTGAATTCAAGAATAACCGGTTTATATTGATTTCAGTGTTTCACCAGTGATCTACTGTACTAATCAATGATCTAGTGATCAGAGCAATTACATAAAGCATTAAACATTTGCAGACGCTCTTATCCAGAGCTGGTTACAAAACTGCTTTGAAGTTTTGAATTGCATAGATCCTTACACTAAGTTACTATCTAAGTACCACTGATCAAACTTATCACTAGTGGTCTAGTAATCAGAACTAATCTACTAGTCATGTTTTATAAGAAGTACTAATAGAAAAAGCATAAATGTGTTCCCTATAAAGTACCAAGATGAATAGTTGCACTGGCCCCAGCATAGTCCCCTGAGGCGAATACAGTATCTGCAGTGTTAATTCAAGCCCAACTGGACACAACGGAACTTGATTCATCATTGTAGTTGTCCAGCACCGGGGGGTATCAATTCACCACTTGGGACCGATCTGCTCATTTTAAAACATTTGGTAGACCTCAGGCATGTTTTAGAGGTTTCACCGGTACAGTATCGAATTAATAATCTACTCAGTATTCTGTAATATTAATAGAATCAGCTCCGTCCCACCAGTAAGCCACTTATTTGTTGTAGTTTAAGATACTCAGAGAGTCTATGTTTGTTTTAACAGTTTGAGATGTGAAAACTGTATTATTTTGCAAGTCAAAGCATGGTGGAACATGACACCGAGTCCTAAGTGGGAGTGTTTGACAAACAGATCATTGTTTAGCCATTGGGAATGTAAAACAAAGTATGCACCCTATCAATAGCAGCTACAGTATTGCATTAGATTTATACAACTGCGACCGCTTGACAGCGTGAGAAACGTGACTCCAAACCAGTCTGACATCCGCTTCAGAATCCCGTCCTATCCCGTGTAACGAATCGTGTTCTAAACACACTTTTAATGCTATGGTACATCATGTGAGGCTGACAATGGACATTGTCAGGCTGTCTACGTCGTATGAATTTGCATACAGGACAACTTGAATTCGCAAGCCAGCTATTATGCAAGCTCTCATGGAAAGGAGTTCTGTAAAAGCTGTGCAGTACATAGTCTGTACCTGTGTGTTTTCATGGATCAGTGTGCATTTCATGTTTCAACTGGATCTGCCAAATTACTGTAGATTATTGGGTTTTTTTTTTATACCACATTTTGGCAGATTTTGGCATTATCATGTATAAAGCAAAACGTTAAAAAAAAATTATCTAATTAGTTCCTGAGGGTTTTTGTTGCTGAGTTTGACAAGGTTCACCTTTAATGCCATTTAATATATGATTTCTCAGGTGAACATCCTCCAAGTATACTATAGGGTTTGGTTTATCTTTCTTTGGCAGCAATCCTAAAATGACATCACTGCGGGAACTGACATGCAATGAGTGACAGAGGTTGCATCAAGCAGTTTTATTTGCTTAACAGTACCAGAAGCCAAACCTTTTTTTTCCCCCAATCAAATTAGTAGGTCAGGTAGTAGATGCATGACAGGAAGCAGGATTTACGAAAGATAAGTAGGGCATCCTACTTATTATTGAAACCACAAAGAGAGTAAATCCCGTCTATTAAAAGAGTGCGAGTTGAAACGAAACCTTGTGATTATTGCTGCATTGATTTATTTCTTTTCCATGAATGCACAGTAATATCGGTGATAAATTTGAGTTCTGACATTCTGACTATACTGATTTCTTTTTCCCCACAGAGTGCCTATATCCCCAAAGAGAATGGAGGAAGCACAAATGAGGGTAAGTTGTTTAAACAATAAAACACAATAATTCTTCCTTAAGCAATAATGTTTTATTGCACATGCCTACTGTACTACTGTAGAGAGCGCCCTCTACTGGATAAATATACAACACCTTCTTTTATACTCATTCTCACACTATATTGAACAGTATATAAATACACAAAACACATTCTTATCCTATACAGTATAACAGTGGACCAAAGAGAAGCATGTGGTCCGGTTTATCGTCTCAACACTCAAACATTAACCTGTAACATTAACCTGCTGAATTGTGATGGAACATTGAGTCGTATCTGATAAAAAAGACATGATCGTCTTTGTCCCCAGTCAGATTTATATATCAGATTACGTTTATCATGTACACAGATCCTTACGTAGAGTGACAGATTGATGTCTGTGTAATGAAAGTCAGGATATTCAGCATTGACACTTTATACATCAAAAGGGAGCAGTTTACATGATACAGTGTCAACAATATGCTTACATAATACTTCTAAACAAATTACAGTGTACTTTTTTCTTTTATACAGGAGAAATGTAATACATTATTGCAATAACATAGAACTTGAAACCTAAAGCTCACATCCATGACAGGATTTAAATAAATACCTCACTGGTAATACAGTATTATAATTTATAATTAGAGACTCACAGACCATTCCGTTATATCAGCCATTCACACTAATGTCTACTTTCAAATGTTCTCGTACAGGTTGATTTACAATATTTGGATTTGTTTCCCTCTGCAGTCGTGCCCTTTACCGAAGTCTACAATAAGTCAATGTGCCGGCCGCGGGAGGTGCTGGTGGAGGTTCATCAAGAGTATCCCGAGGACATCGATCACATCTTCATTCCGTCGTGTGTGGTGCTCATGCGCTGTGCCGGCTGCTGCAATGACGAGATGTTGGAGTGCACACCCACAGTCACACGCAACATCACCATGGAGGTCAGAAAGCAACTCAATGAAAAATCTTAGGAAGAATCTTATACTGTAACTGATTGAATTTTTTTTTTTTTGCGCCAGCTTGGCTCCTTCTCACTTTATGCTTGATTTCTGATGTGTTTTGTGGTGTACCAAGGGTTAATATTTTGACCAGAAGTATGCCGTTTCCCTTTTTTTAAATTAGCTTAAGAATTAATATATACTTAAGGAATATAATACAAGAAGGAGTGCTGTTATACTGAATATAATCACAAGTACAGTACAACTCAAGTAACGAAAATACATCACAGCCGTGCTGATAATCACTACAACAGCACAACCTTGAGTGTGATATTGCTTTTATACACATATACTATTTATAATCATTTATTATATTTTGTTTCATTTGCTCTGCTAAAAGATATCCTTCCACAACCATCAGAACTGGCGACTCGACAGTTAGTGTAATTAACAGAGGTGAACGTAGTTTTAAATTCTTACCGCTATTATGGAGCCATATTGAGGAGAATAAACCATAGAGGTGGTGGACAGTCCTATGAGACTTTCTTTATATTTCCCACTTTTTCCGCTTTGGAATATCAGCTAAATTAGGGGTTCATGGGTGTAATCGCAAATAGCGTTAAATAGAAAGCTAGTGCACTGTGTAGAGTGAACAATCCCTTGTCCCACACACCAAGTAGTGCCCTTGATTAAAGAGGGGTTAAAAAGGGATTTGAGATTCAGCCATGCGTTAGAAACTGGTAGCTCATTTTATTCCTGAACAGAACAACACTTACAGTTCAATAACCTGCACAAGAATGTCATAAATCAGATGATGGCTATAAAAATAACTACACATCTGAAAATGCCTGTACTCACTCAGGGAAATAAGATAATGAAAATAACCAAAGCTGATATGAATCTGTTTGAAAGGGGACATATTCTGCCACGTGAGCAGTAAAGATGGTGATTATAGAGGCAAAAATTACAAAGCAAACCCGCTCAATCTAACCACAAAGTTTGCGGTCACTAGTCACTACTGGAACTTTGACTGGAAATGGGTGACTAGATGAAAGTGGAGCAAAACCTCAAGGACGGCTTAGCGTAAAGTAACGTTGGATATGCAGAAAAAGAACATATTAGCCAATGTTAGGTATTGTCATAGGTCTGTGAGGATGTGGGGCTGTTTTTTTTTTCTTCTTTAAAAGCCCCAAAACCCCTTTAAGGATATATACGTAGCAGTATAGGCTTATTGAGTTAGACAGTGGTTTTGTCTCTAGTTGTCTCTGCCAAGAAGCTAAAGCTGGGTAGTGGTTGGAACTTCCAGTAAGTACAAAATAATACACAGGGGCAATTTGGAAGGACTTAGACGCAATTACGAAGGAGACATCGTCTTGTTTAAGATGACATAATGTTATCAGATGTGATTTCTTGCTGAAAGTGCTTCTGTGGCTGGTTTTGAATGCTGGTTTTGAGAGGCAGCTGCTCTCTCTTCAGTCCTGTGGACCGTACCGACCAACCTTCACCCATGCTGGTGACCGACAGTATCGATTGTTAGAGCACCTGTGACACAGAGTGATAAATATGGTTAAACATTTCAGAGCTATTATGCCCTATATCACAACTCGTGGATGGAATGCCTCTAGTCACAAACTTATTGTTCATTAAGCTGTTAAACTCCAGTGGGAATATCACCTCAAAGTTAAGACTTAAATTCAATGCTCATTTATACCCAAATCCAGTAAATGGTCTTGGCTTTCCTTTTTTTTTAGGGACGACCAAAAGTCATTGAACAAACGAACATAACCATGGATTAAATTGACCTTTTTAACATTTTCATTTGAATGCTTGAAATTTGAAACCCATAGAAATCAGCAGAAGCTGGCTTTCTTCCTCAAGTTCATGCTTGCTCTTGGTTGTTGTCTTCTGCAGAAGAACACAGATTCAGTTCAGGTTATTGGCCGCTTCACTTATTTGTCCTTGTTTTTATGGTGATTTTCCTTCTTCACCCTGTCTCCATCCACCACCACAGTTATTTTCAGCGATGTTCATTGACTTTTGAGCTCACCAGTGCATTCTTTTTTAAAGAATGAACTGATCGGTTAATTTTCCATGACCATGGCTATTTCTGTGATGAGTTTCTTTCAGAGGTATTGACAGCATTGGTCACTCTTCACAAAAGATCAGTTTTAGACTGCTTATCTACCAGCCTGTAAGTTTTGATGCATCTCTCCACATCAAGCCAGAGTCCCACTGACATCACTAAACTGTTGTATTCCCTTTTTGTGATGCTTTTCCAGACTTTAGCCTCTTTCTCAGGAGGTGAAATGCTACTGAACTGAGTGAAACTCTAGCGAATAACCTGGCCCGTTTTCATTTTTCCCTCTGATTAAGTCTAATTTTGTTTTGGCAGTTTGCTTTATGCTGTTGCCTTGTTGAATGATTTCCGTTAGACCGGGTGCATTTTCCTGTAAATCTTCAGATTGAATGTTTCCATAGACATCTCATTCTGCTCATTCTGTTCATTCTGCTGCTACCATTATGAGCTCCATCATCAATAAAGATAAGTGAGCTCTCTAGAAGAAGCCATGCAAGCCTGGGCTATGACATTACCTCCACTGTGATTGAGCAATGAACTTGTATGTTTTGGTTTATAAGCAGATCCTTTCTTTCTTCACACTTTGGTCTTTTTATTTTCATTCTGTTGAATTTCTTTGTGAATTCCATGAGGAGGTTGTTGATGATGACACTGGTTCTTCTTGACATTTTTTACAAAGTTTCTGTCATCAACTGCTTGGCCAGCCTGTTCAGTTCTTCCTGTGCTTGGTGGGTTTCCTCTGTGTACTCCGGTTTCTTCCAACATTCCAAAAACATGCACATTAAGTTAATTGCCGTTCTTAAATTGCCTAACGTGTGTATGGGTGTGTACCCTGCGATGGATTGGCACCCTGTCCGGGGTGTTCCCCGCATAGTGCTCTGGGATAGGATCCAGGCCCCCCACGATCCTGCATATAGGATGAAGCGGTATAGACGATGAGTGAGTGAGTTTTCCTGAACTTAAGTCAAGTTAAGACAAGATGCTGAGGATGGAGCATGTCCACAGTACTGAATGCAGACGTACCAATCATTCATAACGTTTTTAAACCGTTGCCTTAACCAATAATTACCAAAAGTAATTATTCATGGAGTTAAATGTACTGTACGTGTGACATGTCCCTACTGTAAAATCACTATCAGTACACTACATGTACTACTGCACAAGCATGAGCATTATGTTGCAGTTGCTCTTGACAGACCTTGCTATTCACTTGTAAGTAATTGTAAATGAAAACGCATAGCCGTGTTACAACTGGATAAAGTACTTGAGAGGATTAAAGTACACTAAACTATAGGGTTCATCATCAAGTTGCACTGAATCAAGAATAGATTTACGTACACAGGAAGATATATACATGAAATCTTTTTTTTTTTTTTAAAGAGCGAAGATGTGATATCGGTCCATGAGATCTGCTCCACCTGTATAGAACCATACACGATTCGTTGTCTCGAATATCAGGATACAAAATACCTGTGAGATGAGCTTTGTTTGTGTATTGTGTATCGCAGTGTTCCGTTTATGAGCTCTACCCCTTCTTACACACTCAGCAGCAACATCAAAGGTAGTAGCATGCAAAGCATGAAATTCTCAAACAGGAAGTTAACTGTTTTGAGGCATGCTTAGTTTATAGTTAAAACTTTTATGCAAAAATGAAGGAGGCACACGTGCGAATCATAAAACCCACAGCTTTGTTTAATTTAGCCTGAGTCAACATGGAAAAAACAATACAGCTTAAAGCACGACCTATTATTACACTACTGTTCAACTTTCACACCATCCAGATTTCAGAGCAGATTTATAGTGACAGTTACCGTAAACTGCATTATGTATTATATATTTGTGCATTATGGCTTCTGCTGGTTAGACCACAGTCTGAAGTGCAGAATAAAAATCAATATCTGACGTGTCTCAAAACTATTCCCCAAACATGCTGTGTGTTTTGCTGCCAGTGGTGTAACCAGAAACAAATTTTTGAAGGATGAGTGAAATTGAAATCATACCAAATGAAATCACAATTATTCTCTTCCATCTGTACAAATAAATTGCAAAGTGTGTTGCGCTGTACACATTATATTAAAAAATAATATTTTATTTTCGTAAATACTAATTTGCCTACGTTTGTGTTAAGATCATCTTGTGAAGCTTTGTTTGGCAGGTTTTAGTGCTTCATTTTGAACCTACATATTTACACACAGCAGTCATTAATGGTACATGACACATGCATGCACCACACCCTAATTTACCCTCATAAACTAAAAATCAAGCAAGTTAAACTATAACCCTTACGATTACATGCAGTCCAGCCAGATCAAAGTTTATTACTGCATACACTATACTGTATGGACAAAAGTATTTTGCCAAACGTATTAATTTTTGAATTCAGGCGTTTCAAGTCAACCAGCCCCCTTATCCTCAGTGAAGGACAATCTTAATGCTTCAGCATACCAAGACATCTTGGACAATGCTATGCTTCCATCTTTGTGGCAACAGTTAGCGGAAGGCCCTTTTTGTATTCCAATACGACTGTGCCCCGAAGCACAAAGCAACTATAAAGACATGATTTGATGAAGAACTTGACTGGCCCTAACATAGAGCCCTGACCTCATTGAGCACCTTTGGGATGATCTGGAGCAGAGATTGTGAGCCAGACCTTCTTGCCCAACATCAGTGCCTGACCAAAAGCCTCCAAAATCTTGTGGACAGCCTTCCAAGAAGAGTGGAAGATGTTTTAGCTGTGAAAGGGGGACCAGCTTTATATTGAAGTATATGTATTTGAATACAATTTCATTGCAGGTTTGACCAATAACTTGTGTTTGTATAGTGTAAATCCTAAGAATGAAAGTGATGAAGACAAAAAAACTGTCAGTCAAGTTTGCATACTTTTTATAATTTGGTGCTTTGTCTGTCCTGACATTTTGCTGCAGAAATCTGGTACTTTATTTTTGTTTAAATTTTCGTGAATCCTTACTTTTTGGTCAAAATGTTCATTTTGGTGCACCACTACCATTTACGGTAAATTGTTACTTTTAAAAAAAACAAAAACAAAGTAACACTTTATCTGAAGAGTAATTGCTAGGACTATAATGTTACAGCTTATTGTCTGGGTCGTTCAAAACAATATATCCAAGACTTGGCAATGCATCAAAAAATGCTTTATGTAATATATTACATGAGGTTTGATAAACATTGAAATGTATTCAGGCTCACACTCCTTGCTTCCTCTTTATCATAAATCAGAAGAGGCCATGAGGATTTAAAAAAAGAAAACATGCTTTTCCTATGTATATTTCTTTCCACAACCAAATCTGCTTTGCTAGCATATTAGACTTGGAATATTCCCCTAAACCATTAGGGCCTAGTGTATGGGAGCATTTCTACTTCAATTCAACAATTTACTGTAACAGTGGTCATTGTTGCAAAGCAGCTTTACAGAATCCAAAGAAAATCTACTTCCCCGTAAGATATACTGTAACTCTGACAGTGAATAAGTGGTGGAGCAACACATTACAGTGTGAAATACAACAATTTTTACATTCTTATTATAACAATACAACATAATCATTATCAGTGAAAAATATACTTATAGACAAAGAAAAAAACTGCACAAATTTAATTTTGTTATTTATATAATAAATAAGTTTAATTTTGCCCAAACATCTACATGTCCATCAACACCAGAAATTCAAAACTTTCGGCTTAAGAGATCATGGAAATTCTGAGGTCGACAGTATAAAGTTGGCGTGTTCAACATCCATGTTTACAAAGTCAATAATGAGTCAATGAGGCTCTGTTATCGATCACAAACTTTACAATGCAGGCAGGATCTTATGTATGATTTCCCAAATGACGACATCGAATTAGTCTTGTCTTGTCTTGGCATTGTCACTCTTCACCTTCCAGACCTAGGGCGAGTTGTGTTGACGTTTACTTGCATTGCCCTAAGTTGAAGCATTCTGATGGTCCCTTTCTCTGCTAGCATTTTTTTAAGCAGCATGATAGTATGAAGAAGAAATGCACAATCAGAACGTTTTCCTTACGTTTGAAACCAGGGCATATCAGCTGGACGTAATCATATGGAACATTTAGTGCACAGCGCTCCATAAGAAGAAGTGAGTTACTGTAGGTTGACCAGGATAAAGTAACGCTCTACTGAGCATGACAGTGATTTTACATTACCTATGTTGTCAATACAACAAGGTTATGAATTACATTTTAGATGTATGTGTGAGTATTTATAGTGCAACATTGCTTTTGTCCATGAGTATACTTTGCCCTACATAAGGGCTTGTTGTGAAGGCACTGACATGTCGTGTTTTTTGGAAAAATATTTCATAATAAAAAGTTGACAACATCCATGTTATAAGCCTTAGTATTAACACTCACTCACTTATTGATTATACCGCTTTATCCTGTATACAGGGTCAGATTGGCAGGAGAAAATTTAAATTGCTTCGAATGAAACAAGACAGTGTACCCATAATTCATAGCTTCATGAGCTACTGTGATACAAGACACACTTTTATTTTATTTTTTTCAAACAGAGCATCATTCAGTCATCAAATCTAAGCGAAACCATTTGCCAGTTGACAGGAAGAGTAAATGTACTTTCTTTTTGTTTTGTTTCTATGTAGGTGAACCTCGGTTTGTTTTATGTGGAAAAGTACAGTATACGTAGTGCTGTGAAAGGTCGATCCTCTGAGCATGTGATCATCCCATTCACTGACCTACTGCATTGCAATTTTTTGCTCCTCTGCACCACCAACACTTTAATTTAAGGGCATGTAAATTTTCTGTTCCTATAAGTAGTAGATCACTATAACTTGAAAGGAAAGGTTAGACACTTTATAGATCATTTCTTCTTGAATGACGTGATGGGGGGGGGGGGGGGGGGGGGGGAGAAAAAGTAAGGAAATATTTTGACCTAAATGATAGTCCTTCTCTGTTCTTTCGCTCCTGTAACACAGTTTTGTACCTCATAAGAACTTTCATCATCTGGCCATTTTTGGGACTAGTGTTACATAAATTCTGTAGTGTTGTGTATAAAATGCCTATACAGTAAATAACACTTTATAGGTACAGTTTAGTGTACTGTAGGTACTAAGTTTAGGTAAAATGGGTAATTGTACAAATTTTATAATAGATCGTATAATATATGGGTTCCTTCTAACCATCTAGGAATCTCTGCAGTCAAAGTAGGGACCGTGGAGGCCAATAGTGATCGTTGTATGTATTCCCATTTTTATGATCATGGTAAAACCTCCAGTCAACATTCACACGCAACCTGGAAATGCCAATTGGCCTAATTTGCATGAGAGGAAACCCACCAATCACGGGAGAACATGCAAACGCTATGCACATAGACCCAGTGGTGGGAATCGAACCCAGACCCTGGAGGTGCAAGGTGACAATGCTAACCACTACACCTCTATGCCGCCAATATTTGGGTTATTATTTGTATTTCAAGGACAAAAGTCTCATATAAGTGAAAGGTTGTTGACCTGTATGTACTGTATCATTTTGGTTGCCTCATGGTGTTCTGTTTTTCACTTTTTATTACAGGTACAAAAATTAAAACCTCTGCGCATCAAACGCAACTATCCAATGAGTTTTGCAGAACACATTGAATGTGAATGCAGGTACTTTTTTTTTTTAACAATCACATTAAATTGATTTTAAACTCTGCCGTATTCCAAAGCATTAACCATAAAGTTAACTGTCTGTCATTATCTTTTTTTTTTTTAGAGTAAAGAAAGAAATACTGGATAAGACAGAACAGTAAGTGCAAGCATTACCAAGTTACGATTGTATGTACTGTATATTTGGCAAGATTGTCTGTTATAAGTTTCCTTTTCTTCCCTTTCTTTTCCATTCTTTTTCATTCCTTGATTGACTATAATGTCAATTGTGTCTTTAGTTCTTCATACATTTCTCTACTTTAATGTTATATTCATTGTGTATTCATAGTGTGTGTGTGTGTGTGTGTGTGTGTTTGGTAATGTTCATCATTGTCAACATCATCA
Source organism: Channallabes apus (assembly GCA_030522415.1). Classification (NCBI taxonomy): domain Eukaryota; kingdom Metazoa; phylum Chordata; class Actinopteri; order Siluriformes; family Clariidae; genus Channallabes; species Channallabes apus. The sequence continues at coordinate 29,304,376 of CM060114.1, forward strand.
TCATCATCATCATCCATAGAGGTTAGCTTTAATTTGTTTAGTATAAGTCTTGTGTGACACTGTAGCTTATGGTTCAGTATTGAAGTGAGATGTATTAAACATAAATCAGTATTTTGAGCTCAGCTATCTCATGGGGTAAATGAGTTATTGGACTTCTAATACTTAGGTCAAGGAATTTATTGCATCATTTCTGTGTGTGTATGTGTGTGTGTTAATGTTAACACGGTAAAGGTGAAAGTGACCTGCAAGGTCAGTAACTTTTTTTATGATCTGAAGTAAAACGTTGATGGGGAGTTCATAGTCTCTGATATTTTTCGTGGTCTCAGATAAGAGTGAGCTTCTGAGAATAGCTTCTACACTTTACGATTTTCTTCTAAAGCACTGACCTGTCTTATCTCAGTGTTGGCCAGAGGAAAATCAACATCTACTTTGGTGTCCCTAAACTATTGGATGGTGGTGTCCTTTTTGAAGGTCAAGGAAAAGTGTGCTCTGTGTCTGAAATATCAAAGCGTTGTAGAGTGTTATATCTTGAAAGTCAAAGGTTGGACTGGAGAATGCTCTGACACATGTGAAATAACTTTGCACTAGGCAGGTGCCGATATACTGTAAGGTCATAAAACCTTCTGTGACATTTAACTGCACAATATTATGAAGGGATCCCTTAATCCCTTAATATTAAGGGATATCATTGCTATTCATATATCATGGGTTTCAATGCAAAATGAGATAAATGCCATTTTTGGACTTTCAGTCAATATGACAAATGATTTTCCTCAGGCTCTAGCCTGTATTCGATCTTTTGTTGGTTAATTCAGTACATTGAATCTTTATTGAATTTAATTTAGAATCAATTCACACTTTTTAAATTATTTAGGTAAACTTGCAAATTGATAAACACCTTAAAAACATACCACAACTTTATCAGAAATTACAAAATGCTTACATCTTCCTCAAACACTCGCATTGTCTGAGATGAAAAAACAAACAAGCAGAATTTTAATGCATATTAAATATTTTACATAAAGGATTCTAATAGTCTAATTCTAATAGTATTATAATAGTATTCTAATAGTATATATATCGATATTTGATGCAATTCAGACAATTATTATTGCTATCGAATTGAAAATCACAATCCTCGAAAATCTAATTTAATCCACAGTCTAGCCATGATTCACAGTTCTTTTAGGCAGACAAAGTTGTGTATAACATGAACTTATTGAACTTACGTGTTTTTAGCCCAAAGAATGACCCAAATGCATTTATTGACTTTTGAAGAATGTTGCATATAAATTGCATATGTTCATTTCAACAAATGCAATAGCAAGTTGATTTATTGATTTTGACAACATATTGGAGGTGGATTTACAGCATTTTGCAAAATTATTTAAAAAATTTTTTTGCCCAAAACAAATAGGACATACTATTTAGGCTTTTGTGACTATTGAAATCTTTGAGACCCAAATTATCTTTGTACACATTTTTTTCCCCACCAGTTTGTAATCTTTCTGTCTCCTGCGTTTTACAAAAACATGTTTTTGCAAGAATGAATTTATCTCATTTTGCAGTGAAACCTATAAAATATAACGTGGCTTCCAATGTAAATGTTGTCTTCCAAGGGTCCTCATGTTGAACAAGTTTGAAAATTACAATTTCAACTAGGATTTCTAGCGAATATTTCATGAGGGCAAAATTGCATTTGGATTTGAAGAACCTGACTAACTTTAAACCCAATTCAAAACCAATCTGAATTCACATCTTCTAAATTCAGTGTTTAAATGAAGACATTTAAGATTTGTCTCAAGTTTGAGTGAAAAATTATTTAGATTTACACCTAAAAAAGGTCTATACTGCAACAGTATGTTGGATTCAGATTGCTAAACATCTGAGACGTTTAAAGAGTCAGACCTGCACTTTTTTACACAACACTGTACAAACACAAATAGAACCTTTGAACTCTTAAAGACTGTTTTGTATTATAGCTTTTTTTGGTCAAAGTGTAAATGCAGTGTGAATATCATCTTGAATTTTGATTGACTGGCACTGGAATGCACCAAATATCACCAAGTTCTTGCATTAGAACTTTGCAAATAATAATAAAAAAATAATAATAATAATATACTATCATATAATTATGTATTAGGCACAAAATGAAGTTCATGCGACCAACTCATTTTAGACCAAAATAAGAGGTCAAAAAATGTGTCCAAAGCTATGCTGTTATTCTGAACAGAATTATCTTTACGTGATAACCGTGATCAATAACCACTGTAAGCATTCCTTTTATTTTTGAAGTAAACATCATAACATATAAAACATTGATCAGTACTTGCTCTACTGAACACAGATTAAGGTTGGGTCTGGAAAAGTCCTCACTCAGTTTCAATGCTACAGTCGTAGGGAATGTGAAAATCTTTTGAGTTATGTTGTTCATCTACTTATGCTATACATAAGAATAAAGTAGTTGCAAAATGTTGGGAAGTCTATAATGACTTTAATTAAAGTTTAATTATTAGTGATAAATGAATGTAGTTTGTTCATTAAACCAAACAGGTGTCACTTTTATTTCTTACTATATAGACGATAAATGGAACTATTCCCACTGTGTGTTATGTATTGTTCCATGTTCTGCTTTCATCCACCATGTCATCTATAATGCACATTTTAAAAATCTCATTCATTATGAGTCGTGCTGTGTTGTCTCTCCATTTATTTGTCCATTGTTACCAAAAATCAAAATCTTAGAAATGAAGTAAGCCGTCAATATAACATGCTGTACGCTAGCTGATGCTTCATTTGTTTTCATCTCCTCCACCCTGCCTTTTTTTTTCTCTCTGCATTGGCTGTTTGGCTTACCTGTTGCACCATTTGCCGCAATTCAGTTGTTCTACTTCGTTGTTGTTTGTTTTTTGTTCCTTTTTCCAGAAAACCCCGGAAAGAGAAGGGGAAAGGTCAAAAAGGAAAGCGAAAGAAAAACCGCGAGAAAACGCGGGATTTGTATGTTACCTCAGCCTTCTCCTCCACCCACCTGCACCTGAGTGTATTGCTCTTGGTCCTCAAATTATTTTGGGAGGAGATTTGTTGTCTCCTTTAATTAACCAAAATCACAATTAATTAGCATTAATTCACATCCTGCGAACTTGTACTCATTACGTGTTTAAAGAACCAAATTCAAACAGCAACCCCGATGCAATCCTCAGCCTAACCTTCATCACACTTACAGCGTGATTTGCTATTTAAGGGTGTCAATCTCAAGTTTCCACATCATGCAGGCAATTTTAATCCTTAAGGCAACAATTCAATATTTGACCTGAGTCTGACATTAAACAACATGGTTAATTTGTTTGTATTGGAATGATGGTACCCTAGAGAAGGACAAAATTATTTAACTGCAAAAAATTGCAGTTTATTATAATTAATATACATCTAGACTGGAATATAGAGTTTGTCAATAATTTAAGTTTTTTAATACTTTTGAGGTGATATATTGATAATGGCAAACCTCTTCTTAATTAGATCATGTGTACCACTATTTGCTGTTCACCTAGATGCATATGTTTTAATTCAGAATGTTACATTTAATAGTTATACATATTGCGCCCCTAATTGGCACAGTGGTAAAGTAGTCCATTCATCCGGAGATCACTAGTTCTAATCCTGGGTGATTCTGTAGTCTTCCGCAGCGAGGGGGGAGGGGGGGGGATGGCAGGTATTGGGGGAGCTGGAGAGAGCTGATTGGCTGAGCTCTCAGAAGGGTGGGACTTTGCACTCTTACATCACTCGCAGCTCCAAGCCAATCACGAGCATCTGAAGAAGAAGCACACAAGCAGAAGAAGCAGATAGCGCTGTCCTCTGAGAGTGTTAACGTTGCTCCCAACGGGGCAGGAGCGTGCAGTTCGAAAAGATGCGCCATGTGGCTTGGAGGAGACACGTGATAGTGGTAGTAGTGGCCTTGATGGGGGAGAGTCCTAATGGAAAAAAAAAAGTTAGACATATTGCAGTTTAAATAGTTTTTTATTCAATTGTGCAGTATTAAAAGTATTAAAGTACCAGACAAATCATGCCACTAATTTATTTACACATTAGCTTAAAATGTTTTAATGCCATTGGTTTGTCAAGTATTGAAAATCATTAATGATCCGTACCAACAAATGTAGAATTGTTGCCTCAACTTTAAACTAATGGTGTGAACCGATTCATACCATCCGATTATTACACCTCAAGGATGGATAGCATGATTTTGCAAGAAATTGGCTAAAGTGTGCTTTACTGACCAAAACCTAATTCAGTGCTACAGATCCTCAGTAAAATCCTCAGAAAATCCAGCTCTGTGATTCATTAAATAAAAAAGAAAACTGGGTGGGGACACGACACACAGTAATTGGGTGGCTCCCTGCTTTCTCCAGCTGCATGGCTTGCAAATAATGGTACTAATCGTTTAAAATCTTTGTTGGTATCTTGGTCATTGTTTTCTAATGGCTATTTGTTTATTGTCTTGAAAAAATGTGACTCCTGGTTTTGTCCTGTGTGCTACAGTATGTGAATGTTATCTTTATTATCGTTTCACCCACATCATTCTGTTGTTGAGATTGGATCAGAAGTGAGTTCTTTTTTTATTATTATTATTTTAATCCGGTTTCACCTCTATGATTTATGTAAACCACCAGTTTGGTCAGAGACATCACCGTGTGCTTACTTGGTTATAACTATGTGTGTCTTACAGTATGTTTTATGATGAAAGAGAGAGGAAATGCATTCTTGTTTTATTCTGTTAGATCGGAGTGTCCGTAGTAAAATTGTTATGGGGATATGGTTTAAATCGATGGCAGCGGTGATTGGGTTGATTAGCCATGAAACAATAGAAGAGCAGTAGAAGTGGTAAAAACCTGCATTTTGTGTACTATTTTTAATCACATGCCATGGAGTTCTGCTGTGCACATTACATCAAAATGTATATAATAACTAAATCCCCTGTAAGGAGTAGACCATTATAAGCATTTCTCATGTTTACTTACTGTCCGTAGCCCATGAGACACTCCTACTGACAACCAGATGTCAAGACTGTAACAGACTGTAAAGTCCTACAGTATAATACACACAGTATTGTGCAAAAAAACTTAAGGACCATACATTTGATTTCATATAAAATTTGTTTTAGACATTTTTTTTTTGTATTTGTATTATTATGTCATAAGGGAAAATTGTTTAAAAAATGTTATTAAAGAAAGTATCCTAAAAGGATCATCCATAGCATTACACAGATTATGCCTAATATCATGCAACACCCTTTGGACATGACTGCACAAGATTTCTGGGAATCTGTGCTGTGGTGTCTGCACAGGGAAGTTGGCATCAGATACATTGGGTGCTGTGGGTTGTGGTTTGGGATCTCCACAGTCAGACTTGTTGGTCAGCAGCCTTAGGCACTTTGCCTGTGTGCAGCAGCCTTTGGTGCTCTGGGTGTTCCTGTGCCTTTCTAACATGCCGAGCATTGACTTTTTCTTTACGTTTTGTGCTGCATTGACTTTTATGTGGGATTAGACCAGACACCTCAGCCTTTACTTCCCACAGGCATACATCATCTCGTCACCAGTTTACTGGTATATAATTGATAATGTTAATGTTATGGCTGGTCAGTGTATAAGGTTACAGTAGGTAATAAGAGGTAATAAGAGACACCGTCAAAGTGTGGAAAAAGAACAACGGCAACGTAATGAATATTCTTGAAGCAGCACGTGAGTCGTGTTTGTTTAAGAGAGTTGTTGCAGTTTTAAAGGCAAAGGGTGGACAAATTTTATGTATTTAAAAACTTTTCAATAGATGCACACATTCCCAATTGTCTTATAAAGTTAATTGATGATACTGGTTTTATAACCTATGGAATGTTTATATGCCAATATCAACAATCAAAATTGTAACTAAACATGTGATATTAACTGCAACATAAACAAGTCACACATGTTATTGAAGATACCTGTCTAATGTCATGTAGGTCCCCCTTGTGCCACCGAAACAGCTCTGAACCAATGACGCATGGACTGAACATGGACATGGCATCTGGAATGAAGACATTAGCAATTGTGAGGTGGGGCCTCCATCGATCAGACTTGTATGTCCAGGACATACAACAAATGCTCAAACAGATTGAGATTTGGAGTCTTTGGACACTTTGTCATATTATGAACATTTTTGCACTATGTAGGGTGCGTTATCCTTCTGAAATATGCCAGGGCATTATGGCATTGTGGTATACCGCTGAGTGAAAGCAGTGTATTTGGTTTGCAACAGTGTTTGGGTAGGTGGTACATATCTAAATAACATCCACATAAGGTTTCCCAGCAGAACATTGCCTAGAGCATCACACTGGCTCTGCCGTCTTGCCTTTGTGCCATCTGTTCCCCAGGTAAGTGAAGCCTTCCTGTAAAAGAAAACATAATTCATCCTACAAGGCCATCTTATTCCATTGCTCAATGGTCCAGTTGTGATGTATACAGTCCACTCTGTCCATTCTGACACCTTCCTATCAGAGTGAGCATTATAGAAGTTTCATCAATTTCTTCTACAATAGGGATCAGATCAGACAGGCTAGTTTTCATCAATAAGTTCCTTGGGTTCCCAAGACCCTGGTGCCTGTTTCCTACTTGTCCTCCCTTGGATCACTTTTGGTTGGTACAAACTAGTGCCAATTTTTCTTGCCTACACTACAATAACTTCAAGAAGACATTCACTTGCTGCTTTATACAACATTTAACATTTCTACAGGGGGGGGGGGGGAAACATTTTACTGAAACCAAACAAGAAATCTAAAATCAGCTCAACATTTCATGGAACCTCAGTTTGCAACTGCTATGTTTCTGCCAGCTTAAACAAACTGCACCAAGGAAAAAAATACACAAAGGCTAATTTCAAACTGGCTAAACTCCATCTCGCACCCTATCAAGTCCCCTGTGAGTTTATTCATTGGAATATTAATCAATCTTGATTCTGTATAGTTAAGCAACCAGTCAGTTTATCTTCCCACAACATAGTTCAGTAACTTTAAATGCTACGGTACAACTGCTGTAGACTGTATCTGAAAGATTTTGTACTTAAGTTTTTGAAGTGTGTAGAAACTCTTAAGCAGTCATCCATAAATATGAGGTGAAACAGAGAAAAAAATTCCCTTAGTTGTTCAACAACATGGGAGAAATCACAGAAAGCATTAGCGAAATGAGACAAAATTGTTTTGACTTTCATAAATTGGGCAATGGCTATAAAAATAGCTCTACGCCTGAAAATTCCCTTATTCACTTGGGACAATTAAGAAGATGAAGGGAGTAAAACCTTTAATGAACTTGCCTGGAACAGGTCACAAGTGTATTTTACCCCGATACACAGTGAGGAGATACAGTAGATGGTGGTTAGAGAGACAAAAATTCATCTAATGTCCATGGTTAGAGAACATTTGCTGGAGATGGTAAAATTTTGGGGTCACCAAGCCTCGTAATCTACCCAAAGACACAGCCAACAAACTGTTTGGAAGATGTTCCAGAATGACGACCAGGACACAAGTGAGAAGATCAAACTGTGAGATTGCATGAAAACGGGCTCTAACGGTATGGTACTTTAAATATCACCATAAACTCCATGAACTATCAAGGAATTTGAAATGAAAAAATCTGGCTTCATCAACCATGAAGCTTATGGTCACGGATCTTCCATCATGAATGTGTCCAAATGCATAGACATTTTGAATTGGTCCTTCCAGTCCCATGATGTAACCTGCAGTAAAAGCCTATAATGTGAGCTGATGACCAGGCAGAACCTAAGTTCTTGGAGAATCTGGAGAGACACTGAATTGAGTACTGGAATTCCTTGCTATATGTTTTCTGGTCTTATCAAGCATTATAGAAGACACAGTGCTGTTATGGTGCCAATGGCTTCCAGTCTCACACAGTATGATGCAGATCAATCCCTGCTGTCCGTTCCACCCAAATAAGGATGGGTTCCCTGTTGAGTCTGGTTCCTCTCAAGGTTTCTTCCTGTTACCATCTCAGGGAGTTTTTCCTTGCCACTGTCGCCGTCGTCCTTGGCTTGCTCATCAGGGACAGTCTTATCATTTTGATTCATACGTTCACATCTCATACAAACATAAATAATTCTTTTGATTGTGTAAAGCTGCTTTGCGACAATCGCATTCGAACACAGTATCAGTGATGGGTCATCAGTCCGGGGATGACCCCAAAGATAAAGATGTCTTCTTTTTTCATAGAAAGGGGCCTTGTCCATGATGTGAAGCATTTGCCATGAAACGACTTGACCTACGAGTGGTTTTCCTTCAGAGAGAGAGATGGGAGCAGTGTGATTTTAGGAAGTACATGGATACTTAAGTTGATTTCAGAACACATCAGTCTACTAGAATTGATGGTGGCCTGGCTGACTCAACCTGCTCTGACCTGTTGAGGCAATGGTGTAACAGTCAGAGACATAAACCACAAGATGGAAATGAGGTTTAAAAAAAGATATCTTACATGCTTGGTTTACCAACACAAGTCTCACTGAGACCATTTTGAGGTCTGTGGTGAGCAGTCTTCTGAACGACAAAACCCAGAGCACATCGGTCTTAAATGTTCTCAGATGGTAATTATTTTGAGAATGGTCAGTTTGAGCTTGTGAACCCAGTGTTCGCCATTTTCCAGGGACTGCTTTTCAATGTGAGAGACAATATGGAAACTATTTTGGGAGTGGATACAAGGGGGGAACTTCTGCAAGAACCTGGCATAGGAACCACCTCTTTGTGTCTGAGACTTACGGTATAAGAGCGGTCCAAGCAAATCCATACAGGATGTTTATCTGAAATGACGCACTTTTTGCTGGTGATCTCCTCAGGGGTGAGAGAACTGCATGCCCAGCGTGTGCTGTTGCCATGATGATTGATTTCAGTGTGGTCTTTTGACCCAGTGGACGGTGTTGACGGCTATTTCATTTTCCAAATATAACCAAGTGATTGACCTCAGAGCATTCTACAGAAGTCAATCTGCAGTGTGTTGTGCCCAATACACATGTTGACACAGCACTACTTAAACTGCGTGACAGTTATTTGTTCATCAGGCCAGTTATGCATCTAACAGAATGCAAAGGCCAGTGGTGCTTCCTTGTCTAAGCAGAGGTTGGCCTACTGTAATGACAGTGGTGAGTCATCACCAAGGCCTTAGAACATTCCATTCCTTACTAAGATGTTCCATTCAATTCTGTGAGGAGTGTTTCATCCTCATGGGCATTACTTTGAAAAGTGCCTCTCCAGGAGGTCTGCATTGCAGCACGGTCCTGTACCCCTCCAGAATCTTCAAATTTAACAAACTTCCAGTTGGATTGGTTCCTTGTGGCAGCAATTACCTACAGTCGATATTAGACATCATCACCTAGTGGTTGGACAAGGTGAAAAGGAAAGCTAGATGCATGTATACAGTTTACAATGAATATCACCTGGCAGGCTTATATACAGTATGAAACCATCCTTACCCAATATTACATCGCTATGGCATCCAGTGATGTTTTACTTTAATTATATTATATTAACAGAGCTGCCTATTTAGGAGCTTATTGTGTTTAACAATTATATATGACTAATCTCTAAAATATCAATGACAAAGAACGGAGTTCCATCCATCCATCCATCCATCCATCCATTTTCTTCCACTTATCCGAGGTCGGGTCGCGTGGGCAGCAGCTTCAGCAGGGATGCCCAGACTTCCCTCTCCCTGGCCACTTCTTCCAGCTGTTCCGGGGGGATCCCAAGGCGTTCCCAGGCCAGCCAAGAGACATAGTCCCTCCAGCGTGTCCTGGGTCTTCCCCGGGGGCGTGTCCGGAACACCTCATAAGGGAGGCGTCCAGGGGGCATCCTAAATAGATGCCCAAGCCACCTCATCTGGCTCCTCTCGATGCGGAGGAGCAGCGGCTCTACTCTGAGCCCCTCTCGGTTGACAGAGCTTCTCACCCTATCTCTAAGGGAGAGCCCAGACACCCTGCGGCGGAAACTCATTTCGGCCGCTTGTATTCGCGATCTTGTTCTTTCGGTCACTACCCACAGCTCATGACCATAGGTGAGGGTAGGAATGTAGATCGACCGGTAAATTGAGAGCTTTGCCTTTTGGCTCAGCTCCTTCTTCACCACGAAGAAGAGCAGAGTTGTTGATTATATTTAAAAATTTTAATTGGAATCACTGAAAAAAATAACCCACCACCAATTCTCTATCCCAAGACATCCCAGATAGCACATTAGGTAACTTTATACGCCCTCTCCTTCTTTCTCTAAACGAAAAATGGTGGAAATGCTCCCCCCCCCCCCCCCCATTTTTTGTTGTTGTTGTTGGTCTTTTAGTGTGCGTTATGCGGTGTTTATAAAGTCATACTTATATCTATAATGTGTTATCATCGTGAACCAGGTGACGGTCTGAGGCTGATTCATGTTAAATTATATACAATGAATTCAGTCCCAAAAAGGACTGAAAAACATTTTAAGTGAGACATTGTAAGTTGATTTTATGAGAAATCTTGGTGACAGTTTAATTGCTCAAAGAAATTTCAGTAAGAGTTTGTCATGCATAAAATGTCTCAAAAAAGAATACACATATACATGAATTGCATGTTCTAGGTTATATTTGGGGTGAGTTTTTAAGTAAGAGGTAAGTATGAGGCGGCACGGTGGTTTAGTGGCTTAGTGGTTAGCGCTGTCGCCTTGCTATCAGGGTCAGGGTTCGATTCCCGCCTGAAAGTTTGCACATCCTCCCCATGCTAGGAGGGTTTCCTCCAGTGCTCCGGTTTCCTTTCACAGTCTAAAAACATGTCGATTCGGCTAACTGACGTTCCCAAATTACCTATAGTGTGTGCCCTGCAATGGTTTTGCACCCTGTCCAGGGTGTACCACGGCTTGTGCCCTAAGTCTCCTGGGATAGGCTCCAGGCCCTCCGTGACCATGTATACTGGATGAAGAGGTATAGACAATGAGTGAGTGCGTGATTTATAGTATGTGTACTATTATGTTCTATATTTTATCTCTTCAGTAAGAAATAGTGGTAAAGATGTGCTAGTTTGATTTCAAGTCAAGTCAAGTAGGCTTTTATTGTCATTCCAACCATATACTGTACAGTTCAGTACACAGTGAAACATGCAACAACATAAAATAACAACACACTTTATGGGAACTAGCTAGCTAACTAAGAGATCTAATTAGCTGACTGGCTCAGATATGATATATTAATAGTAGTGGTACTGTTGTAGTAGTAATAGTAGTAGATGAGAAATTGCATGTTAGTAATTGTCCTATTTGCCCCCCGCAGAACTCTCTGTACTCTGCAGTTGTATTTATACATTTCTCTGTGAACATTTTGACCCGAACTGCATTACTTAATCGTAAAATGTGTTTTTTTATTTATTTATTTAGAAACAGGCAATGCTTATACAAAAGCTCTTAATCAATATGACACTTTTACATAAATCTTAAAATTCCCAGTGAGCCAGTAGCATAGGAATGAATGAATGAAAGATTCCAAAAGACACATACACACACACACACACACACACACACACACACACACACACACACACACACATGAGGCATGCGATACAGCTCATTGCATGCTATAAAAAAAATTTTTTTTTAAAGATGATGAATGTATCTGTGGCATCTATTTGCAAACTAGACCGAGAACATATTGAGCATATTGAAATTGCTGCTTATGATGTAGAGAAGTTTATAGGTTTAGGAGAATTCCAGATCGGATTTCCAGATTACAGATTGTGTGACGTTTTTCCGACAGTATGTAGCTGCAGTACGACACTGCATTGCATTTTAATGTGCAAAATTTAAATAAAACGGATCTGTTTTTATGTCCCTGATTTTAGCATAGATAGAGGTGGCATGTCCATTGTTAATGTGCATCTGGTGCTCAGGTTACTCTGGTTACATGTCTCACAACTCAGCAGGGCTTGCAGGTGCATGCCACGCTGAGCCTAACATCTCCCAATCCCCCTATGCATACTCAGGTGGGCTCCCATGGCTACAGGCTATAAGCATGAGAGAGGTTGTGCAACATAATCCAATACTTGTTGTCCTAATAATAATAAAAAAATAAAAAAAAACTAAACAAAGAAAACACAGTGTGTTGAGTGCCAGTCAGAATGTGCAACTGTTTGATTGATTGATTGATTGATTGAAAACATTTTATTCGGATGATTGCAATATGATTGAAATAATTGACTTCAATATTCTGTTATTTCTCGTCAGTACTCACTGTAAGCCATGCTGCAGTACATGTTCCGAGAGGAGAAAAAGGCTATTCATTCAGGACCCTGAAACGTGCCAGTGCACCTGCAAACACTCAGAAGCTGACTGCAAGCAAAGGCAGCTTGAACTCAACGAGAGGACTTGCAAGTGAGTATGCAGGATGCATTTCCAAATAAGCATGTTTTTGTTCATGTTATGATGTTCCATATCTAATCACATTTCATTCTCCCTCTGTCCTAGATGTGACAAGCCGAGGAGATGAACAGCCGATATAAATATATACGTGTGTGTATTTTTTTCTGAGAAACACTAATAATTAATAGCACCGCACTTTGAACCTTCATCTTAGATCTGTCAACCCTGGACTCTTGAAGCATTCCCCTCGACCGAGCAAGTGTGAGCGAGCAAGTCTTCCCCTTGTAAAATACACCGTCAAATGTGTACCTGCAAGTAAAGAGATGACCGACTGAAAAAGACGAGTAGAATTGCTGCTAACTTGCTGCCTAAGGTTCGGCCGTATCAGCGCTTTTGGCTGCAGAAAGCGAGGCAGTATCACTGGATTAGCCATGTTTGATTTTTCTTCTTCATCGTCATCGATAAACGACGGATATACAGACAATAAATAAGACAGAAATCGAACTGTGCGTGAAAGGATACCCGGAGTTTGTCACGAGAAGCCTATACACCGACAAACGACCCCAGATCTTGTTTTATCTGCTTTTATCATGGCATGCCACTTATTTCATACGGAAATCACTTTACTTAGAATCTATGACTTGACTTCATTCTCTACTGAACGACAGATGACTACTTGAGATTATTACTTATTATGGTCACTTGTATCTGTAAAAAAAAAAAAAGTGTGTATTTTTTTTTTCTTCTGTCATTCAGATTACAGTGAATCACAACACGGAGAACAAACACTACACAAGGTCATTTGAATGTTTATTAATATCCATTTTAGCATATGACCCCCATCAAGTCCATAATTTATATTTTTAGTATTCTTCCTGTTCATATTTAATTGGTTCTATTTATGTGCAGTGTTATATTCTGATCTCTTTCTAATAACTTTTTTTCTGTCAATCTCACAATTGAAAGAAAGTAAGTACATTCCCATAGATTATTGTTTGTTTGTTTTTGTTTTTTCTTCTTCTTTTTTTGTTTCGATTTGCCTCGAAAGTTTTTCTCTTCATATATAAGGGTTGTGCGGTTTCTAAAAAAAAAAAAAAGTTAGGTGTGTGTATGTGTGTGTGTGAGAAAGAGAGAGAAAGAGAGAGAGAGAGAGATACAGTATGCTATATGCGAGACAGAGAAATTAAATTAGACATGAGTTTGTTTTGAAATCTTCATACCTATAACACTAAAATATACCCTAAAAGAAATAGGCTACCAAACGCCTGCAACCTTTTTATTTAACTTTTGTCATGTAGAAGAGGCTGCCTGCATTTCATTTATTTACATTCTCAAGTTATTTATTTACTCCCTGTAAATATGTCTAGATTTAAGTTTCTTTTCTTGTGTTTGTGTAAAGTAGTAAAGTATATTTATTTTCAAATTATATTAAGTTTTTTTTCTATAAAATGCTTGAAAATCTTTGCTTTCCTCTGATCATTTCGATTTCTGATACATTCACATTAAAACGTACTTTATACTATATGGAAATAAACTAAACAGTAGTTTGAGGCAAATATTAACTTCAAGTTTAAAGGTGTCAAATGAGCTTTGACTAACGAGATGTTAGAATCACAGATCATAAACATACTAAGAAAACCAAGTATCATTCTAGATTATGATTAGATAACATCATAATGATTAACCATGAGCATGAGAGTAATATGTTGGTTTGGACGCTATGATGCGGGGGGAAAAAAGTTCTTTAAAGGTTTCCTTAAAAGGGTTTTGCTGTGAAGTTTTCTGATAGCAGATCAGTCTGTTAAGTCGGGCAGACACTGTGTGATATTTTTTGACCGTGCACATTGTTTTAAGTCACACTCTACATTTTAATGGGCTTCCCAGCGCAGCCTGAACCTGCCACACCCCTGCTTATGCTGTAGATTCAAGCAACAGGTCTCAATTATGTGAACATTTAAACGATTGAACAATTACAAAACACCTGAACGATTTCGTTTTCTATCAATTCCAACGACGTTCTAGTCATCTAAATATAGATATGGACTTAATGTTTAATGTTTGAGAAGTGGTCTGCCTCTTTTCCAGTAAGATCTTTGAAGTGATTTCACTTGGAATTGTGGCAAATTGGACCATGGACCAGTTGCACTCTGTAAGACATCCAAACTAAATGTATCTGGGAACAAGATCATTTATTGTTCATTATGATTATAATCATGTGCCGGGACTCTGCACACAAATTATGCCTGCTTAAAAATAATTGCCTTGGTGACTGAGTCAGTGCCAAAATCGTCCGAATCTATACACTGTCTGCCTGGTTTTTAAACGTAGAGTTAATAGTAAGTCTACACCAAACAGCCTTAACATTATAACCATAAAACTTAAAACCTTAAAACTATGCACAATATTGTGTAGGTTCCCCTCGTGCCTCCAAAACAGCCCTCTGAAAGTCTGCTGTGGTTTCTGGAACCAGGACGTTAGCAGTCGACCCTTTAAGTGCTGTAAGTTGCAAGGTGCGGCCTCCGTGGATGAGACTTGTTTGTCCAGCACAGCCCATGGAGACTCAATCGGACTGAGATCTGGTGAATTTGGAGGCCAAACCATCAATATGGAACTCTTTGCCTGCTAAAGCCCACATACAGCAAGCTGTGATGCACTGAGTGTTCTGATACCTTTCTATCACAGCCAGCAATTTGTGCCACATTATCTTTTCTGTTACATTACTCGGGTAATGTAATGGCGCTAATCATGGAGATTTACTGACAATTACTATATTTAATTGGAGAATTTAATCAAAAGTGATGAAATTATCCCTATTTTAAGTTATAATATAGTTTGAAATCCATGTAAAAGATGAAACACTTTGCCAGGAACTGGACCCACTGATCAACCACACGATGGAAAGAATAGTGAAGTAGGCAAAAATAAATTGCTAAGAGGTTCAGGCTTGGCTGTGGTTAAAGGTTTCAACAATATTAACACATTTCTTTTGTTGTTGTTGTTTTTTGCAATGGCCACCTCTGTATCTGGATTTAAATTCTACCTACGTATGGTCTGAACTGAAGATGACAGTCCAAAAATCGAATAATATATTTGAAACCCTGGTGTGTTTTTCTTTTTAGTTTATGTTGTTTAGGCGGGTCAGAAAAATTGCACTTGGGTATGGACCGAGACAGCTGGACCAAGTCTCTCTGAGGGAATTGGCCTCAACCTCTGCTTTCAACTAAATTCTAGTGCATTTCAGCTACAGTGAGAAAATACATTTGACCTGAATCAAGCCAGTTGCACAAAGTGAACCAAACATCTTGTGTATTTTGGGTTAAAAGTAGCATTTTCTTTCTGTATACAGTATACAGTACACGCTGCTAAACTGAGCCTTGAAATGTACAGTACTCTGAGCCAAAGGAAGCTGAAGAGCTGCAGAAATGTGATATGTTCTGGATCTTTGGACAGATAAATGAAAAAGCTTTGTAGATGATGCATACATGCATACACGTTTTATGCTAGTTATTATCTACATATCTAGTAATTTATTGAGTGTTGTTCCTGTGTTCTTAATGCTTGGGTATTTTTTGTGATTTCTCAATGCACTTGGCAAAAGTTATATGGCTTTGCATTGAATAAACTATTTTTGTTGGCCTATTCTCAGCCCTACAGTACATGCTTCTCAGCCAATTTTTTGTTTTGTTTTGTGGGTTTTTTTTTTTTTTTTTTGGTTTGTTGTGTGCATTGTGAAACTAAACCAAGAAGCAAATGACTGAAATGCTTTGGTTTTCTACTGATTCACACATGATGATAATGATCCACTGTGCTTTGGCGGAGTGGTTTGGGAGTCCTATAATAGCAGTGATGAAAGTAGTTTGAAATTCCTACCAGCACTATGTAGCCAAAGGGTGAGGAGAATAAACCATGGAGGTAGTGGACATCTTATACTGTAAATTTCTCTTTACTCATTCTCGTTTAGAAAAGCCTTAGCTAACTCACACTATTTCAGGTTGAATCCAAATAAAAAGGAAAGCCAGTGCACTATGTAGGGTGTATGATCCCTTATTCTACATACACTGTAAAAGAAGTGCCCTTGATCAGGGGTAAGAGGGAGGTTAGGGATTCACCCATGTGATAGAAGCTAGTTATATTTGTAGCTCATGTTCACCATGAACAAAGCGGTAAGGTCCATAAACCTGTCAGCACATTGGTGGAAGCTCACGTTTAAGTTAAGTAGCAATAACTAAAGATCGAAATAGCACAGATGGTTCAGAGGCAATTTGGAATGACTTGGAAGCAGTTACTAAGGAGACGAAGTGGTGATTAAGATTACATAATGTTATCAGATGTGTATGGTGTGTGTGTATACTGTATATATACTGTACGGTACAGGCCAAAAGTTTGGACACACCTTCTCATCTATCTGTCAATGTGTTTTCTTTATTTTCATGACCATTTACATTGGTACGTAGATTCTCACTGAAGGCATCAAAACTATGAATGAACACATGTGGAGTTTTGTACTTAACAAAAAAAAGGTCTCCACAGTCACCGGACCTGAACTCAATCGAGATGATTTGGGGTGAGCTGGACCCAAGGGCGTAGATTTGCTCTGGACATTGGTGGGGACCCACCAACCCCAACTCCGTCGGAATGCATGTTTTTTTTTTTTATATATATATGCTGCATAATGCAAAATCACTTTACATTAGCAATTCTTCGATTGATATAAATCCACTCGAAATGCAATTCATTACGTTAAATTAAGGAATAGTGGAATGTTAAAGGAATGTTTAATAACTGACAAAAAGATTTAATAAAGACTATTCTTTAGCCATAGTGCTGATAAACAGCATAGTTGTTTAGGTTCTGTCACCTGAGAAAACAGGATAAACACATGCCATTTAAACAGCAATCATTTTATTTAACTTTTTCTGAGTCTTAGTATGCAAATCTCGAATAAAATCATTAATGTTTGCCAAGTCAGTGAATTCATTTTAAAAACTATTTGCGCGAAGTGGATTTTCTATTGGTGAACTGTTAACAAAATTCTAGCCATGGCAATATTAGTATGTAGCTTATCAATTTCTTTCACAAGACAAATAGTCGTCATTAGACACCTGCCATGCGGAAGGCCCGGGTTCGATTCCAGCCAGTGCCCACACCCCAGCCACTGGATGCAGTGCCGGTCCCAAGCTCGGATAAAATGGGAGGGTTGCGTCAGGAAGGGCAATCGGCGTAAAACCTGTGCCAAGTTGTAGTGCGGACTGGATATTCCGCTGTGGCGACCCCTTGTCGGGAGCAGCCGAAAGACCAACAACAACAACAAGATTAGGAGAACTGACAGGGATCATATTTATACTTTTACGTTTAGCTGTTTAATCTGCTGTTAGTTTTAAGTCCGTATTCACAGACTATAACCTGCCCTGCTATAATGAATGTGCGTCAAAGCGGTAAAATACAAACCGGATTCCAAAAAAGTTGGGACACTAAACTAATTGTGAATAAAAACTGAATGCAATGATGTGGAGATGGCAAATGTCAATATTTTTATTCAGAATAGAACATAAATCACGGAACAAAAGTTTAAACTGAGAAAATGTATCATTTTAAGGGAAAAATATGGTGAATCAAAATGTCATAGTGTCAACAAATCCCAAAAAAGTTGGGACAAGGCCATTTTCACCACTGTGTGGCATCTCCCCTTCTTCTTACAACACTCAACAGACGTCTGGGGACCGAGGAGACCAGTTTCTCAAGTTTAGAAATAGGAATGCTCTCCCATTCTTGTCTAATACAGGCCTCTAACTGTTCAATCGTCTTGGGCCTTCTTTGTCGCACCTTCCTCTTTATGATGCGCCAAATGTTCTCTATAGGGGAAAGATCTGGACTGCAGACTGGCCACTTCAGTACCCGGATCCTTCTCCTACGCAGCCATGATGTTGTGATTGATGCAGAATGTGGTCTGGCATTGTCTTGTTGAAAAATGCAGGGTCTTCCCTGAAAGAGATGACGTCTGGAAGGGAGCATATGTTGTTCTAGAACCTGAATATATTTTTCTGCATTGATGGTGCCTTTCCAGACATGCAAGCTGCCCATGCCACACGCACTCATGCAACCCCATACCATCAGAGATGCAGGCTTCTGAACTGAGCGTCGATAACAACTTGGGTTGTCCTTGTCCTCTTTGGTCCGGATGACATGGCGTCCCACATTTCCAACAAGAACTTCGAATCGTGACTCGTCTGACAACAGAACAGTCTTCCATTTTGCCACACCATCCATCCATCCATCCATCTTCTTCCGCTTATCCGAGGTCGGGTCGCGGGGGCAGCAGCTTCAGAAGGGATGCCCAGACTTCCCTCTCCCTGGCCACTTCTTCCAGCTCTTCCGGGGGGATCCCAAGGCGTTCCCAGGCCAGCCGAGAGACATAGTCCCTCCAGCGTGTCCTGGGTCTTCCCCGGGGTCTCTTTCCGGTGGGGCGTGTCCGGAACACCTCACAAGGGAGGCGTCCAGGGGGCATCCTAAATAGATGCCCAAGCCACCTCATCTGGCTCCTCTCGATGCGGAGGAGCAGCGGCTCTACTCTGAGCCCCTCCCGGATGACTGAGCTTCTCACCCTATCTCTAAGGGAGAGCCCAGACACCCTGCGGAGGAAACCCATTTCGGCCGCTTGTATTCGCGATCTTGTTCTTTCGGTCACTACCCACAGCTCATGACCATAGGTGAGGGTAGGAACGTAGATCGACCGGTAAATTGAGAGCTTTGCCTTTTGACTCAGCTCCTTCTTCACCACGACGGACCGATACAGAGCCCGCATCACTGCAGACGCTGACCCGATCCGCCTGTCAATCTCCCGCTCCATTTTACCCTCACTCGTGAACAAGATCCCGAGATACTTAAACTCCTCCACTTGGGGCAGGATCTCACTCCCAACCCTGAGAGGGCACTCCACCCTTTTCCGGCTGAGGACCATGGCCTCAGATTTGGAGGTGCTGATTCTCATCCCAGCCGCTTCACACTCGGCTGCGAACCTATCCAGTGAGAGCTGTAGGTCACAGGGTGATGAGGCCAACAGAACAACGTCATCTGCAAAAAGCAGTGACCCAATCCTGAGCCCACCAAACTGTACCCCCTCAACGCCCTGGCTGCGCCTAGAAATCCTGTCCATAAAAATTATGAACAGGATCGGTGACAAAGGGCAGCCCTGTCGGAGTCCTACTCTCACCGGAAACAGGTCAGACTTACTACCGGCAATGCGGACCAAGCTCCGACACCGGTTGTACAGGGACCGGACAGCCCTTAACAGCCATTTTGCCACACTCCATTTTAAATGATCCCTGGCCCAATGAAAACGCCTGTGCTTGTGGATCTTGCTTAGAAATGGCTTCTTCTTTGCACTGTAGAGTTTCAGCTGGCGACGGCGGATGGCACGGTGGATTGTGTTCACTGACAATGGTTTCTGGAAGTATTCCTGAGCCCATTCTGTGATTTCCTTTACAGTAGCATTCCTGTTTGTGGTGCAGTGTCGTTTAAGGGCCCGGAGATCACGGGCATCCAGTATGGTTTTACACCCTTGACCCTTACGCACAGAGATTGTTCCAGATTCTCTGAATCTTCGGATGATATTATGCACAGTTGATGATGATAACTGCAAAGTCTTTGCAATTTTTCGCTGGGTAACACCTTTCTGATATTGCTCCACTATCTTTCTGCGTAACATTGTGGGAATTGGTGATCCTCTACCCATCTTGGCTTCTGAGAGACACTGCCACTCTGAGAAACTCTTTTTATACCCAATCATGTTGCCAATTAACCTAATTACTGTTAATTGGTCTTCCAGCTCTTCGTTATGCTCAAATTTACTTTTTCTAGCCTCTTATTGCTACTTGTCCCAACTTTTTTGGGATTTGTTGACACCGTGAAATTTGGAATCAACATATTTTTCCTTTAAAATGATACATTTTCTCGGATTAAACTTTTGATCTGTCATCTATGTTCTATTCTGAATAAAATATTGACATTTGCCATCTCCACATCATTGCATTCAGTTTTTATTCACAATTTGTTTAGTGTCCCAACTTTTTTGGAATCCGGTTTGTAAATAAAATTTAATTAAAAGCACTAGCATTAATGTTAACTGTTGTCGCTACTTTGATGGACTTTGATGGATTCACTAGCGAACTTGAGTACACCTTTCTATGGAAAAAAAAAAAGCTCATTATGTCCAGCTTTTTTTTTTTTTTTTTTTGCTGACATGGCGTCACGTGTATGTCACCCAACACACCTTCTTGCACGGAACAAAAATCCACTGCATTTGGCGCTGCTTGTATCTGAACGCAGCCATAGCCTCTCACATGATAGCAGGGAAAGGAACAGCCAATCAAAATGTTCATCTGTGTTTTGGGGGCGGGAGGACTCAAGGAGAGAATGTGATTTATCCTTTTCTGCCGTGTCTAGGTTAATGTTGACAGAACGATTTTTTTATTATTATTATTATTATTATTATTAAAGTGGATTAAATTATTGGTGGGGACATTTCAATGGTCGGAGGATATTGGTGGGGACACATCCCCTCCGTCCACCCTAAATCTACGCCCCTGGCTGGACCACAGAGTGAAGGCAAAGGGGACAACAAGTGCTAAACACCTCTGGGAACTCCTTCAAGACTGTTGGAAACCATTTCAGGTGACGACCTCTTGAAGCTCATCGAGAGAACGCCAAGAGTGTGCAAAGCAGTAATCAGAGCAAAGGGGGGATATTTTGAAGAAACTAGAATATAAAACATGTTTTCAGTTATTTCATCTTTTTTTCTTTTTTTTAACTTGGCAAATGAGCAAGGGCATGAAATACGGGCATTATTGATGGGTGGGTAATCGTCTCCCATGCTTGGTCTCAGTGCGTGTCACTTGTGTAGTCAACATCTGTGCATGCATATACAGTATTGTTTACTATAACACTGTGATCATGTGTGTGTGTGTGTGTAAAGCATTCTTTATTTTGTATTTTTGTGTGTGTGTGTGTGTGTGTGTGTGTGTGTGTGTGTGTGTGAGCATGTGCTTGTGGGAGTGAGAGTTTGTGTCGGCAAACTGGTGTGTGTGTGCGTGCGCGCGCGTGTGTGTATATATATACACGAGTGCTTTGATATACAAGCACGCTTCCGGAACTAATTATGCCCGCAATCCAAAGTTGAACTGTATGGATATATGTAACAGCTGCAAAGGACGAATGGTAAACAGAGGCAGACCTGCCAGGAGTGTGTTGCAGTAGTCCAGTCTTAAACCTACAGAGCAGAAATGCATGCTGGTTTTGTAATCATTGGAACAATTTGACCAAATCTTTGCCAATATTCTACAATAGCAGCACTTGTAAGATGGCTGTTGACTACAGTAGGCTTAAAATCAGCTTGTCAGCACTTAGCAGTGTTTAGATTGCAACAAGTTCTTTGAGTCCTCTTATTGTGGATTAGGGTCATGTTTGACATTATTGAACCACGTGAACTTTTTAACATCAGCTGCTTTTTCCCCACCTGTGCTATAAAATGTAATCCAAATGCTTTCCCTTCATTCGCAGGAAAAAAGTGCTGGCTGAAAGACAGACTCATTCTGGGGTTAAATACATGAGGAATGCTGTAACTGATTTAATCTAGGATTAGGGGAGGATTTTGTGGGAAGGTGATCTGTGCATTCTAACAGAGTGCTAATTTCTCCTCATCCACTTGTTACAATTTCACAATTAAAATAAAGTCAAAGTATTTTTAAGATAACCAATAGGCATGAATTGCTTGAATTGGGAGTTTTTGTTCTTCCATTAACTGGGAATTTTACTGTGGACTACAGAATCATTTCATGGGGTGGAATTGCTGCTTCTGAGTCTGTTGGTCTGTGGTTCTGTGTAGAAATTTGCATAATTTTAAAAACAAAACAATAAAAACTAATACTTGTGTCGGTATGGTGGATTAGTGGTTAGCATTGTCGCCTTGCCCCTCCAGGGTCCGGGCTCGATTCCCGCCTTGGGTCCGTGCTTGGTCCGTCTCTGTCTTGCTTAAAAGCTTGTGGTGCCTATCCCAGGCACTATACTTGATAAAAGTTAGGGGGAAAACAAATCTATTTTATGGTTGATACACACCAACAGGCAACACTGTTTGGATTTGCAGCTCGAAAAAGATAACCGTGCTGTGCTTTACATGAATATGAATTCATATTTGCATGCACAAAAATGTGCTTTCAGCAACAACCTTGATTAGAATCAAAAACGCAATTAAGGCTTTCTTTTGGAACAGCACAGCATGGTACTGCACAGTATTACAATATAACATGGTATCTAGTGTCTTATCGTCACTAGGAGACAGCATTCAAGCTTGTGCGTACACAAAACTTCCAATTAAAAAATAATCCTATTAACACTTCATAAAAGGAAATCACAGTTATCGGGATGTAACATTATGCATATTTCAACTGCACATGGCAAGACAATGACTAGCTTACTGTAATCACTATTGCGTATACACATGGCGTGTAGACACAGCAGTCAGTGAATGGTTGCACGATGGCTTAGTGGTTAGCACTATCGCCTTGCACCTCTAGCTCTTGGTCCAGGGTTTGATTCCCACGTCTGGCCTGTGTGTGTGTGTGGAGTTTGTTTGTTCTTCTTCTGCTTGATGGGTTTTCTCCCAAAGACAATGTGTGAATGTTGACCCGAGTAAATACAATAGTCACCATTGGCCTCCACAGTCCCTAGTTGGACTACAGAGGTTCATGGATGGACAGATGGAGCAAGCAGTTTTAATAAGCGGGAGGCTTGTAGTGGAACCACTGTGGTCTCAGGGGTTGCTGTCTGTCAATAGAAAATGGCTCACCGAACAGGTAGGAGGGCCCCTTATCAGAATTTTGCTTAGGGCTCCAGGAAGGTTAGGTCTGACACTGTGTAAACAACAGAGCCTTAAAATATATCAAATATTTGATGCTATTAATATCCATGTAGAGTTGTTCTGATGGGGCTTGTGGTGACATTTTTTGTGCAAAGCCGATTGACATTTACAGAAGCACAGTACGGTGACAAGACTCTTAGCTGCAGTAACATGAATGGTGAGTGATGCATAGGTTTTAAAGAAGGCTGTACAGCTGTGAATGGCGATCCCAGCCGAGGCGGCTCGGAGCCCACTGCAGTCGTTCCCATGAACATTCACCAAGTAAGACTTTGATCCTTGAACACTGATGGATACCTTGTCGCCAACTTGTGGAAGAGATGCATCCATCTGTGGGACGTTACAGAAACTTGTTTGTAAGTTATTGCCATATCCCCCATACAGTCCTGACCTCGCTCTAAGCCATTTCCACATATTTGGGTCATTAAAGAAGCTCTCGGGAGGCCAGCGTTTTCGACATGAAGCAGGCAGTCTCCGGTGTACGTTCTAGGATTAAACACTAGCCACATTTTTTGTTTGTTTGTGGTACAATAAGTCTGCTGAACTTTCCTTAATTTACAAATATGTTTTTACAAGCATTTAATTTATTTTGATGATACGTGCAAACATTAATTATCATGTTTTCTCTGTATCCACCCTTTTTATGGTACAATAAGAAAATGAGTTCTGGTAAGGATATTAGGTTATACTACTGTATACTGGACCTTGCCACAGCTTATCAACTATGCATATGTAAATGAGAAAGAGGAAGAGGGTAAGATTGAGCTATGCCACATGTTCCTTACAAGATAAGGCTATTAGCATTTTGATATTATAATCCCACTACATTGGATACCAATTTCCCCCCACCCAAATACTTATGGATACATTCCAGGGTTTCCCACGATCTCATAGATTGAAAAGATGGAAACGGAAGATTACATACAGTAGGATATCCTTCCTGCAGTGGTTGAAGACAATTCTGATGGACTCATGGATGACACATTATGTCATCACTTTGTTGTCTGGTTGGCTCTGCCACCTCATGGGAGAAGGCCAAATTCCAATGAGGCAAAAGTAAAAAAAAAAAAAATAATTCCTCTCATCTCATGCTCATCTCTTTTTTTCTTGACCCTATAAAAGGAAACTCTTTCAGACATGGTAACAGTACCTTCCTATGAACTGCTGTCCTGCTCTATAACAACCAACAAACCCTTTTAGCCTCAACCCAGACTATGATGTAATCCTGCTGTTTCATTACAGCTTCAGCTGATTCTTTCCACCCACATAAGACAAATTATTTGTCATTCTGCACACATCATCATACTTATTAGTATAAGGCGTAGTCATAGAGGGACAAAATGGAGCATTCAGTAATGCACCATGACAGAAAGGCAGCAAAGGCACCACGCACACAAAGTGTAACTGTGCAAATATGCCAAAGAAAAGTGAAAGACAAGTCTGTGCTGGAGTAGTTTTAAAAGCAAGCACATACTTATCATGTGATCGTCAAAGAAAGTTAAATTAGTCCCTTGATTGCTAAAGAACAATTAACTGGCAGACAAATACAGACCAATCCAAACACATCCGGGCAAGATGCCAGAGAGAATAAGGAACTGCAAAAAGTGCCCAAAGTTAAGCACATTAATACATATACAGTATACAATCATTTAAAATATGTTGTAAAAAATATAGAAACATACTAACCCAAAAATAGGGAAAAATTTACCTGGTGTGATTAACTAGCATAATGACAAATAAGACAAAAAGAGGAGGGAAAAGTACCATAGAAAAATACAGAGAAGAAAACCTCTAGGGGACTAGAAAGCACAGGGGCCTTTGATCTTGAAAGGCACAAGATTTAAAAAGATACCTGGGAATAGAACCTGTGATAGAGGTAACATTCAAACATTTATCAAGATCTGCAAAGGAAAAATCCATAGTAACGTCAAATGGACATGCAAAGAAAATCCTGGCTTCACTCACATTCATACACTTTACTCTTCATTATTTATAAAAAGCATCTAAAACTAGTTGACATTTACAGTACGGAATAATTCAAGAACAGTACGATGATGAGAAGCTTCGCTGCAGTAAGACCTTTAAAAAATTTTTAAGGAAGTCTGTAAGTCAGTGAATGATGATCATGTTCAAGGTGGCTCGGAGCCCATTGGAGTTGTTCAGCAAGTGGGGGAAAAAAAAAAAAAAAAAAAAAAAAACAGCCTGGTTTGATAAGACATTCTGTTTTTGTAGGACAACGTGCTGCATGAGGAACGTTCTCGATGCCTGAAGGCAGAGCAAGCACAATGTGCTCTAAACCAGTCGGTTGAAGAAGCGCACCACTCTCTCTTCTCACTGCAAGAGGGTAGTGCTGAGTTGGGTTGAAATGGGCTGAGACGGTACAGGGCAAGGCTCAGGGGAAGCAGGGACGGGCTCAGGAGACAATGCTAAGAGAAGCATCTCAGGGGTAACAAAAAGAATTTCAGTGCTAACACGGCCAAGGGGAAACCTTTAAGGGCTGTTAGGAAGCATTTCATGGCTAACAGGGATTAGCTCATGACTAGTATTGCAACAAGATTTAGCCATGTGCTAACAAGACAGGTTTCTGGACTAACATGGCTTGACACAAAAAAAGGACTTAGGTTACGAATTGGTGTAGGAGGTCTCCCTGTTGGCCTCCATCTGAAGTTGAGCCAGCTGGGCAGCGACGCGAGCTCCTTCATGCTGGAGCTCCCGCAAGGATTCCGCCTCGTGCTGTGCTGAGGGCACACTTCTGCAAATGTTTAGCTGAACGGTGAACTGTGCCATTTTATACTGGACTTTCAACAGTGCTCTGTCCCATCTGTCCTTGATCACCACCCAGTACAGGGTTTATCTTAACCTTAAACACAGTGCTCTGAAATGTTGCTCTCATCTTTGTGTATGGTGTAGTGAGGCACTTAACCCTGATACCTTTGGGTGTGTTCCAAATGGTTTATGGTAAATTGCAAACCTGCAAGGCCATGTTGCTTACTTTTCCACGTCTAGTCCTGACTCAAGGCTCTGTGCAAGATCATTCGCTCCTCTGTCATGTGCACTCTGCATCGTTGCTAGGTTGTAGCCGGATCAGAAGGTTGTAGTGTCAGCCTCCACCCATTTGCTACGCGTAAGGTTGCATTAGGTCATGGATTAAGGATGAACAGGAACAAAGGAACAAACAGATGCAAGACAAAGAACACAAGACAACTTGGAGCATAAATAGTGACTCTAATCAAGGATGTTAAACTTTGACATCTGTAAGAAATAAACATGGAGCATGAGGCATTGAGGCAAAATATCAAAATAAAAGTCCCCCCAAAAAGATACAAAAGAGCCCAAAATAGTCACTGGACTCCTTGCACCCTCTAGTGGATATTTCTGACACCTACAATTATGGCCACCAATGGTGGCCTCCACCATCTCACCATCACTTTAACTTAAAGTGTCACTAATTCTAGCTTCATCTCCTTCCATACTGTACCAAGCCTTATCGTTTATGCATGCTATTTTGTTTTTAATCTCTTTGTGTACCCTGCGTTCTGAATCATGTCTTTCCTTGCTTTGCCTATTTGTTGATTGCCTGACTATGGCTTGTATATACCTTTGATTTTGGGACCTTTGATACCTTTGGGATTTAATTGCCTGATGAAAAAATTAAACATCTTTCCTGCTTCTTTAACGGTCTCTGTCTAACAATTAGTCTTCAAAATGGTTTCACATGAAAACCCAGTTACTCCTTCCGAATGTTTTCTCACCCCTCCAACACACAGCGTGCTACCATAATTGGCTTTCTAATAGTTTTTGGAATGTGACTGTGGGTATTGACCTATTCAACTGCATTCCCTGGGGTGCAGTTGACATTTCAGTGTATTGCAAAGGTGTTCAGTGGGATTGACATCAATGCTCTGTGCAGACGACTTAAGACTATCCACTTTGGGCAAGCACGTTTTTTGGACCTCACTTTGTGCACAGGGGCATTGTCATGCAGTTTGGGCCTCTTAATCCTGATGAGAGTAAATTATAATACTATAGTATTAAAGTATTTCTTAACAACTGACAGCCTTTTGGCAACTGTTTGGAGAAAGCCCATGCTGTAGGTTGTGATGTTTATACTGTTTAACTTTGTTCTCACAGATGGTAGGTATTGGTCTCCACAGGGCACTGCAATTTTAGTTGTACCTTTGGTCTCAGTTCCATTCAATTCAATTAAATATTATTTATATAGCGCTTTTAACAATGGTACAGTAATTGTCTCAAAACAGCTTCACAAAAATGAAAAGAAAATTTATGGGAGTGTGTATGTGTGAGAAAAATGTGCCTAGATAATAATGAGATTGTCTCTGATGAGCAAGCCAAGGACGACGGTGACGGTGGCAAGGAAAAACTCCCTGAGATGGCAATAGGAAGAAACCTTGAGAGGAACCAGACTCAACAGGGAACCCATCCTCATCTGGGTGATAACGGATAGAAATTATATAACATCATGCGCCCGTTATGCAGCTGAAAGTTCAATATAACAGAAGTTATTTAAATTAACATGAAGTCTAGTTCAGCACAGGGACGAGTCAGCAGGTGCAGAAGGCCTGGATCACTGGGAGCACAGGAGCAGCATGTGTAGCTCCAAACTTCTTAGCTGCCTAACTCCTGAAGTGATATGTTTGAAGGTCTTGAAGATCTTGCCATGTGGTCTCAAAGTGAAACACATAAGTAATTAAGACTCTCCCTGTCTCTTTCTCTCCTTCATCAAGCAAAGAAAACAACTAAGGCGATTGGTGAAATGACTGGAATTGGTTTAAGACCTGTCCAAAACATTATTAAAACCTAGAACAATAGTGGTGACCTGTCAACAGTGGTGCACTTTGGAGCAACGGAAAAAAGGTGCTTGTGCTCTGATGAATCCAGACTGAGCCTATTCCAAGTGCATTAAACAATGCATCCATCATGCATAGTGGCCACTGTACAAGCCTCTGGTGGCAGTGTTACGATCTTCAGTTGGTCAGGTATAAGCTCAGCAACATTATGTGGCAATAAACTGAAGTCAGCTGATGACCTAAAAGTACTGAATGACTATATTATTCCAAAAATGGAATAATGTTTAATAATGTTTCTTCCCTGATGGCATGGCTATATTCCAGGACAACAATGCCATGATTCAGATTGTGGAAGAGTGAATGAGAATGTGGAATTTTCACACATGAATTGCCCACCACAGAGACTTGACCTAACCCTCCTTAAAAAGTGTTTGGGATGAGATAGAAAAGTCTTTAATAACTGGTTGGATTCTCCAGACATCAATACAAGATGTGTAATGACATTACGAATGCATGCCATACTCAAAGCTAAAAGTGTATACCTCTACCTAAAGACATAGAGTATACCTCTTTTTCTGGCCAGACACTGTACTGTATGTGAGGCTTTCAGTTACTTAAAACTTGAGACAGAAATCTACAATCAAACTATAGTATTTTATTGATATAGATGTTGTAACCAATCTATCGAAAAGCTTCTAGTAGAACAGTAGAACTATAACATTTGTCTTGGAACAGTTTTAAATAAATTAACTATTTGTCAGCAGTATACTGTAGCAATAGAAATTAAAACAATGAACCCAGGACAGAGCCTCATGGAATACTGTGGAACTGTTACCTTACAACAACAATAGTAACTAGTCTACTAGTTTTACTACAAAAACTGCACTTGGATTTAACAAGCAAGGACACACAGTACTGTCCAGAAGTCAATAGTAGGTCTTGCAACTTTAACCAGTGCTGTCTTAGTATGGGATGAAGCATAAATCCTGAACAAACAATGCATGAGATTCCTATGGCTCAGTATCAACCTTTCCATAAAAACGAGATAAAGGGTATGTTTGACATTGTCCTCTATTTTGAAAGCTGTAAGGGTCAAGGTTTTATTTTTTAAGTCTGTAAAATTATTTTAGTGTAGGGGATTGGGGTAAAATATTCAGATTCACCTACTGCTGATGTTTCTTTTTCTTCTCTTTTAATTACGTTACATATCAAATGATCTAATCTTAAATTCAAATTCTTAATTCATTCTTTTTCTTCTTCTTCTTCTTCTTCTTTTTCATTTTTGTCAAGGGAAAAAATTAAGCAACCATTGTAATCAAACAAAATGAATAAATTCTAGAGATTTCATGCGAGAGCAATATATTATTATAACAAGGCTGAAACAGGAGGCAAATGCATTTAAAATGTTTACTGAGCAAATATACTGAGGTGCTGTGAGTGCTGAGACACAGACATGTGAGCGCAGACCATTTCAGATCAGAGTGATTTATATGTATATATACAGTATTTATAGGAAATGTAAAATTTTCTGTGAAGGTTGTGACTGGTAGGCAGCTTGACGGTTAGCACAGTCTGTGTGCCTGGTGTTTACATTTTATCTTTATACTTGGGTTATTACGTACCTGGAAATCCAGGTTTTCTCCCATAGTCCAAAGACATGCAATGTACTGTACTGTAGGTTGCATGGCATTTCAAAATTGTCCAAATTGCCCAGAGGGTGTGATGGGGGTGTGAGTGTTCCCTGTGATGGGTTGCTGTCCTATCCAGGGTGTACTCTCCATTGTCCCCAAGTTTTATAGGATAAGTTCAAGGCACCATATGGTTGTGTCTGCCACTATGATTGGGTCCTGTTATATTCTGATTTCATAGATACAAATGCTGCTTTTTCTACCACAACAACTAGACTTGGAAAGTTAGATGGCAATAAGCTCTTCTGGTAATTATCTCCAAACCCATTCGGTCTTATTCTTGTCTTTTATTATAGTTATTTAATATTTTTTTGAAAGTATATTAAAGACCACAATTATAGTGGGTACATTAAAGCTTACTATAATTACAATTATGGATAATGTATTACATTGCTAAATGTGTAGTTCATAAAATGTTAATTATTTATCTCCTGTATATTTTATTTTTGTATAATTGGTTTACTTTAAGAGTTTATAAATTATAAACAGCAATTCACAGAGCCCTGGTAAGGTGCTTCCATTGCCCATTCCTCAACATCTCTTGTCAGTACTAGTACTGGCCCATATTATATACATTTTTTGTTTCCAATGCTACCTCCATCAATGGGACCCTTGAAGCTGCCCATAGATAACTAAAACAGACAGATAGACCGTTTGCTGACTGCCACCATGCTGCCCAACCTGTGTATAAACCAAGGGACTAGTTTGGCTCTCATTTGCACCATGTTGGAAACCAATAAATTGCTATTTGGGCTATTAAGAACTTTCCAATTAATAAGGAAATTAAGTAACATACAGTATAAGTAAGACACCTCCATCTAGTCCCTGGACCACCATTTATGGTTTGCCAGCCAACAGTCCACTACCCCTAGTCAAGGATCTAGACATGAAAGGGGAAAAAAGCGCCAGATAACTTTTAAGGACTCTTACTTTCAGACATGGGGGTAAGATAAATATTTGGTTAATTGAGACAGACATATTCTACAGGAAAGATGCTGCGTCTCATGTGACATGGCAGATGACAAGACCTCTCAATAGACACACCTGTGTACTGCTTCTTGTTAGTAGGCAGGGGTCAGAGCACAAGGTCAGCCATTTGACGAGGCCCCCTGAAGCAGACAGAGTTAAGGGCCTTGCTCAAGGGCCAAACAGCGGCAACCTGGCGGAGCTGGGGTTCGAACCGCCAATCTTCCAATCTGTAACTCAGAGCCTTAACACACTGAAACACCACTGCCCCTATCACATCTTTAAATAAAACCTGGTCTTTCATGAGATCAATGCAAGTACAACTTCTGCTCTTTACAGTGGTGTTACTAAGCCTTGCAATCTAGTGTTTTGTCTGTCAGGTTTATTTATGGTTCTGCCAACATGTTTGTTGGCTGTCTGACCCTTTGCCTGTCTCTTAATTTTAATAATTGCCTTGACATATTAGTTCATCTGCCATGGTTGGTCTTATAAAATCCCACACTTGCATCTGATTTTGCTCTTGTCTGACTCAGAGCTCTTAGTCTCTCCAAATAATTTATGGCCTATCCTGTTTTACCGAAACAATTTTGTAAAGAATTGACGTATGAACTCTACCAGTCAAACGTTTGGACACACCTTATATATATATATATATATATATATATATATATATATATATATATATATATATATATATAGCAGGGACACTGGGAAACGAATACTCCCCACTCCTTCAGAATATCCATCATTCTCTCAGTATCTTATGGGGTCGGGTTGCCAGCTGAATGCCTGATTGTATCTGAGCAGTAGAGGGTGAAGGACCTTCCTCAAGGGCCCAACAGTGGCAGTTTGACAGCGCTGGGGCTCGAACCAGGTACCCTCCGATCAACAGTGAAGAACCTGAACCACCAGGCTGCCCCTGCCCCTATATAAACTCACTGGAAACTTTATTAGATACACCTGTTCAACTGCAGGCTAAAACAAATATCTACTCAGCCATTTATAGGGCAGAAGCTCAAGGCATTTAAACACGTAATCATGGTCAAGTTAATCTGTTGAAGTTCACACTAAGCATCAGAATGGGGAAGAAAGGTGATTTAAGTGACTTTGGAATCCCATACCTGTGCATTGACCCCCGAGAACTGCAGAATGCACAACAGAGGGATAACATGGTGAATAGGAAATGAAACAGACTTTTATTGTCAACTCTTTGTGACATCCCTCTAGTCTTTCCTTTGATTAATGCTGCAAAAGCACAATAAGTCCATTGTGTGTTTAACCTGTTTAATAAGTTTGACGACAGAAAGAAAGAAATGTAGGAAATATGAAGTTCAGCTATAAACCTATATTTTGGCACAAACAGCATAGAATGCCACAAGAGATCCTTTTAAAGAAAGAAAGGAAGGAAAAAGAAAAAAAATAATGATTTAATCTTAAGGTGATTTGCTGCAGACTGTCCTGAATAGAGCTGAAAATAGGAATGCTCCTCATAAAATTGCATAAAGATTATAGATTATGCTATTGGTGGGTGTTAGAATATAACCTTGGAAATAGAGTGTACGGTTTTTCCATTTCTGTCTAGACTTCACAATCACAAGGCTTCTTACTTGATGTTGTTTTACAGACTCCTGAAACTCAACTCAAGTATCTGGCTTAAGTGGCTTAAAGGCTGAACAGAACAAAATGCTGAGCAGAGTGCAGAATGTGCAGTTACTGTATGCTGTGTGTCAAAGTACCAAAACAGAACGTCCCGATAAAAGTCACAGTGGATCTGATTTCTAGCACAGAAAAACTGGAACAGAAAGCATGTTGAGTGTCATTCGGTGATTTGCAGGCATTATACATTGGAGGAAATGTATTGTAATAAAAGTGTTATTAACTACAAAACAGTAACAGTAACAATAAAAAATTACCAACATCACTCATTCACTTGTTCCTATCTAATTATTTACTCAGTGAAAATAACATGTCTGTTAAACTACGTATGTTATTTTAAAAAAGTTCACATTAAACTTAGGTTATGTTGGCACGATGGTGTAGTGGTTAGCGCTGTGCCTTGCACCCCTAGGGTGGGACTGGTTGTGTCGAGTTTGCATGCTCTCCCCGTGTTTGGTGGGTTTCCTCTGGGTACTCTACAGGATAAGAGGTAGAGAAGATGAATGAATGAATGAATGAATGAGTGGTACGAGGACACTGAGAAGCTGCTTTTTTCCGAGCTCCACCATACTGACCAACTTTTAAACTTTTTCGTCCCCTTACGAAGAGTGTACATAAAACGGATAAGTATCTTATAATATATTTACTCGAAACGCGTGTTATATCGTTAAGTTTTAATTGTTTTGCAGCACACCGCTTTTAGCCGGCATTAGCATCGCTAATTAGCATTAGCATCGCTAGCCCGGCTATCACGTTTGTTTGTTTGTAAAGTTTGTTTTCGCTTCCTCACACCGATTATTTTCCGTGTTTAGACACCATGTCGGTTGTGATTCTGCCTCTGAGTGCAGGTGAGGAGACATTGGAGCTGCACTCGGTGGATTTGGAGGTGGAGGCCGTGGAGAAGCTGATCCGTGAGCTACAGGTGAAGCTGGCCCGGTTACAGCAGCGGAAAGCCACGCTGGAATCGACGCGGACCGACACTCACCTGTCCCAGGTAAATTCTCGGCATGAGAATTCTCCTACAACCTCAACCCCGCCTGTTTCTCTGCCCAGGTCCAAGGATGCATCCCGCCCAGTGTTCCTACACCCCGGCGCCGGGACATCACGGACCCTGGATACAGCAGCAGCGGAAGAAGCACGCCAAGCCCCGGGCGAGGACCTCTCCACCACCACCACTCGTCTTCGACATCTCGACCCAAAACCGCTTCGCTCCTCTCCGCGAGATGGCACACGACGTCCTGGTCATCGGAGACTCCATCGTTCGTCACGTGCGTGCTACCACGGCTAAAGGTAAGGTGCACACACGCTGTTTACCTGGTGCACGTGTTCTTGATGTTGCTTCACAGGTGCCTGCTGCCCTGAGGAGGAACATTGGAGCTGTGGTTCTTCATGCCGGCACGAACGACACCAGGCTGAGGCAGACGGAGATCCTAAAGAAGGACTTCAGGAGCCTGGTTGAGAAGGTCCGCAGCACATCACCCACGACAATGATCATCGTATCTGGACCGCTTCCCACATTTCAGCGAGGAATCGAGAAGTTCAGTAGATTATTTGCTTTTAATGAATGGTTACAATCTTGGTGTCAACAACAGAAATTACGCTTTGTTGATAACTGGAATGTTTTCTGGGAGCGTCCTAGGCTCTATCACACCGATGGCCTACACCCTAGCAGAGCTGGAGCAGCGGTCCTCTCTGACAACATCTCCAGAACACTACGAACCATCTGACTGGCGGTAAGTCATACCGTAGATTCCAAACATATTAGACACATCACAACTCACCGTAGTGATAGACGCACACACATAGCTTGTCCTATAGAAACTGTGTCTGTTCCCCGAATACTGAGAAAAAAGAATAAATTTGTTAAATTTGCCCGAAACAATCTGATAACCATAAAACCAGAAAAAGGAAAAATAAGTAGTCAAAATCCACCTCTAAAGTTTGGACTACTCAACATTAGATCCCTTGCGCCTAAAGCACTTATTGTTAATGAAATTAACTCAGATTATTGCCTTGACGCACTCTGTCTCACTGAAACCTGGCTTAAACCAAATGAATATTTTGGTCTGAATGAGTCTACTCCGTCAGGATATTTCTATAAGCACGAGCCCCGTCTAATTGGTCGCGGTGGTGGTGTCGCCACTATCTACAATGATGTACTCACTGTTACCCAGAAAATAGGGCCCAGGTTTAATTCATTTGAAGTGCTTATCATTAATGTTGCACTAAATGAAATACGTAATAAACCCTTGCTATATTTTACCCTGGCCACCGTATACAGACCCCCGGGGCCATATGGCGATTTTCTTAAAGAATTTGGACATCTGCTATCAGACCTATTGGTTAACTCTGACAAAGTATTGATAGTAGGAGACTTTAACATTCATGTAGATGATGCTAACGACGCTTTAGCACTCACATTTATGGATTTACTAAATTCCTTTGGGGTTAAGCAAAATATAATTGGAGCAACTCACCGCTTTAATCATACGCTAGATTTAATTATATCCCATGGTATAGATGTCTCTAATATAGAGATCATACCTCAAAGTGATGATATCACAGATCATCACCTCCTGACATATACTCTACCCGTAGAACAGATTAGCTGTGTCTCCCCACGCTATCAATCTGTTAGAAATATGAATCCCACCACTAAAGACAGATTCACAAGTAATCTGCCGGATCTGTCCCAATTTCTTATTAGACCCCTAAATGCAGATGATCTAGATGAAGTGACTAGCAGCATGGGCACTATTTTTACAAGTACATTAGACACTGTTGCTCCCATCAGATTAAAAAAAGTCAGAGATAAAACATTGGCACCGTGGTACAACAGTCATACTCGCGCCCTAAAGAGAGCAACCCGTAACCTCGAGCGAAAATGGAGGAAAACTAAATTAGAAGTTTTTCGAATTGCGTATAAAGACAGTATGTGCAGCTATAGACAGGCTCTAAAAACTGCTAGGACCGAGCATCTTAGCCAACTGATAGCAAGAAACCAAAACAATCCCAGGTTCTTATTTAGTACAATGGCTCGCCTAACAAAACCTAAGATGCCCGCAGAGAGTATCCCATCACAGTTTAGAAGTGAAGACTTTATGGACTTCTTTAATGAAAAAATCAATAATATCAGGAAGAAAATAATGGAGGTTCAACCTCTAATAGTATCTCACGATCCAGTTCAGCCTATAGCTTCACATTTAGATTTTCACTGCTTTACAGGTATAGGACAGGAAGAGCTGTATAAACTCATCACCTCGGCTAAATCAACAACGTGCCTGTTAGACCCAATCCCAACCAGATTTTTAAAAGAAGTGATGCTTACGGTTGGAGAGCCACTCCTAAACATTATTAATTCTTCATTACATCTAGGTCACGTCCCTAAACCTTTCAAGTTAGCAGTTATTAAGCCGCTTCTTAAAAAATCTAATTTGGACGCAAATGAAATAAAAAATTACAGACCGATCTCAAACCTCCCGTTCATATCAAAAATACTAGAAAAAGTAGTATCAGCTCAAATTTGCACATTCTTGCAGGATAACAACATCCTTGAAGAATTTCAGTCAGGTTTCAGGCCCCATCATAGCACAGAAACTGCACTAGTTAAGATTACAAATGACTTGTTTTTAGCTTCAGACCAAGGCTGCATCTCATTGCTAGTCCTGCTCGATCTTAGTGCTGCATTCGACACTATAGATCATAATATTCTCATAGATCGCTTACAAAATTATATAGGCATTCAGGGACAGGCACTAAAATGGTTTAGATCTTACCTGTCTGATCGCTACCATTTTGTAGATCTAAATGGAGAACCGTCTGGTATAATGCCAGTGAAATATGGGGTCCCACAAGGGTCAGTTTTAGGACCTCTGTTGTTCTCAATATACATGCTTCCCTTGGGTAACATCATTAGAAGACATGGGATTAGTTTCCATTGTTATGCTGATGATACCCAATTATATATCTCAACTAAACCAGACGAAATACCTAAGCTGTCTAGATTAACTGAGTGTGTCCAGGACATAAAAGATTGGATGACCAATAACTTTCTTTTATTAAATTCAGATAAGACAGAGATATTACTTATTGGCCCAAAAACCAGCACACAACAGCTTTCACAATTCAGCTTGCGCTTAGAAGGATGTACTGTTATTACCAGCTCAGCAGTAAAAGATCTGGGAGTAATATTAGACAGTAACTTGTCTTTTGAAAATCACATTTCAAATATCACAAAAACAGCCTTTTTCCATCTTCGAAATATTGCAAAACTTAGGAACATCTTATCCGTATCTGATGCAGAAAAACTAGTTCATGCATTCATGACCTCCAGACTGGACTATTGTAATGCATTACTAGGTGGTTGTCCTGCATCCTCAATAAACAAGCTTCAGTTAATCCAAAATGCAGCTGCCAGGGTTCTCACTAGATCCAGAAAATATGATCATATAACCCCAATATTATCATCCCTGCACTGGCTACCTGTTCAGTTTAGAATAAATTACAAAATAGTATTACTTACATACAAGGCCTTAAATGGTTTAGCTCCCACATACCTAACCAGTCTTCTGATACGCTACAATCCACCACGCGCCTTAAGATCACAAAACTCCGGACTTCTGGTAGTTCCCAGAATTTCAAAATCTACAAAAGGGGGTAGGGCTTTTTCATATTTAGCTCCAAAGCTTTGGAATAGCCTTCCAGACAGTGTTCGGGGAGCAGACACGGTTTCTCAGTTCAAAAGTAGACTCAAGACGCATCTTTTTAATCTGGCATACACATAACTCATCCCAGTACTCATACTCCAGTACACCTATACCGAATGGCAACTACGCTAATTCTCCCCATCTGTTCTGTATTTCTCTACCCATCCCGAGGCATCGGGAGATTTTGCCAGCTTCAGTAGACAAAGGCCGACCCTGCGAGGTTCCTGAGGCATCCAGAGAAGGACCAGCTCCAACTGGATTCAGCTTTATGATGGTTGGAGCTACACATCCTGCTCCTGTGCTTCCAGTGATCCAGACCTCATCTGCCCTCTGCACCTACTGACTCGTCCCTATGCTGAACTGGTCTTCATGACAATTTAAATAATTTCTGTCATATTGAATTTTCACCTGCACAACACACAAGATGTTATATCATTTCTATCTGTTATCGCCCAAATGAGGATGGGTTCCCTGTTGAGTCTGGTTCCTCTCAAGGTTTCTTCCTAATGCCATCTCAGGGAGTTTTTCCTTGCCACCGTCGCCGTCACCCTTGGCTTGCTCATCAGAGAAATTTCATTCATTCGTCTCATTATTATTATCTGCACATTTTTCTCACACATCCACACTTCCAATTATTTTCTTTTCTATAATTATTATTATTATTTGTTTTTATTTATTTATTTTCTATTATAATTTTATTTATTTATTTATTACTTTATATATAATTATTCTATATATATATAATATATAATATATATATATATATATATTTTTTTTTTTTTTTTTTTTTTTGTGTTAAATTTCTTTAATTTTTGTGAAGCTGCTTTGAGACAATGACCATTGTTAAAAGCGCTATATAAATAAAATTGAATTGAATTGAATTGAATGAATGAATGAATGGATGGATGGATGGATGGATTAATGGATGGATGAATGAAGCATATATACAAGTGTTAAGCAAGGAAATACCTGTGACTCATAATGACAAGGAGGGGCAACTCAAAACATGCAGGTGATAGGGTGGAGAGCATATTAAATATACACAAATATTTAAACTGATAAGTAACGAAAAGGGTTAAGGGAACAGCACTAACCAGCCAGGAAGTGACTAGGAAAACTGTGACAAAAGCTAGGTTCACATTTCCAGCCTGAAGTAACTCAATTTCTATTTTTTACCCTGATGTGACACAGATCGGATGTTTTTATCCTGTCGTAATGCACAAATCTAATGCTTTTCAGATCAGATCTGAGTCACTTTCATATGTGCTTCTAGATGAGCTGTATATCTACGTAATATGTGACCATGTGACTTGAATGAGAACCATCAGCTTGGAGTTCATGAGACTTTTTAACAGTGCACATGTTTGGGCATTGGTATCAGTCAGCACCAGAAGTGTGGGGAGTGCTTCATAGGAGTGCTAGTAATAGACTCTAAAACAGCTAAAGTGAGGCGCCTGGTTTTCTTCGTTCTTCTGGACCTCAACAAATACTCCTGAATTATGGCTTGCCATCCTCCAGAGCAAAATCCCAAGCATATTTTTTTTGCCAAAATTAATGCAAATTAATCTGACCAAATTTGACCCTAATGGCTTCCCATAATCGCAGCTTGGGTACACTACTGTGTGTGATGAAGAAATTGGTTGTTACAGGGTTAGGTAGACTGTGACGGTAATGATGTGTTGTATCAAAATTAGTTAAAAGATATTGTGAAAGTTATTGTAAATAAGACCACCGTATCTATTAATTATATCGTCAATCCTTTCCCATATTAATTAACATAAGTAGTCCTTCTATTCATGAGTTCAAAAATATAAGCCTGTGAAAAGCAGTAAAATATGTGGGTTGAGGGGAATCCAACAATAATCCAACAAGCACATGGGATGACATGTTACATGGTCCTATGGATTTATAGCTTGAAAAATGTTACAATGCTCAAGTTTTGGTGTTGAAAACAAAACTACTAAACAAAAATGCCATAAATATAAACATATACTCATCAATCAGATGAGTATATGTTTACTCATGTTTAATATTGTGTAGGTTCCCCTTGTGCTACCAGAACAGCTCTGACCCATCGAGGCATGGACTTTACAAAACCTCTGAAGGTGTGGTGTGGAGTCTGGCACCAAGACGTTAGGAGCAGATCCTTTAAATCCTGTAAGTTGCGAGGTGTGGCCTCCATTGATCTGACTTGTTTTTCTGCTCGATGAGATTGTGATCTAGGGAACTTGGACGCCAAGTCAACACCTTGAACTCTTTTTCCATTTTCCTCAAACCATTCCTGAACAATTAGTGCAGGGTGGCATGACGCATTATGGTGCTGAAAGAGACCAAAACCATCAGGGAATACCATGTCCATGAAGGTAGTACGTGTCAAAGTAAGATCCACAAGGTTTCCAAATAGAGCATTGCCCTATTCTTGATCCGGGAAAGTGACGCACAAACACACCCGACCATGCAAATAATATAAAAGAAAATGTCATTCATCAGTCAAGGCTACCCTTTCCTTTTGCTTCATGGTCAATGCTAAAACTCATGTGACCATTACACACACTTTCAGCACGGGACAGGGGTCAGCATGGACACTTGTGTGTCATATATCTAATCCTGTCAGCTAAGAACAACAATCTGAGGCTATCATGGGCACAGACTCACATTTACTGGAAGACTGGAAAAAAAAGAGAAGGTGAGGAGTCAGTGAACATGACAGCATGACAGGACTGTGGATACCAGTGTGGACATGTGTCATACTGAAGTCCAACCATCTCAAACACCTTTCAGGAACCTTGAACCAGTCTGCCACTTTCATTTAGACTTCTTTTGTCAAGAAGGTGTTTTCAGTTAAACTCCAGAGTCTGTAATGTCCAAGGAAATCAGCAGTTTCTGAAACACTAATTTGATCATTTCCCAAACTGCATGTGTACAGGTGGTCCCAATTAAGTGGAAGGTGAGTATATGCGAAGAAGTAAAGATTCTTTTGCTTGAGTAAATAAATGCGGCTCGCCCTCCCCTCCCCTGAATATGGAGTGTAATTTGAACGCTGCTTCCAGTATCAGATCTTCTGTTTCTTTTTAATGTTTTTGTATGTGTGACCTGTGCTCCATAGACATGAGTGTAATTTAAAACTGTTGCACCACCGCTACCGCCGCCACCACCAAGCCAGCAAAGGTGAAGTCTACAGTGTATTTCAGCTATGTGAATGAAAATAAGGGCATAGTTTATGCCAACCCCTTGTGTTGACTTTGAATCCAGCTGGTGCAAAAAAAACATAACCTTTGGCCTTTTCACCTCAGACCACCCTCTTCTCTCTGCCACACATAACTGAGATATTTTTGAAGCTCTATGAAAGGCATTCCAGCTAAAGAAGAATTTATATATATATATATATATATATATATATATATATATATATATATACCTTTTTCAAATACATTTCAGAACACTTTTTCCAACAAAATGACGTTAATCGTTATTCAGCAGTTGAATGCAATTTCATTAGGACTATGTGACATACATTATCAGGTTTTATAATTTGGTTTGGTAAGTTCTGTCTGTTTGAGTATGTGTATGCTCCAAGTAAATTTAGTAATAATAATAAAGTTAAAAAAAAAAGAACTGTGCCTAAATGTCCCTGTTTACTTCTCCTTAGTCATTGGTGGTTATTATTTAAATCACAGTACAAGGGGAAGTGAGTATAAGGGTGAGCTGAGTCAGACTTTATCCTAGAGAATGTGACCTCAGTAAAAAACAAAAATCTAGGATTCAAGATTCTGTTGTATGCAGTAGAGACTGCATGTATTACATCACTTAGGCTTTAAAATAGCATAAAAATATTAGATGATATGCATAAAGAAATAAATAAATAAAGCTGATCTAACCAAACACTTTAAGCCACAATTAACAAAACTCTTTTTCAAGCTGACTGGGGCACTGGTGGCTCAGGGGTGGGTTTCTCGTCTGTCATGCAGACAGCCTGGGTTCAATTCCCACCCAATGCCCAAACTCCAGCCACTGGATGCAAGTTGTTGTGCAGCGCGGATGGGGTGCTCTGGTGACCCCTTGACGGGAGCCGCCGAGAGACGAACAATATTGCCAAAAAAAGCAACATATCCAATTCTTAATTTAATTTTAATAACAGTGAAACACAATGGAGTCCACAATGGATATTTATAACCTTTTGTTATAAAAGAAAAAAATATGCATGTTCTCCAATCAGACATAAAATTACAGCATAAAATATGACCACCAGAATCGTGTAAGTTCCCCTTGTGCCACCAGGGCAGCTCTGACCCTTCAGGGCATGATGCCATCGGGCGGGTTGGGCTGTGCTCTCGGGGTGTCAGCAGCATTGGGCTCTTTTCATGCTGGCCCTTGTGCAGTGAACTGTGGTGCACTGGGTGATTTGGTGCCTTTCTAGCCTGCATTAACCTTTTTTCTGATTTGCCCATTGCCCACTGTGTAGCTTATTATACAATACATTGCAGTGTGTTTATTAATATTATCATGGAATATACACTACCGTTCAAAAGTTTGAGGTCACTTGCAAATTTCTTTATTTTTGTTTAGTGATTTATTTTCTACATTCTACAACAATACTGTGGATTTCAAAACTATAAAATAACACATATGGAATTAGGTAATTACGTAACAACAAGAAAAACAACAGTTAGTTGTTATTTTAAGACACAGAGGTCGGCCTTTCTGTAATAGTTCTTGCAAGAACAGTATTGTCAAGTGCATTTGCAAAATCCGTCAAGCACCATAATGTAACTGGCTCTCATGAAGGCCGTCCCAGGAGGACGAGACCAAAACCTACCTCTGCTGCAGACGAGAAGTTCATTTAGAGTTATCAGCCTGAAAAATCACCAATTAACAGCACCTCAGATTAGAGGAGTTATGAAGTCTTTACAGAGCAGAAGTAGCAGAAACATCTCAATATCAACTGTTCAAAGGAGATTCATGCATTTTTGGACGCCTTCAGCTTTACAATGTAGAAAGAAATAAAAATCAGGAATCATCATGGAGTTAGAACGTGATCTAAAACTTTTGAACGATAATCTGTAACAATACAAACAGGTCAAAACCAAAACACATGTTCTGTCTGAATGATGAATATTCATCAAGACATCAAAAACACACACTTAAATAATTACAGTAAACTAATCAAAAGGCAACAGATAGGTCCAAAGCAGAATTCAGAAACACAACACAAGTACATTGCAGTCATCACTTTGAGAACCAGAGTGCAGTCAAGGAGCAGCAGATAGAAATTAGGCAGGAACAAGCTTGGCAAAGTGAATGCTTTCATTTCTAGAGATATGCAGTCATTCAATACACAATCATCAATTAGTATGCTGTTTCCTGCCATTCAGTTGGTAATGCTAGTGTTGGGGTGGACAATGGATCCTGGGAGGCGATCTTAAGGGTAGACATTTCTAGGCAAGCATTTGCATATGTGAACAGTATTGCCCAAGTAGCCCCTTTCTATAGCCCTCCGCCCCATTCCCACCCTCCCCCAAGTTTTCTCACTGGCTAGCAGAAGGCCAGAGATTCCACCTTAAATCCATCATCAGCATTTGGTGAACCATGTCCTGTGCTCATGGCTAAGCATCAAAACTACTATCCATAATGGCTAAGAGAATTTCGAAA
Organism: Channallabes apus; assembly: GCA_030522415.1. Taxonomy (NCBI): domain Eukaryota; kingdom Metazoa; phylum Chordata; class Actinopteri; order Siluriformes; family Clariidae; genus Channallabes; species Channallabes apus. The sequence goes on from CM060114.1 coordinate 29,347,158, forward strand.
CTTCTCAGCTAGCATGGATCATTACAAACTAAAATGAGCCGAGAACCAGGTAGGTCCAGGTATTACAGTTAGGTCTGTGCCTCAAACAGACCTCAATATAAGCCTAGGCCTCAAACAATTCAAACATTTATTCTTAATAACCATTTAATGATATCTAATAATTGTATCAGAAATATCTTTCAGCTGTTCTCATCAAGGGGTCACGACAACGATCTGAATAACAACTTGGCACAGGTTTTTCGCCAGATGCCCTTGCTGACGCAACCCTCACATTTTATCCAGACTTGGGAGCGGAACTGTATCCAGTGGCTGGGGTTCAGACATTGGCTGGGAATCGAACCCGGGCCTTCCGCATGGCAGATGAGAGACCTACCACTGAGCCACCGATGCGCCTAATTATATCAGAAATATGATTTAAAGGAAAGAAATTACACACATCTAAGCCAAAAAACTAAAAAGCAGTAAACTGACTGACTTGACTGCCATATTGGATGTATATGACTATTGGCTCCTAAGTAAAGGGCTGCACAGATCTTTCTTATGTGGAAGTAAATGAGGGATGAGGCATTAGACATTAACCAAAAAGTGGAGCAGTTAAATTTTTTTTATGTCAATGTCCGAGTGACCTTAATCAACTTCAGTCCTTTATAATGATTCACAGGTTGTTGCATTCTGAATCACATTTCTGTCTCAGTGACTTGACTAGTGGAAGTGAGCCACAGACCACCCTTTTTTCTAAAGCACCTTTCATGTTTCACCAAAAGTACAACACTTTTGTTTGAAATAACCTCATTCATTCATTCATTCATTCATTCATTTTCTATACCGCTTAATCCTGTGTTCAGGGTCGCGGGGGACCTGGAGCCTATCCCAGGAGACTTCGGGCACTAGGCGGGGTACACCCTGGACAGGGTGCCAATCCATCGCAGGGCACACACACATACACACACTCACACACCCAATCACACACTACGGGCAATTTGGGAACACCAATTAGCCTAACCTGCATATCTTTGGACTGTGGGAGGAAACCGGAGTACCCGGAGGAAACCCACCAAGCACGGGGAGAACATGCAAACTCCATGCACACAGAGACGGGAATCGAGCCTCCTTCGACTGTATTAAAAAAGGAAAACCCATTTTCATGTCAGATGTTTCCAAGTGAACATCAAGGTCCTGAAGACATTTGCCACAGGTGATGTCATAAACAGTGTTGTTAGTGGAAACCCGCATACTTCCGGGATTAGATCCTTAATTTTTGCCATATGTGTGACAACAAAGGCTTTAGAGTGGCATGAGTCAGAACAGAGACATGCACTGCCTGTGGTAAAGTCAGTCCACATGAACTGCTGACAGACAACAAGGGTTAGCTCTCAACAAAAGCCTGCTGAAAGATGGCCATCAGAGCTATGCAAAGCACTAAATTGGGCATTGCCTGGTGGCATTTGGGTATTACTCTTGTCAAGTGTCAAGTAATAAATGAATGACAAATTGGGTATTTCTCCATTGCTGGATAGCCCCCAAAAATAAAAGGTTATATTAGTGTAACAATAAACAAGCAAGGAAATATATTCCAGTGTACGTGACTACAGAAGAGTGGACACTCAATATTATGTTTTCTTTTGAAACATATTCATTTAATATTCGAGTCAAGTCAAGTAGGCTTTCATTGTCATTTCAACCATATACAGTTCATTACACTACACAGTGAAATTAACATAATAATAACATACATTCACAAAACTAGCTAAAAACTATACCAAAATAAAAAAAGACAACATACAGTGCACTTGAATTGAGGTCATAATTGTCCATAAGATGGTAAATGCAGGAAAAAATTTCATGTTGTAATAGCTGAGAAAACTTTTGCAAATAGCAGTAAAACAACAATGCAAAAACAAAGAAATTGCTTGTGGGTGTCTGTCTGTGTGTTTATCAGTCCGGTTCCATTGTACTGAGGAGTTGGATGGCTTGTGGGAAGAAACTGTTAAACAGTCTGGATGTGGGGTCTGAATGCTTCGATACCTTTTTCCAGATGGCAGGAGGGTAAAGAGTGTGTGTGAGGGTTTTGTATGATCAGCCACAATGCTGGTACTGTAGCTTTTCAGATTGAGTGTGTGGTGTACTGTAGATGTCCATGGTAGAGGGAAGAGAGACTCAGATGATTTCCCAGCTGTCTTCACTATCCGAGAGAACAGCAATCACTTAAAATTCAATATTTTAAGAAAAATATTCATTCATTCATTCATTCATTTAGTATCATTAAATGATTCATTGGTGTAGTGGTTAGCACTGTCGCCTTGCACCTCCAGGGTCTGGGTTCGATTCCCCGGCCAGGCTCGATTCCCGTCTCTGTGTGCATGGAGTTTGCATGTTCTCTCCGTGCTTGGTGGGTTTCCTCCGGGTACTCCGGGTTTCCTCCCACAGTCCAAAGATATGCAGGTTAGGCTAATTGGCGTTCCTAAATTGCCCGTAGTGTGTGATTGGGTGCGTGAGTGTGTGTATGTGTGTGCCCTGTGATGGATTGGACCCTGTCCAGGGTGTACCCCGCCTAGTGCCTGAAGTCTCCTGGGATAGGCTCCAGGTCCCCCGCGACCCTGAACACAGGATTAAGCGGTATAGAAAATGAATGAATGAATGAATGAATAAATGATTCATTTTGGTCATGGTCTGAGTTTCATTAATAGAGCAATTTGTCCTAATCAACCCGAATACATGCTTCCATTCTACTGTCCGGCTTCACAGCTTCTTCTTGTTATGATTAGTAGACCCCTTAAAAGGACAAAACTTTGTAACCAGCCACCAGAAAATGACAGTAAATCAGTAATAAACATCTCAGACTTGAACATACTGCTGTCAGTTGGAATCACTTGAGGCCTGCTGTAACAGTGTACTTTGTAAATATTGCAAATACTGTATACTGTAGATTCTGCGTGTTATCAGGCTTACACACTCAGCTTAAAGCTATTCTTGAACCTGATGGTTCTGGCTCAGATGTACCTGTACTATTCACGTACTGGGTTGTGAAATCCTTGAGTTTAGCAGTAGCTGCTCACCCTTTGCACCAGACCCTTGAAACTCAGTGGTGCATGCAATCTGCTTCCACTCCTGGAGTCAATATTCAGCTTTATACAGGGTGCATGGCATAGGTGACAGAACAGCATAGGTGACTTATGGACATCCTGAGCTGAGCGTGAGGGAGAGGGAGGTGTAACCCTATTCTAACAACCAGAGACTTGTTGAAAAGATGTATGCAAAAAAATCTATGACAACAATAAAAAGTTGCCTCCATTCACAGTTGTTTTGCTTCTGCCTTGTGGATTTAATTCAGGTTTAAGCAAGTAAATCAAATAAAAAAACAATAATTACACAAAAGCTATGTACATACCTAATAAAATGTACTACTTTCTAAAAGACTCTTTATATGTGAAGGAAAATGTTAACATGATATTTTAATGGATATATTTCCATTAAGGCAGCATGGTTGTGTAGTGGTTAGCACTGTTGCCTTGCACCTCCAGGGTCCGGGTTCGATTCCCGGCCAGGCTCGATTCCCGTCTCTGTGTGCATGGAGTTTGCATGTTCTCCCCGTGCTTGGTGGGTTTCCTCCGGGTACTCCGGTTTCCTCCCACAGTCCAAAGATATGCAGATTAGGCTAATTGGCGTTCCCAAATTGACCATAGTGTGTGAATGAGTGTGTGTGTGTGCTCTGCGATGGATTGGCACGCTGTCCAGGGTGTACCCTGCCTCGTGCCCTGAGTCTCCTGGGATAGGCTCCAGGTCCCCGCGACCCTAAAATACAGGATAAAGCGGTATAGAAGATGAATGAATGAATGAATATTTCCATTAATTTGGGCACTTACTTTTATTCTTAATGACATGATTTTTTTTACTTTGTTTATAGCATATATAATCATTGCATTAGTAAGTCTTCATCTTCTTCTGTACCGCTTTATCCTCTATTCAGGGTCGCGGGGGACCTGGAGCCTATCCCAGGAGACTTCGGGCACTAGGCGGGGTACACCCTGGACAGGGTGCCAATCCATCGCAGGGCACACACACATACGCACATTCACACACTCATTCACACACTACGGTCAATTTGGGAACGCCAATTAGCCTAACCTGCATATCTTTGGACTGTGGGAGGAAACCGGAGTACCCGGAGGAAACCCACCAAGCACGGGGAGAACATGCAAACTCCATGCACACAGAGACGGGAATCGAGCCTGGCCGGGGAATCGAACCCAGACCCTGGAGGTGCAAGGCGACGGTGCTAACCACTACACCACCGTGCCGGCATTAGTAAGTCAAACAACAAAAATGTTCTCAAACAGCCTTAAAATGTTTTAGTCAATGTAAGTAACAATTTATAATTGTCTCACAGTTATAGGAAAAACTAAGCTAGTGGTCTACCACCACATTGCACATAAGATTGCGCCACACAAATTAGACCTGGAACCACTAAAGGTCAACACAATTTACCCACTCTCCTTGGCAGAGCAACAATAGTACCAAGAGACATTTCAGCAATGGTACATTGACCCCTTTAAGCTTCTAATATCCAGAGGACGTTTTTTTTGTTTGACGGTTGTGGTGGTGGTGGAACCGCTACTCTTTCCCACTTGTTCATTCCACTCTGGAACGACAACTTCAATCAGCAAAGCTTTTTAATAAAACTTGATTTGTGCAGCAGCAATAGCTGTTGATGTCAGCCAGGTCAAAGAGCGGACGTCAGCTTTAGCCTTAAATATGACTGGCCACTTTGGTACTGCATTGTGCTGCATGAGTTCCTGCACACACTCAGTGTTGCAGTGATCGTACCTGATCAATGGGGTCTTGAAGGACATGCTTGGAAATTTGTGACAGCCTCTTTTGATGATAGATCAATTGTATTCACCCACTTTGCACGTATGCATGTATCAAGTCTGGGAGAAAAATGGTAATCTCATACGCAAACCACTTTTTTCATTGGTTATGCCATAGAAGCAGCATTCAACAAACAAGAAAAAGCTTTTGATATCAAGTTGTGTCCCAACATAGACAAGGACCTCCAGAGATTCCTTAGCTTTACCACCTTCTACAGAAGAGTTTTCAGAGGATATATTTGAATCACCACTCTACTTCAATGGAACATAGGAGTCGATTTAATTAAATTCAATTAAATTTTATCCTCCTAACTAAAATTCCTAGCTGACTGGGTCAGGGCATCTCCAAACCAGCAGTTTGTTGGGTGCTCCTGTTGTGTGGGGGTTAGTCCCTAACCAGAGTGTTTCAAGGAAGGTGATCCAATGACAGGGTTATGGCCGCCTAAGACTTGATACCTGTGGGGAGAAAAGCTTGTTTATCTAATCTGATATCACAGTAGAGCTACTGTAGCGCAACTTGCTGTTGCACAAATGTTGCCTTATAAACATTGCTGGTAATAGCATACCAAAATGGCCATGCAGGAATGTTTCATTTGCGGGAAAATGTGATCTGCCATACTGTGAATATTGTTATGGAATTGTTTGAGGAAAATGACAAAGAGTTTTATTATAACAAAGATTATAAATTATCCCTGTTTATCTTTCTTTGCCTGTCTATGTTTTTTCACCTGCTATGCTCAAATAATGTTCCTTCTACTGATAGGGAAGAGAGTTACACCTTGCTGGAATGGATTGAGGACATGTGCTCTCTAAGAAATTTTTGGAAGACTGATAAGGCTTTGACTTTAACTGCACTGAGGAAATTATTACAACTCAGGGGAACTCCATGGGCATCACTCTGTATCTCTGCGTTTGTGTACAGTATGTATATACAGTAAGGACTTCATTTGACTGTTTTGGGCACTGAGGATGTCATTCTGTCAATTCTTTTACTTTTCAGAGTACATCGCTCTTTCTCCATGGTTTGCAATTGCAACCTTTTGCTTTGTTGAGGATTTCACTCCCCCTTTGCTTCAGGCAGTATGTTACTGCCCCCTCTTGAATATGTTGAATATGTAATTCCCTTGTCTTTTTGTGGTGGAAACCACTCCCACTCTATCTTGGCCTTGATCTTTGTTGCCTCAATGGTTTTGCAGTGGATATTGTATCACTGTTGGGCTCTTCCATGGACACATCAACCCATTACTATGCTTAGGAAACTGCTCTTCCTTACTGTTCAGTAGGAGATGTCGAATTTGCTTCTTCATTAACCCATGCATCACCAGAAACAGAGAACCTTTTTTTCTTGGCTGTCTAGTAGTTGAGCACATTTCACGATTTTTATCAGCCTCTGCACATCACTTTCCCATGTCAATGCAATTCTTTTGTCCAATTATTTAAGTCCTGGTCTTTGCATGTTTCCTTGTCCAGCTTTTGTTACTTGTTGTGTACAAAGAGGGGGGTACCCTCTTTGTATTTTCATGCTCCAAATTTTAGGCTTCTAAGATTTATGTTATTTGCATTGTTCATAGGCAGCATAATGGCATAGCAGTTAGCACTGTGGCCTCGCACCTCCAGGGTTGAGGACTTAAATCCTGCCTTGGGTCTCTGTGGGTGGAATTTGCATGTTCTCCCCATGTATGGTGGGTTTCCTTCACATACTCTGGTTTAATCTCACAGTCCAAAGACATGCATATTAGGCTAATTATTATTTACAGTTTGCCAGTAGTGTGTGAGTATGTGTGCTTGTGTACCATGAGATGGATTGGCACCCCATCCAGGGATTACCCTGCCTCTTGCTCCTATGGGATAGGTTTCAGACCTGCTGTGACCCTGCACAGAATAGGCACTATAGAAAATAAGTAAGTGAGAGCAGTTTTCAGGTTATGTTTAAAAATGAACTGCCTATGTGTCTGCCTCCACTATTATATATTGATCTATACAATCTACTACAATCTATAAAATGTTTGGTGAGGATCCGGCTGGCTGGCATAAATTAATCCCTAGTGTCCAGAGATCAAAAATTCTAATCCTGTTGATGCCACTTAACAGTACAGGTCAATGTCCTTAGTCCATCACCTGCCTTTTGAGTCTTTAAACACATGCCTAGACCAGCTGGTGTGCTAAGTAACAAAAAAAATGTTGAACAGAAGCTCCTGTCAAGATCCTCACACTATTACAGAACTTTATTCCCTACACTATTCTTTTTTATTTTTCAGAATGATAACTTTTTTATTTGCTAGGTGTCCACCATTGCTTCTCCTTGGTTGCGATGAGATATTTTGTGCTTGAAAGGGGAATAGGCAAACATAGACAAACATTTCTAATATTGTGTGTGAATTGATTGAAGTTTTTTTTCTTCTTTTTTTTTTGATAAACCACTTATATTTTTTTTTTTTATTTTCCTCTTGTGTGGAGATTTTCAACTAAAACGCTAATCCTGAAACTTTAAGACAGTTAACTCCTTTCGAGGAGCTAATGGAGACTGTGTGTCACTTGCAGTCATTTTCTTCTTATCTTTCTTTCTAAAATAACACTTAAACAGCTAATGCATCAAGGGTCCATTCTTGGTTCTCTTATTATTATTTTTTTTATGAATGTTTCAATATTCCATTTTGTTTTATTCAGAAGACACTCGGCAGTATGTTTCTGTTAAATGCAGTCAGTAGATTAGCTAATCTACATAAGCGTATTGTAGCCTTTAAGGACTGAATGTCTTTCATCTCAATTAATTGTAATGAGGCTCTAAAAACACAGGTCCTGGTTTATTTATTTTTTTGGTCCTGGCAGTATTTCTGGGTATTTGCAGATAGCTCCAAAAGTAAATCTTTTTTCTTTTTTTGCAGAAATTTCTAATATTCTGATTTTCATTTAAACTTCTATCCATCCATTCATTCATTAACTATGCTTCTTATTCCATTATAGGCCAAAAACAGACACATACAGACACACTCATACACTACAGGCAATTTGGAAATGCCAGGCAGCCTACAGTGAATGTTAGCGAACTGTGGGAGGAAACCAGAGCACCCAGAAGAAACCCACACAGCACAGGGAGAACATGCAAACTCCACACACGGGCCAGAAGTGAAATTTGACCCCGTTCCCATTCTGGAGCTGTGAGGTGAAAGTGCTGAGAGATGTGAAAATAATGTGCAGGTGGTCCTGCATAAGGATAAAAGTTGAGAACCTCTCTAAGTCATCCTGCTTTCTCAGTAAAAGGAAATAAATCATGCATATCAAGTAACCATGCTTTTTTAATCATGCTTTTTCAGTTAAGAAACATTGCTAAAAAATTGACATTATTTGACCTTTAACAGCACCGAAATGATTATTCATGCATTAGTGTCATCTCACATGGACAATTGAGATCAAGAAGTTTTTGCTTAGCCTCACTTAGTTCAAAATGCATTTGCTTATCTTCTTACAAAAAAACTATATTTCATGCACAGCTATTATGTACTTTTTGATCATTTTGGATGTTTACATGGTTCTACAGGGCTGCACACAACCAAAATCACACACACACCAAACCAGAAAACACTCACACACACACACACACACACACACACACACACACACACACACACACACACACACACACACACACACACACACACAGAGTCCTGACAATCATCTCTATAGTGGTCTCTATTTTTGTCCCTAAATGCCCTAGAACATGGTGTTTTTTGTTTGTTTGTCTTTAGGTAATTCTACTTTTTTTTTGTTAATTTGTTAACATTTGTTAACATGTGATATAATCACACATTTACCATCACAAGAACCCGGGGCGTGCCTTTCTCCTCTGGCTGCCTGTGAAATTTAGAATTGATTTTAAATCACTCCTGAATATATTTGTGAATTGTTAGCTCCCAGTGCCGCTGCAGATTTATGAGGTCTTTTAGTCAAGGGCTTTTGTCTGCTCACAGGACTAGATTGAAGCAAAGGGGGAACAGCCTTCTACTGCATATAAGACTTTCTACAGCCTCATTTAAGAACATACAACTTGTTTTTAAGCTTTAATCAATTATGATCACAGATGGTGTGCTTGTGCATTTGTCATGTGCATGTCTTGGTGTTTTATTGTTTCAGTCTGTTGTTGGCAGTCTTGTGTGTCTTGTTATTTTATGGTGTTTTTCCCCACTTCCTTTTTGATTAGCTTTTTTAAATATTTTATTGTGAATCACTTTGTATCCTTCTGTACTTACTGAATAGGGACACACATTGATGTACAGTTAAACATAAAGTTTCATACACAAATTCAAATAACATGATGCCTGTAACCATATTGCCTGTTTCTATACAAGCACCAACAGTGGAGTATTTTTCTTTGACACACAAGATTGTCTATCACAAAAAATGCTTAATTTGGAAACATCTGCTTAGTGCTATTTTAGAAGCTTTAAAGTTGCTTTGAGCAAAGCTCGACATGTGAGCAAAAGCCGTGGCGTTGTGACCATCGCTTCGTTCTGTTGTGTGAAGCCAAGATACTTTTCTCTGCAACACAGCAGCTGCTGTGAGTGGTTTAAATGGGTTCAAATGGTTTTTGAAAATGTTGAAGCCAGGAGAAGGTAGTTTACACTTTGTGACTACCGTTGCAGTCACTTAAGCGGTAATGACTGACAGATGCTTGACATCCACATATTGAGATTTGTATGTCGTTCAAACATCATGTTATATACTGAACAAAGCTACATAAGATACTGTAGTGTAAGTATTGTGCTGAAGTAGAGATATACCGTTAAAATCAGGATTTGCTCAAGTGATTTCTGACAGGAAAGCTGACAGGTAAACAGTGCACACCTGTACTATGATATGGCGCTCTTGTCATGTACAGAACCCAACCTCAAACTGGTAAAGCAAGACCTAAAGAAGGACTAAAGAGGACCAAAAGTCAGAAAAACCAAAACTCAATTGTTGTCAATCGTTATGTTTGACTCGCTTAGAATTTCAATCAAAGTTAGCTTTATTTTCAATAAACTTATATAACATGTTGATATTAAATTTCGTACTTAAATTAAATTATTCATAGTACTGTGAGAAGTGGAGTTGTACCATTTTGCAAAAAAAAAAAAAAAAAAAGGTCAAAAGTCCCCTTTTGAGTTATATAACCAAGTCAAATTTTTACAAATTTTTTTTGCATTTGTGCTTGTGGTCAAATGAACAAATTAAACTTTCCCTAAATTAACAAAACAAATTTAGTCTAGATTGGGAAACTACATTACCATTCACAAATCTGTGCAAAAGTAGAGCTGGTCTGAGCTTTTATAACCTGGGTGGAACCCACAATTTTCCTCAAATATTTTATATTCATCTAGCAGATGGAGTGTCCTCTCCACAACTGTGGCATAGACTGGCTTGTCTCCAATTTCAAGTGTCCACATCACCAAGGATTATCTCACCATGTCCTCCACTATAATCATTTACGTTTGCTTTTAAAGGCACAACAGCATCTATATTTGTGTAAAAAGACTGAGAAAGATCATCTGTCTTCCAGAGTCTAACAGGTTTCTATTGTTGCACCCTTGAGAGCATCCCAACTAAATCTTACAGTGTTGTATGGCAGTTACAGTACATGGTGTCTGAAAGGAAAGCACTCCGGCCTTGTGCCAGGAACAGGTTAGAATATGGTGCTGTTCTATTAAATAAGCCTTTATGAGCTACCAAAGCTTAGAATCAGTGATCTTAAGCAAATCTGCTGGGTGAATAATCCTCAATGCTCAATGTAATTTGACACTGAGCTAGCTAATTAACATTAAAATTCCACGTAGAGTATAGAACCTACTGTAATATGCAAAATGAGATGCAAAAAATCTCTTTGCTGATTTAGTGTGACATTGTTAAGTCTCTGCCACAGCTCACCAATCACCAACAGCTGAGCCAAGACTGGTTCTGGTTAGGCATTAGTTAGGTAGGCAGTAATTCAGCACTTCAATAGTTTCCATTGAAACAACACAGGCCCAGAACCCTCTTTCAAGTGTTGTTGCCCAAAATGTCTACTACAGACTTTCATGGTCCTCTTAATTATCAGATTCTGACATCCTGATAGTTCCATCCTTTGGGAAGTGGTGGAAACTAATGTTGGAGTTGAACTTCATGAACATTCAATCCAATCCAATTCAATTTCATTTTATTTTATTTTATTCATATAACACTTTTAGCAGTGGTCAATGCTGCAAAGTAGTTTTACGGAATCAAAATTAGCAAATTAGTATGAAATGTGTGGGAAAAAAATATGTATGAATTGTCCCTGCAAGCAAGCCGAGGGCGACGGTGGCAAGGAAAAACTTGGCAATATGGAAATAGGATGACACCTTGGAAGCAGACTCAACAGGGAACCCATCCTCTATTAGGTGATATCGGATAGCAGAGGTTGATCTTCAGTCATACTGTGTGTTAGGAGGCTGGAAGTTCAGTATAACAGGAAAGATGTTTAATTTAATATGCGGGAATTTCAGTCCTGAAGTATTGAATGACTAAAAACTGGCTGCATCTGGCGAGTCCAAGACCATCTAATGCATCACGCAACGTATAACACAACATAATGCATTTAGGTACATAGTTATTGTACCTAAATGGTAAATCCTAAGAATCACTGTTAGGATTATCCCATATCTGGTACTTAATTTTTTTTATTTTATTTTATCTTACTAACAAATTGATTGTAATGGAAACAATAAAAAAAGAAACAAAATTAAATGCAGGTTAATGTTGACTGATTACCTAAAAACCCATCAATCTACATTAGCTCATGGTGCTGTTACTGCCTTCTCTGACAAATTGGATGTGATGAGAAGCTTTCCAGTTTGGTCATGTGATGTTCGAATTAACCATATTGGTAGTGAGAACTGCAGAGAAGGCTATTGGCTCTCCTGAAAGGCCCGACAGTGGCAGCTTGGCAGTGCTGGGGGTTGAACTCTCGACCTTCTGATCAGTAACTCAAAGCCTAAACCATCTGAGCCACCACTGCCCCATCCCCCTCCACAAACTGTTCGATCAATAGGTTCTGCACAAATCCACTGCCCACAGTCTTATTTACTACCTATCTTTCTCTCTCTTTCTCTCTCTGACTATATACAGTATATATATATGTGCCCGTGACTTTGTTTGCGTGGAATTTAATTGCACACTCATAAGTAGAAAAAAAAATGTTGACAGGTGACTTTTGGAATGAACAAAAATGTTTACTTGTTACTGTGAAGTGCGCGGAATGAAAGAAGATTTTAATCGCACACTTAGCATATTAAAAAATGTAATGCGGCATCTGTTTAATTTTGATATAAAACAAAAAAATTTCACGGTAGATTTTTTTAAAATATAAAGCTGTTTTTCATTTCAATTTCAATGTAGCTCTCTCCGCGGGCTGATTGCGATAAAACAAAGCTTATATGTTTCCTCAAGTTTGGCCAAATACATCTGTGAAAACAGCATTAAAATTTGTTAATTATTTTTCATGTGATACATGCACAAACAAACAGACAGACAAAAAAGACATCTTGATGTGTTCTATTACTCATCTTATGTCCAGTAAATAATTTTTTTGCAGAGATCTTCAATATACAGACACGACAACTTTAGCTTTTTTTTATATATATAAAAAGTATATATATGTATAACATTTATAGTCAATAAAATCATAGATTCAATAAATATATAATTTAAAGATAATTAAAATAAAATATATTTTTTTATTTAAATAGTCATTATTCTCACATTTAAAGCAAAAGCTTAATAAATAAAAGCACACTATTCATCTTATTTCTTTGTGAATAATATGGCATTTGGAGTTCAGTAAGGACGTGTTTAGACTGGACTACTGGTGCAAAACAGTGATTAAAAAAATTAATAGTCTCCTCCATATTCTTATCATGATAATGAACTTGACCTTTGTCCCATGAGCAAGGCTGCCAGGTTTTCCATATAATGTCCTTGTGTTGCAAACACTGCAACAGAAAACTGTGTTAACAGCACTATTATCCATGAAAAGACAAAAAAAGAAAAAAAAACTATTCCTATACTTTGCTTTTTGAGTTCTAGTTGGGGTGGCAATTTAACTTCAACAGAAAATAAAAATATGACAGATCCAGCTAAAATGGCTAGTATTCAGAAAGCTTAATTATAATGAGTTCACTAGTAGCCCTTATATCTCATAGATCTTATAGAGTAACTCTCTCATCTGTTAGATTCAGGGTCTACTCAGTTACTCTCACTATTGCATATCCTGCCATTACAAACAGTCTCAATTTCACTGTCACTTTCATGATGCGCTTTTTTTGCGCAAATACTATTTTCACTGTCACTTTGTCACATATAAAATTGCATATCAAAAAGCAAATCTCTTCTTATTTTTTACTTATTATTTATAGTCTTTATTTATTTGTTTCTTGTACTGTATATCTTAAAGTTTTGTATATCTATCTATCTATCTATCTATCTATCCATCCATCCATCCATCCATTAGTTGTTTTTCTTTTTATTTGAAATAAAGTGCAGCGTGATATATGCTACAGAATAGGCAATTCAATTAACTGAATTTTAATTATTTTTTCCACCAACTATACAGACATGACTAAGTAAAATATAAAAACTGGGTCTATTGGTCAGATAGACCAATCTACTGGGTCAGATTAATATCACAGATGTACATGATCATGTTTTATTGTTGTTTTCTTTTTCTGTGACCAAATAAAAATAATACGCTCATTTTGAGAGTTCTACATTTCTGTGACATCATATTTTGGTACTGGAAAAATTTGCACATTATAAGTTATAAGTAATGATATCTTTTGTTGACCCTGACATATCCAAAAACCTGTTAACACACCCCGGCAAGGCTTCCATATAAGCACATATGCTGTGTTACCATCATGTATCTATGGCACTGGGTTTTGAGGGTTTTACCCAAGTAATCTAATTACTATTAACTATTAAGTAATTATTGAGTGATACATTTTTGTTTTACAGAACTAATAGCGGTAATTTATGACCACATTGTTTCCTGATACCTAAGCCTTGTCTTTCTTCTGATGATCAATCACCTAATCGATCTGAAATGTTCAGGCTTAGAGTTATATTTGACCTCTCATTAGAGAGGTACAAGATCAATGGGTTGTTTCTAATGTCTAAAGAAATAAATGGAAGGCAAAACTACAAAACTACAATTCAGGCTTGAAAAATCTATTTTCTCTGTTAATTTCTGTATAATTCACTTCACAAAATGTCATTAGATGATCAACTTCTAAAGAATAATAGAATAAGAAATCCCTTTTCACTTTACAGTATTAAATGATCATTATGATCTACAGTACTATAATCCATTATGATGTGTTCTTCAGATATGATCGTTATCTTTATTCAATTTCTATGACTTTCACTTATAATACTGATTCAGATCATAATTAACTACTGAACATTACAGAACACTTCAGTATATAGAAATAGTCTGTATGTTTCCACAAGTTTCACTTTTTTTTGTTTTATAACATTGTTCCTGAACACAAATACCTCCTGAAGAAGAAAAACAGTACCACTCAGAGGCACTGGTAATGAGCTCCCCTGTGTTTGCTTTACAGTACTGTTTTAGGTGATCATTAACTAGTGAGTAACAGCACAGTAGCACGACAGTCACCCTACAAGAATGTTCCATACACATCAGTGTTCTGCGGTTTCAATTCACAACATTCTTTTAAATCATCTTTAGCTCCTGAAGAACTATATCGTAACACTTCAGTACTGTCAGTAATTAACAGAATACCAATTCGAATGACTTTTTAATGTTGTTGTCATTTCAACCATACTGTATGCAGCTGGTACAGTACATAGTGAAATGAAACAACCCTCCCCCAGGAACATGGTGCTACATAAAACAAGACAAGAACACACATAACTAGATGAAAACAGAAGACTACATAAAGTGCACGTGTGCTAACAAAGCAAGAAAGTTGAGGCGTGTGGTGTAAATGTCTATGATGAAGAAAAAGAGAGACCCCGATGATCTTCTCAGCTGTCCTTATTATCCCCTGCTGGGTCTTGCAATTCCCATAGCAGGCAGTAACACAGCTGCTCAGGATGCTCTTGATAGTCCCGTTAAAGAATGAGCTGTGGATGAGGGGTGGAAGATAAGGTTTGCTCAGCCTTTGAAAAAATGTAAAGCTGCTGCTATGGTGCTTTTATGCTATGAAGCCCAATGAGGGACCAGTTGATGTTCTCCGCCAAGGGAACAATCAATAATTTGATCTTCTTGGCAATCCCAATGGAGGCGCTGTCCATGTTCAGCAAGAGTGTTACCATTGCATGCTCCCTTGAAGTCAATAATCATTTAGTTTTGTCTACATTTAAAAAGTTTCCTGGAACTGCAGAAGTCCATTAGTTGCTGAACATTCTCTCTGTTTGCTGTGTGTATGAGACCCCCCACATGCTGACCCATGCTGACCCCTGTTCACTGTGGGATGTGTCCAAAAGTGCGTACGAGGAATGATTTAAAGAACATGACAGAAATTTTAAGGTTGTTGATTTGACCTCTAACTTCCCCAGACCTCAAACTGATCGAGCATCTGTGGGACATCCTGGACAAACAAGTCCAAACTTTGGAGGTCCCACCTTGCAACTTCCAGAGCTTAAAAATCAGACACTAAAGTCAGTGTACACTGATCAGCCTTTTAAAAAAAAAAAAACCTGACTAATATTGGTTGTCACCATTGTGTAGGTCCCCCAGCGCTGACGCATGGAGGAATGTACTCCACAAGATCTTTGAAAGTGTGCTGTGGTATCTGCCACCAAGACGTTAGGAGCAGATGATTTAAGTCCTGCAAGGTGAGAGGTAGACATGAACACTGGGTTGCTCAGATGTCCACATGCCATAAGGATTGTAAAAAGAAGTTGGCATAAGACACAAATTAGCGCCGTTTTGGATCTGGAATGGTCACTGCATGCTGTTGTCACGCCACCATCGTAGTCCTCATGCAGTAATTAGTAATCTGTTTATCTGTGTTTTAGCATTCAGTATCCTTCCAGATGTACAACACAATAACACTTCAGTCATTAGTAATGAGCGTCAATGTGTTTCAATTTACAGATCGTCATTATCTACTGAAGAAAAACACATTGTAACTGTTAATGATTACTAATGGCACTTTACTGTTCTTTCTTCATTAGGGGTCTAAACACATAAAGCTGGAACCATATTGTTTTTGTTAGCATTCTTTTTTTATTGCTTTTTTTTGTTCTTTTTCTTCTTCCTCATCATCATTTACTTCTTCTTCACCTAATATAATCAGGTAAAGTATAAGTTCATGATACTTAGTATAGACATGAACCTTGGTCAGCTTTTACGACTGTGAGTCTGAACCCATGCAAGCAAGAGTAATTTAAAACCAGGACTTTTGATTGTGCAGAATAAATTGAAGTTATGAGAGAGAATTTTTCTATATAATCCCCCTATATATACCTATCCCTCCTGCATTTCACTAGTGCTTGGATACCATTAATGTAGAAAGTTTTCTCAGTACACTGGAGCCATGATTGGACTGCCTGCTTCACGTCTGAAATGCCGGCCTACCAGGAACTCTTTTAACGGGGTTAACATGTGGAAATAGCTTGGAGCGAGGTCCGAACTATACAGGGGATGCGGCAATAACTCGCAGATGAAATCCTGTACTATACAAGTGGTATTGATGAATGATTGTGTGTAAGGTTCCCACAGAAAGATGCTTCTCTTGGTAAGAAGTATCCATTGATTTTCAAGGATCAGGCATTCTACTCACTGAATGTCTCAGCTGGTGGCATCATTCCCAGACGTACAACCTTCTTTAAAATGTTTGCACGATTCTGATGGTTTACTGTGGCTAAGAGTCTCGTCACTGTACTGTGCTTAAACACTGCTGTCAATGTCAATTGGCATTTTAATTTTAAGTCATGGTTTGACTTTTGGCTCATATCTCAAAAACCACAAGTGGTACACTTAATTTTTTTCTTATTACATGATTTTAATCTCAACCTATTTTCCATCATGATGCATTTTTGCTATTTATTGTGATATTTTAAACATACGTTTTGCAAAAATAGTCCTCTGACTTTTGGCCACAAACCTAAATTAAGCTACTGAGCAGAATGTACATAATTTCTCATCAGTTACCTCAATATCAACAGAATCAGAATCAGAATCAGATGTAGGTAGATCAACATCAACAGGTAGATGTTTTGAAACAATGAGTGTTAATGTCAATCAACTTAAAAGGGGGCCGACCCTAATTATTCAAACATAGGTAACTCATAATTGCTTGTATGGTTTGGCATAAAACCTGAAATACTTATACAGGATTCTGGCATCATATGCAATGTTCGGGGCATCATCATACTTACAGGAAGTGTTATGGATAGATAATGTTCTCCATTTCAGCTGAAATTTGCTATTCTACCTGTTTTAACTTTAGTTTTTGATGACATTGCCTAGCTGAAGGAAATACAGACATGTATTTGAGCTGAAATCCTCCTGTCTGTGTTTCCTTCTGGCTCTCCCTTTTAGTTATGCTGTCATAGTTAGTCCTGCTGGGGGCCCGCCTTTCACTCTGTATGATATACATTATGAAGTATACACTCACCTTATACAGTACATTACATGACTGTGACCATACCTAACTGTTATCTCTCCTACTCTTTTGCTCTCTCCTCCTTCCTCTTCTCTTCTCTTCTCTCTTTCTCACTCTCCATTTGCCTGTCTCTCTCTGTGGACCTACACATGATGCTCCTGAGCTGCCAGTGATCCAGACCCCTTCTGTCCTCTGGACCTGTCTGACTTATCCTGGTGTCCTGCTTCTGGTTGGAGATCTCCTCGCATAGCGGCCCCGTGCTGTCTGCTTGGGATGCATGTGGTGACTGCGGACGGTTCCACTTTACCATCAAGACGGGCCTGACTGATGCAGGCAGCTGTTCTCTGAGGACTTGTGACTGCAGTCGCTCAGTAGTTCAGTAGTTGGAATTTAGGAATTTCCTACAGTCTATCTGAGCCTCCAGTAACGAACTGACCTCCATATTAACTTAAAGACATCAACTGTTATACTGGACTTCCAGCCACCTAATACACAGTACAGTGGAACCTCAGATTATGAGTAACGCGGTTTAGACAAGACAAGCAAAGATTTTTAATAAATTTTGACTTGAAAAACGAGCGTCGTCTTGGTTTACGAGCACCGAGTATCATGTATCACGCATGCGCTTCTTGTTTTGACACCGAGCGTCACGCCATCACAACTGAGCCAACGGTTTTTCTCTTGCACTGCAGAATTGTGAGTAACCGTCTCTAATGCTGTGCTCGTCTCTTACTGGTATAATCAACATCCGTGCACGCGTGTACTGTTTACTATAACACTGTGACCCCGTGTGTCTGTAAAACATATTTTATTTAGTGTTCGGAAGCGCGTGTACAGCGTGTGTACTGTTTCACACACATGTGTGCGTGCGCGAGTAAAGCAAAAGAAATTCTCAATACAGAGGTTAAAAAAAAAACATTTTCTTCCTCATCGCGGTGTGTGTCTGTGTGCGAGTGTAATTTGACACTGTGCCGGCTATGTGCGCACAGCCCCCTTCAGAAACAAACAAACACACACGCGAAAGACACACACTCTTCTCTCCGAAGAAACTCGGCTCTGTCGCAAATCTTTTCAGAGGTAAGGTGCGGGTTCATTTGTTTGTTTGTTTTACTTTACAGCAGTGATTCTGTTAGTTTGTGCTCAAATGAGTGTCATTAGCGATGTTTATTTCTAATTTACAGATAAAACAGTGTAGCAGGAGAGAGAGGTTGATTTAAGACCGCTGTTTATGGAAGTGTAGTCCAGTGCGGGAGATGCATTGTGGGTAATGCAGTCCGGTGTGTTTGAACGCGAATGCGAGATGTAAGCTGGATATAGAGCCTGAGTATTCAGTAGTTTTTTTTAGTTAGTGCAGGATCCACCCGAATGTTTGTACTATAGCCCGACAATGCAGCAAATAAAAGAACAGGCATCGAGCAGTTTGTCCATCGAATCATTACACGAGCATGAATTAATGGGATATTACGCTGTCGCAAGCAACATTAAAATAAAGCGGAGAAGCTTTAATAATTTAGGGGTGAACAACAGTCTTTCCGTTAATGTGTGTGCACGCACAAAAGGAAACATTTATCTGTCGGGATTTGTTTTTTACTTTTTTGAAAGGTATAGTGCAGGTTAATTTGTTTTATTTTTACTTTATATTTTGTATAAACTATTTTTAGGTATTTATTTTTTGGGGCTGTAGAACGAATAATTTAAGTTTCCATTATTTCTTATGGGAAAATGTAATTAGGTTTACGAGTGTTTTGGAATACAAGCCCGCTTCCGGAATGAACTATGCTTGTAATCCGAGGTTCCACTGTATGTCTGATATCACCCAAATGAGGTTCTCTGTTGAGTCTGGTTTCTCTCAAGGTTTCTTCATATTGCCATCTCAGGGAGTTTTTCCTCGCCACTGTCGCTCTCTACATCTAATCATGCTGATTCATACACATTTTTCACATTTCATACAAATTTCCATCATTTTCTTTTGATTGTATAAAGCTGCTTTACAACAATGACAATGCTTTACAACAATGACAAATAAAACACAATTAAATTAAATTGAAACTTCTTAAGGATTTAGAGAAGATATGTAAATAAGAGTGGACCAAAATCCCTCCTGAGATGTCTGCAAACCTGGTAACCAACTATAAGAAAAGTCTTACCTCTTTGCTTGCCAGCAAGGGTTTCTCCACCAAGTAATAAGTAATTTGCTTGAAATCAACTAATTTTCCTCATTGAAATGGAAATCACTTCATAACCTTTGTATCATGTGCCCTTTCCTGGATTATTGGTTGATATTTTTATATCCCTTACAATAATGTATGATAAAAATTAGATCATTCATTTCTTTGTAAGTAAGTAAATAATAATAATAATAATAATAATGATGATGATGATGATGATGATGAATATAACTAGATTGGATGAGATTCTGCTTTATTGTCATTGTGCAAACTACAAGTACAAAGCACAGTATTATTAACATGTCTTCAAAATAACAGGAAAGTAAAAATAAAATGAATGTTATACACTAAATATAACAGGTATTACAGGATGATCAGCTCTTCAGTATGAAAGCTGCTACAGGCAAGAGGAAGAATAAGAGAGGGGGCAATACACTTCCCTGGGAAACTTCAGTGTTGAGGGTGAGACTGGAGAAGTTCTCCAGGTTCTCCAGTCTGACAAACTGTGGTCTGTTTGTAAGAAAGTCCAGGGTCCAGCTGCACAGAGAATTACTGATGCCAAGCTGTTTACGCTTCAGGATTTGCTCGGACAGGCTTACTGTGTTACATTCTGAACTAAAATAAATGAACAGCATTCTGATGCAAGTGTTGGGCTTGTCCAGATGAGTCAGAACAGAATGGAGCACTGTGGAGCTGGCATCCTCGGTTGACCTGTTGGGGCGGTAACTGGTGTGGATCCAGAGTGGGAGGCAGGTAGGCAGAGTCTGAGGTGAGTCAGAACAGAATGGAGTGCTGTGAATATACTGTAGCATCCTCGGCTGACCTGTTGCAGAGGTAAGCAAATTGCTATGGATCCAGGATAGGAAGCAGGCTGGCTTTGAGGTGAGTGAGGACCAACCTTTCTAAGCACTTTGCTATGACAGGGATGAGTGGATGAGAGTCATTGAGTGATGTTGCAGCAGAATGCTTAGTCACTGGCGCGATAGTAGATGGTGGTGACTTAAAGCAGTCAGGGACAGCTGTCTGAGCCTAGGACAGGTTAAGGATATCTGTGAAGACCTCCGCTAGTTAGCGGTTACTCACCCGGTGGTAGCTCAGTCTTAAGCATGGGCTCCACTTTCCCCATATCAAAATAGTATAAAAGTGGTTGAGCTCATCAGGAAATGAAGCAGAACTAGCTGGAGGTAAAATGCTCAGAGGTCTGTTATAGCCTCAATCCCTTGCCACATCTATCTGGGGTTAGCAAAGTTATAAGCTCCTCAGTCATGTGCGCTTTAATGAATATTTCATAACTAGGTTTGTTCTGTGAATGGAGTTGATGGAAGCACTACATTTAACATTCTGCAGTTCTCATAAATCAGTTTAAATCTTGTGGTCTAATATAGATATATCTTCAACGTCTAGTTAGGTTGTTAACTACTAGATTTACAATTGAGTGTAATTGTTACTCTTAGACTTAATCTCAAATACAAACACACACGTAGCACATAAAAGTGGTGGTGTGGTGTAGATCACGTCTCTGTTGAGGTCTATTATAGAAACACAGTATCTCTACTCCTAGTGTAAGTAAAAACCTCCGGTCATAAGATCTCTCTCTCTCACACACACACACACAAATGTCATGTAAGGATGTTCCACTGACCTAGCTATTAATGCACTAGCTATTGATTAATGCTATGTCTACAGTATATCTAAATGTAACCTCGACGATAATAAGGAATATGATTTGGTTCTTTTCGTTTTTACATTTTCCTTCTCACTGGACCACAAGATCACATGAAACAACATGTTTTCTTTATACTATGTTCCCTTCACACAACTTTTTGAAGAAATTGCATTTTGTGAAAAAATATTTCTGTATCAAAATCTCTCTCGATCGCAGCATATCTTTAATCTGGCTGCCATTCTCTTTCACTTTCACCCTCTCTTTGCCCTGTTGACCCAGGTTCTGAGTGCCTGGATAATGTCATCACCCTGAGGCACGGCGCTGGAAACAGAGTGCACAGCACAGCACAGAGTGCATACGTTCCAATCAAGTTTCAAATAAGAGGCCTGAGGTTCTACTCTCCACCCTGCAAGTCCATAGGAGCTCAAATCTCACCGGGCAGTTTTTGGATAACTGCCACGGCTGCATGCTACATGAGCTGGGTGCTATGGAAGGATGATCACCAGTGTGACACAAAGCTCATGGCTCTTGGCAGGGAGTCATATAGGTTATATGTGCTTGTGGTGGGGTGGTGGGGTGCAATTGTGTGGATGCCAAGAGCGTCCCTTAAATAAGAGCTGACTCAAGAGATGGAATGACTTATAGGTCAAGGTTTGATTGACAGAAAACATGTACACAACTTTCGTACGCCCTTGAAAATCTACTCTAATAACATATTTTTAAAAAGTGCAATGTAATAGATCATGCGAACTAATCTACTACAAACGAACTATGGACTTACCAATTGACCAGGTAAAGAACCTGGATACAAACATGAATAGGTTAGCACTTGCTTTCAAGGTCGCTGTCTCTTTTTTGTCACTCCCTTCCTGCATGTTTGCACTGGAGGCCTGATGTTCCATTTATAGCTGAGGCATGCCCATGTAGTGCAGAGAAGCAGTTCCACTCAGGTCAAATATGGCTCTGACATTTTTTTACCAGGCCAGAAGCCAGCACACAGCTACACTGGAAGGTTCCCTTACCTAAACACTCAATCAACTCACACATCACTCTGATCTTCTCCCAGCTTTGCCTCTTTATGTCACATTTGGCTTCGGTGTTTATTCTATAATCATTTTGCCTTCTTGAGTTGGAAGGATAGCAGAAAAAATGTGTTATGCCATTTGTGGGTTTGGCATAAAGTCCAAATATTAACTATAGAGCAAAGGAGAGAAGATCAACAGTTGACTAGAAGTAAAGAGAGATACGTTATTAAAAACACATTCTTAGAAAGCTGGTAAAATTCTCTCTCTCTCTCTCTCTCTCTCTCTCTCGCTTTAAATAAACTAATTAAAAACAAACTACTTATAAACTCCTTCATTTATTTAATATACAGCCAAAATAGACATTAAATACAAATTATAATTTGGAATAAAAATTTTTATTAAATGTAAAGATGTAACAATATTACATCGAAATCTTAAACAATAAATTGCACTAAGTCTTTATCTCATTAAAGCGACATTATGCACCACATTATCCTTTAAAGAGACATTAACATTTACTTGGGAGGGGAGCTCAAGGAAAAATAAGTGAAAAAAAAATTAACATAAAAAGTGAGACTCCTAACAATGGTGGCATAGTGGATAGCGCTGTCGCCTTGTATCTCCAGGGTTCAGGGTTCAAATCTCTTCTGTCTACAGTATGTGTGTGTGAAGTTTTGTGTTCTCTGGTTTTCCTATGGGTACAGTCCAAAGACATGTGGTATCAGGTGATTGGCGTTTCCATACTGCTCATAGTGTATGAATGGGCGTGTGAGTGTTGGTGTGAGTGTGTGTGCGCGCTATTGTGTACCCAACCGTGCGCCCTAAGTCTCCTGGGACAGCCTCCAGGCCCCCCATGACCCTGCACAGGATAAGCGGTATAGACGATGAATGAGATTTCAAGCATTTACAAGCTTTAAAATATTTTTCCCATTACTTTTCATATTGTTGTTACTTATCATCCACCATGCCCAGTCCATACAGTCTCCATAGCTCCCTTCTGATAAAACCTCAGTCACTCTCCTTCTAGACTTCATCGTCATCCTAGTTGATTACATGCAAATTCCCAGAGAGACCATTAAAACCATTCTTTCAGTCTAGGCCACTGACATCGAAAAAGTGTCTCATAACATGCATTATAGATAGCATCGACACAACTGTCAGCACCATTCCCTCTTTATTTGTGACATCCTTTGCATCATATGAAGCAATTCTTGTTACCATGGTTACAACTGCAAATCCCTCAGTAGACTGAAATGTAGAACAGATTGTGGCCTGATCTACGTATTGCAGAGATAATTGGTTACAGTTATCCACTCCCATCATATGTTGAAACCTGTTAATATTCCTTATTAGAATCTGGAAACTCAAATTCTGTTCTGCTATTTGGACCTCACGGAAGTCTTCAACAAAAACAAATGAGCTACTCAACTTCTACCTCATTAAAAGGGAAATTGAGTTATACAAACATTATTCTTTGTCCAAAGAGATAAAAATAAAACAGGCGCTGGAGGAAATCATCGAAAGGCCATTCAACAAGGCTTTATTGCATCCTCCAATTGACCGGAGTCTTTTATTTATTTTTTTTTAAGTAGAGCGAAACCATTTGTTGATCTCAGGGATTTAAATATAATTCCACTACAATATCAATATTTGCTCTTAAATAATATATTTTGCCAATAAACAACTCAGTAGTGCTTCTAATCCTATTAACGTACAACAAGGTGATGAATTGAAGATTGATGTTTTCACCACCAGGGAGAACTACAAGTATGTTGCAATGCCTTATGGACTGGAAAATGACACCCTGAAGTCCTGACAACTTTCCAAGTAATCATTATTTACTGTATGTGTTCCATGACATATTGGAAAAACAGATAATATTGTACATCATTCTGCTACATTCACTGTACTTAAACGAATTCAGCATAGGTGCATGGTTCTGGGGGTTCTGTTTGCATGGAAACCATCTTTACATTACGTTAAAAAAAAACAGACTTTTAAAAAATATATATATTAATGCATTACATTTCCAATGATTGACTTTATAATCTTCTTTTCCTGCTCCATTCAGAATGTTTGCTTCTTCATGGTCCCTCTTACTTGTTTACTCAAAGGAGGTAAAATGAAACTTAAATGGAATTTACAAGCCACAGATGCTTTCCATGAACTTAAGGAAAGGTTCACCTCAGCTCCTGTTCATTAACATACTGATGCCAAGCTCCCATTTGTGGTTGAAGTGGATGTCTCCGTCCCAGAAATAGGAGCATTCCTTTCACAAGATTAAGGTAACTACATTCTATCCATGAGCATTCACATAAAATTTCCTTTGGAAAAAAATAATTCCACTTGGGGAAGTGTGAGCCTCTGTTCCTCGCGTTGGCACTGTAGAATCTGCACACTGGTTGAGGGGTTGCCGACATCTGTTTTCAGTATGCAGCATCTACAGAGTACATGTGTGCAGCTCAAATGAATCCAGACAAACTACTCATCAAGGCAGATTGGCTCAGTTCAGTTCAAGTTTAAAAAATGAGAAAGCTGACGGCTTGTTCAGAACACATGAAAGGTAGCCTGCCACGATGGAAGAAGGTTCCATTCTCCCACAGAGTGTTTACTCTCAATCCCATTAACTGGTAGTTTGATGAGTAAAGCCGCGAAAAACACGAAATGTATATAGCACTTTAAAAACAAGACACACTCTTAGTGTGGACTCATGTTGTAGTTTCAAAAGGAGACCCAAGTATCTCCGACACTCCCTAAATACTGCAAAGAAATACTGGTGGCCTGCACACATGCAAGACATTATGTAGTATGAAAGAAATGTGTAGTTTATGCAAGAAATGTGCTACCATTAACACTTCGCAGTCTCTCCCAGTAGAGAAACTTGTGCTCCTAACTATACCACAAAAATCTTTGACACATACTGTACAGCAGATCCCACCCTTTGAATGCTTCATGGACATCCTTTTTAAGTCATTCCCCAAAGCTTTTTAGATACCTTCTGCAATTGATTAGGTAAGTAAAAAGGACCAACCAAAATTTCTGAAGTTTTTTTCAGGAGCCAACAAGGAGTTAACAATCTATACTGATTAGGCCAAATTCATTCTTTTGACTCACAAGAACTCACCGACACACTACTGGTATATATTGATCTAATCCCATTCTGGTGCATCCTGGGTAGTTAATTGCCACTGTCTCCATGGAACCATACCCAGTCAGAAGTTGTATTTGAACGCATTGTAACCTCTGGTTGTCTGATTCAATTCCTTAACTACTGACTGTACAGTGTTTCACACACATGGGTTTTCTCTGGTTTTCTCCCATGGTCACGAAGCATGCAAGTAGGAAGGTTAGTAGCTAGGTAAGAATGTGTGCTCGTGTGTATGTGTTAATAGTGGCCTTCATTGAATTGACCTTCCATTCAGGGTGAATTGGTTCCCAGAATTGGTTCCAGAGCCACCATGACCATGACGAGCATAAATCGTTTAATAAATCTGAAAGTGAATAAATGACCAAATTTACCATAGTAGTATTTCCCGTTAATTATAACTTATTGACACACTGCTGGTCTAGTGGTCTATAACTCCATTCTAGTGTATCCTAGGTTATTACAGACATCTCCACTGTCCTCTATGGAACCCCAATCATTCAGAAGCTCTTGCAGTTCATTAGAGGTGTGAACAGACATGAAAGGGGGCACGCAAACATGTGTCCCAATAGCAAAAGAAGCAGCAGCAGGAAAAACACAGAGGAGAAACTCCAAACCCGGAGAAGACGTCCGGTTGTCCACCATGACATTTGTTGATGGTCTCCTAGTTAAAAATTCATTGGTTCATTAGTAAACTCAATTCAATAACATACCAATTGCAATTACCCAGACGACACAGAATTATTCACCCTCACCCCCCTTTTCCTACTGAGACCGGTGGGCCCCTCCCCCACTCCTAGACACAAAGGACAGGCCGTCTGCATGGTGAGAATTCTAAGACTCTAGACAACAAATGGTAACTGTCACTTTTAGCTCCACCACCAAACCTG
The DNA here is from genome assembly GCA_030522415.1 of Channallabes apus. Classification (NCBI taxonomy): domain Eukaryota; kingdom Metazoa; phylum Chordata; class Actinopteri; order Siluriformes; family Clariidae; genus Channallabes; species Channallabes apus. The sequence continues at coordinate 29,373,546 of CM060114.1, forward strand.
GAACCATTGCTCCACCTCCCAGTGCAGTCTGTACATTACAACTCGGGCATACCTACAGTACTTTCAGATAATTATTGAATTTATAAATAACTGTACTTAATAGTGCATTTACACATATTACTTTAAATTGTATTATAACTGTAGCTAATTTTCAATTCTGATTTTTTGTCAATCCATTTTTTATTTGTTATCCAGTGTTTCCTACTGTATATTGCACTGTATGTATGCTCATTGAAACTTTTGTCAGTTTTCTTGACTAATTGTATTGTTAAAATATAATATTGCACTTAGGTATGCAATTACAGTAATTACTTAAAAAAAAAAAAAAACACTGCTGCCAAATTTCAAACAATTAATCAAAAAAAAAAAAAAAAAAAAAAACCACCAGAATTATCTAAATGCCAGAATTCAGAATAAAAAAAATATATTTATGTGATTCCAACATCAGTGTCAAAATACTGCTGATTAATGTTGTACAGGATGTTCTGTTCTGTTGGCTAAAGTTACTTCAATTAAGGTATTTTCTGATGGGTAGCATTCAAGTCAAATCAAGACCTTTGATGAAATTTCTTGTGAATGATGGCGTAAAACCAATTGATATTTACAGAAGTCTTCAAGCACACCACGGTGGTGAGACTTTAGTCACAGTAAAACATCTGAATGGTGTAAAGGTTTTGAAAAATGAATAACAATAACAACCGATGTGGCTCGTAAGTATGATCCTTGAAAATCAATGGAAAACTTGTGACCAACTTGCAGAAGAAACGCATCTGCCTGGGGGAACTGTACACACAATCGTTCACCAACACCACTTGCACATTGCAAGAACTCGGCTGGGAGTTATTGCCACATCCCCCATACAGTCCTGACCCCACTCCAAAACATTTACACATGTTAAAGGAGTTCCTGGGAGGCCAGAGTTCAAGATGTGACATAACCTGGATTGTATCAGAGCGCTAGTGGAACATTGGGATCAATGCATTAGTGTAGTAGGGGATTATATAGAGAAAAAAAGTTTTTACTCTTATAACTGTGTTTTGTTATTATGCATAATCATAAGTCTTGGTTTCACTACAACATTTCTTATACTGTAGTTAAGTTAAACATGAAAAATAAACAAACAAAAATAATCCATTGTCATCTTTACGTAAGCAGTTGTCAACTAAAATACAATGTACACGTGATATCTGTTGATATTTAATTAATATCATCATAAATGTCAACCTTTAGTTAGTTGTGTAACCATGCGATCATAAGCAGTTCTAAATAGCAGTCTCAGCAAACAAACTTTTGCTTGCACAGCTTGGTGCATTGTATCCTGACATCTTCAGGTTCTCTGATTTAGTACCTAGGTAACTAGGTACACATATCTAGGTATGTGTGTTCGTGTGTGTGTGCGTGGGGGGAGTTCAAGGGCAGGGGTAATTCACTGGTTCTGGCATTGGCCTACTGATTGGAAGGTCCCAGGTTCAAACCTCAGCACCAGTAAGTTGCCACTGTAAGCAAGCTCTTAACCCTGAACTGCTCAGCTGTAAAATAGGATAAAATTTTAGTTGCTCTGGATGAGGGCATCTGCCCAATGCTATAAATGTAGAAAAAGTGGGAATGGTGGCCTTCATTGAACTGACATCGCATTTGGGATTAATTATTCTGCCTTGACTCAAGTGCTGCCAAAATTGGTTCCAGCTCCATCATGACCCTCACCAGGATAAAACTCTTACTAAAAAAGAATGAGGGATTTACTGTAAAAGTATTTCCAGTTAATGGCATTATTAACTAAGAACAGCTTTGTCAATGTCTGGAAATTTGCAATTGTATGATAGTCTTTTCAGTCTTTTCATTGAAAGTCAGAGCGATTTGAACAAGGATATTTGGTCCATTCAATTCAACATGCTTAAACTTTTCATTTGCTACAACAATACAAAGCAATTTCCCCGAAGGAATAAAATAGAAAGGCAAATATTTGGCCCTGGCTCAAGCAACATAGTCATGTGAATGGTTTTATCACGCAGATTTTCCACCCACAGGGTAAAGAGGGTCACAAATGTCTTCATACCTGTGAGCATGTGTATTTACAAAAGGTCAAAAGGCAATCAGAAACATCAAAGTTAATGAAGCGGTATCATGTTCAAACTCAATTATCTAAGCTGTGACACAATTACACACATTCCACTGCTGAGCTGTTTGTGCATGTTAGGTTATGAAGTAATAATATTCCATAATGGCGGCACAGCGGTGTAGCGGTTAGCACTTTTTATCTCCAGGGCTGAGGGTTCGATTCCCACCTCGGATCTGTTTGCGATGAGTTTGAATGTCTTGGGGTACTGGGTGCCCCAATTTCCTTCCACAGTCAAAAGACATGCAGATGGTTAAGTGGTGTTCCCAAATTGCCTGTAATGTGTGTGAGCACAATGGATTGGCACAATGTCCCTGGTGTACCCCACCTAGTGCCTGATGTCTCCTGGGATACGCTCCAGATCTTACATGGCCATGTACAGGATAAATCAATATAAGGAATAAATGAGTGAAGGTGTATAAAGGATTTAAGCTCCCTACTTTAATCTGTGACGTGAAGGTGCCCAGGTAAAACCAAACGTATTAAAGTTCATATTGTATGGAATCCCTTTCAATTGGTTCATTAAAGATACGTAGTAAAGAATGCAAAGGAAAGAAATTACTCAAGACAAATTTGTACATTCCAAGTCAATAGCGTGATATTGCTGAAATCTTTTTCTCTCCTTGGGTAATTTAAATACCCAACAATTTGCATAATACTTTTCTTTTACACTCATTTATTTTCTCCTTTATCTAAAATACAGTAGCAGTGTGTTAAGGGTCATTGTCTTGTTACATAATTAAACATTGACTTCCAAATTAGTTCAAAATATAATACTCGATGATTCTCTCAAAGTTCATGATCGGTTATAAAACTTTCATCGACTACATGGACTAACTACAGTAACATAAAAACATCTTCTTTTGCAGTGTGTACACATTATACACGATCGATTCTGAGAACTTTTATTGCACCGTCAAACTTTCCACTGCACAGCCACGTTTCCAGACTACCACCATAGTGTCCTAGAATTCAACACATTAACAAAATAAAAAGAAATAGAGCGGAAGAGAGAGACTTTTTCCATCATGGATCAAAGCATCCATGCCATATCTGAGTGATTACTAAACTCGTATTTTTCCACAGAACCAACGAGGAACGATGTCTTCTAGTGTGGCAGCCTCATGTTGCGCTTAGCTAGCAGATGTCAGGGTATAAAGTGGTGGCCAAAAGTATTAAAACAACATATGCCATGTATTATAGTTCTCCCTGTGCACAAAGCAGGTGATTTCACTAATTATATGTGTCCCATCTGGCTGTAGAGTCTCGCTAATTAACTGAAAACTATGGGAAAAACTAGCTACGTGACAATGGTATGCAGCTTCAGGATCCATGGCTCTAGGTCATCTCCAAACTAAAACCCAATAAAAAACTATTGGACAATGGTGAAGAATGCAGTAGTAGTCAAGAAACTGTCTTCTGCACATGATCTTCATGAAGCAATCAAGTAGGTGTGGATTGAACAAGTGCCACTGGAGTACTGCAGATGTCTTATTGACTCCAGCCAGATCCAGCAGGTTCTGAAAAATAAAGAACCTCTTATTAAAGTTGCACTGTGGCTTAGTACTGTCGCCTTGCACCCCGAGGTGGTCCGCATTTGATTCCCACCTCAAGGTCTGTGTGCATGGAGTTTGCAGGCTTGGTGGGTTTCCTCCAGGTACTCCGGTTTCCTTCCTTCCAAGTCCAAAGACATGCAGATTAAGCTTACTGTTGTTGGTCTTTCGGCTGCTCCTGACAAGGGGTCGGCACTGCGGAATATCCAGTCCGCACTTCAACAGGTTTTACGCCAGATATGCCTGCATCCAGTGGCTGCGGGGTTTGGGCACTGGCTGGGAATCGAACCCGGGCCATCCGCATGGCAGGCGAATCACCTACCACTGAGCCACCAGTGCCCTACATGCAGATTAAGCTTACTGTCGTTCCCAAATTGCTAGTAATATGTGAATGTGTGTGCATGTACCCTGCAATGAATTGGGACCCCATCCAGGGTGTAGCTCAGCTCATGCCTATAGTCACCTAGGATCCTGTACAGGGAATAAAGTGATATACTGTATGATGAGTGAGTGAGTGAGGACGTCATACCACTAAGTATTAATTGTTGTATAGCAATTCCATAGAATCTATTTAAAAATGGTTCATAATTTTAAAAAAAATTCGGAATTTTATTAACACAAAAAACTTCATATTTTTCCCAATACTTTTGGCCATCACTGGACACATCCCAACAAGGAGAGGTTATAGGGGTTTGTTGAATGTGTAGTACCAGCTAATATAATATTACAGTATATTATTTGGAAAAACTTTGTATTTTAGGTGCATTAACATTCTTACTGATAGAAACACTGTGTGTAACACTTTCGGCAGTTAAGCAACAGGCTCATGCACAAACAGAGAGGCCCCATCCTTCTTTCACTGAAGTTGGTTAAAGCACTTGGTTAATATTTAGTATTATTTAGCCACTGATAGCCAGGCCTCTGTAGCAGGGAGTGAAGGTCATTGACGAGTGCCTGAACTTCTCACCACTAATCACATGCTAAAAAAATAACATCACCACCACCATCTTTGTGTGTCACGGGTCAAGGAGAATCAGGGAGTGATCGTCTAAACACGTAAGCTTGAATAACAGAACAATTATTGTTGTGTGAAACATATGGCATGTACAGTGTTTGACTAGCACTTGAAAAAGAAAACATAAAGTACGCTTTTCTCATAAATTATAAGCAGTGTTGGTCTATTTGTCTTTCTTTGGAGCTAAGTCAATTAAATTCTTTGAAATTATAGTTTCTATCTTTTTATGCCTTATTTAAACAGTCCATTGTTTTGCTATACACTAAAGACATTTAAACCAACTGAAGTTTTTTTCCCCCTTTGAACCCACCCATTTTTAAAGTGACTAAAAACACGGGAAGATATGACTGACAGGTGTTTCTTGTTGCCCAGGTGTGCCCTGTTAGGTTGGTTATTTAGACAATTAATAGCTCTGAAATGTCTACTCTCGGTTTAGGCCAAGAGCTTACCCTATACAAAAGTGAAGAAAAGAGTGAAGTGTGAAGAAAGAAAGAACCTACTCAGGATTCAAGACGTACAAGCTCATCTATCAAATACTGAATGACAGAGGTGTTGTCATGGCTTGGGCTTGCACGAATGCAGCTTACTAATCTCATAACATCTCGTAACTCATGACGGTAGCGACAGAATAAATTCAGAAGTCTACAGAAAACATTCTGTCTGACAGTTCTCAGGAAAACGCATTCAGTTTAATTGGGAGGAACTTCATCATGCATGACAACCAAAAGCACACTGCCAAAGCAACTAAAGACTTCATCAAAGGGAAGTCAACAGTGACGGGTTTACGACTGTCCAGGTCATTTAGCCAGACGTAAACTTAATTGAGCCACATTTCACGTCCTAAAGAGAAGTTACAGAACCTGAAACATACAACAACTGACAGTACAAGCCAGGAAAACATCTTAAAAGAAGACCTTGGTGATGTCAGTGGGGGCATCGGCATGATGCAGTTAATGTAGGAAAGGAATATGCCACTAAATATTAAGCACAATTTATTTTGTTTTACTTTGGGACTGCCTGTTCCAATACATATGCTCACATAAATATATACAGATCTGCAACCGAAGTCCGGATGTTTAACACATCGAGATGTAGCTTTCATAATACAAAAGCTAAATTCCGGCCTATTGTCCGGTGGCTCCAGGTTCGATTCCCACCTGTTCTCCCTGTGCTTGTTGGGTTTCCTCCAGGTACTCTGGTTTCCTCCTACAGTCCAAAGACATGCAGTTTAGACTAATTGGCATTCCCAAATTGCCTGTAGTGTGTGAATGAGCATGTGAGTGTGTGTATGTGTGTGCTCGGCGATAGATTTTAACCGCATCCACGGTGTACCCCACATTGTGCCCTAGGTCACCTGGGATAGGCTCCAGGCCTATTGAAATTGAAATTCAGCTTCTCCTTAACAGTCCAAAAGGCTACGCAAAAAAAAAAAAAAAAAAAGAGCAGCATTATTAGAAAGCTGAAGAGGTTTTTTTATTTTTGCTTGTCTAATGTAACGTGATTTCCACAGTGGTGCTTTCATTTATATACACAGAAAGGCCCCACTCAAATGGCAACTTGCCTAGAGTTATTTTTGGCAGTGAGTTATATTTTTCATTTAATATCTTGGCAACAGAACCAGCCAGGTCACATAGGGATAGTTGAGGGAGTGTTATGTCCTTGCTGTATACGTAGATGTCTAGCATTGAGAGCTGTGCGATGAAAAAGAGCTTCTATTTACAGACAGGGACAGATCAGTCATCAGACTCTGTCCTTTACAGCACCGTGTGGAACTCTGGGCAGCGTTGAAAAGGGCATATAATCAGGTATAAGAATAAATACATGGACCTAATGGTATGAGAACAATGCATATCACTTCTTGGTGAATGACAAAGTCTAAAAATAAGATTGGTTGATTGTTGGACTGAAAAAGAAGATAAAGATAAGGAAAAGGTTTTAAATAACGGTAAACATAGATATGCTTCTGTATTCATAGCTTCTGTTATTCACATGATGAAAGAATCTTCTCTGGTAGCATTATTGTACGTCTTTTCAATATGCAGAACCATCCTCAGATTCTCCAGCAAATAGATATACTTGCACATACATTATATGTTATCTTACTGAGCATTAAATGGCTTTGTTTTTATAGATACTGTAGAATCAATTTGAGAATAAATCATCTTGACTTTCTGTCCTGAACCCATGCCCATGAGAGCCTCATATTCTTATATTGATGTGTTGTGAATTTTAAGATGCTTTTCAGGTCACCATGGTTGTAAAGAGCGTTTAGTTGAGTTCCTGTCAGCTCAAATCAGTCTGGTACAATTTGGTGGGTTTTCTCCAGAAAACCTGCAACCCTGTATTATTATTATTATTATTATTATTATTATTATTGTTGTTGTTGTTGTTGTTGAATTGATATGTGGTGCAGGACATGTATGAGAGCTGTAAAACAGTAGTGAGATGTGCTGTAGGTGTGACAGAAGAGTTCAAGGTGGGTCTGCATCAAGGATCGGCTCTAAGCCCCTTTTTGTTTGCTCTGATGATGGACAGGATGACAGATGAGGTTAGACAGGAGTCTCCATGGACTATGATGTTTGCAGATGACATTGTGCTTTCTAGCAAAGAGCAAATTTGGAGAGATGGAGGTACGCTCTGGAAAGCAGTTGAATGAAGGTTAGCTGCAGCAAGACGGAATACATGTGTGTGAATGAGAGGAACCCAAGAGGAACGGTGAGGATACAGAGAGCAGAGGTAAAGAAGGTGCAGGACTTTAAGTACTTAGGGTCAATGGTCCAGAGCAACGGAGAGTGTGGAAAGGAGGTGAAGAGACGAGTACAGGCAGGTTGGAATGGGTGGAGAAAAGTTTCAGGTGTATTGTGCGATAAAAGAGTATCGGCGAGAATGAAAGGAAAGGTGTGCAGGACAGTGGTGAGACCAGCAATGCTCTACGGCTTAGAGACAGTGGCACTGAAGAAAAGACAGGAGGCAGAGTTGGAGGTAGCAGAGCTGAAGATGTTGAGGTTCTCCTTGGGGGTGATGGATGGATAGGATCAAGAATGAGTTCATCAGAGGGACAACCCATGTTAGATGTTTTAGAGATGAAGTCAGAGAGGCCAGATTGAGGTGGTTTGGACGTGTTCAGAGGAGAGATTGTGAATATATCAGTAGAAGAATGCTGAGGTTGGAACTGCCAGGCAGGAGGTTTAGAGGAAGACCAAAGAGGAGATTTATGGATGCAGTGAGAGGACATGAAGTTAGTTGGTGTGAGAGAAGAGGATGCAAAGGGAACAGCCGAAAGACAAAGAAGAAGAAGATTGTTGAATCTTCATTCATTCATTTTCTATACCGCTTAATCCTGTGTTCAGGGTCGCGGGGGACCTGGAGTCTATCCCAGGAGACTTCGGGCACTAGGCGGGGTACACCCTGGACAGGGTGCCAATCCATCGCAGGGCACACACACATACACACACTCACACACCCATTCACACACTATGGGCAATTTGGGAACGCCAATTAGCCTAACCTGCATATCTTTGGACTGTGGGAGGAAACCGGAGTACCCGGAGGAAACCCACCAAGCACGGGGAGAACATGCAAACTCCATGCACACAGAGACGGGAATCGAGCCTGGCCGGGGAATCGAACCCAGACCCTGGAGGTGCAAGGCGACAGTGCTAACCACTACACCACCGCGCCGCCTTGTTGAATCTTTTTTTGACCCATTGTGTGTAAGCCCTAGAGACAGTTGTGTGTGTAGATATCCCAGGAGATTGATCGGCAGTTTCTGAAATACACAACCCAGTAAACCTGCAATGATCAAAGTCAGAGAAACCATACGTACATTTTCTTCATTCTGAGGTTTGATGGGAACATTCCCTGAAGCCCTGGACCTACAGTATATCTGCATGATTATTTGCACTGTGCTCCTCTCTTATCAGGTAACTACATGAATGTACAGGTGTTCGTTATATACGTAGCCTACTTAAATACCGATCTTTGCATTGTTAAAAATACATCAAATGAAGTAGTCAATATTTAACCTCATAGACTACATCAGCTGAGAATGCAATATACAGGAAATAAGAAAGTCAGGCTATTTTAATGAGGACAGCACAGTCAATATAGAGCGTTAAATTTAGCTGACTTTTCTACCTCTTGCTCTAGTTTTGATTTTACTCACTTTTGGTCGAAACAGCCCAAATTTAGCTTCATACCTAATCATCAAAGGATCTTTACAATAAAACAAGCTGATATAATCAATCGCGCTTACCAAGTAAAAACTAAATTGCCTCCAATAATGAGATAATTTAAATATCTTCTAACAACTGTAGACAATTAGATACGCTGCCTGGTCCAAGGGCGAAAAAAAGTAGAACAGCAATATTCCATCGATTTATAGGCTTGGAATATGACTGTGCCATCAGGGAAGAACAAATACACTGATGTGATAACCTGGTCTTTCAGTCCATTCAGGTTATCAGCTGACGTCATTTTATTGCCACATAATGTTGTGAGCCTAGACCTGAGCAACTGAAGCAACCCCTGATCATAACACTGTCTCCAGAGGCATCGCTTCACATGTTACCCTGGTGCCCCCATCGCTCTGGAATAGAGTCAATCTGGACTCATCAGACCACATGACCTTTTTTTCTGTAGTCCTAACTTTATGCTCTTTAGTAAATTCAAGTACTTCTTTCTGATTACTCTCACTAACAGAGAACACACTGCTGTTTAGTCCCAGTCTTGTGAGTTCTCATCACATTGTGTGTGTATGGAAATGATCTTACTTTCACTATTAAACACAGCTCTGGTTTCAAACCATATTTCTTCCACAAAGTTGACAGTTCAGCACTATCCTTCCAGGTTCTGATAATGTGCTGGACAGTTCTTAATCCAATTCTAGTAAGCATAGTGGTTAGCAACTCCAGGATCCATGTTCGATTCTCATCTCAGGGTCTGTGTGCATAGACTTTCTCCCCATGTTTGGTGAGTTTCCTCCAGGTACTCCAGTTTCCTTATATAGTCTAAAGACCTGCCAATTAGGTGTTCCCAAATTACCCGTAGTGTGTGCCATACGATGGATTGGCACCCTGTCCAGGCTGTACCCCGCCTCATGCCCATAGTCTCCTGGAATAGACTCCTGTGAGCCCCCTAGAGCTTTTGTAGGAGATGACACAAAGCTTTCATGCCCAGCCCTAATGCATAAGAATTTTAAAAATACTTGGTGAGTCCAACTTTTTACCAATTTACTCATTAAGAATGCAAAGAAATGAATAAATAACGGATAGGGTAATCAGTTTTGACCTTGCAAAAACACATAAAATTTACAGTAGCACATGAATGACACGATGACCTAGCACTAGTTAATATCTAATCAAACTAATCAGATTAAATTAATTCATCCTGACAATTACTTGCATTAAAATCATATGGCCACTATGGCTGAGAAATTGCAAACGCAAAGGATAATAGGATAATTAATTGCTCATCACTTCAACATTCATTTTCAATAGCTAAGCTTTACCTTCCATGTTATACTGAATAACCTATTCCGATGCCTCAAGGTCTAAAATATAAATGTCTATATGAGTTATTATAGGTCTCCTCAGAGAGCAAGTGCAAGGTGTTTGTGTTGGTTAATTTCAGCCTAACCATGCGAAGGTCCAAAGTGAGAAACGCACAACGATAACCTTCAAATCTACAATTCTGGAATGTAGCCATGAGCAAGAAATATTCATCATTAACATGCTTTCAAATGTATTGTAAATAATTTACTTTTAAATAACAAAACACTGACATTTCAGGATTTGTTAATGGATTACTGTGTAATTCTGTGGTTGGCATCTCAAATGATATATTATGGATACGTAGTGCATTCCTTGTCTTTTTCATTTACTTTAATTAACTTATCATCAAGATTTGGAGCAATAGGCAGACAAAAGTAGTTTTGAATTACAAACATTTTTACTCAACATCCTGGCATGAAATTCATTCATTCATTCATCTTCTATACCGCTTTATCCTGTATTTTAGGGTTGCGGGGACCTGGAGCCTATCCCAGGAGACTCTGGGCACGAGGCAGGGTACACCCTGGACAGCGTGCCAAGGCATGAAATTCATAAAAATAAACATCTTTTTATTTGTAGCTCATACGAACATGGCATGGTGCATAAGGAGAGTGAAAAATTTCTCTTCTGGGGTCTCAAAAACAGAAAGTAATCACTTCTATACCACTTTATCCAGTGTAAAGGCTCGCGGGGGCAGGGTGAGGGGGGCTAAGGGGGTTGGAGCCTATCCCAGGAGACTTAGGGCACGAGTTGGGGTACACTCCAGATTGCACACACTTACACACACACTACAGCCAATTTAAGAGCTCCAAATCAGTCTAATCTGCATGTCTTTGGACTGTGGGTGAAAACTAGAGTACCCGGAGGAAACCCAACAAGGATGGGGAGAACATGCAAACTCCACTCACACAGACCCGAGGCGGGAATCGAACCCGGAAGGCGACCAAGGCGACAGTGCTAACCACTAAGCCTCCGTGCCATCCCAAATGTGAAACATATTGCATTCATTAAATGAAAAGCTTTGTGGAAAATCATATGGACGTTATAATGACAGGGACTCTCAGCAGGACATGCGTTCAATCTTTGATGTAGATTCTGACAGCATGTCCAACAATCATTTCTGTATTATTATTATTACAAAAGAAAAACATGTAGTAGTTTGATAGATGGTGTCTGCTTGAGACCAGTTATGATCTCAAGTAATGTAATGTACAAGAGACGTTCAAGTCAAACTGGGACTTTCGATGGGACTGGAACCTTGTCTCTATATAATCCCCTGATAGACTAATGCACTTATCTCAGCGTTTCACTAGCACTAGGATACCATCATGGTACAAAGTTTTCTCAGTATCCCGGCGCTACGATCAGACTTCTTCTGTAAATGTCAACTGGTTTTACACCTTCATTCATTATGAATATCACCACAAGTCCTGCTTTGACTTGAACGCCCCTTACAGCTGACGGTCTGCAGCAGATCCTCAGCTGAATTTATGATGTGCAAACTGCATGTGTCATACTGTATTTAGTGAATGAAAAACAGTTGTTTAACGCAGTCCTGTGTCTTTGTGCCTGTTTTGGGGGGACGAAGTGGAAGGATTTTGGTTTATTGGTTAAAAAAATATGGTATTGCGTCATATCCATTTTAAAAGGTCGATGAGCTGTGGCTTGTGATTGATGTGATATAAGTCATGAATCAGTAGCAAACCACCTACCATTGTCCTTGTGTAGTCTGAGCTTTCAGTTACAAAGCTCCTGCTTTACATTAACTTCACATTACACATAGCTTTTTCTGCCCCCCCGCCTTGTCTCGCTCTCTCTCTCTCTCTCTCTCTGTCTCTCTCTCTGTCTCTCTCTCTCTGTCTCTCTCTCGCACACACAAAGGCAGCTGACTGTCTGGCAAGCGTGCAAGGCTCAGCTGAGCTCTTCGGCAACGTGCAATTTGCCATGTACGCTGTTGCTAAGGAGACCAGCTTTACAAAGGAACAGTAAGACACTTGGACTTTGAGCCAACAGCGTCTACTGCTGGTGAGACGCGCAACATTTGAAGGAAATAAACCTTAACATGAAATCTCACTGCCAGAGGGTAATCTTATCTAACTACGTTTAATGAGGCTTTGAGTCTTTATTGAAACCAAGGCTAACAATGGCACTCTTCATACTGGATCTAAAAGGGATAAGAATCATGTACTGTATGTAGATAAATAGGCTGACATTGTTTGTCATATAACCGCTGATATAGATATTGCAAAATTGTTTTAAAGAAAAAGGACGATTAGTGAACAATGTTTAGACAGGCACTTATCTGCAGATGGGTGTGAAATGTTAAGTAAAACAAACAAATTAGGAAGGGAGGTGTTGGGTAATCATTATTGAAATTAAAGAGGACAGGAAGGAAGAACAATATCACCATTAGATATAGTTTTTAATAGATTTTTTAAATTTGTTTTGCAATTATACCTTTTCAGATTGACAAGAAGGCTTTTGCACTGTTAACACTCTTAGGAACACTTGGTGTTTAATTGAAAAGAAAATCAAATTGAGGGCACGTTGCTCAATATTCAATAAATATCTTCCAAAATATATTCGCCTACTTGGTGTGTTGATCAGGTGGTGGACGCTGCCTTTCATAGGTGTTCAGTTGGCTTGAGATCCTTTTATCTGTGTAAAACATCCCTCACTATGGTTACGTTCATATTACCAGCCTGAAGTGACTGAATTCTGATTTTTTTTTTTTTTGTTCAGTGTCTGGGAGTAGATGATCTTTTACAGATTAGATCTGAATCACTTGTCATATGTTATCCTAGACCGGATATACTGTATATAGAGTACGTGGCTTGAATGAGAAAAGTCAGATCGAAATTCACGTGACTTTTTGCCTCTTACTTGAGTAATTACATGACAATTAAATTTTTTTTGTGTAACACGAATCTGAACTTTACTTACTCATTCTCATTCAGTCATCTTCTATACCGCTTTATTCTGTATTCAGGGTCGCGGGGGACCTGGAGCCTATCCCAGGAGACTTAGGGCACAAGGCGGGGTACACCCTGGACAGTGTGCCAATCCATCACAGGGCACACACACATACACACACACACACACACACACATACACTGACACCCAATCACACATTACGGGTAATTTGGGAACGCCAATTAGCCTAATCTGCATGTCTTTGGACTGTGGGAGGAAACCGGAGAACCCGGAGGAAACCCACCAAGCATGGGGAGAACATGCAAACTCCATGCACACAGAGACGGGAATCGAGTCTGGCCGGGGAATCGAATCCTGGAGGTGCAAGGCGACAGTGCTAACCACTACACCACCATGCCACCTCTGAACTTTACTATCAGTTTTTTTTTTACATTTAAGGCATGCAATTCTCATCACTTTAGTTATCCAAATGATCCAAAATGAAATGATCAACATGTCAATGAATGATTTTGATTGTGCAGAATAACAGAATTACAGTAGGCGGCACAGTGGCTGACGATTAACACTGTCGCCTTGAGCCTCTGACGTCCAGGTACGATTCCTGCCTCAGGTCTGTGTGCATGGAGTTTGTATGTTCTCCTCATGCTTGGTGCGTTTCATCTGGGTACTCCAGTTTCCTCACACAGTCCAAAGATAAGCAGATTATGCTTCATTGCTATTTTGCCCGTAGTGTGTGAATGAGCGTGTGAGTGTGTGAGTATGTGTGTGCGCCCTGCGACAGACTGGCACTCCATCTGGGGTTTAGCCGCCTTGTGCCCTAGGTCTCCTGCGATAGGCTCCAGACCCTGTATACAGGATACTGTATGCAGAGAAAGCGATATAGATGATGATTTAGATCCCAGCATTTCACTCACCCCAGTGCTTGGATACCATCATGGTAGAAAAGTTTCTTAGTACGCCAGGACTGCCTGCTTCATGTCTAAGACACTGGCCTCCCAGGAACTCCTTTAATGACCGAAACATGTTGAAATGTAGGTCAGGACTGTAGGGGGATGTAGCAATAACTCCTATGCCCAGTTCCAAGTGGTGTTGGTTTCCACAGACAGACGCATTTCCTTCGCAAATTGATGGCATTTGATGACCTTGGCCGGGATCGTCATTCGTGGAAATACAGCCTTTTAAAAAAACATTCAAATCTTTTATTCTCATCACCGTACTGTGCTTGAAGTCATGTGTAAATGTCAATCTTTACATTTACAAGTCGTTTAATTACAAGTGCCGGTTTTACGTGAACGTGTACGACAGCTAGCTAATTTGGTCTAATGCTAATACAGATTGAATAGCTTGCTAGTTTTTGCTTAATTCATACATGTTTTGTTTTTCACCCCCCATGTAGTATCTATGTAACAAGGCTCATACACTATAGGCCTTATTTCAAAGATAAATTACAAGCTAATACACTGGAACCATGGGCATGCCCTTACTGAAATGTCAACACTATACACACACACAAGTTACAAACGCTCAGGGCCATTACGCTAAACGGCTTTGATCTGTTTGTTCAGTGATCATATGAGCCAAAAGCCTTCAGTAACGACAGATCATTTCAGAAGGAATGATTCATTCATGCAAAATATCCTTAAGTATAATGACTTGTCAAGACATGTCATTATGCAGTACAACCAGTAACATGGTTATGACAAAAAAGTAATCTTTGCTTTTCACTCTGATAGAAAAAAAAACCCTCTCTCTCTCTCACACACACACACACACACATACACACACACCTCAAGGCTCTAAGACCTCATCTGACACTCTGTGGATATGAATGTGTGTGTGGGCTTCGAAAAAAGAAAGAAAGGATAGAGAGAGAGAGAGAGAGAGAGAGAGAGAGAAAAAAAGCATTTTTCATTGAGTAAGTGTATACAGACTGACACACACACTCCACTGAAAACATTAACTGCATGTCTTGCACTGTATGAGGTAAGGGGTTATTTAGATAGCCTAACCTACAAACTCAAGGGCATAGACATACACGTCCACCCACACAAGCACATTTAGTGCAAGAGGCAAGAGGTGTGATCTGCAGCGTGATTGGAGTAGCAACTGTGGCTCCGCAGCTGTGCAGGCCTACGTGAGCCTTGGCATGAACGCACTCCTCCTTCACTCCTGCGGTCTCTCTCGTTCTCTCCCTCTCTTTCTATCCCTCCTTTATCAGCTCAGTCCATTTCCCACTCTTCTCGCTTTTGGCTCTGTCTGAATCCTTTCCCTCCTGCTTTCTCTCTCCTCTCTCACACTTTTCCAGCATTCTGCCATCTCGTTCCAGAGACCTTGACCAATGAACGATCACATCACGTTCAGTCCTTAGCAGATATCGGGGACTTGCGAATAGCCAGACAGACATGACACTGAGACCCGTTCTTTCTTTCTCTCTCTCTCTCTTTTCTCGCTCAAGCACACACACACAAAGCCTGGGCTAAAAAGAAGCCTTTCTCTTTCTCTCTATCCTAGATCCGGAGCAAACTATAGCAGATACTGTATGTTAACATAAGACATATAGTAAAGGGTTAAAAAAAAAGAAAAGAAGCAAAATCCACTCACTGAGACAGCCAGTCTGCCTCTGTCTCTGTCTTTCTGCTTTTACAAAGTGACTGTTGCCAGGATGACTAAACACATCTGCAAAACTAGCACAGTAATATAAGAGTATGGGAATGTCTACGGCTCAGTTTCCCCCCCTCACACACACACACACACACACACACACACACACACACACCACAAGTCATGAATAACCTACATGAGTGCGGTGAACTACAATAAAGGGCATTAAGACAAGGTTCACCTGACACCCTGCCCCACACCTATTCAGCTCCCTCTGCTTGCACACAGACAGATATTGCAGGCACATACATGGACACTGACACGCACGCACGCACGCACACAAGCGCACACACGCCCTCAAACACACACAAAATCAATGATATTAGAAAGCTATACAAAAAAAGGGGTCCAGGTGAAGTGTCTCGCCGTCTGAGGATACTACATGATACACAGACGTGTTTCTACATCAAGCTGTCTACTGTAGACCTTCAAAGGTCCTTCAAACAGTGTTACCAGATTATGAAATAAAACAGTCAAACTAAGCAGAAATCTTTAGTACTGAATTCCCATCAGGATACACTTGGCCTCTATCTCCATCTAGTGGGATGTAGGAGTCGAATCGTATTATTTTCTGAATCTGGTGATTTTATACATCACGCTTATGTAAATGAGCTACTGCTGAGCCACATCCAGCCCAGAGAACAGTAGATCTGAGAAACAAGTCAGCGGAGGATCTCCCCCTTATATGAGGTCACATTTGGGGAAAAATCGGATTTGCTTTTTAATCCCCGACCAAAGCAAAAATGGATAAACTACAAAAAGCAGGAAATGTATTTTTTTTTCCATATGGGTTGTACAGTATATACACACACACTTCACATAGTCGTCTAAATATATATATATATATATATATATATATATATATATATATTTATTTTTATTATATTTAAAGATAATATATATAAATTATCCATACTCTAGTAACTTTAATTAAAATTTATTTTAATTAACATTCAGAGAGATAAACACATTTTTTTCGACATAATCTGCTTGATTTTCAGTACACTTTGTCCATCTGTCGACAAGTTTTTGTATACCCTCATTAAAAGATGTTTTATTCGGAGCTGCGAGCCACGAATGCACTGCTGTCTTCACTTCTTCAACAGAAGTGAAACTTCATCCTCGTAGGGCTGCTGTCAAGGGACAAAAACTTTCAGGTGAAAGTCTGATGAAGCGAGATCAGGACTATGTAACACTGGACTTAGAGTGCCGACAGTGTGGGCAGAAGTGTCCGGATGTGCGTCATCATGTAAGATTACAATGTCCTTGGATAATTTCATCCGAAGTTCAGGCTACAGCAGTTCACTGATTGTTGAAAAGGTGTAAACATTGATGAATTTTCCAGCTGATGGAAACAGAAGTTTTCATATAACCAAAGTGTGAATCATTCACCCTTGTACATTACTGTGTTCATTTTATTTAATAATTTGTAAACTTCTATAGCTACTGCGTTGTATATACAGCATTGTATTTAATACTATTATTACTCTAACCAAGCTTGTACAATTTATGCCTCTGACTATTTGAAGCGCATGGGTGAGTGTGACAGTAAA
Organism: Channallabes apus; assembly: GCA_030522415.1. Classification (NCBI taxonomy): domain Eukaryota; kingdom Metazoa; phylum Chordata; class Actinopteri; order Siluriformes; family Clariidae; genus Channallabes; species Channallabes apus. The sequence continues at coordinate 29,390,930 of CM060114.1, forward strand.
GATTTGCATAATGGACTCCCATCACTTTGTCCAAACTAAATTACCCTTGAAGTCAGCTGCATTGAACTATTGGATTTCGAACACCATCAAAGAGAAATATACAGTACCAGTTAAAAAGTTTAAACACACTGTCTAATTGAATAGTCTTCACTGATTTTTTTTATTTTCTTTTTATGTTGTAAAACAATGCTGAAGGACATAACTGCCTATTTGTTGATTGAGATGTATCTGCTACTTAAGCTCTGTAAATTCTACATAACGGCTCTAATCTGAGGTGCTGTTTGTTAATGTGATTTAATAGGCTGGTAACTCTAAATGAACTTCTCCTCTGCAGTAGAGGTAACTATTGGTCTTGCTTTCCAGAGATTGTCTTCATGAGACAATCATGATGCTTGATGAGTTTTGCAAATGCACTTGATAATACTGTATTGTTCCAGAACAACTGATCTTGTTGTCTTAAAATAGGTACTTAATTACTTAAATACTTAATTACCTAATGTCATGTTATTTTAGTTTTGAAAAGGTTTTGCTTTATAATGTAGAAAATAAATAACCAAAAAAAAAAAAAACATTTAATTAGAAGTAGTGTCCAAAATTTTGACTTGTATTGTACACCGATCAGCCATATCATTAACACCATCAGGTGAAAGAATCACATTGATTATCAATTATATACCAAGAAATAGATGACAGGATCATGGGCACCCAATGCTCATTTATGGACTATGTGGTCCAGTCCCACAGGAAAGCCAATGCAGCACAAATTGCTGATAAAAAGTCAATGCTGGCTGCAATAAAAAGTTGTCAGAACACCCAGGGCATCACAGCCTGCCGCATATGGGCCCGAGCGTGCTGATCTGCCTCCAAACTCCCCAGATCCCAATCTGAGATCGAGCATCCATTGGCCACACCAGACAAACAGGTCCAATCCATGGAAGTCCCAGACATAGCACCCAAAGGATCTACTCCCAACACACTGGTTTAAGACACCACAGTGCCCCCCGCAGGGGTTTGTGAACAATTTTAATGTTATGGCTGATCTGTATACATTGTGCAAAAATAGTGGTGTTATACCCACATTACCGATATAGAGTGTTGGGGAAATAAAATGCAGCAGGAGAATGAGAAGGTCAGAGATTTAATTGAAAACGTACAAAATTATTATTTCCAAATACACAAATTTTACATCATGAGCGCCGAGACATTAGGTCACTTAAACAAAATACACCAAGGAGAAAAAGTCATCATGTCACCACAATCACGTACTGTAAAACATATCCACACGGTCTCAGTTTAAAAAAAAAAGAAAAAGAAAAAAAATTATCACAATATCGGAGTGAATCCACTCCAGTTTAGATGATCATTGTAGAAGTGTTGATTGTAAACTAGTCCCAATATCCCTGAGTGTTAAATGAAAGATTATTAAAAGCACCGCTATCTAAGAGATCATCCAAGTGATTTGCTTAGAACTTAGAGCTTGAACACAGAGTGAACCGCGTGTTCAATGATTATGAAATATAAATAAGGTTTAAAAAAAATAATAAATCAACTGGTATTAAATAATGAACTTGACCAAGACAAGCATCCATCGTGTACCATGGAGGTGCGCATCGAGATCCTGACTGGGATAAAGTTGTTCATTTATCCAGTTTCTGTATCCTGGTCAGCAGTGACTGTTGAATGAAGGCTGGTTTCTGTTTACTGCATCGTTTCCGTCACATGGCGCGGCCCATTGGTCAACGTCTTTTACACAAAATGTGTTTTTCCCTGTTCCCCATTAATTACCAACAATGAAAAAAAAGCTTTTCTATTACATTTAAGTAATCATTCTGTCATTTAGTCTGAACTACTTTAAAAAAAAAAAAAGTAAAAAGATTTTTATTACACAATGAAAGAATCAGATTTTCTATTGACTTGATGGACGTTGGGCTCCTGCCACTCTGCTAATGGAGCAACGTACCACATGACCACTCCTGAGGGATTGATGGAGACGACAAAGTCAGTGGTGTCCTTCAATGTAGGCATGGCCTTCTCCATGAACACATCATACACCTGAGAGAGAGAATTTACAGCTATTACTTCACTAAACTGTGAACAATGTACGAGTCTTCCATGGAAGATGTGTGGTGCCGGCTCACTCGACGTTCTACTTCTACAAATGAAATAGCTTGTACAGATCTACGCTCAACCAAGATTCAGTAAAGTTCCCAAAAACTGTTTAGAAAGAGCAAAGTGATGGATAAGGATCCCTACAGTACGTTACCGAAGCTTCACAGAAAATGAAATGAAAAATAAGTAGCCCATCATATACAGTATTATACATTGACTATACAAGGCTGATAGTACATTCATTAGTTATACATGTATTGTGGAATATAACAATCATCATCTGCACTGTTTCTTACTAAAGAGAACAAGTTCAACGAGGTAGCTGAAAACAACTTCGCCTGAACACGAATTCAACTGTAGTCTACCAAAAACACCTTGTGGCGTCTTTTGGTATTACAGCCCAGCCACATTACTAAACCTCTGACTGTTACAGTATATTGGACGTATTTTAAAAAAATTTTTTTAAAGCATCAAAAACATGCACTAAGCAATGCTTTCCTTTATGTAAAGCTGCACACTACACAAGCCATCAAACACGATTACCTGATAGCTGCCAGGTGTGTAGTCGAGCACCTTCAGAGATGTCCGATAGCGGAATGGCATATCAGTTCTTCTGCTGAAGAACACCAAGGCACTTGCTTTGTTAGACAAAGGACGCCAGAACACCTCTATATCACTTTTCTCCTGAGAATCAAAAAAGAACGAAATTGTGTAAAGGAATGATTTACAAGAAGTGTAGCCCTCATCAACAACTCACTTTCTATCCTACAGCAAATACCTTTATCAGGCGTCGTCCTTGGATGCCCAAGGGGTCCTGGTTGATGGAGATGACAGCTTTGTTCTGCAGAATAGCTCGCGCCCCACTGTTTAGGGTCCGCAGGTCATTAGACATAAAAAGAGGAGCTGCCATTATTGCCCACAATGCCATCTGAGAACGAGACTGGTCCATGCTCAGGCCAAAATCTCCGATCACCAACTAGGAACATTGCAAAATATTATTTTAAGATTTCTTAAAATTGTTCATCATGAGTATTGACACTGATGGGGGCTGAAAGTAAAAACATTACAAGAGAGGAGGATGCGTGTTAATTTTTTTCCTCATGAATTTATACACTGTAAAAGAGAAGGTCAAAGATCTGCACCAGGTTTTTCTATTTACTATTTATTTCTATTCTTGCTGTTTGTGGCTTTTAGTGCATCTTCCCTGCTCTGTTAACTTTAAATATAGTTTATTTTGTCTACACAGATGTAAGCATGTCTAGCAGACATCTTACTGATGGCAGGCCATAACCTCAAAATTGAGATGTGTTATATCCCTCGACATACAACTGCATTTGATCTTCTAGGAAAAACTGTGTCTCTCACACAACTTCCCTGTGTCATGCTGCTGACACAACCCTGGTTAGAACTTGTAGACTTGGTCAGGGCCTTGTACATAATCCAATGCATTGGTCGCTCAGAGGGCTAAGGCACCGAGTTATTGACCGGAAGGTCTGGGGTTCAAGCCCCAGCTCCACCAGGTTGCCATTATTGGGCCCTGACCCCAGTTATGCTGGAATATGTGAAAGAAGACTTTCACTGTACATTAATAATATGTATACATACAGTAGATGTAATAAATAAAGGCTTTTTTAACTTCGAACTTTACTTCAGCCTGTAGCCACCTGGATATGACTGTTGCTCGCCTACTAGGGGTGAATAAAATATGTCAACGGGTGCAAACATTTTAAAGAAGGTTGTACTCCTGTGAATGATGATCCCAACCCGAGTCTTGAAAATCAACAGATACTGTAACTGTCGCCAACTTGCGGAAGAGACGAGATTGTCTACACACAATCATTCCACATCAACTCCACTAGCACATTAAAGTTACTTGGCTGGGAGTTATTGCTACATCCCCTGTACCATCCTGGCCTCACTCCAAGCAATTTCCACATATTTGGGATATTAAAGGGGTTCCTGGGAGGCCAGCGTTTCAGACATGAACAATCATGGCTACGTAAATGAAATGTTATCCAAGCACTAGTGAAACACTGGGATAAGTGCATTAGTGTAACAGGGGATTATGCAGAGAAACAAAAAGTTGTTTTTACTGATATTCTGCACAATTAAAAGTTCTGGTTTTACTTGAACACACGTTGTATATATGTATATACACTTCTCACAATAAGTTAGGGATATGACCATGAGGTTAGCATGAGTGCTTTTCCTATTTGCTCTGAATTTGAATGAAATAAGTAAAAGTTCCCTTTGATATTACTAATAATGTATGAGAAGAAACACCCAAAACATTTAGACAATAACAGGGATAGCCCCTAATAACAAAAATTGACAATGTCAGCAGCAGGTGGTTCCACCATTTGCCGCAATGACAGCTTGACAGCAACATCTCGTGATCCTCACTAGCCTCATGATGTTGTTCTGAGATAATGCGTTCCACTCTTCTACAAGTGCTACACGCAGCTCTGCCGGGTCATGTGGGGGTGGGGTATGATCATCCAGTCTCTGCTTCAACTGGTCCCAGACGTGCTCTATGGGGTTCAGGTCAGGGGACATTGATGGCCAGACCATATGAGGCACTCCAACTTCCTCAAGTCGAGCTGTGACAACTCTGCCACGATATGGTGGAGCATTATCATCCGTGAACAGAAAGTTGGGGGTGTGCTGGCGGAATTGGGGGGACTGATGATGGGTTCTATGATGTCTCTGAGGTAAGAACGTGCAGTGACTGAGCCATGTACAATAACCAAATCTGTTTTGCGCTGACTGTTGCACCTCCTCCACCAAAGCAAACCCTGCAACCAAACTGCTGCAAATGTTCACGGCGGTGTCTTGGTGTCAGTGGAGTCACCTGCAACGGTCGTCAGGCCTTCAATCAAACATTTCGGAGTCGGTGGCGAATGGTTTGCCTGGAAACACTAGTACCCCTCGTAAACGGGCCTGCAGCTGTGTGGCAGTTGCATAACGATGTCCGAGTGCATAGGTCCTTAGGTACTGGTCATCGTTGCGATCTGTCACTCGTGGGGCTCCACTCCTGGGTCTGTCATGAACTCTGCCAGTAGTTCTGTGTCTTGATGCAAGTCTGCTGATGACACTTTGAGACACATCAAGTTGACAAGCAACATATGACTGCCTGCCACCGACCCGAAGGCACACCATGGCCAGGTGGCGCTGCTCGTCCATTAAGTGACGTCGTGTGTTCATGACCGTTTGAATGGTGAACTTTGAATGACTTACTGACAATACCAGCTTTTTATACCCACAGAATGTTGAAATTGATGTTACATTGAAAAGGTTTTCTTTTGGGATTGTCCCCAATATAAGGCACACCTGTACACAATGAGACCATTACATGGAAAACACAAAATAAGGTGTGTCTATCACCCCAATACAATTGCCTCCCTATCCCAAAAATGTGAAACAAACACCGTATGTATGACATCCACTAAGTCTCTCACAATATCCCTAACTTATTGTGAGTACTGTATATATATATATATATATATATATATATATATATATATATATATATATATATATATATATATATATATATATGATGGGAGGAACTTTGCTGGCTGTCTGTACAGCCAAGCCATCTTAAAATGTAGTACAAGTATACTGTATATATTATCCAACATGCTATAAAGACTTGTACCACCTTGTACCACACTTTAAACACGCCTGTTTAAAATAGTTTTAGTTTTCACAACAATAAAAAGAATATTTATTCATAGGCACTGACTAATTTGTACCAGCATGATGAAATGTTTTTGATGAAGTCATTCTGGATTAGACTTTCTGACAAAGGCTGTAAATGTAACTCAACAACCCTAGCCAAGTAGCAACCATAATACTCTGTACCATGTCAGGGTCATTCCAGCGTCCTGGTCCAGCAGCAGGCTGCAGGATATCCTGGTTTTTTGTAAACCAGTCCACAATGTTTAGGATGCTGTCCCATGAGTCCTCAATATCACCGTAATTACGCCACAGGTTACAGATCTCACCAAGCAGAGTGTAATTTACCTAGCAAAGAGGAAATACATTTCGTCTTTAGATACAGACCGTATGTATGAAGTGATATTAATTGTCCAGTGAATTTGAACTCTGGATGCACATTTCTATTGGAAATATCTTTATTAAATTAATTTATCAGTATTTCACTCACTTTAGGAGGAAGCCCACCCTGATAGGCAGGCCAACTGCAGGAATAGCCGATCTGACGGCCGGTGGCATTAAGCGCTTTCGACATACGTGGGTAGCCTGTTAAACAGAATGCAGAACAAATATGATTAACATAAAATTTGGGCAATTATAATTTATATTATTTCTACTGTATTTTTATAGCTTGCTTGTTTAGTCTTCACTGCCTGGCCTAAATAAATAAATAAATAAATAAATAACGGCACATACTGTACTTGCATTCATCGTTTTCATTTCATTCAGCACACAATGTGGTGGACAGTTGCTTAGTTGTATTATTTGCTTAACGCAGTCCAATAATTTGACCCTTTAAATGGAGATTTTATTTTGTTGGCCAGGAAGTATATTACCCCGGGCATGTGTATGTTTAAAAATGCATATTTCTGGCATTCCCAGGGCAATATATAGTTTCACAAAGAGCGACAGGTTCACACAAATGCATACAAAATGTACAGTAAGTTGCAGTGGTGGGCTACAATCCATAATGAATAAATATATGCTAGACGTATACACTTTTCAAAATGAAAACCATTTAATTACAACCAATGTTGCATTAGTACAGATAATGCTAGTGAAACACCGTACTAAATGCGTTTGTGTAGCAGGGGACTACATCGAGAAATAAAGGTAGTTTTTTAATCATACAAATGTATTCTCTTATTCCGCATAATCAGAAGTCCCCCGGTTTGACTCAAACACCCCTCATAACTACAAATGTCATAGTTTCCGCAACATCGGCAGGTTATTCATTCTAAAGTGTCAATCATTTTCAGTCTTTTTTTTTCCTGTCTCTGCATGTCTTCTTCTTTACCCTTTCACCTCCCTGGTTATTTAACCCACTCTCACCCTGCTCCTGTACAGTAGAGTTGGAGTAGCAGCCATCCAGTTTCAGCATGTCAATTTCCCATTCAGCAAAGGTCTGAGCATCGGTCTCAATTTTATCCAGGGTTGTGCCGGGGTATCCTGCACAAGTGTAAGTTCCCAAGTCACCATAAATGCCCAGTTTCAGCCCCCGGTCATGGACATAGCGTGCCAGTTTAGCAATGCCACTTGGAAACCTGTTAGGGCCAGACACACAGCAGACAACATAGATTAAATAAACATCTATGTGGACCATGTGCATCAATCGGTTTATTTTTAACAAGGCAGAACTTAAAATCTAAACCAAGCATAAACACTACACTTATAGTAAGTGTATGGATTTTACTATTTTTACTTTACTTTTGCACATATGCCAATACATATGAGCGAATTTAACTAGATTTGATTACATTTTTCAACGTTATTGTGCAAAGTACATGTACAGTGCCAATAAAATGCAGTCGGCATCTAACTAAGTGCATTAGTGGCCTATTTACAATAAATAACAAATGTGGTAAGGCGCAATCCAGAGAGAAAAGGAAAGGCAAGAGTTTAGGAGTGATAGTAGGGACCATGACAGGGAAGGCAAGAGAGTTGGTTGACATGAGGCACAGAAGGAAGGTGGATATACTGTGCGTACAACAGACCAGGTGGAAAGGTAGCAAGGCTAGAAGCTTAGCATCAGGGTTCAAATAGTTTTACCATGGTGTGAATAGGAAATGGAAAAATGGAGTAGGAGAAAGAGGAGTTTGTTAGGAATGTTCTAGAGGTGAAGAGAGTATCAGATAGGGTGATGAGTCGGAAGCTGGAAATTGATGGTGTGATGTTCAATGTTGTTAGTGGTTATGCCCCACAGGTAGGATGTAATTTGAAAGAGAAGGAGAAATTCTGAGGTGAGTTAGATGAAGTGATGCAGAGCATCCCCAGAGGTGAGAGAGTGGTGATTGGTGCAGACTTTAATGGACATGTTGGGGAAGGAAACAGAGGAGATGAAAATGTGATGGGCAGATTTGGTCTTCAGGACAGAAATGTAGAAGGACAGATGGTGGTGGACTGCGATGAAAAGGGGAGAATGTAGCCAGGCAACACAGGATGGAAGTGTGTAAAATAACCCTGGTGGTGAGGTGGCAGAAGAGGACAAAGGCAGAGCAGAGGGTTTAGAGGGAATGTGACCAAAGAGAAAGGAAGGAGGGTACTTGGTGTATCATCAGGAAAGTGGACAAGAAAACTTGGTGGTGGAACAAGGAAGTACAGGAGTGAATACAGAGGAAGAGGTTAGCTAAGAAGAAGTGGGAAAAGGACTAAAGAGAGTAGACAGGAGTACAGGGAGATGCACCGTAAGGTGAAGGTAGATGTGGCAAAGGTCAAACAAAGAGCATATGAGGACTTGTATGCTAGGCTGGACAGCAAGAAGGGTGAGGTGGATCTGTACAGGTTGGCGAGGCAGAGAGATAGAGGATAGGGATAGGGAAGGATGTGCAGCAGGTTAGAGTGATTAAAGATAGAGATGGAAATGTACTGACTGATGCCAGGAGGGTGATGGGAAGATGTAAGGAGTACTTTGAGGAGTTGATGAATGAGGAAAATGAAAGAACAAAGAGTAGAAGAGGTGACTGTTGTGGAGCAGGAAGTAGCAAATATTAGTAAAAGTGAGGTGAGAAGGGCGTTGAAGAGGATGAAGAGTGGAAAGGCTGTTGGGCCTGATGACATACCTGTGGAGGTATGGAAGTGCTTAGGAGAGGTGGCAGTAGAGTCTCTGACTAGTTTGTTTAACAAGACTTTAGAGAGTGAGAGGATTCCAGAGGAATGAAGGAGTGTATTGGTGCCGATTTTTAAGAACAAGGGAGATGTGAAGAGCTGTGGCAATTACAGAGGTATAAAGCTGATACAATGAAGCAGTGGGAAAGAGTAGTGGAAGCTACGTTAAGGGCAGAGGTGAGCATTTGTGAGCAGCAATATGGTTTCATACCTAGAAAGAGTATAACAGATGCAGTACTTGCTTTGGGGATGCTGGTGGAGAAGTACAAAGAAGGTAATAGAGAATTGCATTGCATCTTTGTAAATTCAGAGAAAGTGTATGACAGGGTGCCGAGAGAGGAGCTGTGGTGTTGTATGAGGAAGTCTGGAGTGGCAGAGAAGCATGTTAGATTGGTGCAGGACATGTATGAGAGCTGTAAGACAGTGGTGAGATGTGCTGTAGGTGCGACAGAAGAGTTCAAGGTGGAGGTGGGTCTGCATCAAGGATCAGCTCTAAGCCCCTTTTTGTTAGCTCTGGTGATGGACAGGATGACAGATGAGGTTAGACAGGAGTCTCCATGGACTATGATGTTTGCAGATGACATTGTGCTTTGTAGCGAGAGCAGGGAACAGGTGGAGGAAAATTTGGAGAGGTGGAGGTACGCTCTGGAAAGCAGAGGAATGGGCTGGAACAAGACAGAATACATGTGTGAATGAGTGGGACCCAAGTGGAACAGTGAGGCTACAGGGAGGTGAGCAGAGGTAAAGAAGGACTTTCAGTACTTAGGGTCAATGGTCCAGAGCAACGGAGAGTGTGGAAAGGAGGCGAAGAGACGAGTACAGGCAGGTTGGAATGGGTGGAGAAAAGTGTCAGGTGTGTTGTGTGATAAAAGAGTATCAGCAAGAATGAAAGGAAAGATGTTCAAGATTGTAGTGAGACCAGCGATGCTCTATGGCTTAGAGACAGTGGCACTAAAGAAAAAACAGGAGGCAGAGCCAGAGGTAGCAGAGCTGAAGATGTTGAGGTTCTCTTTGGGAGTGACGAGGATCGATAGGATCAAGAATGAGTTCATCAGAGGGACAACCCATGTTAGATGTTTTGGAGATAAAGTCAGAGAGGCCAGATTGAGGTGGTTTGGACATGTTCAGAGGAAAGATTGTGAATATATCGGTAGAAGGATGCTGAGGTTGGAACTGCCAGGCAGGAGGTCTAGAGGAAGACCAAAGAGGAGATTTATGGATGCAGTGAGAGAGGACATGAAGTTAGTTGGTGTGAGAGAAGAGGATGCAGAGGATAGGGTTAGATGGAGGCAGATGATTCGCTGTGGCGACTCCTGAAAGGGAACAGCCGAAAGACAAAGAACAAGAACAACAAATGTGGTAAATGAGTGTATGAGTCCATGTGTACAGGGGTGAAGGTAATTAATGTACAGAAGGCATAGTAGGTGATAATAATATGTTAAATATAGTAATAAAAAATTTACCAGGCAAATTTTGTGCAGTGAATAAATACAGTAAATGTATTATAATATTTTTCTGTATTATTATTATTACTCATCATCATCAGTGTTCTGCCCAAGGGCAGGTTCTAGGCAACCATTCTCTCCATTTCTCTCTGTCCATTGCTCTTCGTTTGATTGTCACGTATGAGTCACCTTTCTTAATATCGTCTAATAACATGATAGGTGGTCTTCCTCTACTTCTTTGTCCTTCAAACCTTCCTTCTAGAACATCTTTCACTAGGCTTTCTCCTCTCAATAGGTGTCTGATCCATTTCTTTTTCTTCTTCCATATCACATCCAACAACTGCCTCCTTTCGCCCACTAGCTCCAGCACATATTCATTCGTTTTATGATCCTTCCAGCTGATCTTCTCCATATTTCTCCATATCCACATCTCAAATGCTTCCATCCTATCTCTTTCTCTCTTCTTTAAGGTCCATGTCTCTGACCCATATAATGCTACACCCCATACCACTGCTTTAATTACTCTCTTCTTTAGATCTTTGCTCATTCGCTTTGTAAACAGTTCTCTTTTCTTGTTGAATGCATCTTTGGCCATCGCGATTCTGCTCTTTATTTCCGCTTCACATGAGCCATCGTCTGATATAAGCGAACCTAAGTAGCAAAATTGATGCACTTGTTCTACTGCTTAGCCATCTATCATGATGTTTAACTTATTGCCTCCTTCCTTTTCTTTGCCTCTTCTGCAAACTCTCATGACTTTTGTTTTCTTGACATTGATCTTCATATCATATGACTTTCCAGTTTTGCTTAAGGCGTTCATTAGATTTTGTAGTCCTTTTTCTGAATCGGCTACCATACCTTGATCATCTGCGAACTTAACATCGGTCAAAAGCTCACCTCCTACTCTAACTCCACCTTGTACCTCTTCCATCGCCTCAATCATCATTGCCTCCGCATATATTGAGAAGAGTAGTGGTGACAACAGACATCCTTGCCTCACTCCACGTCAATCTCTCCTGATTCCGAGTCTCCATTTTATGTTCTTACCACCACCGTTTGATTCATGTAGAGGTTCCTGATCAATCTTCTATCTCTCCAATCAACTTTTATTTTCCTTAGGATCCCTAGAAGTTTAGTCCAATTAACTCGGTCAAATGCCTTCTCAAAGTCTACGAAACAGAAATACCTCTTCATTTAGCTCTAACCTTCTCTCACACAATATCCTCATAACAGCAATCGCATCTCTTGTCCCGCATCCTTTTCTGAATCCAAACTGAGTCTTACCGATAGAGTAATTCGCCTTCTGTTCCAGTCTTCTAGCAATTATTCTCAACATTATCTTCGAGGCATGTGAAATCAAGGCTATTGTTCTGTAGTCCGAACATTCAACGGCATTCGCCTTCTTTTCCAAAGTTACTATAGCAGCTTTTGTAAAGTCTTCAGGCCATTCTCCTGTATCGTATATTTGCTGACACAATTTTATCAGCTCTTTCTCGCCATTTTCTCCGAGTGCCTTTATTAGCTCTGCTGGAATCTCATCAACACCCTCTGCCTTCCCACTCTTCAGATCTTTAATCGCTCTCTCAATTTCTGCTTGTAGTAAATCTGGTCCCTTTTCATCCACATCAACCTCCTCCTCCACTTCAATGTCAAATTCCTCCATTCCTGGTTTTCCACTCTTGTCATACAGTTCTTCAATGTATTCCTTCCATCTTCTCTTGATTTCCTTATATTCCTTCAGCACCACTACGTTCTTGTCTTTGATGTATTTGCAAGCAGCCTTTACTTTCTTATTTCCTATCAACTGTTTGATGTTTGCATACATGAGATCTATTCTTCCTTGTTTCTCCAATAACTCAAATGTTTCACACTCTCTTTGCCACCAGTCTTCAAAAGCCCTCTCTGCTGTTCTTCTTAATTCATTATTGCGTGCTCGATACTTCTTTCCTTCGCTTGAGTTTGATCTCTTTGATTCTTCTCTCCTCCATCTGCTTTATCATCTCCTCTGTAATCCACGGCTTCTTGATTCTAACTCCTCCCTTGTAACCTAATTTCTCTATTGCATTTATACGTAGAATGTCTTTCAGCCTGTTCCATCTTTCGTTGGTTTGTGTTGTTTCAGGTGTTGTTAAATTGACCAACTTCTCCTCTACACTATCTCGAAATGCCATTCCGTTATACTTTAGCTTCTCCAAGTCTAGCCTTCTTTTCTTTTTGCTCCCTTTGATCCTTTTCAATCTTAATGTAGTTACGTGCATTATCACCAGATTATGGTCTGAGGCGATGTCCGCTCCTGGGTAACTCCATGAACTCTTTATGCTGTTTCGATATCTTTGTGTCGTAAAAATATAATCAAGCTGATATCTGCCTATGTCACCTGGCATTTTCCATGTGTACCTCCTTCTTTTGTGCTGTTCAAAGCATGTGTTCGTTGCCACCAGCTGATTTTTTCGGCAAAAAAAAAAAATCTATCTCCTCTTTCATTTCTTCTACCCAAACCATACTTGCCTATTTCTTTCCCGTCTACTCCTTCTCCTACCACTGCATTCCAGTCTCCCATTACAACCAACTGTTCATTTGCTTTCTCTGCTTTGATTAGATCTTCAATCTTTTGGTACATCTCTTCTATCTCTTCGTCTTCATGGTCTGATGTTGGCATGTATACCTGAATCACTATTAAGTTTCTCGGTTCCGCCTCAATTTTTATCTTAAGTAGTCTGTCGCCATGTTGTTGTTCAACGTCGATCACTCTCTTCGCTGTTTTCGAGTCTAATACGATTCCGACTCCTCTTTGTCCTTGTCCTCCACCAACACTGATAAATCGATATCCTTCAAAACAACAATCAGTGTTTTTCTTCCATTTGACTTCGCATAGACCCAGTATGTTCAAGTTGTTTATCTTCATCTCTCTTACTACATTCAACATCATCTCCCTCTTGGCTGCCTCATTTGCTCCCATCGTCATGACATTCCATGTTCCAATTTTAAGCAAGTTCTTTTTTCGCGGATTTCGTTGGATAACGACCTTGGAGGTCGCGCTACCTCCACTGCCGAACGCGACATCAATAGCTTTATTCCTATTGATCTCGTTCACGTTATTTACGATATTTCTTTTCGTTGTACTTTTCATTGCCTTTTAAACACGGGATTTAGTCAAGGTAGTTTCCCGTTGCTTTCCTTGACCATGGTAGTCTAGATCGTATCAGTTGGACCGAATTCTCATCTATCTTTTCGCCCTGCTCGCCGAATGCGAGTCCATATTGCCCTCATAAACGCCTAACAGATCATCAAGTACCCCACGTAGTACCCTGTAGCCATGTAACCCCAGGCAGGGACCCTTACAGGTGCTACCGATCTGGGTCAGACCGGACCTGGAGTAGTTTAACGTCATGCTCAGGACTATATTATTACTAGTAGTAACATAATAGTAATATAATATAATATGTAATGCAATATAATGTTAATATGAATATTTATATATAATAATATAATACTTTTTAAATATTGGCAGAAAATGTGGAATAAATGTATTAAATATGAAAAATTATTAAGGAAATAGCAATATTATTATTTTGAAGATTATTTGCAATCTACAATACAGTGCCTTTTTGGATCTGCCTGCAGTCGTCCTTGTGCATCTCTGCTCTTCACTGCCCAGCAGTCATCAATGTTGATATAGACATATCCGAGCTCCCTCCAGCCATCCTCAGCCAGTCGGTCCGCCATGTCCTTGAACAGCACCTCACTGGACAGACAGAAAAAAAAAAAGGCAGAGACCTCTGCATTGAATAGAGAAGAGGATGTCATTCACATCACAACATTCTACTGTATATAACAGAAAAAAAAAACATTAATCAATTCCAGGATCATGATCATAATTCACTGAAACTACTTCACTAAATCTGGAATGGGATAATTAAACAGGCACAGATTTGTGTTATGGTCAGTTCTGCACAAACATTTGGACAAATAGTATCATTTGGCGAGTTATCAGATATTTGACATGAAAATCAATAATATAGGTTTATATACTGTATAAAGATTAAAACCAGGGGCGGGAGCAAGTGACCAGACAGCTCTTAAGGATTTGAGCGATATTGATAAGAGTCACATACTGTAGTGATGGCTAGACAACTGCATCAGAGGATCTCCAAAATAGCAGATCTTATGGGGTGTTCCTTTTACAGAGTGTGGTTAGTAGTATCTACTGAAAGTGACCCGAGAAATGACAACCAGTGAATCTGTGATGGAGTCATAGCTGCGCAAGCCTCATTGATCATTGATGACCAGGGTAAGTTAGGCTGTTTAGTCTGATCCAGCAGAAGAGCTGGTTCGAAGAACATGACAAAAAGTTCATGTTCCTCAAACCTGGCCTCCAAATTTCCCAGATCTCAATTTGACTAAGCAGCTCTGGGATGTCCTGGATAAACAAGCAAAATTCATGAAGGCCTTTCAATGAATTCTTAAAGAATCTGCTGCTAAGGTCTTGGTGGAAGAAGCCACAGCACATCTTCAGACTTCTTGTGAAGCCTATGTCCTCGACAGACCAGAGCTGTTTTGGCAGCAAAAAGGTGAACTGTACAATATTTGTGTATAATTGTGTAATAAGGAAGGCTAATAACTAATGGAAACACTGCCATTGAACAACATACTGTTCCTCAATTACAAGGTATAATTGTTAGTTTGTAATAAAAAAAAACCTAACATTAAATTACTATTTAATTACTAATCCAATGCAATTTATAATCTGTGTTTATTTTCTTTGAATAGTGTTTGCACTTTCCTTTGCAAGACTTTTACAGGTTTGAGATTAACCAGCATACCTAATGCAGTTTTGAGGATCATTGTCACAGTCAATGTCACAGCGGTAACGTTCCCATGCCAGCCAGCCCATAGGTGGGGTTCTCATCAACCCATTGTCCAGAGCCTGGGCGGCTGTGGAGAACGCCAGCAACAAAATGACCACGGTCTGCTGCATATCTGAAGGAAAGCAGAAAGACCGCTAAGCACAAAAAAAACAGATGACAGAAAGGAAATTTAAGGAAATGGTTTTATGTCTGCACATTACGCATACACTTGGGCATGGCATAAATCACAAACCCTAAATCATTACCTAAAGAAATATAACTTCAGCCTTAATCAGGTATTATCTTCATGTGCTGCAGTGTGAACTCAATCACAATTCTGTTTATTTGTTAGATGCAACAACTAGATACGCATCTTACATAAATACGCAATATGACCATTAGTATTTGGACACCATATTCGTGTCTTTCCAAAACGAGTGTCGGCAGCATTATAGTTACAGTTATTTTGTCAGCTATTTTAAATTTTAGTCTTAGTCCTGGGATAAATATCCCTGTTAGTTTTTTTTTTTATAATATTTTGTCAGTCTTGTGCTATTTTTGACTAAAAATCTGGACATTTTTTGTCTAGTTTTAGTCAGAGGAGCCCTTAAGTATTTTAGTCAATGAAAATATATGAATTTACACACTTAGACTGTTGTAGGGATACTGTAGCTCCTATGGGTCACAATCTATTAGCTAACCTATTAGCTTAATGTGTGCTTAATGCGATGGTTTAACTATAACATAAATACATCACAACATAATTATGTCAACATGTGGTACCATAATTATCAGAAAGAAGCTGTAAAACTGGGTCATTTTTATGGTATTCCTTGATGCATCTCTTCAAGTATGTGGTAATTATCAACAACTGTGTCCCCTCCGATATTATTACACATAACCTTCATCCTCCGGTTCAATATGAAGAAAATGGGCCCAAATATCGAAGTATTAATTATCGAAATAATGAAGGCATAAAGAAGGAGTAATAAGAGCAGTCATAATAGTGCTGAACAAAGCAACAATCTAATATAATAAATCGACATTCAAATGCATTTACAGACGGCGGCAAAGTTCCATACCAGCTGGAGCATTAAAGAGGGAGTGAGGGCAGTGATCGTGTTCTCCCAATAATAATATTTCCAGCAAGCTTAGTTATGAGGCACCTGACTTTACATACATAAGCACACTCATAAGAAGATATATAAGGGGACTAACAAACTCGATTAAAAGAGAATCGAGGAAAGAGGAACAGAGAGAGAGATACAATTATAAATGAAGAACAATCCCACTTTATTTTCAGCATCATTTTCGCTTCCTTTTCTCCACTTCCTTTTTTATCAGACTTCTTTGACTGTAATTTCTCCATTCATCATTATTTTTATTATTACTCAACTTGAACCACTGGGTGCACATGGTCCTCCAGAATGGTTCGGTAGTCCCTGGATATCGTGGCTCTTGATACATCACAGAGATTTGCTGTCTTGGTAACAGATGCGACATCGAGACGTGCACCAACAATTTGTCCTCTTTTCAACTCTCATATGTCACTCAATGTTGTGTGTGTTGCAATATTTTAAGCAAAACTGTACTATTACTCCGCTAATTAAGCCTTCACACTTTGCTCTTACTGGTGGAATGTGCAATCAATGAAGATCAGCCACAAGACTGTTCAAATTTAGCCATGAAACCTCCAATGCTAAATTGGCCAGTGTTTCAGTTTCATTGTCCAAACCCTGTATACAGGTCCTTCTAAAAAAATTAGCATATTGTGATAAAGTTCATTATTTTCTGTAATGTACTGATAAACATTAGACTTTCATATATTTTAGATTCATTACACACAACTGAAGTAGTTCAAGCCTTTTATTGTTTTAATATTGATGATTGTGGCATACAGCTCATGAAAACCCAAAATCCCTATCTTAAAAAATTTGCATATCATGAAAAGGTTCTTTAAACGAGCTATTAACCTAATCATCTGAATCAACTAATTAACTAAACACCTGCAAAAGATTCCTGAGGCTTTTAAAAACTCCCAGCCTGGTTCATTATTCAAAACCGCAATCATGAGTAAGACTGCCAACCTGACTGCTGTCCAGAAGGCCATCATTGACACCCTCAAGCAAGAGGGTAAGACACAGACATTTCTGAAAGAATAGGCTGTTCCCAGAGTGCTGTATCAAGGCACCTCAGTGGGAAGTCTGTGGGAAGGAAAAAGTGTGGCAGAAAACGCTGCACAACGAGAAGAGGTGACCGGGCCCTGAGGAAGATTGTGGAGAAGGACCGATTCCAGACCTTGGGGGACCTGCGGAAGCAGTGGACTGAGTCTGGAGTAGAAACATCCAGAGCCACCGTGTACAGGCGTGTGCAGGAAATGGGCTACAGGTTGCAAATTTTGCATGTCATTCGGAAATCAAGGTGCCAGAGTCTGGAGGAAGACTGGGGAGAGGGAAATGCCAAAATGCCTGAAGTCCAGTGTCAAGTACCCACAGTCAGTGATGGTCTGGGGTGCCATGTCAGCTGCTGGTGTTGGTCCACTGTGTTTTATCAAGGGCAGGGTCAATGCAGCTAGCTATCAGGAGATTTTGGAGCACTTCATGCTTCCATCTGCTGAAAAGCTTTATGGAGATGAAGATTTCATTGTTCAGCACGACCTGGCACCTGCTCACAGTGCCAAAACCACTGGTAAATGGTTTACTGACCATGGTATTACTGTGCTCAATTGGCCTGCCAACTCTCCTGACCTGAACCCCATAGAGAATCTGTGGGATTTGTGAAGAGAAAGTTGAGAGACACAAGACCCAACACTCTGGATGAGCTTAAGGCCGCTATCGAAGCATCCTGGGCCTCTATAACACCTCAGCAGTGCCACAGGCTGATTGCCTCCATGCCACGCCGCATTGAAGCAGTCATTTCTGCAAAAGGATTCCCGACCAAGTATTGAGTGCAGAACTGAACATAATTATTTGAAGGTTGACTTTTTTTGTATTAAAAACACTTCTTTTATTGGTCGGATGAAATATGCTAATTTCTTTAGATTTTTGAGAGGGTTTTCATGAGCTGTATGCCACAATCATCAATATTAAAACAATAAAAGGCTTGAACTACTTCAGTTGTGTGTAATGAATCTAAAATATATGAAAGTCAAATGTTTATCAGTACATTACAGAAAATAATGAACTTTATCACAATATGCTAATTTTTTGAGAAGGACCTGTATAAGCTGTGGCAATACAGATGTCTATATTTGGCATGTCAATATAGCATCCTTAAGCATATCTTTAAATATTTTATTCTCTCTCTTTCATGCACACATGATCCTTGGGAATTCATCCTCAGGACCAGTGGCTGATCCACTTTGGTGGACTTTTTTATTGAACAATTTATACTTAGATTTTCCTTTAAAAAAAAAATAAATAAATAAATAAATAAATAAATAAATAAAATAAAAATCTTCCTGCAAGGCCTAAGGGGGGCCTATATATTTCAAACATCTGCCATTTCATTTTAACTCAGCAACACTAAAATATGCATGTGTTATAATCAGTTGCTGATACTAATGGTATTATTTTGTGCCTAAGTAAATATCCAATATTTAATTTCAGTAGTGTGACATTGCCACAGTAGCAGCAGCAGGTATCCGGGTGCTTACTATACGTTAAAAGGGTAACGCACAGAGAAAGTGACATCTGCACTGGTGAAACTGTAGGGTGTGAAACTGATGTCGAAGAAATTGTGGAATTCAGTCGAGGAAAGTTCCCTTTGAAAGTAACTGACATTCCCTACACAGGGCGGGTAGGAAGCACCCCAATCACACGCAATGTGATTCAGCGTTTTGCATATAAATAAAGATCCCAGTGCTGTTGTGCTCCATATCACAAGTTTTTGTCCAATTAGTTTACTTGGCAGGAAATACCTGCTGTATAATGAAAAATTAAACATGGTATAGGTTCGCTCATCTGACCATGGGATGTATCTGGTATGTAGATGATCACGAGGCTCTTTCATAGACATGCACAATTGTAAACTGGGTTATTGTTGTGTCAGCAACACTGCAGGATAACAGGATAATAAACTAGTCCTTGGATGAAAAAAGGGAAGCTACACTGAGTAGTATAAAACCTTGTGACTCCTCACCTGATGACTCCAGGCGTGGCAAGAACATTTACACACAAATGAAATTCACACACAGTCAGAACTTGAAAGCAAACAGTACGTTAAAAAATTTGTCAGAGGACTAAGACAGTTTTTTTTATATACAGTAAGAAAAGATATTATGCCTGATATATATATATATATATACAGTGGTGTGAAAAACTATTTGCCCCCTTCCTGATTTCTTATTCTTTTGCATGTTTGTCACACTTAAATGTTTCTGCTCATCAAAAACCGTTAACTATTAGTTAAAGATAACATAATTGAACACATAATGCAGTTTTTAAATGAAGGTTTACGTTATTAAGGGAGAAAAAAACCTCCAAATCTACATGGCCCTGTGTGAAAAAGTGATTGCCCCCCTTGTTAAAAAATAACTTAACTGTGGTTTATCACACCTGAGTTCAATTTCTGTAGTCACCCCCAGGCCTGATAACTGCCACACCTGTTTCAATCAAGAAATCACTTAAATAGGAGCTACCTGACACAGAGAAGTAGAACAAAAGCACCTCAAAAGCTAGACATCATGCCAAGATCCAAAGAAATTCAGGAACAAATGAGAACAAAAGTAATTGAGATCTATCAGTCTGGTAAAGGTTATAAAGCCATTTCTAAAGCTTTGGGACTCCAGCGAACCACAGTGAGAGCCATTATCCAAAAATGACAAAAACATGGAATAGTGGTGAACCTTCCCAGGAGTAGCCGGCTGACCAAAATTACCCCAAGAGCGCAGAGACAACTCATCCGAGAGGCCACAAAAGACCCCAGGACAACATCTAAAGAACTGCAGGCCTCACTTGCCTCAATTAAGGTCAGTGTTCACGACTCCACCATAAGAAAGAGACTGGGTAAAAATGGCCTGCATGGCAGATTTCCATGGCGCAAACCACTTTTAAACAAAAAGAACATTAAGGCTCGTCTCAATTTTGCTAAAAAACATCTCAATGATTGCCAAGACTTTTGGAAAAATACCTTGTGGACCGACGAGACAAAAGTTGAACTTTTTGGAAGGTGCGTGACCCGTTACATCTGGCGTAAAAGTAACACAGCATTTCAGAAAAAGAACATCATACCAACAGTAAAATATGGTGGTGGTAGTATGATGGTCTGGGGTTGTTTTGCTGCTTCAGGACCTGGAAGACTTGCTGTGATAGATGGAACCATGAATTCTACTGTCTACCAAAAAATCCTGAAGGAGAATGTCCGGCCATCTGTTCGTCAACTCAAGCTGAAGCGATCTTGGGTGCTGCAGCAGGACAATGACCCAAAACACAACAAATCCACCTCTGAATGGCTGAAGAAAAACAAAATGAAGACTTTGGAGTGGCCTAGTCAAAGTCCTGACCTGAATCCTATTGAGATGTTGTGGCATGACCTTAAAAAGGCGGTTCATGCTAGAAAACCCTCAAATAAAGCTGAATTACAACAATTCTGCAAAGATGAGTGGGCCAAAATTCCTCCAGAGCGCTGTAAAAGACTCGTTGCAAGTTATCGCAAACGCTTGATTGCAGTTATTGCTGCTAAGGGTGGCCCAACCAGTTATTAGGTTCAGGGGGCAATTACTTTTTCACACAGGGCCATGAAGGTTTGGATTTTTTTTCTCCCTAAATAATAAAACCCCTCATTTAAAAACTGCATTTTGTGTTTACTTGTGTTATCTTTGACTAATAGTTAAATGTGTTTGATGATCAGAAACATTTTGTGTGACAAACATGCAAAAGAATAAGAAATCAGGAGGGGGGCAAATAGTTTTTCACACCACTGTATATATAAATAAAAATATACACAAAACAAAAAAAGAAACGTCCTCTGACTTTCAACTGTTTTTACTTTCAGTAAACTTAATGTGTAAATATTTGTATGAACACTAAAAGAGTCAACACCATAAGACATAAACTAAAAATGTTTCCCAATGTGTCCCTGAATGAAGGGAGGCTCAAAATCAGTCAGTACCAGTCAGTATCAGGTGTGGCCACCAGGTGCTTGAAGTACTGCAGTGCATCTCCTCATGGACTGGACCAGATTTGTCAGTTCTTGCTGTGAGATGGAGGGATTGTGTGTTCCTGGTGTGACTCGGGCAGTTGTTGTGGCCATCCTGTACCTGTCACGCAGGTGTGATATTCGGATGTACCCATCCTGTGCAGGTGTTGTTACACGTGGTCTTCCACTGCGAGGATGATCAGCTGCCCTTCCTGTCTCCCTGTAGCGCCGTCTTAGGCCTCTCACAGTGCGGACATGGTGATTTATTGCCCTAGCCACATCAGCAGTCCTCATGCCTCCCTGCAGCATGCCTAATGCACGTTCACGCAGATGAGCAGCGACCCTGGGCATCTTTCTTTGGGTGTTTTTCCACAGTCGGTAGACAAATCTCCTTAGTGTCCTGCGTTTTTAGAACTGTGACCTTAAATGCCTACTTTCTGTAAGCTGTTAAGGTCTTAACGACCATTCCACAGGTGCATGTTAATTAATTGATTATGGTTAATTGAACATGCATGGAAAACATTGTTTAAACCCTTTACAATGAAGATCTGTAAAGTTATTTGGACTTTTACATTATTGTTGAAATACACAGTCCTGAAAAAGGGAGATTTCTTTTATTGCTGATTGATAGATAGATAGATAGATAGATAGATAGATAGATAGATAGATAGATAGATAGATATCTGCCTAGAGTTTAAAATGCACCATAAGTGAAATCAAAATGTTGATTAAATTGTTGAGTAAATGTTATACACACGTTTCGGGTTTTAATAATCTACTTTAAAATAAGATACTAATAAGCTACTTGCATAATGTAAACAAACACCTGCTACAACTGATATTAATTAGAAAAACTAAACTGAATATTTTCCTGGGTTTTTCCTGAATTTTAACACGCTGAAGGCATTTTAAGACAAATCATCTTTATCCGATCTACTTTTTAGAGTTCTCATCTGTGATTCACTCTCCAATTACCGAACATGCAGTGTATTTGGCTGTTGACAAAAGAAGTACAACTTACAGTAGTTCTATGTATTCATAAGTTAGACAGAGTTTTGCTGTACAGAAAGACAGAAAGACATGTAATTGGGCTTCAATCTAAAATAATAATATCCCTGATTACATTAAAGCTGATCAGATTATTTTTAGTTTTAAACTTTGAACACAGTGACACTCTACAAGAAAGACAGAGCCGGTTGTACTTTCTTCGAAGGCTCAGGTCTTTCAACGTTTGTAACACCATTTTACAGATGTTTTATGAAAACCGCTGTGGTCTGTTGGGGCTGTAACATGAAGGTGTCTGATTAAAAAGGCCGGATCTGTGCTAGGCATGGAGCTTGCCTCTGTGCATGTAGTAGCGAAGAGGAGGATTCTGTCCAGAGTACAATCCATATTGAACAATCGATCACCACAGGAGATCTTTTCTCCCAAACGGCCATAAAACTCTTCTCTGTAACTCATACACTATGTGGATATTCACTTACAGAAACACAAGACTTACCTGTATTAATAATATGATAATTGCAAGATTACTTCTCAATAAAATATTTAATAGAATATTACATACAGTACATATATTAGATTACTGTGCAATATTTACAAATGCTCTTGGGTCATATATTTTTGGTACTTACTGTTTTAGGATTCTATATATTTATTAAATTTTTTTGTAGTTACTTATTACTTTTCCTTTAGATAACAGCTGTGAGCAACAATAAGCAATTTCCCTCTGGGATTAATAAAGTTCTTTGAATCTTGAACTATTTTAACAAACATTAAAGCAGAAAGCTGTAAAGTAAAGCATCATGTGTAAAAGATCTCCAGCTCATTCATTCACACACCTGATCTACTGACCAAACAGTATATTAACACAGAGCAATTTACAATACTGTTTAACATTCCTGTGCTTTAACATCTAGTTTGTTTATTTCTTTCTTTTAGCTCTGTTGTTGTATTATTTCTCACCTGACTGATGAGATAAGGGACAGACTGTGTGAGCATGGAGTGAAACCGGAAGTGACATTTGTTGTGTTAAGGATTGAGGACTGTGTGCAGCATTAGTCACGTTATTGCTCAACTTCATATTAATATTATCCACTAAAGGTTATTAAGGATAAAACCTGGCTATTTTCCTCGCTACTCACCGAATCCGACGGAGAAATCCGCTTTATCTTCACCGGAAACGAGGTTTCTTCAGTCTAGACAGATTCCTCTTTAAGGTTTTCAGTGGCGAGGCATTAAATAACCTACAGCATTGCGTTTCTCTCTCTAAATGAAACAGAACTCGTGAGCTACAACGGTCACGTCTCGGAGAGAGCGGTCACGTGGACACCTCTGAGTGTCATGTGATACGGTCAGCTGACTGGTGTTGTCCAGAAAGTTACACTTCCTACTACCTAGTCAGATCTCACACGTTGATGACATCTGTTGGTCAAATATGTGTACTGCAAGGCAAAATCCCTTGCAGTGCACATATTTTTTACTGAAATATATGGAATAAAATCACTGTAAAAATAATAGAGCGTAAAAAAAAAAGATGTGTGTGTAATTTTGTATTTTGTCTGAGTTGGATTCCGAAATACGAGATTTTGTGTGTGTTACAGTACAACTCTGAAATAAACTGAAATAAACGACTCTGTCCATTCACAGATACAAAACTTTTTACAACTCCTCTGGCCACATCCGAGGGAAGAGGAATCGATTCGGCGCATGCTCCACGCCACTGTTTTAAACCACTGGCGCCAAAATGCCAGGTCAGCAGCCGAGCGCTCTCTCATCGTCTCAGGTAAATCCCCCTCCCCCACACCGGACATGTTTAAAGCCCGATTCGGACGGGACTAGTTTTACAGGGGGTCATTAGAGAAAGTTCTGTTTCACGGACGTACTTTATTATTTTAATCCCATCCGAATCTGCCATGTCTGTCTTTCTCTCACACGAACTTTGTAAAAATTCCAGAGCAAATTACCTGCTGTTTTTCAGCAAACTCGGAGGTCCTCTGAGAAATCGAATCCCGTCCGAATGCGAATGTCTGTGATTGCCGAATATTTTTTTTTCCGAAATGCGTTTTCTTTTGTGTTTTGGTCAACGTGAGCTACTGTACTATCACTAGCTGCTCAACACCATACAAACCCTCGCTAATGTCATGACCCAGCTCCAACGGCTCCAACTCTCCCCGGCGCAAAGTCCTGCATGTAACGGGAACCACGACTCCCTGCCTCTCCCACCTATGAAGGAGATCCAGGCGCCTGTCGCTCCTTCCTCTCTCAGTGCACGCTGATATTTGAGCTACAGTCCTCCACGTTTTCCACTGAACGCTCCAAGGTCGCATACGTGATAACTCTCCTCTCAGGACGGGCTTGGGAATGGAGCACTGCACTTTGGGATGCTCATGACCCCTACTGCTCCAACTACGAGGACTTTGCTAAGGAGATGAGGAGGGTGTTTGATTGGTGAAAAGAGTTAAACATAAGTCTACCTAGAATCTATTATCCTCCTGGCCCCTACAGTACTGTATATACTAGAACTGCAACCTGAAGTGTCCAGAAGAGAAAGCTGTCCAGTGCTCAGATATATGGTAAAACAAGGCTGAAACATGTCTCACAAGTCAAGAAATAGATGAAGACTATTTTTCAATGGTTTTAAGGACAAATTAAAGAAAGACTCTTAATGGTCCTGAAGCTGGATCACTAATGGCGCTTTTCCACTGCCAGTTTCCAAACACCAGACACGGGATGCAGTGCCGGTCCCAAGCCTGGATAAAATGGGAGGGTTGCGTCAGGAAGGGCATCCGGCGTAAAACCTGTGCCAAAGTTGTTGTGCGGACTGGGCCGAAAGCCCAACAACTCTGTTACACGGACGAATTACGAAATTACGCCCACGAATGTTGTTACGCCGCTGTCAAAAATGCGTCATCAAGGCCACATGCACAGGCATTACTGTCCGAGGGAAGAGGAATTGATTCGGCGCATGCGCCCCGCCTCCGTTTTAAACTCCTAAAATCTTACCTACTATAGTTAAAACATCTCTGTAATTTTACTTCTCTTTACCAGGAGATCAAGTAGCATAGAGTCTAAGCCAAATCGCAAAACGAGAGCCGTAGTCAAAAGAGGAAGTGTTAAATCGGTAACCGGGAAATCAAGCAGCGAAGCGCATATCCAAAAAATGTTAAACAAATGCCGTGGTCAAAAACAAGGAAGCGCAAGATCAAATGCCACTAAATCAAGCAGCGAAGGGACAATCCGAATCAAAAAGCAAGAGACGAGAAAACGAGGAAACAAACGAACTTGGCACCATGAAAGCATAGAAATAAAACGCGAGAGAATCAAGGCAAAATATACACAAGATAATCCAGCGATTTAAGCAGCGCCCAGCGTGGGACTAGAAGCAGGTGTGCAAACAGGGCGGAAATGGGGGCATGGGAAAGGATACAGACAGGCTAGGGTAAACATGAGCACATGGAGAAAGTGATAGCGTAGGGGGAAATAAATTAATAAAAATAAAAACAGACAAGGCATAAATAATTCCTTAAATTAAATTTATATAGCGCTTTTAACAATGCTCATTGTCTCAAAGCAGCTTCATAAAAATTAAAAGAAATTTTGAAAAGAAAATTTATGGAAGTGTGTATGTGTGAGAAAAATGTGTCTAGATAATAATGGGATTGTCCCTGATAAGCAAGCCAAGGGTGATGGCGACAGAGGCAAGGAAAAACTCCCTGAGATGGCAATAGGAAGAAGAAACCTTGAGAGAAAACAGACTCAACAGGGAACCCATCCTCATTTGGGGGATAACGGATATAAATTATATAGCATCATGTGTGTTATGCAGATGAAAGTTCAATATACTGTAACAGAAGTTATTTAAATTAACATGAAGTCCAGTTCAGCACAAGGATGCACCATCAGATGCAGAGGCCTGATGGTATCTGGATCACTGTGAGCACAGGAGCAGCATGTGTACTGTAGCTCCAAACCATCATGAAGCAGAATCCAGTTGGAGCTGGTCCTTCTCTAGATGCCTCAGGATTCTCTCAAGATTCAAGATTCTTTATTTGTCACATGCATAGTTATACAAGTACAACACGCAGTGAAATGTATCCTGAACCGCTCCTACTTTGTGCAAATAACAAGAAACAAAAGAAATAATCTATAAATAGAAAAAAAAAAGGTGCAAATGTAAACATAATAATAAAGTGTGTATCTGAGCAGGATAAAATGTTAGTGCAAGTGATGCTTACAGTCCAGACTAAAGTGCAGTGTGCAGTGTGGAATGTCAGCACAGCAGTGTATGGGTGAACTGGTACAGTCTTATGAATGGGAGAGTGGCCCATCATGGTTGAGGAGTCTAATCGCCTGTGGATAAAAACTCCTCCTGAGTCTCTACGTTTTGGCCATAATGACCCGGAACCTTCTGCCTGAATGGAGAAGTTTGAACAGTCCGTTATTGGGGTGCGACAAGTCTTTAATGATCCGAGCTGCCCTGGTTTTACATCTCCTGGTGTAGATGTCCTGCATGGAGGGGAGAGTTAACCTGCAGCAGCGTTCAGCTGCCCGGATCACTCTCTGGAGAGCTTTCCTGTCCTGTACACAGCTATTCCCAAACCAGGATGAAATGTTCTGTGTGAGGATGCTCTCAACAGCACCCGAGTAGAAAGCCTTAAGGACAGCAGGGGAAACCCCAAACTTCCTCAACTGCCTCAGGTGGTACAGACGCTGCTTTGCCCTTTTCGTCTGAGCACAGATATGCTCAGTCCAAGTCAGATCCTCGGAGATGTGGACGCCCAAGTACTTGAAGCTGCTCACTCTCTCCACTGGAGCTCCATTGATGATGAGGGGTTTGTGGTCCAGTTGTCCCCTTCTGAAGTCCACCACCAGCTCCTTCGTCTTACTGACGTTCAGTCGGAGGCAGTTTTCTTCACACCATAGTGCCAGGTTCTCCACTTCATCTATGTAGGCCGACTCATCGTTGTTGGAGATGAAGCCCAGCACTGCCGTATCGTCAGCAAACTTAACGATGGTGTTGGAGTCGAACATGGCCACACAGTCTGAAGTGTAAAGGGAGTATAGCAGTGGAGAGAGAACACATCCCTGTGGAGCACCTGTGTTGATGGTGATGCTGCTGGAGACGCACTTGCCCACTCTCATCGCTTGAGATCTGTCCGAGAGGAAGTCCAACACCCAGGCACACAAGCGTTTGTTAAGTCCTAGATCTCTCAGCTTTGAGAACAGTCTGTTAGGAACTATTGTGTTGAAAGCAGAGCTGTAATCTATAAACAGCAATCTCACATAGTTACCTTGCTTCTTGTCCACGTGGCTGAGAGTGGTGTGCAGAACATGGGAGATGGCATCCTCTGTGGATCTGTTGGGGCGGTAGGCGAACTGAAGTGGATCTATGGAGCTGGGGATGGAGGAGGAGATGATGTTTTTTAGCAGACCCTCAAATACCTTCATGACCATCGATGTCAGTGCAACAGGCCGGTAGTCATTCAGGCATGAGGGTTTGTTGGTCTTGGGCACGGGGACAATGGTGGATCTCTTCAAACACGCCGGGACCACAGACTTCGCCAGGGACTCATTAAAGATACAGGTGAACACACCTGACAGCTGGTCAGCGCAGCAGGCGCCCAGAGATGCCATCTGGACCCGCCGCTTTCCTGGTGTTCACCCTCCTCAGCGCCGTGCGAACGTCGTGCTCTGCGATGCTGATGACGCAATCCTCGCTGATGACGTCATCATTCTCAGTCACCAGGCTGCTAGCATTAGCCACCTGGCTAACCTCGAACCAGGCGAAGAATGCGTTCAGCTCGTTGGCGAATGCAGAGTCGGCGTCGATCGTCGTGGTGTCTTTGGCAACCTTGTAGTCCGTGATTGTGCGTAATCCGTGCCACATGCGGCGTGTGTCACCCTGATGGAAGTGTGATTCAGTTCGCTGTCGGAACCGTCCCTTAGCTTCCCTCACCGCTCGCCTGACGCCATAAGAAGCCGCTTTATATGCGCTCATATCGCCGCTGATGAGTGCGGCATTATAAGCAGCGGTCCGGGCATTCACAGCATCGCGGATCGATCGGTCTACCCAAGGCTTCTGGTTCGGAAACGATTTGAACCTCACTGTTGGGACAACTTCATTTACGAGCGTGCTAACGAAGCTAACTGCTACATCCGCAAACTCGTTGATGTCTACTGCGCAGGCTCGGAACATGTCCCAATCTACGTCATCGAGCGCGTCCTGCAGCGTAGCTTCTGATTGGGCAGACCAGCGTTGCACCTCCCTCATGACCGAAGCTTAACGACGAAAGCTTTGTTGATATTCCGGTATAAGGAAAATGGCGTTGTGGTCTGATTTCCCGAATGCTGGATGTGAAACAGCTTTGTAGCCCCGCTTGTATGGTGTGTAGCAGTGGTCCAGAATGTTGAGTCCCCTCGTCGGACATGTAACATGTTGATGAAAGTTTGGCATAACCTGTCTGAGTCACCTGCTACAATGTGCGCTGCGTCCGGGTGTTTGTTTTGGAACTCACTCAGCACATCATGTAGTTCAGACAGAGCAGTGCCTGTGTCCGCGTGGGGTGGGATGTAGACCGCCGTGGCAATGACCGAGGTGAACTCGCGAGGCAGGTAGAAAGGACGACACTTAACACTCAGATATTCCAAATGAGGTGAGCAGCTACTGGAGAGAATAGAAACACTCCTCGCATCGCACCACTTCTTGTTGACCATGAAGCACACACCTCCACCTTTAGCTTTGTTAGACTCTGCTGTCCTGTCCATGCGGAACACAGAGAATGAGTCCGATGGGGTTACGACTCGGTCCGGCACAATGGGGGTCAGCCATGTTTCTGTAAAGCACAGAATATTACAATCCCTGATATCTCGCTGGAAAGTAACTCTGGCTCTGAGGTCATCAAGCTTATTCTCCAGTGACTGTACATTAGCCAGCAGGATACTCGGCAGAGGGGTGCGATGAGCTTGTTCTCTCATTCTGTTACGGACGCCGCCGCGTTTCCCTCGACGCTTCTTTGTTCTTCGCCGCGGGTTAGCGTCCCGTCCATTGTTGTTGTCGTCTGAGCAGCGTAGTATCTCAGAGGGCCACGACGGGTCAGGCTTAAAGGTGGTATAAGTAAGCGCCGAAATCTGAATTCCTATATCCAGTAGTGTTCTACTGTCATAGGTCACTAAACCTGAAGTACTCTTAGCGAATGAAAGTAAAATAAATAAAGAAAGAAGGAAAAAAACGCACAGTTTGTACGGAGCGATCAGGAAGGCGTCTGGACGTGGCCGCGCCATCTCCCTATATCTCAGGGTCGGCCTTTGTCTACAGAAGCTGGCACAATCTCCGGATGCCTCGGGATGGGTAGAAGAATAAAGAACAGATAGAAATAAGTAGCGTAGTTGCCATTCAGGATAGATGTACTGAAGGTAGAGGTTGTAGGATGAATTACGTGTATGCCTGATTAAAGAGATGCATTTTGAGTCCACTTTAAAACTGGTAAACTGTGTCTGAGCCCCGAACATTGTCTGGAGGGCTATTCCAAAGCTTTGGAGCAAAATAAGAAAACACCCTACCCCCTTTTGTAGATTTTGATATTTGATATAAATCAGATCCGCTGCTAACGTCCAGGTGGCAGACACCACAGCACATCCCCAAAGGTCTTGCAGGGCCATGCCCCCTGGAGCCAGAGCTGCTTCAGCGGCACAAGCTTAATGTCATGGCTGATCGGTGTATATTGTGTAGAAATGGTGTATAGACACAAAACAGTAGGCAGTGCCAAGATCAAACTTTTAATTGAAAATATTATTTCTAAATAAATTGCCATCAAGAGTGCTGAGATTAGGCCACGTAAACGAAATGCACCAGTTAGAAAAGTAATTAAGAAAGTTTTAATTCTAACTCCATTAAAAAAAAACACCCAACAATATTTAAATCAACTTTAGTTTAGATGCTCATTTCAGAAGTGTTGATTGTAAAAAAATGCCCAATATCTCTAATTATTAAATGTAAGATTATTACAGACATTCCCATCCATAAAAGCATACAATTGTTTTGCTTAGAACTCAGTTCACCAATTGGTCTTTTACACAAGTGTGACGTTTTCCCACTGATGCCCATTGTTTTAACATTCTGCCTGGGCATTTAAAAAAGCATAAAAAGCATTGTTGTTTTTTACCCAATAAAAGAATTAGATTTGCCGTTCACTTGATAGACGTTGGGCTGTTCCTGTCACTCTGCTAATGGAGTAACATGCCACATAACTACTCCTGAGGGATTGATGGAGACAACAAACTCAGTGGTGTCCTTCAGTGTAGGCATGGCCTTCTCCATGAACACGTCGTACACCTGAGAAAGAGAATTTACAGCTATTATAATAAACTAAACGTGTTATTTTTACAAGTTGCAGATAAAGAAAAAGAGTAATGACAACAATGTTGACGTAAAATAAGGAACAGTGATTCCTGTGTGTAGCTTATGCTTCAGAGGCAGGCGAGACAATTAAATCGACAGTACTGTATTTTGTCTCTACATAACTCTACATTCATTAGTCATACATGAAATCTAAAATATAGCAATTACACACTGCACTAAGGTGTTACTAAGTTAATCAATTACTGTAGATCTATAAAGTACTGTGCAATATTAGTCAAAAAATTCCTCCCAGACCCTGACTTCCTTTCTTTTTTTACCATTAGAAATATCGACAGATACTCTTCTTTCCGCTCTTTCCTCATCCTTGGACCTCCTACATCTATCCTCTATCTTCTAAATCAAAGAAGATTGTGATGCACATCTTATCTCTTACTGTCTAAATTATTGCATGAGGTGACTTCTGCAGGGAAAAACTGGAAGTTTCTAGTCCGTGATCCTTGCAAGCCACTGGCTCCTCCCTCTCTGCTGACAACTTTGCCATTTTTATGATGGAAAGATACCTTCACTCCCACCCCAACCCCTACAGTACAATATTACTAACTCTAGGCCCTTTCCTCTCTTTTACTAACACAATTTTCCAACCTGACAACTGAAGAGATCCAGCACATCATCTTGTCCTCCAATCCCAACACATATCCATTAGACCCAATCCCTTCCATGATGCTTGAGGTCATCTACCAAGGCTCATCACAACTATCATCAATTTTGCACCTCCAGGGTCTGAGGTCGGTTCCCACCTCGGGTGTGTGTGCATAGAGTTTGCACTTTCTCTCCATGATTTGTGGGCTTGCTCCAGGTTCTCTCGTTCCATCTCAACAGCATTTGACAAAGTAAACAAGATTCTCTTGTCTGTACTTGCAAGCCTTGGAATCTGTGGCATGACATGACAGAGGTTTGCTTCCTGACCAGAAGGTCAGTCGTATAAGGTTACACATCACATCTGCTCCCCCCAGACTCTCCATTGGTTCTCCATAAGGCTCAGTATCTCCTGGTGAGGTCATATCCCTACCTGGCGTTTCATACCATTGTTATGCAGATGACACTCAACTCATTTTCTCCTTTCCTTCCTCAGACACTCATGTTTCAACTCAGACCTCAGCATGTCTGGCAGACATCACATCTTGGACGGCAGCTCCCCGGTGATTCATCTCTCTATCCAGATCGTATGATCTCCCTGGACAACGCTCAGAACACACTTTCAGTCACTGCCACCAACCTTAACCCTAACCCTGGGCTACAGTTCTTTCACTGCTAATCTTACACGCTTTTGTTGATTTCTTCTTTATAACATCAGAAGAATTTTTTTTTCCATACAGACCACTCAGGTGGTTGTTCAGTCATTTTATATTTGAAGACTGGACTACTTGAATTCATTCCTGGCAGGGGTGCTTCTGTAAACTATTTCTTTTCTACGGCTGACCAGAATGTAGCTGCATGACTTGTTTTCAAGCTTTTTAAATCCTTCCACATCACCCCATTTCTCTGCTCTCTTGACTGGCGTCCTGTAGCTGCCAGGATCAGATTAAAAACACTAATGCTACTGAGCTAAAAACGGTCCAGCACCCACTTGCCTTAAAGCACTTATTATACCCTGCACTGTACCATGGTTAGTCCGATCCTCCAGCACTGCTCAGGGATGGAGAAGGACATCTTGTCATCATTTCTGTTCTGGTGGTGGAGTTTCCTCTAAATGTCCGTACAGCTGAGTAACTGGTTTAGGAGGATATTTTAAAAAAATAGCTAATGCTTCCTATTAAAGGTTCTGTGAAAGTTTTGTCAAATTCCCATTAATAGATTAGGACAAGTCCCCGATAGAGCAAAAGAGTGATGATAGCTGATGGAGAATGAAGATGATGCAGATGTGAGACGACGGATTGCCTCCCCCTGTGTCACCTGTGCTTTGCAAGAAGGCAATATAATAAATGTTGACAAGCCAAATAGCAATGTTTAACTTTCTTTTGGAATCTTTTGGACTCTTTGGAGAAAAAGGGTTGTGTCACACTGCTGAGAGTAAAGCTGCACGTTACACAAGTCTACCTGATAGCTGGCAGGTGTATGTTCGAGCACCTTTAGAGATGTCCGATAGCGGTATGGAATATCCGTGTTTTTGCTGAAGAACACCAAGGCACTTGCTTTGTTAGACAAAGGACGCCAGAACACCTCTATACCACTTTCCTCCTGAGAAACAAAAAAGAAAGAAATTGTGTAACGGAATGAATTATGAGAAGTGTAGCCCTCATCAACAACTCACTTTCTATCCTACAGTAAATACCTTTATCAGGCGTCGTCCTTGGATGCCCAAGGGGTCCTGTTTGATGAAGATGACAGCTGTTCTGCAGAATAGCCCGCGCCCCACTGTTTAGAGTCCGCAGGTCATTTGACATAAAAAGAGGAGCTGCCATTATTGCCCACAATGCCATCTGAGAACGAGACTGGTCCATGTTGACCAGTGGACCAACTGCGAACATTGAAAAAAAAAAATTTTTTAAGCTCGGTCATGTTTGCATAGCTGTTTAAAATGAAATAAAATTCAGTTCATCATATTGCCTAGGTTGTGCTGAAAAAAAGTTTGCGTCACTCCATACTGCACAACCCTGAGCCCTATACAGTATATGTTTATTAAACAAACAAAAAAAACAGGAAACCAAAAATGCTCTATGAGTTTTAAGGACTATGGTCCATTATCTGTGTGCATCAAGTTTGTCTATATATTTTCTGCATCTTGCTGATGGCAGGTCATAACCTAAAACTAAATGCAATCAAAACTAAGCTGTAGGGCCTCCAAGTGGCGTAGTGGTAAAGTGCTCACCCTATGATTCCCAGGTGATGCTGTAACCTCTCGCAGGCGGAGGTCTAGAGAGAGCTGTTTGGCCCAGCCCCCTCAAAGGGGACGTATGAGAGGTACTGTACTTAGTGCTCCCACATTAATTATGGCTCTACAGCCAATCAGGGGTGTCTGTGAACTGACGCAAGCGAAAGGCGCGGATAGTGCTGTCCTCTGGCGTCACATGGTTCAGAAGAAACATGTGATAGTCTTTGGCCCTCCCGACTGAATGGTAGTAGTAGCCTTAATGTTTTAAAGAAGACTGTATGTCCACTAATGACTATATATAAAACATACTGTATAATGTACAGTGGAACCCTGGATTACAAGCATAAAGCGTTCCAGAAGCTTGTATTTCAAAACACTCGTAAATCAAAGCATATTTTCCCATAAGAAATAAGGGAAATTATTTGTCCACAGCCTCAAAAAAATTATTTTTTAAAATAATTAATCCGAAATATAAAGTAAAAATAAATCCTGACTGATAAGTGTTTCCGTTTATGCGCGCGGTGTGTGTGTGTGTGTGTGTGTGTGTGTGTGTGTGTGTGTGTGTGTGTGTGTGTGTGTGTGTGTGTGTGAAGGGGCATGGTGTCCAATGACAAACTGCAGGCTAATACAGACAGGGAGAGAGAAAATGGATCTTTAACCTCTCTAACGAGACTTCTTTTGCTTTACATACACGCACATACGTATGTTATGATAAACAGTACACGTGTGCTGTACACACACACATACAAACACAAAATAAAAGATGTTTTGGCGCACACACGTGGTCACAGTGTTATAGTAAACAGTACACATGTGCACGATGTTGATTATACCAGTGAGACACAAGCACTAAGACGAGCAGGGGAGATGATTACCCACAATTCCTCAGCGCAAGAGAGAGAAAAACCGTTGGCTCAGTCGTGATCACTTGACGCTCGCCGTCAAAACAAGAAGCACATACGCAATACATGATACTTGTTATTCGTAAATCAAGTCAAAATTTATTAAAAATCTTTGCTTGTTTTGCGGAACACTCGAAAACCGCGTTACTCTCAATCCGAGGTTCCACTGTACTATACAGACTTGTACTGTACAAGCTCTTGTCTGACATGGTTTTAGCATAACAGTATTTAGTCATAGGACCTAACCCATTTGTAGCAGCATGATGAAACGTTTTTGATGAAATTACTCTGGACTTTCTTCCAAATGCTGTAAATGTATCTCTGATACCATCAATAACATCAACAACCCTGGCCAAGTTTCATCGCCTATAAAATATGACTAGAATGTGGCAACCATAATACTCTCTACCATGTCAGGGTCATTCCAGCGCCCTGGTCCGGCAACAGGCTGCAGGATATCCTGGTTTTCTGTAAACCAGTCCACAGTGCTCAGGATGCTGTCCCATGAGTCCTCAATGTGCTTGTAATTATGCCACATGTTACACACCTCACCAGTAGAGTGTAATTTACCTACAGTAGCAAAGAGGAAATAAATTGTGCTTGTAGATATCATACAGTATGTTATATAAAGTGATATGAATTGTTCAGGTTTAATTTCTGGCTGCACATTATTATTCAAAATAACTTAGATTAGTTAGTTAATTAGTTAATCAGTATTTTACTCACTTTAGGAGGAAGCCCACCCTGATATAAAGGCCAAACGCAAGAATAGCCGATCTGATGGCCCGTGGCATTAAGGGCTTTTGACATACGTGGGAAGCATTAATTAATTACTTAATGATGACTAAATTATAATTTTGCCCAAATTTCCAAATGCCACCCAATTATCCAAATGGGATAATGTGTCTTTTTTGGAATAACGCAATGGATATTGTATTACTTTTTATCCATAGGCATTTTTCTCTTGCCTTTTTTCCTTACCCAAGCAAAATTACATCAACCATTGTAGCATAAGCACGGACAAGGGGAAAACAATTACTCAGCTGCATCTGATTTCTTTCCTAAAAAATCATTGCTACTTAAAGCATGAAAAGTCCTAATCTAACTTTTAATAAACATATGTAAATGTTTATGCATGTAAATAAATGCATGTAAATGTCAACGTATGTGTTGACATTTACAGAAGCATTCAAGCACTATTATTGCCACATCACATACAGTAATACGGTCCTGTTCTTGGACACTTGTTGGGTCGTTAAAGGAGTTCCTGGGAGGTCAGATTTCTGAAGGTGAAGCAGGCAGTCCGGTCATGCCTCCAGTGTACTGAGAAAACTTTCTACTCTTGTTAAACTATGGGATAAGTGCATTAGTGTAGCAGGAGATTATATAGAGAAATAAAGGGAGTTTTTACTCTGTTAAACAAACTGCACAATCAAATTGTTACTCTGCACAATCAAAAGTCACAGTTTGAGATGAACACCCCTCATAAATATAAATGTCATAATTTCTGCAACACTGATTAATTTTTCATTTCAAATTGTCAATCTTTTTCAGTCTTTTTCCTGTCTCTGCATGTCTTCTTCTTTCATCTTTCACCTCCCTGGTTATTTAACCCACTCTCACCCTGCTCCTGTACAGTAGAGTTGGAGTAGCAGCCATCCAGTTTCAGCATGTCAACTTCCCATTCAGCAAAGATCTGAGCATCGGTCTCAATTTTATCCAGGGTTGTGCCGGGGTATCCAGCACAAGTGTAAGTTCCCAAGTCACCATAAATGCCCAGTTTCAGCCCCCGGTCATGGACGTAGCGTGCCAGTTTAGCAATGCCACTTGGGAACCTGTTGGGGTCAGACATACAGCAAACAACTTAGGTTAAATAAACACATCTAACAGTTTATTTTTAACAAGGTTAAACCAAGCATAAACACTAGACTTATGCTGTAGTAAGTGTATGGATTTGACAATTTTTTTTATTACTTTTGCACATATGCCAATACATTACGGATGTTACCAAGGCTTGATTATTTGTGATATGCTTATTGTGTATGACTTTGATCCGTGTACTGGTTTCCGATTCCCTGTCTGCCCTAGCTTACGAGTTTTGCTGATCGACCGAACCTTGCCTGTTTCTTAACTACGATTACTGCTTTGGTTTAAAAAATGTAGCTTTTTTCTTTACCTGCATTTGCCTCCTCCTCCATGTCATTCACAAAAAACATAAATAAATGTATTATTATATTTTATGTATTATTATTATTATTATTATTATTATTATTATTATTATCTCATTATCTATATTGCTTCATCCTGTATTGCAGGGCACACACATACACACATGCTCATTCACACAATACGGGCAATTTGGGAATGCAAATTAACCAATCTTCGTGTTTTTGGACTGTGGGAGGAAACCGGAGTACCCGGAGGAAACCCACTAAGCACAGGGAGAACATGCAAACTCAATGTACACAGACACAAGATGGGAATCAAACACGGACCCTGGAGGTGCAAGTGTTAATCACTAGGCCACTGTGCCACCTATTATTATTATTATATACCAAACCGGATTCCAAAAAAGTTGGGACACTAAACAAATTGTGAATAAAAACTGAATGCAATGACGTGGAGATGGCAAATGTCAATATTTTATTCAGAATAGAACATAGATGACAGATCAAAAGTTTAATCCGAGAAAATGTATCATTTCAAAGGAAAAATATGTTGATTACAAATTTCACGGTGTCAACAAATCCCAAAAAAGTTGAGACAAGTAGCAATAAGAGGCTGGAAAAAGTAATTTGAGCATAACGAAGAGCTGGAAGACCAATTAACAGTAATTAGGTTAATTGGCAACATGACTGGGTATAAAAAGAGCTTCTCAGAGTGGCAGTGTCTCTCAGAAGCCAAGATGGGTAGAGGATCACCAATTCCCACAATGTTGCGCAGAAAGATAGTGGAGCAATATCAGAAAGGTGTTACCCAGCGAAAAATTGCAAAGACTTTGCAGTTATCATCATCAACTGTGCATAATATCATCCGAAGATTCAGAGAATCTGGAACAATCTCTGTGCGTAAGGGTCAAGGGCGTAAAACCATACTGGATGCCCGTGATCTCCGGGCCCTTAAACGACACTGCACCACAAACAGGAATGCTACTGTAAAGGAAATCACAGAATGGGCTCAGGAATACTTCCAGAAACCATTGTCAGTGAACACAATCCACCGTGCCATCCGCCGTTGCCAGCTGAAACTCTACAGTGCAAAGAAGAAGCCATTTCTAAGCAAGATCCACAAGCACAGGCGTTTTCATTGGGCCAGGGATCATTTAAAATGGAGTGTGGCAAAATGGAAGACTGTTCTGTGGTCAGATGAGTCACGATTCGAAGTTCTTGTTGGAAATGTGACAGCCCAAGTTGTTATCAACGCTCAGTTCAGAAGCCTGCATCTCTGATGGTATGGGGTTGCATGAGTGCGTGTGGTATGGGCAGCTTGCATGTCTGGAAAGGCACCATCAATGCAGAAAAATATATTCAGGTTCTAGAACAACATCTAGTCATCTCTTTCAGGGAAGACCTTGCATTTTTCAACAAGATAATGCCAGACCACATTCTGCATCAATCACAACATCATGGCTGCGTAGGAGAAGGATCCGGGTACTGAAATGGCCAGTCTGCAGTCCAGATCTTTCCCCTATAGAGAACATTTGGCGCATCATAAAGAGGAAGGTGCGACAAAGAAGGCCCAAGACGATTGAACAGTTAGAGGCCTGTATTAGACAAGAATGGGAGAGCATTCCTATTTCTAAACTTGAGAAACTGGTCTCCTCGGTCCCCAGACGTCTGTTGAGTGTTGTAAGAAGAAGGGGAGATGCCACACAGTGGTGAAAATGGCCTTGTCCCAACTTTTTTTGGGATTTGTTGACACCATGACATTTATCATTTAGCAAACAAGTCAAATTCATGGAGGCTACTAAGCTCACAACAATGGAGCTTAAAGAATCTGATAACATCATGGTGGAAGATACCACAGCACACCTTCAGATGCATTGTGGAGTCCATGCCTCTACGGGTTTTGGCAGCACAAGGGGAACTACACAATATTAGGCAGGTGGTTTTAATAGAAATTGTATGATTGTGCAACATAATCGTCTGACATTAGCCTACAGATGGGCCCCTGTGTCAACCTATATTTACCTAATACAATTTTGCGGATCATTGTCACAGTCAATGTTACATCGGAACCGTTCCCATGCCATCCAGCCCATAGGTGGGGTCCTCATCAGCCCATTGTCCAGAGCCTGGACGGCTGGAGAGAATGCCAACAACAAAATAATCACAGTCTGCTGCATACCTGAAAGAAAGCAAAGCAAATAGAAATCAGACAGCAAGAATTAATTTGAAGGGTCAACACTTGACCATAGCTCAAATCACAAATCCTAAATCAATGCCAAAATTAATTTAATTAAATTTTTGTCAATCCTCATGTGAACTTACTGTAGTTGCAGTTCAGTATAATAGTCAGATGTAAGTAATTGTGATGTAATCGTGCAGAATGATTTTGTACAATATAGTGTTACAGTTTTCTTACACTGGAACTAAGAAGCGCAAACCTGTTCCAGCATGACAATGCACCTGTACACACAGCGAGCTCCATTACGACATGGTGTGTTCAGGTTGGAGTAGAAGCTGAACACAGGGGCTCATCTGCTGGAAGCTAATGTCAGAATGATATTTTAAAAGGTTTTCTGTACTATTACTTTAGTGTTATGTGATGGTTATGTTATATAATTATACAATTTCTATTAAAACCCCCTACCTAATATTGTGTAGTTCCTCTTGTTCTGCCAAAACAGCTCTGACCTGTAGAGGCATGGACTCCACAAGGCATCTGAAGGTTTGCTGTGATATCTTCCACCAAGATGTTAGCAGCAGATTATTTGAGTTCCATGAATTGTGAGTAGTGGCCGCCATGAAATTGTCTTGTTTATTCGGGACATCCCATAAATGCTTGATTAAATTGCGATCTAGGAAATTTAGAGGCCAAATCAACACCTTGAACTCTTTGTCATGTTCCTCAAACCAGCTCTTCTTTTGGAGCCAACACAGAGCCCTGACTGAACTCAAACCCACTGAACACCTTCGGAATGGACTGGAACACAGACTGCACTCCAAGCCTTATCACCTGACATTAGTGCCAGACCTCATTTATGCTTGAGTTCCTGCTCCAAAATCTAGTTGAGAGCCTTCCCAAAAGAGTGAAGCTCATTATAACAGCATATGAACCATTTAAAAAGGTACATATGGATGTGATGACCAATATGGCTGTGTTCCCTTGCGACACTGGAAGTCTGGTGATGAAATCTAACAAGAGTCAGGACCACACACAGGATGGTATGAGAAGTGAAAGCAGTAAACCGGAAGGCTGTAAAGGGTTTCTTAATTTGAGCACATACTGGACATGCAGCTACATAGACTGGCATATCCAGGAGTTTGATTCCCAATGTCACAATTCTTCTCTGGTGGGGTTAGGCAATGATAGAAGTATACTGTACACAGAAGTGCAACCACTTATTGAAGCCAGAAGGTTTGAAGAGGACAGTTATTCTAGATGAGAAGTTCCAGGACTCCCAGACTGAGATGAACGGGGTCAACCAGTCAATTCAGGAGCCAATTGTTGGAGCCAAGGAACCACTAAAAATCAACTGTAATTTTGGGACCTATGTTACGAAGAAGGGTAAACTTTCCGGATGTTGGCCAAGATGTAATATACTGTAAGTGTTTCGGTCTAGTAATGGCCATCCATTCAGTGCACCAAAATGAAGTCTGATAGTGGAGTAACTGGTAAACCCAAACACACTCATCTATAAATTTACAGTACCTGTAGTCTCTTAGTCAGTAAAGACCTCCAAGACAAACCTCACAGTGTTCTGCATGACACTTATAGAGGCGATTGTTGATTGTGATTAATTCAATGTACAATGCCTCTAGATGGGCCAGAGAGTCTTGAGTGGCCATTTTGTCCTTCATTTCCTGAGAGCAACTGTGTATATGCAACCAGAAGAGCTGAAGTGATCCACCCTTGACTTGACACAGGAGTTGCCGGTGATCCAGAAGCAGTCTGTGACTGGAGCATAAGCTGAGTTTGCTGTTTTTGCTGGCAAATCTCCTGTACTTCAGCAAATATATGTTTGTGCTTCTCAATCACGATTACACAGTTACGATTTACACAATGAATTCTAAGTCTGCAGAATCTTTTGTTGGTGGTCATTCTGAAGCCGTGCACTGTGTACTGTAGCAGCACTGGGGAATTGTAGGGATGCAGGAATGCTTGTGTGTACATGTGGCGTGGAGCACGTTTACAAAAATTAATAGTTTCCTTTATAAACAAAGTAAATACTTTTCTTTTAACAAAAAATCTTTTCAGCATAAAATTTATTTTTGCTGTATTCTGTTACTTTTCTCTTTTCACTTTTTTCACTTGTCTCTTTTCACTTTTACCTTTTCTATTTTTGCTTTTTTTTGCTATCAATTTGAATCAAGTTTAAATTACTATTAGCCCTATTTAGAGCAACATGGATTCTCTCTTATCTCTGGAACTAGTGTCCAGGTGCAGTTTCTAGGAGGCGTATGTAGAGGTGTGTCCAAGTTGATTGCCTCTACAAATGTGTTGCTTTGTGACCAAAGACGTGGTTACTTGCAGAAAACTTTGGCATCACAGACTTGATAACTTGGGTGTGCCACAAACAGATGTGTCAAATAAATAGTTTTTAGTTGGGTTTTCCACAGACTGGGTCACAAATAGGGTGAATATTGTGAATGCTGAAATAAATTGAGATAATTAAGTATTAAAAGTACCTTTTTGTATTTAAATGTATTTCTCTAATACAAATGATCTCATTAAAAGGTTGTTTGCCAATATTTTTATCACCTCCAAAGTGTACAGTGGTGTGAAAAACTTTTTGCTCCCTTCCTGATTTCTTATTCTTTTGCATGTTTGTCACACTTAAATGTTTCTGCTCATCAAAAACCGTTAACTATTAGTCAAAGATAACATAATTGAACACAAAATGCAGTTTTTAAATGAAGGTTTACGTTATTAAGGGAGGAAAAAAAATCCAAATCTACATGGCCCTGTGTGAAAAAGTGATTGCCCCCCTTGTTAAAAAATAACTTGTAACGCTTGGATTTAGAAAACTGCTTGGTTACAAAAATACGGATTCGGGAATCTAAACTGGGGCTTGAAAACACTACTTCCGGTATTGCGTAATCGCGACAGGACAAAACACGACGCGACACAAAACAATTATAATAAATTAAACCAAGTGTATTATACAAGACAGACAGATAAATAAACAAACACGGTGCACCACAAACTAATATATACAAAATATATACAAATAGCAAAAGTGTGTGTGTGATGTATGCGGATGTGTGTGTGTGTGTGTATGAAAGTCCAGTGTCTGAAAAACGGCAAAAGGTATGAATGGGTGGAGTTGGAGAGATGGTTCGATCTCACCAGATAAAGATGGTAGGTCTGGGAGATCGAGAAACGGAATGAGCTGGGTACTGGATGAAATTATCAAAAGGTAATCCTCAAACAGGCTCTCAGTCTCAAACGATATGCAGCGCGCTGTCTCTCCGTGCCGGCTACCTCGCCGGTTCCGGCTTTATGCCAGATCATGTGACCCACGTCACTTCCGGGTTCCCTTGAGTCGCGATCGCGCATGCGCGGGAACTTGCCCGGTGACCAAACC
The DNA here is from genome assembly GCA_030522415.1 of Channallabes apus. NCBI lineage: Eukaryota > Metazoa > Chordata > Actinopteri > Siluriformes > Clariidae > Channallabes > Channallabes apus. Next base: position 29,433,176 of record CM060114.1, read on the forward strand.
ACTGTCAATGGGGAAAGAGAAACCGCTAGGGCACACCTTCGGCCACAGGTGAGCAGCATTAGCTCCAAGACCATTTCCCCGTTGTTGAAGGTGTCCCTTTTGTGTGGCTGTGCTACATAGACCCCCCCCCCCCAAGCCTCCGGCGTCTGAGGAGAATGTCCGCACAAGCACTTGAGATTCGCCACACTGTACAGATCGGCTTTTTGTGGGTATCCCCAAGACCTTGTGTATTTAATTGGTCCTTTTCTGTGTTTTACCTCTGCTGGACCCTCCCACTGGGGCGCTCGCCTTGCAGAATCTCTCTTGGCTGTGGAGGAGAGACGTCGAGTTTTGACCCAAACCAGATCTCCCGGTTGAAAGTGCGCTGCTTCCCCCCGGGTATTGTGACATCTGGCTTGTCTGGATCTGCGGTGTTCTGCTCTTTGTTGGCCCTCCTCCATGATGGGTCTTTGTCGGGGTGATGATGGATGTCCTGTCTTGTGTCGGTGGCACATGCTGCAAGATCTAGTATAATGCCAGACGTCTTTCCGCACCGTCGGCCACCACGCCACCTCTACTAACCTCAGCAGGGTTTTCAGTTGTCCCAAGTGTCCTCCCAGAGGATTGTCGTGGTAATATTGAAGAAAAATCTTTATTAGAGACTGGGGGACAACGAGCTGAAATTTTTCTCCTTTCCTTACCGGTACCCGGCGATATAGCACGCCCTGACGACCTTCGAAGGTGACCCTTTGATCTTGTATGCCTCTTGGGTGATCTTTGGAGAGCAGCTTTGTGATAGTTGGGTCGTTCTGTTGGGCGTTGATGATCTCGCTCAGGTCTCTCGGGAAGCTGGAGGCCTCTTTAGTGGACGTGGTGGGTAGACGTGGGGTGTCAGCTCCATTCAGTGGCGGGGGTGCTCGGGGTATGGCATGTGGACCTGGAAAAGGGCGGTCCTCGCGATCTTTCTCTCCCCTAGCGCCACTCTCCACCTGTTGTTCCATGGTGCTCACCGCTCCTCTTAACGCCACTCTCGTGTTGCTGTTCTCCCGGGTTCGCCCCACTGGATCTTCCTCAGAGCAATCAGGTTTCCTCATGAGACAGAGGGCGGGGTGTTCATTGGCGGAGTCTCCCAGGCGTTGCTCCGGCAGCTGTACCGGAGACCTCGGGTTGTCTTCCTCTTCGTCGAGGTCGTCATCCAGTATAAACGCCGCCGTGAACGCCTGCTTAAAAGACTCCCAGTCCTTCACCTTGCCTTTCTCCGTCTTCCACCAACTGAGAGCAGGCCCTCGTAGAACTGTGCCGAGGGTTCCCAGCAGCTCTGGTCGGGTCAGGGGTCTGATCTCCAGGTACTTCTCTGCTTGCTTAATGAAGTTCCACACCTCAGCTGTCTCTGACGCGTCACAGTAGGCTGGAAACTCCACGCAGATGGATGGATGAGCATGCAGAGAAGAAGAAGAAGAAAGTGGGGAGGAGAGCAGAGCCGAGGAGTGTGCTGGAACACCAGGAGGAACGTCGTAGATGGTATGAGTGCTTGGTAGCTTTACCTTGGCTGTAGAGGTTGGAGTGCTGGGCCGATGTTGTGTAGGAGATGGTGTAGGGGTGTAGGCCTGTAACCTGTGGGCGGTGGGCGTACAAGTGAGACGCAGTCTCTTCATCCGGTTTTCCCAGATGACGTCCCGTCGCAGAAAACAGTCAACGATGGCTCTCTCCATTTTTTCGAGAGCCTCCTGGCAGTAGCGCTGCAGCCCTTCCAAGCTCGCGTCCACTGCGTCACGAAGACTGATTTCCCGGTTGAGACTGCTGTCTATGGATTGTCTATAATCCTGCTCCATGGAGCTCACTTTATCAGTAAGCGCCACCATGTCCACCTTACATTGATACAGTTCAGTCTGTAGTGTGTGCACTACCCCAATATCAGACCGATGAACAATAAAATCATCATTGTCATCATCATGGTTATCAGATATATATAGTGAACTAATCAATGAAGTTAATTCGGTTGTAGGGTTACGGCGTGTATTAAAGGCATCCTCTACATCAACCAGCATGATATTATCCACTACACAGTCGGCCTTAGCAGCACTACTAGCATTAGCATTAGCTTTAGCACTAGCATTAGCGTCCATCTTGTTCAGCCACGTCACACAAAACCGGAAAATATCCCAATATACAGATTCCCCGTGCGTACGGGCCACCACTATGTAACGCTTGGATTTAGAAAACTGCTTGGTTACAAAAATACGGATTCGGGAATCTAAACTGGGGCTTGAAAACACTACTTCCGGTATTGCGTAATCGCGACAGGACAAAACACGACGCGACACAAAACAATTATAATAAATTAAACCAAGTGTATTATACAAGACAGACAGATAAATAAACAAACACGGTGCACCACAAACTAATATATACAAAATATATACAAATAGCAAAAGTGTGTGTGTGATGTATGCGGATGTGTGTGTGTGTGTGTATGAAAGTCCAGTGTCTGAAAAACGGCAAAAGGTATGAATGGGTGGAGTTGGAGAGATGGTTCGATCTCACCAGATAAAGATGGTAGGTCTGGGAGATCGAGAAACGGAATGAGCTGGGTACTGGATGAAATTATCAAAAGGTAATCCTCAAACAGGCTCTCAGTCTCAAACGATATGCAGCGCGCTGTCTTCATCTCTCCGTGCCGGCTACCTCGCCGGTTCCGGCTTTATGCCAGATCATGTGACCCACGTCACTTCCGGGTTCCCTTGAGTCGCGATCGCGCATGTGCGGGAACTTGCCCGGTGACCAAACCACTGTCAATGGGGAAAGAGAAACCGCTAGGGCACACCTTCGGCCACAGGTGAGCAGCATTAGCTCCAAGACCATTTTCCCGTTGTTGAAGGTGTCCCTTTTGTGTGGCTGTGCTACAAACTTAACTGTGGTTTATCACACCTGAGTTCAATTTCTGTAGTCACCTCCAGGCCTGATTACTGCCACACCTGTTTCAATCAAGAAATCACTTAAATAGGAGCTACCTGACACAGAGAAGTAGACCAAAAGCACCTCAAAAGCTAGACATCATGCCAAGATCCAAAGAAATTCAGGAACAAATGAGAACAAAAGTAATTGAGATCTCTCAGTCTGGTAAAGGTTATAAAGCCATTTCTAAAGCTTTGGGACTCCAGCGAACCACAGTGAGAGCCATTATCCACAAATGGCAAAAACATGGAACAGTGGTGAACCTTCCCAGGAGTGGCCGGCCGACCAAAACTACCCCAAGAGCGCAGAGACAACTCATCCGAGAGGCCACAAAAGACCCCAGGACAACATCTAAAGAACTGCAGGCCTCACTTGCCTCAATTAAGGTCAATGTTCACGACTCCACCATAAGAAAGAGACTGGGCAAAAACGGCCTGCATGGCAGATTTCCAAGACGCAAACCACTTTTAAGCAAAAAGAACATTAAGGCTTGTCTCAATTTTGCTAAAAAACATCTCAATGATTGGCAAGACTTTTGGGAAAATACCTTGTGGACCGACGAGACAAAAGTTTAACTTTTTGGAAGGTGTGTGTCCCGTTACATCTGGCGTAAAAGTAACACAGCATTTCAGAAAAAGAACATCATACCAACAGTAAAATATGGTGGTGGTAGTGTGATGGTCTGGGGATGTTTTGCTGCTTCAGGACCTGGAAGGCTTGCTGTGATAGATGGAACCATGAATTCTACTGTCTACCAAAAAATCCTGAAGGAGAATGTCCGGCCATCTGTTCGTCAACTCAAGCTGAAGCGATCTTGGGTGCTGCAGCAGGACAATGACCCCAAACACACCAGCAAATCCACCTCTGAATGACTGAAGAAAAACAAAATGAAGACTTTGGAGTGGCCTAGTCAAAGTCCTGACCTGAATCCTATTGAGATGTTGTGGCATGACCTTAAAAAGGCGGTTCATGCTAGAAAACCCTCAATTAAAGCTGAATTACAACAATTCTGCAAAGATGAGTGGGTCAAAATTCCTCCAGAGCGCTGTAAAAGACTCGTTGCAAGTTATCGCAAACGCTTGATTGGAGTTATTGCTGCTAAGGGTGGCCCAACCAGTTATTAGGTTCAGGGGGCAATTACTTTTTCACACAGGGCCATGTAGGTTTGGATTTTTTTCTCCCTAAATAATAAAACCCCTCATTTAAAAACTGCATTTTGTGTTTACTTGTGTTATCTTTGACTAATAGTTAAATGCGTTTGATGATCAGAAACATTTTGTGTGACAAACATGCAAAAGAATAAGAAATCAGGAGGGGGGCAAATAGTTTTTCGCACCACTGTATATACTACTCAAAATACTACACAGTACTGTGGTTTTTTAATGCAAGACCGTGGTCAAACATACAGTAGAGAAATATTGGTATTTGTTGTAGGATCATGGAGTAAAAGTAAAGCATCCACTAATAAAACTACGTAGTCATGTAATAATAGCTGCATAATTCAATTGTTCTGATACAATTGTACAATTTATTTGTGTCCTGTTACAGGAAGGCCCGGGTTTGATTCCCTGCCAATGGCTAAACCCCAACCACTGGATGCTGTGCCGGTCCCAAGCTCGGATAAAATGGGAGGGTTGTGTCAGGAAGGGTATCCAGTGTAAAACATGTGCCAAACTTGTATGTGTGGACTGGATGGTCTGCTGTGGGGACCCCTTGCTTGGAGCCGCCGAAAGACCAACAACATTTGTGTCATACTCACTCCTGGCAGGTCTGCCTCAGATCCAGAATGCAGCAGCACGTCTCGTTTTTAACCTCCCCAAGTTCTCCCACACCACCCCACTCCTCCGCTCCCTGCACTGGCTTCCTGTAGCTGCCCGCATCAAATTCAAAACGCCGATGCTTGCCTACAAAGCTAAAAATGGCCCTGCACCCACTTACCTCTCTGCTCTAATCACACCACGCACTGCACCACATTCCCTCCGATCCTCCAGCACTGCTCGCCTCATCCCACCATCTCTCAGGGATCGAGGGCGACATTCATCCAAGCTCGTTTCTGCTCTAGCACCTAGGTGGTGGAACGAACTTCCTCTAGGTGTCCGTACAGCAGAGACTTTGACTATCTTTAAACGACGACTCAAGACGCATCTGTTTCTCCAGTACTTGGACTATTCCCCCCCCCCCCAAAAAAAAAAACTCTTCCCAGTTGTGTTGGACTAATGGCACTTAGTTATTAACCTAGTTAACCCAGTGTAAGTATGTATCCAGTGATGTAAACTTTAAAGCACTTTGGCGCTCTGTCGCTCTGGATAAATGTAAATGTAAATGTCATATTACACATTTCTTCCTTTTTCTTATGATAAAAAAATACAACTGTTGAACTTTTAAATAGAAATCTGTTTAATGGTTAGTCAACAAACTGTTCTTGACTTTTTTTATGTGATCACTTATAAAGTGGTTCCACCTCAGACAACCTAAAACACGTACAATAACAGAAATTATTGGCAAAGTAACATGATTAATGAACACGGACTAAGAAACACAGAGGAGAGCCATCACAACAATCGTACAAACCATAGGCTTTGACACAAATTATTCTGAGCTTTGAAAATGTGTCTTTTAAGGTTATACAAATACAGTAAGCTACATGTCATGTGCACCAATAGAAATTACTACAAAGTTGTCTCTGTACAATAGAAATTATGTTGGACTACAACCTAAATGACTCAGATGTCACCTGATTAGCTTTTGGAAACAAATGACGAATAATTCTTACAATGAGGTGTGTGGTAAAAGCAAAGAAGGAGAAAAGAAAGCAAATTAATGAAGTCAGGAAATATAACTGGAAGAAAGTAAGAAAACTGAAAATTAGGAAATGTCTCAGAGCAATAAATATGTGAAATTTGTAGATCTTCAGAGAGAGAGCCCAGAATGCTATATAAAATAAGGTTTGGAAATCTGAACAGACGTAAAATCTTATACGTTCATTCAATCATTTTCAGTAACTTCCTGATCCTTGTAAATATGCGCAGTATGTTTGATATATTAGAATTTGGAATAAATTTATCACCTATTACATTATGTAATGTGTGTTGGTGACTGGCTTTTAGCACAACCTTTACATGCAGAAAAATCCTCATTGTTTAATAAAATGCAATCCTTATATAGGTCTAGTTGGTCTAAAATGATCTCTAAAAGTAATAAATTAACACTGTGCATGTATTGCACACTTCTTCATATGTGCAAAATTCTTACATATATAGTACTGTCCAAAAGTCCTAAGCCACCCCTCATTTATTCATATTTTGCCTCCAAAAACCCGAACTTTCTTGTATTTTTAGTGTAATCTTAAGGAATACAGTAGCTCTCCCCACACAGTGACCTATGAATCATTTAAGCATAAAAAAGCATCTAACATAAGGTATGAACCAGTGAGAAATGCAGATGATGACAGATGATCAGGCCTGTGATTAGTGTCCTGCTGATGCTGAATGCTTAGAACAGATGAGAGGGGAAATGAGGTTGCTTCTGAGGTTGCTACAGTACATGGCAAATTTTTTTAAGCCATAAAATGCCAAAGATAAAGTGTATCTTTAGGCAATTTGTAGCCTGTCACAATAAAATATTTGTTTCCATTTATTTAATTTAAATTCATCTGCATCAGTTCATTTTATTAATAAAAATAAGGGGGGGGGGGGGGGCAAGAGTCTTGCACAGTACTGTTTGTATTACATGATTACATAATTCATCAGAGCCAATTGCACTAAAGACAGTGTTACACTTTCAACCTTAAAAAGAAAGTAACAAATTAAATTAACATCCTGGAACGGTGTTGTGTTTTACCCAATATGAAACGTACATCAAAACTTTAATCCGGCAATCAACAATGTGGTGTAATTAGTAAAAGCTATTATTGCTCATTAACCGATACAGAAAGATGGGTAAACTGCACATATTGAGCAGAGAGCCGGGAATGCTGTTTATCAATGTGTTATTTTCACAGCATGAAATAATTTCTGCAATGGTGTTGTGGTACATAATGTTGTATCCATTCAATTTTTACCATGCTATTAAATGTAAGGTGATTGAGTGCTGCTTTGTGTAAGTGCCTGGAAAATAATGTTCTATCATGGGTGTAGTTCCTATCCAAAATGTCACTAGAACCCACTGTTAAATCATAAAATCTCAGTTACATGAATGTATTCCCTTGTGTTGTTTTGTAATACCTTTCTCTGGATGGAGTTAATACATTTAGAAGATGAAAATGCATTTACTGTGTGTTGTATATTAACTTGTACAGCGGAACCTCGGCATACAAATTGACAAGTTCTTAAAGCAAACATTTGCATTGCAATACAATTGCGAAATAATGTAAATGCAGATAATCTATTTCAGCCACTTAAAATATTACCAATATTAAAAAAAAAACACACACGAGACAAATCATGTAGCTTTTGAACAAATGCCTAAGGCAACGTTGGTATCGTGGGTTGACTCTTTATAAATAGAATTTATAAACCCGCTTTGCTTACCTTTCTACTGACACAAATAAGTTTTGAACTGCTCCTGAACATACACGCAACTTAGACGGTGTTCAGTTTGGTTAGGTTTGTTTACATGCTAAATATGCAGATGCAAATTCCTTACAAAATTTAAATTCTTGAGGTCAAAATTCATAAGGGAGGGCATTCGTATGGCACGGTTCCACTGTATTGTGATTGAAAAATAAAAAAATCTAAATTTTGTAAATTTATTGTAAATTGCTTAGCTCATTCCAGCCTTCCTTTAGGTTACCAAATGTGCTTAGACTTCAGCATACAGTATGTACCGTATAACAACATTAAAGGTAAAGTTCCCCTTAACAAGGCGGCACGGATGCTTAGTGATTAGCACTGTCACCTTGCACCTCCAGGGTCTGGGTTCAACTCCCGCCTGGGGGGAGTTTGCATGTTGCGACCCTGTATACAGAATAAATCGGTATAGACGCTGTATGAGATGAGATGAGATGAGTTGAGCTCCCCTAACTAATGTTTGACTTTTTTAAAACATAACTGTATAGTGTTTCCAGTGATTCCAGTTAAAACAAGCAGCCAAACTACAAAAATGTGAGCTTCAATTTTCGATTTCACTCATTCAACAACTAACATCTGCTGTTCTACAATCTTTTGTGTCAGTCAAAACTATATTGGAATCTACTTATTTAATTAGTTTTTCCCAGTTTTGAAGATTACTAGACAAACAAGGTGTAACTTAAAAATAGCTTAGTACAATGCCTGGTAAGTGCAGAACACATTAACAAACCGAAAACTCAACAGCAAAATCGCAACAGTGAAAAATCGGAAACATGATAGCAAAACCAAAAACAAGCTAACTTTAACCACAATCTTAAACTAGAAAAGGTAGTTCCTTATCAAATATCACAAGCTCAAGTTTTTAATTATGAGCCTAAATGAGCCAACTGATGATTTTTTAAACATTTTGGTCAAGGTTTTGCATATGGTGCTACCAGAGTTGAGTATAACGTGTAATGCGTTGGTGTAATCAAATTACTTTTCCTGATAATTCAGTACTGTAACGCGTCAGATTTAAATGCATGTAATTTTATTATAGTTACCAATGTCAATAACATTACTTTACCACTGTAATGTAGTTTTTAAAAATTCATCAAAATGCATTGAAAAATCACTTTTTGCGCAGCAGCATCAGTTACGAGCATGCGCTTTAACCAATCGTCGGACAGCTTTTTGATCTTGTAACAGGTTCACTGAGGATTTTTAACGCGGAGAAAGCCAGAGACCCATTAACATTAATTATTGCCAGTCAGCCCGACCTTGCGGCCTCGCCCCCTCGCGCACCTGCAGAAGCGGGGGGCGCCTACATACACAAGGAGTGAGAGAGGAGAGACTAAATGTGGAGGCGCATGCCCATCACAGGCGCACGCATTGACATGTTTTCAAAGTAACTTGAAAGTCATGTAATTAGTAATCTGATTACTTTTTACTATATACTGATTTAATAATAAGTTATGTAATCAATTACAATTTTAAGTAGTAATTAGTCATTTGTAGTAGATTACTTTTTTTTTAGTAACACTGGGCACTATTCACAACCCTACATCATTAATACGTGAATGTTAAAAAGCCACCTAAAGAACGCCGAGTCATTAGAAGGAAATCCTATAATAAAAACAACACAATATGTAATAGTAAATCATAATTCTACTTTGATGTAATGCTGTTGTGCTTTGTTGGTGTGTTTTTTGTTTGTTGGTGGGGTTTGCCGTTATGAGCTTGGGGTTTAAGTTTAGCTTAAAAAGCTATATTGAAAATGGTTGCCTGAACTTGATCTTTCGTACACATTCAAAGTCATTTTTTTAAGTCACATATTTTTTTAAACGTAGACCAAATGAAAAAAAACACAACCAACAATATAACTGGAACTATTATAAAATGTTACAATTTAAACTTGAATGGGGCTCTCCATCCACGGAGATGTTGAACATCTACTGGAACAGATATTGGTACAGTAAGAACAAGTAGTAAAACCTTATTCTTATGTTCCTAACAGTGTGAGGCATAGCAAGAGACTTCAAACAGATATGATCGCTATGCACGTCCGTAAAGGTTTACAGATTGATTCTGCCCAGGTATCTGGATTTCCACAGGAAACATCTCTGAGGACGAGAGCTGGGTTGGTCCCGGTGGACCTGAAGGCATTAGAGGACTTGTCTCCTGACCCAAGCTCTCTCTTGCCCCACGCTTTCTCACACCTCTCTGAGAGGGGAGAGAGGCAGGGAAGTGATGACCCTCAAGCCATGGTCTCTTTTCCTGGCAGTCTTCTGTCATTGAAGGTGTGCAGGTTTATCACTTCTTCAGTTTTGACAATGGTGGGAGGCTGAGGTTTTTGTTTGAGTCGCCGCTGACACTTCAGAGACACTGATAGTTCATCCACCATGGCACTGCAAAACGATCGCTGGAAAATCAAAAGAGACAAACAAGTAAGGATTGGAAGAAATAAAAAATATGAATAAAGACCAGCTGCATTAATGTACTGTAGCCAATGATTTTCAATTGACAGGGGTTAGCATAGTTTTAAATCCTTGTCAGTAATATGTAGATAAATGATAATGGAAATAAACAATGGAGGTTGTGGACAGTCAAGATGTACCCTTACCTTCTCCATCTGTGCATTCAGTTTGGACTTGTATAGCACTTCACCCACAGCTACAAAAACTGAAAGGACCAATCCAGCAGCCAGCACGATGAAGATGCCACCAATGTTTTGCACTCCCAGTGCACTTGCCTCTTTACTTTCCTCCTCTGGACAACCATTACCTCGCCACCATTTCTCTTTCATCATGTGAAGCTTTCCTTCTTCTTGCAACTGTAAGATCGCTATAGTGATCTTATCTCGGTAAGGTGAGCCTATAAGGACAATACACATAATTTTAGTGAGTTTAGGAATCTTCTAAGAAGATTTAGGAATTGTACAGATGGGATTTCTGGACATAGATTACAAAGGGTTGGACACACTACAGTATACTGTATGTCTTTTAAGTAATGTTTATGGTCTGTAGTGCTTATAAGTAACTTGAACAGGATAAACAATCTATATAAATATAATAAAGGTTTTGTCTATTGCATTGTTCAGAACTCGTTCCTTCAATTATATCTTTACATTTCATACATTGGAGGACCCAGAAGACAGTTTTAGAAAATTTTCTATTTGTATGTCTGTCTGTCTATGTGTCTGTCCAGCCTGATATTGTCAAAGCATCATGCAAACCTGCCTGGACAGAATTTAATTAAACATTTGCAGTACTAAGGAATTTACCTGAAATTAAACCTGCGCCATAAACTAAATCAAAATCTTGAGTAGAAGTGAGCAGATTATGATTATGAAGAATATGTCACAGCATCCAGCGACTATTTTTTTCCCCTCAAAGTGGGAGTGGCTATACATATCATCCAACACGGCCAATCAACTCAGTAGTTTACCATGTATACACAGAGTATGCGGAAGTTACAGAAACAAAGGTAATGCATCCACATACTGCAGAAATCCTCAAGAAACAAAAACAAAAGCGTGGCACACCTCCAATAAAAGGAAAGTAAACTATAAAAATTTAACCTTTAAAGATGAATGAACAGACCGATGTATGTTTATTCTTCCTACAGAAATTTAAAACCACTCTGTCTCATGCCCTGAAACCGTGGGGATAATAACAAGCAGCAATGTTACTAAGAGACAAAACATAGGTCGTTAGAGCAAACATACCTGTGTCAGTTTATTACCTATATAAATACAAGAAAAGTTTTGTTTGTACATTGGTCTGAAAAAGCAAAAGAAAAAAAAGTAAGAAACCAATTGTTAGGTTTTACTGAGCTTGCTGGAGAATATGAGTTCTTCTGTTAACTTTGTCACACTCGCTCCGTACTATTTTTATGCAAATCCCAGGGGCGTACTGTATATTATGCTTTTTTGTTTCCATCTGAAAACTGGTCTTGTATTTTATATATATATAATTTATTTTTTATTTTTTTATTTTTTTAAAGTTATACGGTATATGGAAATACTGAATGATTTTGTACATACTGTAATTATGCAGACATGATAAACATATATACCAAAATTGGTACAGCATATAATATGGTGCCTAAGACTTATGCACAGTACTGTATTATCTAATATATTAGTGAATTTGTATGGTGAGTATGCTTGACTTTATTATATGCATAGGTCATGTTGTGTATAGGACTATAAGACATCTTCAGGACCATACAAACTAGAGACCTAGTAAAGACCAATTTAAGTTATCTACATGAAATATCATGTGTTCATGAAGACGACACTTAACACATCTTGAGTTGTAAAAACCTTTTACATAAGATATAGGGGTTTGTCTGCATGCCCACTGGGGAAGAACAATAATTCATTTTGCTATCATTCCAGCCCCTTAATTGTACTTCCTTTAGTTTAAATTATATTAGAAAAGTGTGAAATAAAGGTTATGCAGATCATACAGTTGTACTATAAGCTCCAGGTCCAGAGTGTAGTATTTACCCATAGGTGTTCCCACTCCATAGGCCTTGGAATCAATTAGGCCTCCAACCTGTGTGAGATTGCAGTTGCGTTGAGTGACAAACTCGATTGTGGTAGACTCCATGAGGAATGCATAGTCAGATGTCAGGACTCGTTGGATGCCATCTTCTACACTCTTTACCATCACAGACTGCCTCCTGCTGTTCATGAACTCCCACATCTTATCATAAGTAGAGATCTTTGTTTTCTACATTAGTAGAACGGAGGAAAAGAAACGTTAATTAAAAAATTTATAGCAAAATTACTACCTATGAACTGCTTTCATAAGCGTCAATTAATTTCTGGTCATTTAGGTGCAAGACAGGTTCTAAGCAGACTTATAGCCTGAGTATATGCCAATGAAAAAATTTAATTGAAAACAACTCTGATGTTAATTTTGGCTGTAGCACCTTGAAGAATGTCATGGTAGATCCATCTTCAACTACACCATAGGGGATCTTTGTCTGCTTGGCCAGGTCATCAGCTGAGTCAATGGGAGACTCCATTCTCTCCACAGTGAGGAAAGCAGCAAGGTTTGCTGTGTATGATGAAATGATGATCAAGGTGAAGAACCACCAGATTCCTCCAACTATTCTGGTAGAGAGAGCTTTGGGCATGAGCTCAGACCCTGTAGAGGATAGTATATTGAAGAGGAACGCAAATGGCAGTACGGTATTGAGAAAGATATAAAAAACAGTAAAACAATATAAAACATTAAAAGGGAAGTCCTGGTAAGGAATGAGCTAGTGTACCTGGAAGTATCTATTGCTTTATCCAGGTCTAAATCCTCTACAAAAAAAGTGCTAGAGAATAAAATTCATAATTCAGCTTCATAATTTATTGCCAGCATAGTTTAGTGGTACCTTTTCACTTACCTATAGGTACAATACAGTAGGTATTGTTGTAATTTAGACACCTAAGGACAGTTGTGAAGACTGACACCAGCATGCCAGCCAGCCAGCTACGTTTATTTTTATTTTCTATTCATAAAGTTTTTAAAATTGTGACATATAACAAGAATATTGTAAGTTTAAAAAGTAATTTCTAGACATTTGGTAATTATGAACATTGCATACATTTCAAAACCATGGAAAAAATTTATGAAACACTAGCATGTAAGTGCATACTTTTCCTTTAAGTCATTACTGTAGGTTAAACAGTATGGAAGATGAATAGAGCCACATTCAATTATTTATTTGAGTTCTTGATTTTTTTCTGAGATTTTTCTTTTATTACAAATTAATTAAAATAAATAAGAATTCAGATTTTTTTTTTGCAATCTCAGAAAACTGCAATCTCAGAAAAAAAAAAAACGTTCTGAAACATTAATCTTGGAATTCTACCTTTAATCTTCAGGAGTTTAACGAGAATCCTGATAGATAAAAAAAAAAAAAAAAAGAAAAAAGTCAGAACTCAAACATATTTCGTTGGTGGGCCAGGGGTAGCTCAGTGGTTAAGGCATTGGACTACGGTTCAGAAGATCCCAGGTTTAAACCCCACAACCACCAAGTTGCCACTGTTGGGCCCTTGAGCAAGGCCCTTAACCTTCAACTGCTCACATGTGTAATAAGATTTTTAAAAAATGTAAGTCGCTCTGGATAAAAGCGTCAGCCAAATGCCTAAATGTAAATGTAAATATGTAAATAAAAGCCTTTGAACCTTGAACCTTCATGCACCCAAGGTAACTTCAAACCTTGTCACTACTTCCCACTGACCTCTATGGGGCAAACCACAGTGGCAAGGGACTCTGTAGTGTTCCTTCCGCAGGGTGAAGTGGAAGTGTATAGCGGTGTATATCATCCTTTATGTGTTCCATATTAAGATCCATATTTTCACTGAGGACTTTAAACAATGACTTCTGGGCATCCATGCATCATTAATTCTTAAGCAAGGTCAGCTAAGCGATGTGTGGTTTTGTGGTTTTACACTGTTCTCTGGTATCATAAACTCATGTCATGATTAAAAGATGTTTTATTAAACTATATTCATTTTATGCAGTTTATGGAAATTAAACTGCCTAAATTAAACTTTAGTAAAATCTGTCTAATATGTAAATGCTTTTTTTTGGGGGGGGGGGGTCCTTTCTGTGCTGTTACTCTTTTGAGTGCAAGTGAGAAAGAGCACTGCACAGGCCTTTGCAACACTTTCTTTCCATCAATCATCCATGAAACTCTGTAGTCCAACTAGGGACCGTGGAGGCCAATGGTGACTATTGTATTTTGTTCCTATTTTTACAACCGTGCTACGACCTCCGGTCAACATTCACACGCGCATTCACACACTAAAGGCAACTTGGGAACACTGATCAGTCTAATCTGCATGTGTTTGGACTGTGGGAGGAAACTGGCGTACCCAGAGGGAACCCACCAATCACTGGCAGAACATGCAAACAGACCCCGAGGCAGGAATCAAACCCGGATCCTAGAGGTGCGAGGCAACAGTGCTAAGCAATACACCACCATGCCACCAATTATTTCTAATGTTTTCTATTCATTGAATGAATAGCATTGATGTTTAGAGTACGAAATCTTCCTGATATGTAAATCTTTCTGTCTCTAATTCAGATTAGAATATCAGTGTTGTGAAAATATACTGAGCATCACTGTTACAAGAATGTTGAGACTTATAAAGCTAAAGTGTTATTTGTTTTTATGAACTTCAGCTTGGTCTCAGTAACTTCTACAGTGCATTAACATACAGAGTCCTTTGCAGCCTGTAGTAGCAGCTCTCAACCAGAAGGGGGCCCCAGAGAAGCCGACTGGGCTACAGTGAGCCAGAAATTTTGCACAGACAGGCTGAAGCCTCTACCTTGCTGCATGAGAGCCCCAACTCCGAACCAGAAACTATTTAGAAGAGTGAAGTTATTCTCCACCATGTCAGAATCAGGGTTACAGGGATGAGGATTATACCACTCATACGGGCTGAACCTGATATAGAGAAGAAAGAGATAAAAGATGATTAGACAGGCATTAAAGGGAAATTAAAACTGCAATACATACTGTAAAACACCTGGATTGACTGATCCTGTATTCCATTAAATGTATAGTCATTACTGTTTAAAGTATTTATCTAGAGTTGCCTTAAAAAGCATTAGGACATTTGAATATTTTATTACACTACATTATCCATTCATTTCATGCCAAAAAATGCCTCCCTTTTAAATAATTCAACAGATTTATTAAATTATGAATAAGCACTCAACATCCAGTAGCTGAAACACTGTTCTCTAAGGAGCTCTCTAAGCAAGTCCTTTCGTCAGACGATCAAGCATTTCACCTTGTCTTAAGACTGAAAAAAAATGATGTTTTTTTTACTGCCTGATGTACATGTGTGTCTTGCCCAATGAAATTTATAACATGAAAGGAATCACCTTAAACAGACACATGAGCTTAGGTGTGTCTACATCCAGTCCAGACTGTTCAGAGTCCAACATGATTTAATGCTTTAACTGATCAAAGACACCCAATTCAAATCACCAGCTCATTACCAGGCCGAGTATGAGCGTTAGAGCATGTGAATCTCCAAACCCTGCTAACGTGCAGGACTGGTCATGGAGAGTTTATCCCAGACATAACTGACGTTAGTGTGACTTTTAATATACAGTATTGTGGAAAACATAGATATTTTTCATGGTTAATGGTTTCAGGTCTCCAAAAAATATAAAACACAAAATCACCCTAAGCAAACAAAAATTACAGTGTGTAAGTGATCGTTTCATTTATTAACAGTTTTCCAACCAGTTGGCACGGAGTAAAAAGTATCCTATCCCAGTATTTCTGCCAGTTATTCAAATTGAATTGATCTGATAATTAGGTTCTGCTATATCTAAACATGACTCGGATGTAAACTGTTCACCAAATGTCTAGTTTATGATTAAACAAGCTAATTATATTTACCTCATATTTATACCTCGTATAAGAAGTGTCTCAGCTTTGTAGCTCTTTGAAAGGATGTGGTTTGACAGCACTTACATATATAGATATTTACTGTATATAGACACTGAAACATATACATATCTACATAGACACTGAAATGGTGCATTTGGAAGAGGAGTGCAACAAGTACTAAAAATTTTATTTAATAATTTAAGTTAATTATTTCAGCTAGAGAATTAACAGACAGTCTGGTTGAGCTCTGAGACTTCGGCAAACAGCACTCCATGTCACAAACAAAAGAAACTCCAAAAGAGATGAAAAGGTTGAAATATATCACTATGGAAACGGGTAAAATGTCACTTGTATTTCTAAGGTTCTAGGACTCCAGCAAACCACACTGAGGGCCATGATATCCAAGTGGAGAAAAAGTGAAACAATGGTAAGAAGTGGCTGGTTGACAAAAATTTCTCCAAGAACCTTTCGATGACTCAGACAGGAAGTCACAAAGAAACGATATGTATGAAACCACAGGCCTTTTGTAAAGGTCAGTGTTGATGATTCCACCACAAGGAAATTACTAGGCAATTGTTAATCATGAGGAACATAAAGACATGTTTAACAAATGCCCAATTAAAATAAAAGACTGACAAACCTGACAAAATCAGAATAAAGCTCTACACACTGATGAGTCAAAGAATGGAACTTTTAAAATGTCATGGGTTCTTGTTACATCTGACATAGAGTTAACTCAGCATTCCCTAATAAGAACATCAAGCCAACCGACAAACATGGTGGTTATGTAATAGTGACTGGATGCTTTGCTGCTTTAGGGGATAGGCGCCTAGGCGACTTGCCATAATTAATAATATCATAAATTCTGCTCTATAACAGAAAATCCTAAAGGAGAATCTCAGCCAGTCTGTGATTAAAAGCTTAGCTGTAATTCTGCTATACAGCAAGACAATGATCCAAAGCACAAGGGCAAAGTTCACGTCAGAATGGCTCAAACAAAACAAAATGAAATAAAGTTTTGTACCAGTCTAGTCAAGTCCTAACTTGAACCCCACTGAGATGCTGCAGCAGAACCTTAAATGGGAAGTTCATCCAACCATTCAAACGCGTTCATTAAAGTTTCTCCCAAGGGTGGGTGGGGGAGATTTGTGTTTTCTCATGCTCGTCTTGCCTTATTATTTTGTATAATGATGTGAAACAATTTAAAGTTTAATGTTATTGACAAATAGAGAAAATCAGGCAGCGTACATTAGAATACAGTTGAAGTTATTGATAATTGGAGCTTGACTATATGAACTAATTTTGGGATCATGTGACTTTTCTCGTGCTTTGTTGCTAGATCCTTGTATTATTTTTCCTGATGACATCCGTTTCCAAATTTCTGAATAGGTTTTCCCTATTACTGCATTTGCATCTGCATTTGTAAAAAAACAATCACAATATCAATTTTATCAGCAGTATGTACTGTAGAGGCTTACAATAATGAGGCGCATCAAACTTACCCATCCTACACCAGTGTCATAAAAACTGTTCTATGCATATTCTGAACCAACTTAGGTGACAATTATGGCTTTTCTTTTTAGATATCATAGTTCCAGTAACACTGAAATGGGACACATGGGACACTTTAACCACAATACTTCTGAGGCTGTTAGAAATAGGACACCACTCAAAAGTATTGCGGTTAAAAGAAAGAAAGAAAGAAAGGAAAATTATATACTGTAAACAAGTAGAGGTTTTTGGAGAATTTTCTTATCGTGAAAAAACACGATTTTTTATCTTTTCTCCACCAAAGTTGGCATGTTACCTGGCTATGACAAACAGCACACAACTGACACCCAAGTAAGCCAACAGAATATACATCCAGATATCAGGGGAAAGGGGATTGAGGAAGGAGAAGACGCCAGGGTTCGTGCCGTTGGGCTTGCGGTACAGGATGCTGATGCCAAGAGTCATGAAGGGCTTGGAGAAATCGATGACTTTCTCTCTCGCATACGTTATGGCCAAGGGAGCCACTGCCAGATCTGCTTTCTGTCAAACGAAACAGCAAAGAGAGAGAAGCAATTAAGAAACATTGATTAATAGCTCTCAAATAATGGACTCATTTCTTCTGGTCTGGCTAGTTTATCACAGCGTTCACCAGCTCATATGAAATGCTGATTCAAATTTGACCAAAAATTTATATTAATGAGACAAAATTAACAAGATACAGTATGAAATGATATAATTCTGGACAAAAAATATCAGGGCACAGTGAAATGACAGGCTGCTTGAGGGAGATATTCATGGATGACTATATACAGTAAGAGTTGGGTTGGTTCGTACATTTAAAATAACAGATGAGTCATGCTATAATTTCGGGTACATCTCACGTCCATCCTATGCTTGGCTTAGATTGAAAATTGTCATAATTTTTCCAATAATATCTTCACTCTGCTAAATACTGTAGTTACAAAAGCTATTTTTTATTTATTTCAAAAGTCTACTGTAAGTAGTAATTTTTTTTATGTATGAATAAATTAATGATGTTCTCATTCAAATCATTTTAATATATCAAAATATTAATGTCTGCCTGCATTCTGTCACCTAAGTTACTAACAGAACTCCATATTATAACTCATAAATTATTTGTCCCAAAGCCAAGTGGCCTGCATCCAATGATGTCATACTTTTCTGTGGCATACAGTACATTTTAACCACAATGGTGTAGATGCTTTCTAATTTCTTTTTATATTTTATCCTTAATAGCTCATTGTTATTGAGTATACTAATTGACTCTCAACTGTTATAGTTCACAGATTCTTTATAATTTTAATCCACTTATTTGTTCAAATATGATTTGAATTGGTTAACTCAAACAATATTAAAAAAAGGTTAAGTAATGATGATGCAACTGTACTGTACTGTGTGTTACAAATCGTTTAAATATCCAGATGAGATCCGCAATGAAGCCGGTGTGACCTTGTGACCGGTGTGAGTTCAGCTGATGTCACACTTAATTTAAGGGAAATAATAAAGGATTACATCAGTAATTAATTCAGGATTGTTGACTGCATTGGATGATGGAGTGTTTTCACACATGGACATGCTCTGGCTACAGTGTGTGTTAATAACATCCCAGGAGAAAAGATTAACAATGCTCCTCCAGCCTGCCAAGCTCTCATCCATCTCCTCCAGCTGTCATTATCTCCCAGGGCTAAGATTCCCCATATGTCCCAATTAAGAAAGGAATACAGACAGTCAACAGCTAAAAAAAGGCAGAAGGCTGTTATGCTGTGGGAGGCTTTTGCTAGTATAGTTTTGGTTCACTTGCGAGAAGAGTTCCTTCAAATCCTGACAAAGTTATTCTGTTGTTATTAAATTATCCTGACTGACCATGTCGAGTGATGGAGGTGGTCTCTTCCAATCCACAGGCTGCAAGAGATCATGTAGGTTACGTTCACATTACAAGCCATATTGAGTTCAATTCCAATTCTTTTTTGGTCAGATCGGATTTGCATGTCATAACAGTTCACATTCATTACTACAATTGGTTTTCATGTGACTTTATCATGGAAGCATGGGTCCTGTAAAACAGGACGCAGATGCACATCAATACGCTTGGGTTAAAACAAAACATATTTGTGCAACGACTTATTCATTTCAAACAACATATGTGATTTTGGCAAAAACATGCTTGGGATTTTGCTCTGGAGGACGACAAGCAGTTAGTCATCTGTATTTGCTGAGTTCCAGAAGAAGGAAGAACGCCAGACTTTCTGTTTTTAGTTGTTTTAGCAGCTATTGGTAGCATGGCTATTCAATCCCAACGCTGCCAGTGCTGACAGATGATGTCATTCTGCATGCAAAAATAGCACAAATTCTGATCTGACCGTTCTCATTCCAGTGCACTTTACTGTATTTAAATCATTTATGCTGGCAAGAGTACTGAAATCACTGTAATTTAAAAAAATTAAGAAAAACTGGGCACAAGAGCCGATACATCACCACACCCTTCTTTGAATTGAGGAACTTCTTTAAAGCACAAGCACGAGCAGGTGCTCCAGAGCTTGCTACAGCTTTCTGGTGCTTTACCTCATCTCAGCTGGAAGGGGATTTGGTTTGTTTTGCCTGATCCCAAGCAAGCTTACTAGCTCCGGGGCATTTCAGATGTGGCTGCTGGCAGAGAAGAATGAGACTGGAAAAAAAAAAACTCAGCAATAGCCGATGGGGTTTCAGTGTCAAACTGGATAGCTGGTTTAAACAACAGCAGTTTAAACAACCTGTAACAATATCACTTGTACAGGCACTTTTAGAGAAATACAGCGAAAAACAAGTTACTTTTGGCAACCATGAAATGAAGAATCACTCGATAAAATGCTAGACCAAAGGTACTGAATTAAAATTTAATAAGGTCCAAATTTCATGTTTGTGTTAGGATTCAGATCTCTATACATTCTATGCAGTCAGCTATTTAAAATTTCCATCTTTAATGGCCTTGTATATTTTACTGTATTTGTATGGAATACTCACAACAATCTTTAAAATAAAGGTAAAGTGTTGGTAAATAACAAAATTAAATAAAGTATTCCAATCCCAATCATATTTTTTTGAACAGAAAATAGAGTGTCCTAACAGTAAATTTTTGTGTGTGTGTGTGTGTGTGTGTGTTGCCCCGGAATCCTTTGAGCGAACATTCATTTGCACTCTGCAGGACTGTAAATGAATGTGAAAGGACTCTAGTTGCTCTTTCATACTGAGCTTTCAGTTTAGGTATTTTACGCTCCCTCGGCTCGGACCGCTGCGGATATGTTTGCTCTAACGATCTGTGTTTTGTCTCGTAGTGGCTCCTCTCTTGACTGCTTTTTATTATCTCCATGGTTTCTGAGAATATGAGACAAACTGCTATTAAACTTCCCGCAGGAAGAGTAAACATACATTATTCTGCCCACGGGCGGCATGGTGGCGTAGTGGGTAGCACTGTGGCCTTGCAACTCCAGGGTCCAGGTTCAATTCCCAAAAGAGGTCTGTATGTATGGAGTTTGCATGTTTTACTTATGCTTGGTGGGTTTCCTCTGGATACCGTGGTTTCCCGTCACAGTCCAAAAACAAGCAGGTTAGGCTAAATCAGTGGTTCTCAAACTTTTTCTGTCATTCCCCACTTAAGGTGGTGAGCGAATTTTCAAGCACCACTTGTCAACAAAATAATAATGAAATTTGCCAAGTTTACTGTTTATTGAAATATCAATTTCTAATCAAATAAGATCAAACAACACCATGTTAAAAACAGATAAAATACACGTGCAATTGTTATAAAAGGCTTACGTTGTCACTTACTGTATCTTTGCATAATTGACCCCATGTTTATTAGCTGCTCAGCAATCGTTTGTAGTTTTTTTTGCACTGGCCAATTCTGTATGCAACTTTGAATGAAGCCATTTGTGCTTTCCTGTCCACTGATTCAGATTTTACCATGCGATTATCCTGCTGTCTGTATTCTGCCAGCTTTCTTTGAAAGAAGTCGTGTGGATTATTAACGTGACTGGAGTGTGTTGTCTCTAAGTGTCTTCCTAATTTGTCTGCTGCCAGCAGTTTAAGACACAAAACACACACGGGTCTCTCTTCTGCCCCCACCATGATTCCAAGCTCAAGATAGGCTTCATTAGGGGTGGGTGATATAACCAAAATCTTCTATCACAGTAGAAGCAATTTTTTACCTCGATAACGATATATATCACAATATAGCAATTTGTATCTGAAAATACATAAATAAAAATTCAAACACAAAGAAATTGTTTTACATAATTTTATTTTTTTATGTAATTTTATATAAGCTGTGAATTGCTGAGGTTTTCCGCATTTTTTTACTTTGGCCATATTCATTTGGATGCTTGGATTTCAGATGATAGAAAAGGTTTGACGTGTTTCCACCACTTGTTAAAACAGTGAACTTGCGTACCTCACAAATCACTTTCATCTCATTCGTATCACTTTTCTTATACCCAAACCAATTCCACAACACAGACGATGCAGCTTTTTTCTTTATAATCTCCTCGTTGTTGGTTTCGTCACCTGTAAGTAAACTCACTGCTGCTGCAGCGTCTTCTTCCATTGTCGAAGTGTATGTGAAGCCAAACACATCAAAAGTGGGACGAAACCGCGGCACCCGATTGAACCAAAAATCTGCGCAAATACAGCGCAGCGCGACTATCTGAATAGCGCAGTGATGATCTGGTTTATTTGCGCAGCTCGAATCACAAACCTGCGCGATCACTGTGTTTTATTTAAAAACTATTTATTTAGAATGTCAGGACTGTTTAATATTGTTTCCGCCTTGCCATGCCTGGATTGTACGTGCGCATCCCAGCGGGGTAAAATGTACTTTGATGGTCGGCGTGGTTTATTTCTGTCAGAGTCGCGCAGCGCTGCCCAGTGGGTCGCGCAGGTTTCAATTCAATTTAATTGTATTAATGATCCATTTATTTGTGTGTGATTGTTTAGTTTTGAGAGTACGCCCTTCATTATCAATAAAGAAAAGCATGAATTAGAATAGGTACTTTCCTATTATTTTCCACTAATTTCCTCCCGTTCATTGAGCCCCACCTGTCATGTCTGTATTCCCCACTAGTGGGGCGCGCCACACACTTTGAGAACCACTGGGCTAAATGGTGTTCCCAAATTATAATTGGCTTCAGGTCACCCATGACCTCTATACAGGATAAAACAATGATTGAGTAAGTGTGTAATCTGTCCATTCATCGGGCATTGGTGGCCCAGTGGTGGGTTTCTCACCTACTATGCAGAAGAGCTGGGTTCGGCTCCTACCCAATGCTGAAAATCAACCCACTGGACGCTGTGCTGGTCCCAAGCCTGGATGAAATAGGGAGTTTTATCTGGCGTATAACCTGTGTGCGGATCACATTGTTCGCTGTGGCGACCCCTCGACGGGAGCAGCCGAAAGACCAACAATCTGTCTGTTTCTCTTTGGAGGTTCACTTTTCATGCTGACTTACACTTTCATTACTATTTTATACTCTGCTTAATGACGCCTATACTGTAGCTGCGCACACCTCAAGAAAGAAAAAACGCTAGATTACTAGTGTATTAATTATTCTCATTTAGCAAAAAAGCATCAGGATCCAGATAGAAATGTGATTCGGTTTGGGTCAGGACCAAGGTCCGGCATTTAGTGATCCCTGTACTAGACGATTAGAGAAAGAACCATAGTGTTTTATTGTGCATCTAATTCCATCATTTGTTTCTCTTTGTTCATCGATACAACCCTCCAGAGAGCGTCACATTTCCACATCACTTCAGCTTCTGTCATTTGCCTTAGCTTGTGCCTCATGCCTCTTTTACAATGTCACTTTTCAGCTTTGCTTTTTCAATAAATCAAACTATGCTATGCAGTATCAAATCAAAGTATCAAATGCAGTTTGATTGGAACCAGGTCAGGGCCACCTCACATAGTTGGTCTCAGACCATGGAAGTTGGTCCGACATTGTTGCAACGACCTCCAGAGTCCTGGTTCGATTCCTGCCTCAGGTCTATTTGCATGGAGTTTGCATGTTCTCCCTGTGCTTGGTGGGTTTCCTCCTAGTACTCCAGTTTCCCAAATTGGTGTTCCCAAATTGCCCACAGTGTATACTGTAAATGTTGACCGCCTGTTCCAGCACAGTTGTGAAAATGGAAATAAATACAAAGGTCACCCTTGGATCCCTATTTGGACTACAGAGATGGATGGAGGTTTTTTTAGGTTCATGATTTAATATGTATTTCCAAGTATGATCTGACTCGACTGTATAATACTAACTTACCATAACATAACCGATTACAAATAATAATATTTTAGTTAGTAAAATTAATAAATGGCCCGACGTACTTATACACACATAAAAGAAAAAACTAAAAGAGCTTACAGAGCCAGTGGATTTGCAGGCATAATGTACAATGATGAATTCATCTTGCATTACATAATGCATACATTTTTATACCCCCAGGCCTCTTTGAAATATACTGTACAGTATAATGACCAGAGAACCAAATGGAAGTGACACAAGGTATTTTATGGCAGGACAGATCCTCAGTCGGGTAGCTCACCCTGGGGTGCTGTGTGTTAATTAGTTCCTGATAATGAGACAGTGGCTACAAAGACAAAAGACTTCTCATGGTGGACCAGGTGCTCTCAGGACATATACAATATGTTTTTATTAAAAAAAAAACAAACCTGCATCATATTTATGATGCCAGTACATTCTTCAGGATAAGACTGATATGAAAAAAATGCCCTGAGGAATACTGTATTTAAACATAAACAAATTACTGCCACCGTTTGTAAATCTAGTACAAACTCCTTTAGTTTCTTGTTATAAATCTCTATTAAATATATTTTTCTTTTTCGTTAAAAGGACATTAATGAAGAAAACCAGTGTCAGACCCATGTCCTTGTAATGACCATGACCCTGATGGATTAATTTCAAAATCGAATCAAATCAAATTATCTGATTACAATGAGAAGTTCAGACAAATCCCAAGAACATTCAGCCACTCATTCCTGAGAGCAAGAATTGTGGATGCACACATGCACAGCCAAACCAATACACAGAATGCCACCACTGTCAAGAAGGATCCTTTTGCTGTGTTATCATAGCAGTAACAGATATGGGTAGAAGGCTCCAGGAAAATATAGAAAGAGAGCCAAACCGGAGCTGGCAGAGAGCATGGGCCAAATGCAAGAGCTGTAAGAAGCAATGCGAGAGCGGGATGAATAGTGTAGCTTTCGTAACCTGATTCGGTAATACTGCTTATTACTGTATTTTTTATGCTCATCACTGTATATACTTAAGATTAATCTTTTATTTGTTAAATATCCACATCCACACTTTTTCACATATCCAAGCTTGGGAGCTGAGTTCAGAGAACACAGGGTCAGTCATGATCAGTGTTGGGGACATTATTTTTTAAAGTAACTAATTATTAATTAACACAAAATTACTGTCTTTAAAAAGTTACTTTTAAAATTACAGTGTTACTTTATGATAAAAGTAACTAGTTCGAGTACTTTTCCTTTGCAGAAAATGAAACCTCCTTTGTGATTCCTCATGCATGTTGTTTTAATCAAGACCTTTATAATTATTCTACCATCATCACGCCGCAAAGTTTGGCCCATAATCTGTTAACTACTAATACCCCTATCTCACCTACGCAGTTTCGCGCGGTGGCTGTAAGTACGGTTCATCATGATTCAACGCGAGTTTTGGCGCTGTGATTACTGTAGGTTTCCATCTTTCTGCGCGTCGGTCCTCGCATAGTCAAACCGCATAGGTGAGATAGGGGTATAACAGCAGGAATAACAGAGAGGGGTGGGGTAATGGGGGGCGGGGCTTGTAGGTCGACTTTCACACACACACACACACACACACACACACATGCACACACTCATGGATTGAGACTGACTGCTGTCTGGCTCACAAATTAAATAAATTGTCTAAATAACGGATTAAATTTTTTTTTTTAATAATTAAATAACTGAGTACTTAAATGGCGGACCTAACGTGTTAGATTACTCATCACATCAAAAAAGTAATCCAAGTACTCTAATGTGTTACAAAGTAACACTGGTCATGATACAGCACCCCGGGAAATGACAAGGCTAAGGATCTTGCTGAAGTGCTTGAGGATCTCATTTAGTGGGCCAAAAACCTACTTTGTGAAAACACTGCATTAGGGAAAAGCTAATTTTTTTCATGAGCTCCTGGTCAAATGAACATTCCAGCAGTGCAAGAATGGTTTTATTCCAGCAGACCTTCTCACACCAACCAGAAAAGTCATCAGTACTAACAAACTTCAGTACTGCTTACATACCTTTTTGAAGCTTACTGTTATTTACAGTATGCCTAAAGCGGTGTCCATAAATATCGGAACAAAAGTGAAATTTAACGTTTTATTGACATTCTACATTTTTTTTAAATAATAACAATCAAGACATTTAGAATAATTTGTTCTTTTACGCAGTGAAAGTGCTATACAATAATCAATATTTAATATGAAGTCCTTTATTCTTCAAAATCTGCTGGATCCAGCTGGGCAGAGAGTCTCTGCAGTACTCTGGTGTCACTTTCTCAATCCATGCCTGCTTAATTGCTTCCTGAAGATAATGTACAGAAGACTGCTACTGCCTTCTTCACCATTCTCCAACGGTTTTCTATTGGCTTTATGTCTGGAGATGACCTAGGGCCATAGCTCCAGGAGCTGAAGACTATTGTCACATAGACAGTTTTTCACTAGTTGTTCAGTTAATTAGCACAACTCTACAGCCAGAGAAGTGAATTAGGGAAATCAGTTGTTTAGAACAATAATACATAGCATATGTTATTTTAATACTTCAGGCCAACAACTGTGTATTTAAACTGCAGGTTAGATGCAAATAATTCCGAAGACTTGGCCATGTTTTTCTTCATTATCTGCTCAACCTTATTGTTCTTGCCATGCCATTTTGTGCTGACCTGGCAAACTTGCCTGGACTGTCTGGTACTTTAATAAACTCTGCAACTGAATCCATTACTGTGTCTGGTGAGTCAATATAATATGATGTTTGGATACCAAATGTATCCATACAGTGGGTCTAATCGATTTAAGGTCTGTATACAGTACTGTATATGAAACCTAAAATATGTTAGTTAGTGGCATCTACAGTATCTGTTCTCAGATGTACAAATGGTTTCACAAACTGTAAATTGGTCTTTGGTCAGTTTTCATATATTCACTATACACCAGCAAACTGGTGACAAGATCATGGGCACTCAAGGCTCAACCAAGCCCGTGGGAAGCAAAGGCTATCCCAAAGCATCAAAAATCAGTAAAAATCAATGCTGGACCAGAGAGCAAGACAACAGAACACCCATTGCATCACAGCACACCACATACACAGCACAGCAGGAAAAGAGCATAAGCCTGTGGACCCAGCCTCGAACAACCCAGATCACAATCTGACCGCTCACTCATGAGATGTGCTGGACAAACAAGTACACAGATCCACAGAGGACCCATTCCGCAACCACAACACCCAAAGGATCTGATGCCAAACACTACAGCACACCCCAAGAAGCCCTGCAGAGCCACCCTAGGTGGTTTTAATGTTAATGGTTTAAATTTTATGGATGATTGATGTAAATAAACACCACATCTATGGAAATCTATGGAGGTAAACTCTATGAAGTCCATGTGAAACCATAACAAAGACTTACATGGTCTATAAGTTCTCGCACCATGCCGTTCCACTGGCCCGTGGTCTCCTCCACCGCTCCGTACTTCCCATCCTCTACCAACTGGATCTCATAATGGAATCCGAGAATGGCGGCGAGCTCGCGCAGCAAGTCCACGCAATAGCCCTCAAAGCGGTCATTGCCACAGAGAGGTTTATCCGACTTCTTAAACATCACATAGGGTTCCTCCTGTATGTATAAGCAATAAAAGGAATGAAAAACAATCCTCAAACTCTACTGTCTTGGAGAGAATTAGAAATGCGCTCTGAGTGATCTTTGCTTTGCAGAACGAGAAAAAACTAATTATTAACGACGATGATCATCATAAGTGATTTTATAATCTGGTTTTAAATTAAAGTGGAACCTGCAGACGCAGACTAATGTTTTTCATTTCACAGATTGAGATGTCGTCATCTTAAACAATATAATAAGTAAACAATCAGAGATGAAAAATGAATATTTTTTTTAGAAGTGTGTGTTATTACCAGAATAGTGGCGACCTTTAGTGATTTGTTGAACAAAGAGTTTGTA
Organism: Channallabes apus; assembly: GCA_030522415.1. Classification (NCBI taxonomy): domain Eukaryota; kingdom Metazoa; phylum Chordata; class Actinopteri; order Siluriformes; family Clariidae; genus Channallabes; species Channallabes apus. The sequence continues at coordinate 29,460,849 of CM060114.1, forward strand.
ACATTGGTGGCTTTACTCTTGTGATGCTCTGTCATGTTTAAGCCAATCAGAGGCTCCCATGTGCCAATCTGTTGATCCAAAGGACGAACCCATATTTAATATTCACATGAACAAATGTAGACTGTACATAGATAGATATGCAAGAGACAGAGAGTGAGAAATACACAGTACCTTTTCCAGGCCATCTTCCTTTAAACTGATTACGTCTAGATCGAAGTCTGTTCTCAAGCCATTGGTTTTGTTGAAGAGAACTCGTCCCGTCAGACCGTCCCACGAAGACTGCAGAGAACACAATGAGGCGTTTTAAAATTGTATGGCTGTGAAAACAGCTGTGCTTTTCATTTTATATACAGTAGAATAAATCCAGTATGGTTGGTTTTAAAAGTGCATTTTTACCATAAGGGGTGTTCAATTCAAACCGCGACTTCTGATTGCACTGAACAGTTCTGAGAGTAAAAATTCCTTTTATTTGTCTATACAATCCCCTGCTACACTAAGGCACTTATCCCAGTGTTTCACTAGTGCTTGGATACCACCAGGGTAGATGAGCCATGATCAGACTGCCTCCCAGAAACTCCTTTAATGGAGCAATCATCTGGAAATGGCTTGGAGCGAGGTCAGGACTGTGAGGGGGATGTTGCAATAACTCCCAGCTGGGTTCCTGTAATGTGCAAGTGGTTTTGGTGAATGATTGTGTGTACACACTGTAAAAAGTTTCCATGTAAAATTACAGTAAATTACTGGCAGCAGTTTTGCCAGTAAAATGCTGTTTTATTACAGTATTTGTACTGTAGAAATAGACTACAGTAAATTGCTGTATTTTGATATACAGTTTATTACTGTGATTTTGTACTGTTTACTGTATTTTAGTGGTAAATAATTATTCGGACAACTTGTATTTTTAACAGCATTTTAAAAAATATATATATTTTTAGTCCTGCCCAATTCTTTCCCACCGATTTTCTCCCCCAATCAAGTCGTGTCCAATTGAACATCACCCCGGGTTCGAACCTGCGATCTCCAGATGATGGGGCGAGCGGCTTTAACCCACTGCACCACACAGAGGCCCACAAAATCAGCAAAAGTACTTGCACTTACTGAAGTTTTCATTAAAGTGTGTTGATTATCTAATTTACAGTTAAATACTGTATACTGTAGTGTATTAAACTGTAAATACAATATTTACAGTTAAATATTGTAAATCACAGTAATGCTGTTTCTTTTACAGTAATGTGCAGTATTTCGAAAAAACTGTTGGAAACTGTAAAAAAAAGTCCTGTAAATTTACATCACTTTGTTACAGTGCAGTTCACACAGACAGATTTGTTTCTTCTACAAGTTCGTGACAAGTTAGCTGTCAATTTTCAAGGATCAGGTTGACGCCATTTTGTTTACACTTTTTTTTTTCTTGGTTTGTGGTCGAAATGATCATTCACAGACGTATGGTCTTCTTTAAAATATTTGCCCCCTTCAAATATTTTACACTGTACTGCAATTGAAGTTTAAAAAAAAAAAATTCTGAAATTTCATTACAAGTCTCGGTTTCACTTGAACGCCCCACATATATTCAGACTGTACAACCTATAGTATAGCAAGATAACATTCTACAAACACATTCTGTTAAGAGATCACTCTCTCTCTCTCTCTCTCTCTCTCCTTCTCTCTGATAATACAAAGTGTGACCAAAAGGGTATCAGCGCTGACATCTGGGCACATTATTGCACTACAAAGAAGATGCTCTGTTCATTGTTCTGAAAGTGACACTTTCTGAAGTCAGACTTCAAAGCTGTCAGAGAATTAGGCAGAGACAAAGACAAAGACAAAGAAAGAAGAGGTTGAAGTTCAAGAGATAGAGAGCGCAACAAAGGAAGAAAGGGATGGGGCGGCACACGGCCTTTGCACAAAGTGCCCACGATAATGCCATCTAAAAATACGACCGTGTCAAAATACTATGGATGTCATAAAGCAAGTACAGGAGTACTGTTGGACTTAAAAGTCTGATCCAGTCCTGTTCGAGACAAAATACTGAACATACTATGAGCAAAATAACATAATACCCCGAACACAATATGATGATACTGATGAGAATCCATACTGTATACTGTACAGAACCGGTACGCTCATCACAAATAACTGGTAGATGCACTATTATGAACCGTTCTGTTTATTTCACAACAGAACCACATGTACAGTATTACATATCTGTAACTAAAACTATTTTTTTTCTTACCATACAAGCATTTATTTATATCTCACACAATTTATTTACAGTATGCATTGAAAGGCCATTTTGTAGGCCACTTAAAATTGCTTTATACACTATAAACAATGCATCTGTACATGTGTATAAGAAATGCATGTGTGTGTGTGTGTATACCTCTTTAATGAGGCTCATGAACCTCCCTCCGAGGCGCCAGGGCTTGTGCCGGTTGCACTGTAGAGAGCTCACAGTGATCTGCTGTGCTTGCTGCACAGCTACTGCTACAACATGTACTGCGTCGTACATCAGAGCTGCATCTGTCTGTTAACACACACACACACACACACACACACACACACACCAAAAGGAATGATGATACACAAAATTTAATATAACCCAAGCAGTGTTGTCACGCCATGGTGCTTTTCTGACTATAGGGAACTCAGTTATATTTTACATTTACAGCATTGCGTAGCGATCCTCCTGCGTGGTACCGTGTACTGTATTCTCCGTATGTAGATGGGTTTTGGCATTTAGAATTGAAGCAATTTGTAAGAGCAAGCATATGTGTATTTGCCAGCTCTTGCTCATGTGGATTGATGCCAGTTTGCTTCTTCTCATCAACATCCGATGCCTGCCCAAGCCCTGGGTAAGCTTTACTTAAGCCTCAATATCACACTTTCATCCTTTACATCTGCAGAAATTGTTTCTGTCAAAAGACACACTTTCACACTGTAACAGAAACCGTGTCATGGTGTACTGCTTCATGCCATGCTGAGCCTTCAGTCGGATTTTCGGTTAAGGTTATGCGTACATCCTGTTTGGTATTCATGCCAGCAGTCATCTTTGCAGTCTCTACTTGATTAGTGACTTTATTTAACCACTTCAATCCCAAGTATTTTTTTTTTCTTTCTGTATGGTTGAAGTCCTGGCCCGGGCTATTTTTGTGCGTTTGTATTCCACCACATCGACTTCATACAAAGTAAAAAAGGGAATTAACGAATGAACCCTTGGCATATAGAATCATGTAGACAAAACATTTTCTTTATTATTTACTAGTCTTATAAACATAGCAATGACCAAAAAAATCAATCGCTCACTCATCATCTATACCACTTTATCATGTATTCAGGGTTGCCTTAGGGCACGATGCAGGGTACATCCTTGGGCAGGGTGCCAATCCATCGCAGAGCACACACACACACACACATATACATATATATATATATATATATATATATATATATATATATACACACACACGTTCAAAGGTTTTAGAACACTTTCTAACTCCATGATGGTTCCTGATGTTTATTTCTTTCTACATTGTAAAGTTTTGCTGAAGGCGTCCAAAAAATGCATGAATCTCCTTTGAACAGTTGATATTGGGATGTTTCTGCTACTTCCGCTCTGTAAAGACTTCATAACGCCTCTAATCTGAGCTGCTGTTAATTGGTCATTTTTCAGGCTGATAACTCTAAATGAACTTCTCGTCTGCAGCAGAGGTAGGTTTTGGTCTCGTCCTCCTGGGACGGCCTTCATGAGAGCCAGTTTCATTATGGTGCTTGACGGATTTTGCAAATGCACTTGACAATACTGTTCTTGCAAGAACTATTACAGAAAGGCCGACCTCTGTGTCTTACAATAACAACTAACTGGTGTTTTTGTTGTTGTTACGTAATTACCTAATTCCATATGTGTTAGTTTATAGTTTTGAAATCCCCAGTATTGTTGTAGAATGTAGAAAATAAATCACTAAACAAAAATAAAGAAATTTGCAAGTGGTCTAAAACTTTTGAACGGTAGTGTGTATATATATATACTGTATACACTAGAAGAGACTAGAATTAGTATCCATCATTGACAGTTAAATAGTTTGTACAGTAGAAATAGTTAAAAGGTTAGAGTTACAAATAATCTTTAATTTCAGGTAATTTTCAAATAATTTCACGTTTAAGTCCACGTACATGTCTGCCTGTCTTTCTGTTAAACTTTTTATTAGAAAGAAATAACATTTTGTAAGGTTGAATATCTTAGCCTTGTTTACACTAAGTTGTAGTTCTTTCATCATCAGCCAAATACACTCCCTGTTTAGTGTAGATTATAACATCTGGGACCTGACTGTTTACTCAACATTTTGATTAAAGCGCATAAAACTGTCAGTTCGGGTATTTTACACGCCCTCACCTCGGGCTCCTGAGGATATGTTTGATCTCATGTTTTATGTTTTATCTCATGGTGGCGCTTCGCATGACTGATTTAATTAGCACAACAATTTCTGAACATACTGTATGAGACAAGTGTTTTTGTTTTAAACGTCCTGAATAAAGAATAAACATACAATGGCCTGTCCATTCATCTTTGAAGATTCAATTTTCAAAAATTACATACCTTTTTATAGAGTACTGTACACGCCAAGTTGTGTCGCGCGTTTGTTTATGTTTTATGGCTCTGTTGAGTGACGCATATAGCCATAGCTAAATTCATCCCAAAAATATAGCAGTGGTGGATCAGAGGGCTAAGGCACTGAGTTACTGACCGGAAGGTTGCTGTAGAGGTGCTGTATCATGGCTGACCCTGCGCTCTTTTTATGTGAAGAAGACATTTCACTGTGCTGTAATGTACCGTATAAATGATAAATAAAGGCTTAACTAACAAACTTTAAACTTAACTATAAAAAGCGATGATTGCAATGAGGTAATCTGGCACAAAACTGCTCATAATTTCTCTTTTACTTAATATTTTGATTTAGTTTATTGCGCAAATTTAACTTTAGGCAAATAACAAAGGACTGGCAAAGTTTCACTAAATTGTGTCAAGCCAGTTTTGCATGATGCTGTGACAAAATCATCCAGATAGACATACAGATATACAGACTTCCATAGATATTATTGAAAGAGCAAGTTCTGATTAACGTACAAAATCTTTCTTTCTTTTATTCATATAGATATTGAGTTTAATTTTGTTCTTGATACTGTTGATGCTTTGACAACGGTACTCTGAATGCCAATTCATAGTTTGGTTTCTGAGTCATGCTTTTGTTTTCATGTTTATTGACACTCAACATTTGTACTCATTAAACTGCGGTAATGTCTTTATCCCTATCAGAGTCACGTATCCAGAAGTTATCCCAGTAACACTCGACACAAAGTGGATTAATAAATCAAGTGCTAATGATTAATAACAGAGCAATTACATTAACTGATACACAAGAAACTTTTACTTCTATCATTATTATTTCAGGTATTATCTTAGGTTTTGACAAGTGCAAGTGTAGACCTCTTCACAGTTTCATATTACAGTAATAAATGTAAAAAATCTTGTCTAAAATGTCCCCACCACATCCATTTGATGTACAGTCCACTATTAAGAATTCACATTTAAACGATTTTTTTTTTACAAAAAGCTACAGATATAGATCAGCTTCATGTCATTACAATTGTTATAAGTTAAATAGTTCTTGTTTGCAAGCTGCCTTATGCCTCTTTTCCACTGCATAGTACGGCACGACACGGTTCAGTTCAACTCACTTCGGTTCGGCGCAGTTTGGCTCGGTTTGCGCTTCCACTGCAGTGTAGTAACACTTTAGCGTGGGCGGGATTACTCACGCGAGCGGCGCCGCTACTGCCGTGACGTCATCGTAAATGCGCCACAAACAAACACACAACAATGGAGCATATCGACGGCATGGTGTTCTTCATTCTCGGCATGTGGATGTTTTTAACAGTGAGACGAAGGAGTTTGTTTCAAAAGAGGCCGACGGTTAATACAAAAAGGTGCGTGCGATCCTTCTCTGGCTGTTCTAAATATAGCGGTTCTGTTGTGTCTCGTGTCGCAAGTTCGGTGACGCAGTAATGACGATTTTCTCCGGCTAATCAGTGACCAGCAGAGTTTACACGTCACGTTTTGGTAACGGTTCGGCGAGCTTGGAACCTCGGCCGAGGTGGTACTGAAAAAAGGACCAGGTACCAAGTACTGGTCCCAGTGGAAAACCCCCCAAAAGTGAGTAGAACTGAGCCGTGTCGTGTCGTACTATGCAGTGGAAAAGCGCCAATAGAGAAGAAAGTCCTTAGAGCAGAAATGTGATAACGGTACAGACTAACAGTTTCAGAGAGAGATGCTCCAGAAAGTTAAAATCTACTCTGTGCTGTTTATTGTTTTGCATTGACACATTTTCATGCAAAGCATCTTATGTATCTTATCAGACAGAATGTGTTGTGTTCACTGATTATGTATTGCAACCGCAACACTAGGTGGCAGTGTAAAAATAAGCGGGAATGAAGAAGAAGAGGAAAGGAGACGGATAGGGATATAGGAGGATAATTGCACTACTGTTGAGCTATTGTAAGTGTTACTGTACTAGTTAAGTAAACTGTTTTGTTCTAATCCCTGGCCTGGTTATTTTGGATACCACCATAACAAATTGGCGACGAGGTGGATATTTTTGCTTCTTTTTGCTGACTCATTATGGCCGGAAATGTGCCTGCGCCCCCAATGTTTTTGCCGTGCCACCCACGTGTCAGAGCCGTCGACACCCTTCGACATGTGGATGCGGATTTTCAAGAATTACCTACTGGTAATTAATGCAACGGGTGACGCTTGGCCTGAAGCCCGCAGGAGAGCTACATTGCTCCACTGTCTCGGAGCCGAGGGGCAACGGACTTTCTACTCGCTTCCAGATACAGGTGACTCCTTTGACTCTGCTGTCGCTGCTTTAGAGAAACACTATGCACCCAAAGTAAATGTTGTAGTGGAACGACATACCTTCAGACAGCGAAGACAAGCACCTCATGAGACTATTGCACAGTATGCGGCTGTGCTGCATGATCTTGCTTCAAAATGCAGGTTTGATGATAAAACAGATGAAATGCTCCGTGATCAGTTGATTGAACATGTGAGTAATCCAAACATAAGAGAGAGGCTCCTGCTCGAACCTGATCTGACACTGGATAAAGCTTTAACAATAGCATCGCAAATAGAATCAGCTGTTCAACAAGCTAAAACAATAGCAGCAAAGGACAGTATCCCAGTGCAAGCTGTACAACCCCGTTCACGATTCACTAAAAAGAAATACAAACAGCATGCGTATCCAAATAAGCCATTTAATGCCTCCACTGCACCTTCCCGCAGCTGTTTCAGGTGTGGTTCTGACAAACATTTGGCTAATTCTTCTCAGTGCCCTGCAGCCAAAGCAACTTGCAAGTCTTGCCAGAAAGTTGGACATTTTGCTCGTGTTTGTCGTTCATCCAGGACAAGTGATGTAGGTGAGATTCAGCTACCTAAACTGACTGTGCTGTACTTAAACAACCCTTCCCATGTGCCAAACACACTTAAGTGCAAAATCAATATCAGTACACCCGCTTCCCTTACCACAGAGCACGAACTAGTTGTTGACACAGCATCAGCAGTATCGATTTTGCCACGCTACATCTATATTCAGTACTTCAATGAAACACCACTGCTCCCAGCTGTTAGTCAGCTAGTGACCTATACAAGGAAGACAATCTCTGTGCTTGGCTGCCTACAAGTCAAAGTGAGTAGAGGAGTTTTCACTGCCCCAGTCACATTCTACAGTATGTGGTGAAGGAGGGCACCTTTCTCTTGGGAAGAGATCTTATGAAAGCCTTAAACATCTGCATCAAAGGTAACATTGTCCTCCCACCCGTACTTACCACAAATCCTGCATCTACTTCTGGCATCTCTACTGCTCCTGCCATCAGCTGTGTAACTGTTTCACCTGCTTCCTGCATCCCTACTACTCCAGACATTGGTTGTGCACGAAACTTTGTGCATAAGGTAAAAATTGATTCAACTGTTAAACCAGTACGCCAGAAACTACGACGCCTGCCTTTTGCTGTAAGAGCTTCTGTCTCAGCTGAACTGGAGCGCTTGCTGAAAGCTGGCGTGATTGAAAAAATTGATGCATCACCTTGGGTTTCACCTATTGTGGTCACGGGACGAAAAACTGGTGGAATACGGATGTGCACAGATCTCCGTGAACCAAACAAAGCTGTGATCATTGACTGCTACCCTCTACCTCATGTGGATGAACTATTTGCGAATTTACAAGGTGCAAAGATGTTTTCTACAATTGATCTGGCTAATGCATACTACCAGTTACCTCTTCATGAAGATAGCAGAGACCTTACAGCATTCGTCACACATGATGGTCTGTTCAGAGTTCCATATGGCCTTGCGTCGGCTCCCTCAGCCTTCCAGAAAATGATGGCTGACATCCTAAATGGCTTCCCAGGTGTTCAAAATTATTTGGATGACCTCATTGTCTATGGCAACACCCCTGTTGAGCATGATCAGAACCTCAACACTGTCCTCCAAAAGCTGAAGGAAGCTGGATTGGTGCTTAATGAGAACAAATGTCACTTTAGGAAGATCTCCCTACGCTTCCTAGGTCATACCATTACTGCAGATGGCATTCTTCCTGACCAAGAACACATTAAGGCCGTCCTGGAAGCCCCTACTCCATCTGATGCTGTAGCCCTGAGATCCTTTCTGGGCCAAGTATCCTGGTATTCAAAGTTTCTGCCTAACTTTGCAACAGTTGTGGCTCCTATGCGTGCCTGTACCAATGGAAAAGACACATTTACATGGACCCCTGCAGCACAAAGCAGCTTTGAGGAAGTTAAGCAACTTCTTGTGAACAGTCCAGCGCTTGCTCTTTTTGACCCTTCTCTACGACCTGTCATTTCCACAGATGCGAACGATTATGGACTTGGAGCTGTCTTTGCACAAATACAGCCAGATGGTACAGAGAAGCCAGTGGCTTTTGCTTCCCGTACACTGACTGAACCAGAGAGGAAATATTCGACCATTGAAAAAGAAGCACTAGCTTGCGTGTGGGCTACAGAAAAATGGAGAACATATCTGTGGGGACGTCGTTTTACTCTCCGCACAGATCACCAGGCATTGACGACACTGCTCAGCACAAAGGGAATCGGTCAAGCTGGAATGCGGGTTGCCCGTTGGTCGGCACACCTGCTCTGTTTTGATTACGATATTATCTATCGACCAGGCTCTCAGAACTACTGTATACTGCTGATTGTCTTTCACGCCTCCCGTTACCTGTGCCTTCTGACTCTATCCCAGATGCAGAGCCCGAGATGGTGGCACAGATTTCTGCTGCTCTGAGCGCCCTTCCGGTGGCTGACTATGACTCTGCTTGCTCTTCTTGTCCTGAACTGTCAGCCTTGCGCTCGCAAATTGAAAGTGGTTGGCCACCCTCCGTCAAATCAGTAAGTGGTGTACTGTCTCTATACTACAATATCAGAGATGAGCTCTCAGTCAAGGATAACTACATCCTCAGAGGCTCAAGACTCATCGTGCCACTCTCCTTACGACACACACTGATCACGCTTGCACACGAGAGTCATCAAGGGATTGTCCGCACAAAGCAACATCTGCGCGACCTTTACTGGTGGCCAAAGATGGACTCTCAAGTACGTTCTTGCATTGCTTCATGTATACTCTGCCAGGTTAACGATAAGACAGCATCTACTCGCCCTGCTCCGTTGCAGCCAGTCCCACTGCCTGATGGGCCATGGAAGAAACTTGGCCTTGATATTGTTGGACCCTTTGACACCGCAGTTTCTACTTGCAGGTATGCTATCACGCTGACAGACTATTATTTTAAGTGGCCTGAGGTTGCCTTTTCACATACTGCCACTACTGAGGATGTTATTCACTTCCTGACATCTGTTTTCTCTCGTCATGGTAACCCGGAGAACATTGTCACAGACAATGGTCCGCAGTTCACTTCTGCAGCTTTTGCTTCATTCCTGCACACCCAAGGTATCTCCCACAGCCGAACATCAGTCTACTATCCTGCTGCTAACGGAGCTGTCGAGAGATTCCATCGTGCCCTGAGAAGCTGCATTCAGAATGCTATTCGACAGTCACAGCCTTGGAATAAGACTGTTATGAACTGGCTCCAGGTGTATCGTGCAACACCACATGCTGCAACTTCTACCTCGCCGTATGAACTCCTTTATGGCAGGAAAATGCGCACCAAATTGGATATTCTTTCCCTGTCGCCTGCCACATCTCCAGCGGATGTCTCTGCTCGTCATGCAGAATACAATGCAGCATTACACGGATGCTAAACGTGGTGCACGCATCCCTTCTTTTCAACCGGGAGAGAGAGTGAGGATAAGGAAGCCTCATCATGTTCCTAAAGCTCATCCCAGATTTACTTCTCCTGCAACCGTGAGGAAGAAAATAGGTCCAAACTCTTTCTTACTGAGTGATGGGAAAACTTGGAATGCCTCTCATCTTGCCCAGATTCCTCCTGTGGTTGGACAAGACTGTGACACATCTGGACTGATACATACAGGTGTTAGTCATTCTCCTTCTCACAAACAGCCACGTGTTAAACACAAGCCCAAGTGGCAAAAGGACTATGTCATGTCATAGTTGACCAAAAAAAAAAAAAAAAGTTGAGAAGATTGCAAAATCTTGATTAGTATAGCTAATACTGTTTACAAGGTTCGATGTTTACTGATTATGCACTAGACATTAGTCAAGTTGAGTAAGAGAGATTTACTTATTACCTTTGTTTGCTATTAACAATCACTTACTGTATATACGGAGTGTGTTCTTTTACAGAGAGAGGAAATTATGTATTGCAACCGCAACACTAGGTGGCAGTGTAAGAATAAGCGGGAATGAAGAAGAAGAGGAAAGGAGACGGATAGGGATATAGGAGGATAATTGCACTGTTGAGCTATTGTAAGTGTTACTGTACTAGTTGTTAAGTAAACTGTTTTGTTCTAATCCCTGGCCTGGTTATTTTGGTTACCACCATAACAGAATGCATTCCAGATATACAGCTGTTAATAAAGTCATGAGACAAGTACATAAAAACAATCACACAAATAATCAAATAATCAGAAACAACTCAATGGCTCACCATCAGTTCTTTAATAGTGGTGTTTTAGTCACTTGACAGGCTGTGCTTTTGTTTTATTCACTTCAAGAGACAGAATAAAGAGTCTGCTAAGGGAATGACTGTTTATAGCTGCTATAAAGAAAGTGATAACAGGAACTACCTTAGACATTAGGAACTAGCAGAGACATTCCACATTAAACATTAAACATAACTATAAACTTGTTTGTAAGTGGCACAACAGAAAAGTGAGAACTTGATTCTCTGAACTAAACCGGCTGTGCTCTCTAAGTGGGAGGGACATCCTGTCAATCATAAGCCCCATTCACACAGCTGGTTCAGTGCAGGAAATACTGCACGATTGTTGTGCCTTGGCATTCTGTATGAAAGGAACGGAAGCAGACTCGGGTCGCTGTTAAAACCTCTTTTATACAGCAGCAGAGGTAGTAACAGTGGTGAGATGGGATTTTGTATAGAGTAGGTCAGACCACTGATATCTTATATACTGTAAAGCTGATCAGATCACAGATATCTTGCATGAAGCAGATCAGAAAACAGATGTATGGAACAGATCAAACCACAGATATCTTCTATAGACCAGATTAGACCACAGATATGCAGAGCATATCAGACCATTGATATTTCATATAAAGTAGATCAGACCACAGATATCTTACACTGAGTAAATCAGACCACTGATATCTTATATAGAGAAGATCAGATTACTGAAATCCTATCTAGAGCCAATCAGATGACTGGCATAGCAGTGGGAACCATACAGTATCTGTGGCTATATAAGAAACCACCGATATCTTATATACTGTAGCGTAGATCAGATCACTGATATCTTATATACTGTAGAGTAGATCAGACCACCGATATCTTACACAGAGTAGATCAGACCACCAATATCTTATACAGAGTAGATCAGAGCACTCATATATTATACAAAGTAGATAAAACAACTGATATCTTTTACAAAGTAGATCAGAGAACTGATATCTTATATAGAGGAGATCAGATGATGGAAATCCTATATAGAGGCAACCAGACCACTGGCATAGAGGAGATTGGACCACAGGTATTTTATATAGAGTAGATCTAGATCACACCAAATACAGTATATCTCGTATAGCTCAGATGAGACCACTGATATCCTACATGAAGTAGATCAGACCACTGATATCTTATATAGAGGAGATCAGAAGACGGAAATCCTATATAGAGCCAATCAGACCACTGGCATAGAGTAGATCAGACCACAGGTATTTTATATAGATTAAATCCAGATCACACCACATATATCTTGTAAACCTCATATGAGACTACTGAGATCATACATAAAGTAGATCAGACCACTGCTATCATATATGGAGTATCTCAGACCACCGACATCTCATATAGAGTAGATCAGACCACATATATCTTATACAGAGTAAATCAGACTGCTGATAGCTTATACATAACAGATCAGACATCTGATATCTTATATAGATCAGATATTAGATATATGAGATATATGCCACCTCATAGAGTAGATCAGGTCACCAAAAACCTATATAGAACCAATCAGATCACTGATATAGAGTAGATCAAACCTGGAACATCTTAAATAGAGTAGGTCAGACCACATATGTTATATTGACCAGATCAGGCCACAGATATCTTGAATAAGGTAAATCAGACCACATATATCTTGTATAAAGTAGATTAGACCACAGATACAATTTGAAGAGTAGATTAGGTGTACCACAGCGCTTAATTATTGCTAAAGCTGGAGTGAATTAAGTACAATTAACAGACCACCTAAGACCGAGGTAGGCTTTTATTTTTAGATAAAGTGACAAAGTCAGGTATACAAATAACTTTTTTTTCCACCTTCTGTTTGGATTGGTCTATCAATGCTTAGGTTGCCAGAGCCTTGAAACAGGAGCCAATCCTAGAGTGTGAAAGGAGGACTTAAAGGAAGCTTAGAGCACCTGATCCGTGAGAAATGACAGTGAATTGGGGAGACGGTGACCTCTGACCCAACTGCTATGTTTAGTGAGTGTACTGTATGTGCTTAGTATGTAAGTGTGCATGGATAGCACCTTAACACATAGTTCACCTGGTCTTGTTGTTTTTGAATGCAATAATGTGCACTGTATATCCGAAGGTGGTATACATAACACTAGACGTCAATACTGCCGAGGTACATGGTAACATAAGCAGCAGTTCGAAAACATATAATTCAAAAAGCAGAAGCATGAATTATCCTTCCTAGTTTGTACAGTAGTATGATAGGCTATATCTGACCGGTGAGATGGAATTGACAGATGACAAAATGTGGGGAAAACTTTTAAAAGGAAATTAAAAAGTAATAACTATAAATGTTATTATTGACAAACTGCTATGGTATAAGAGGAATAAAGTACTTCTGAATGTAGTGTTAGAGGAAAATAATAGGTCCTACTTTTATTCCTTATTTACAGATAACCAATTCCTTTGGCATATAAAATGTAATTGCACGTTAATTAAAAACAACAAACACACAAACGATTTGCTCTAATTGTACATTATTACAGTTTAATTTGACTTATTTTAAGCTATGAACTGTAATTACATTTGGTTCCCAATAATAAAAGTACTAATTTGCCTCAATTTCTAGCGTAATTATAACTCGGCTGAAGTAACTCCGAGCTACTTCACATTGCTCACAATAATACACTGCAATTACAAAACCACTAATACTGCTATAAATTTTAAACTTTATCTTATACAGTTAGTGTAGGATGACTGTTGCATGATATGAACCATGATCCATTGATTCCATTGATACTTGTGGGTGAATGAACGTTTAACCCCACTGGCGTACAGTATGTTACATTAATCTTCAGGAACACAGTGCTGACGCGACATCATGCCCTAGATTCATCATCAGTCACCGGGTTCGGTGCTGGTTAGATATTCAGACACACACAGAAATGTTCACTGAGTAAAGAGACTGAAGTGTGAGATTGTGTGAGAACAAGATAGTGTGTGTGTGTGTATGTGTGTGTGTGTGTGTGTGTGTGTGTGTGTGTGTGTGTGTGTGTGTGTGTGTGTGTGTGTGTGTGTGTGCGTGCAGTTCAGCTGTCACTGTGTGAAATGTATTACTAAGCATTACTAAGCTAATGATCGCTTCTGGCTCCAAAGGGAGTAATTGCAGATGTCTCTTCTAGCACTACAGAATGCATTTCAATGTGCATGCACGTGTGTGTGTGTGTGTGTGTGTGTGTGTGTGTGCGCGTGCGTTTGTGTGTGCGTGCGTGCGTGCGTGTATGCGTGTTGACAAAAGAGAATAGGGAAGCATTTTTGTTTATGTCCACCTCCAAGCAAGTGTTTTGATTTTTGTTTCACGCTCTTTCACTTTCTCTCTCTCTCTCTCTCTCTCTCTCTCTCTCTCTCTCTCTCTCTCTCTCTCACTTTCTCTCTCTCGCTCTCTTACCAATGTTACAATTTTGTACAATTCTGCAAGTTATTGTGGTGTATTCTCATATTAACCAAAATATGAAAATCCACATTGATTTCAAATAATTTTAATTGATCACCATTATATTAATATACAATTAATGAATTGAACTGCACACAAAAAAGCTAATTTACACATGTATACACACCTTGACACAATGTAAAACTATCCGGAAATCAATAACACTATTAAGTGGTATGAGATGTACTACATACTTACTGTACAGTATACACAACAAGTAAGCTGGTGTGGTGTAAATTCCTCACAATACACACAACCTCAATGTTAAACCAGAGGTGTTTGTTGACTGTGTGCAAATCATTTTAACAATTACCAGAAAGGAGAAAAAAAGAAACCCACACATAATAAAATGGCCCAGTAGCTAAATGTAACCACAAGCAATTGAGAGAACAGGCTATTAATAACGAGATAGATAGAGTAGAAATCTAAGTTAATTAAGTTTCCTAGTGGCATATAATGCAACTTGGGGCGTGAAAACACAGTGTAAAAAGTGTGGACTCAATTCTGCTGAATAAAAATGAAGACATAAACAAGCATTCTGGCATACAACTAGAATCTTTGTCATGGTATATAATATTCTGTTGCATCGATTTGCAATATAACTGAATGTCTGCATTTTTCCATAATTTAAGATTTTGGTTGAGTTTTCTTGCCTGCACACACCAATTTAGTGAAACTACAATATGCCAATGTGAAATTCAACCATCAGGACAGTGATTATCCAGTTCTGACCTGTTAGTGGGACATTTGTTTTATTGTTTTAGAAAATCTGTCGTGAACTAAACCGAGGAGACCAGAAAGACTTAGCTTTAGCAATTAGCCCTGTAGCGTGAATGGTAAACCCAGACGCGGATGGACACGAGCGGGCAGGATCATCATGCGATTTGTTATAAGGACTCTCAAAATCAATGAGCAAGAGAAAGACACAATCTAACCCGCGTCCTATAAACACACACTCAGTTTGAAAGTAAACCCAAGAAAGTGAGTACTCACAAGTCAACGAACGATTCCGAGGCAACATGGGAAAAAACTCAATGACAGAGCGATGTGCGGCGCCATCTTGTTTCCTGTTATGCTTTCAGGTTCGCGACCATCTTACTTCCGAGTCCTAGTGCCGGTCGCGGCTGAGTGCGCATGACAGTACCCCCCTGTCCAGGACCGACTCCGGACGGTCCCGGGGTGGAGGATACCCGGTGACGGTAGTCCCTAATGAGCCCGGGGTCGAGGATGAAACGCGCTGGGATCCAGGATCGTTCCTCGCGAGTCGAGGATCCGTCGCACGGTGTAGGTGGGACCGCCGTCAATGGTACGTGGTCCGCCGTCTGAGGAGACGTGGAGATTGTGCGACAACTCAGCCCATTTGAGGTAGCGGGCCCTGGAGCGTTGGCGATCCGACACAAAACACCTCAGGTAACGCTCCAGCTGTTGGTTGGTCCGCTCCGTCTGACCATTAGTCTGGGGGTGGTAACCAGAAGACAGACTGCAGGTTGAATTGATCAGACGGCAGAAAGCCCTCCAGAACCGGGCGGTGAACTGGGGGCCTCTGTCCGAGACGATGTCCCTTGGGAACCTATGCAATCGGACTACATGTTCCAGTATGAGCTCGGCGGTGTTTTTTGCTGATGGGAGTCCGGCGAGGGCCATCAGGTGCACTGCCTTGGAGAAGCGATCCACAATGGTTAGGATGACGTCTTTCCCTTCTGAAGCCGGCAGGCCCGTAATGAAATCTAAGGCGATGTGTGTCCAGGGCCGTCGAGGAACGGGAAGGGGTTGGAGTTCTCCGAGTGTGGGTCGGTTTCGATCCTTTGCCCTGGCACACACCGGGCACGCCTGAACGAATTCGATGATGTCCCTCCTCATCGTGGGCCACCAGAATGCCCGTCTTATGAAGGTGGTGGTTCGTTGGGTTCCTAGGTGTCCAGCGACGGGCGAGGAGTGGCCCCATTGGAGGACTTCAGACCTTAGCTGTTATGGGACATAGAGTCGTCCAGGTGGCACATCTGCCGGCGCGGTTTCTGCGGCCAGTGCCTGGCGAACCCTCGTTTCGATGTCCCAGCGGAGAGGTGCGATGATCTGAGTGGGGGTAGTGACAGGCACGGGGCCCGCCCGGGGCATCTCTCTTTCGTGTTGACGAGACAGGGCTTCGGCCTTGGTGTTTTTTGACCCCGGGCGGTACGACTTATTGTTTGAAGAATAAGGCCCACCGCGCCTGCCGTGGGTTGAGCTGTTTAAGGTTCTTGATGGTGAGAAGGTTCTGGTGTTCAGTCCGGACGATGAACGGCTCACTGGCGCCCTGGAGCCAGTGACGCCATTCCTCCAAGGCCCACTTCATGCCCAACAGTTCACGGTCCCCTACCCCGTATCGCTGTTGAGTGGGGGTTAAAGTTCTTGGAGTAGAAGCCACAAGGGTGTAGCTTCTGGTCTGGACCTCGCTGGGAGAGAACGGCGCCGGCACCCACTTCCGACGCGTCCACCTCCACAACGAATGGTTGGTTGGCATCTGGATGTAGGAGAATAGGTGCGGTGGTGAAGAGGTGGCAGAGTTTTTTGAAGGCTGAGATGGCGGCTGAGTTGAGTTGAAAGGGATGAGTTGAGGGCCTGGTCAGTGTAGTGAGTGGTGCTGCAACTGTACTGTAACCCCGGATAAAGCGACGATAGAAATTCGTAAACCCGAGAAAACGTTGCAGCTGCTTCAGTGTCCTGAACAGTGACGTACAACCTCCAGTTTCTGCGGGTCCATGGCCACATCCTGGGGCGAGATGACAAAACCCAGTAACGTGGTGGAGTGCTCGTGAAAAGCACAGTTCCCCAGCTTACAGTACAGCTGGTGAGCGAGCAATCTCTTTAGTACAGCCCTAACGTGTTGGACATGTTCTTCAGTGGTGTGTGAATAAATTAAAATGTCGTCTAGGTAAACGAACACCCATCGGACTAGCATGTCCCTTAGAACGTCATTGATGAATTGTCGGAAGGCCGCGGGTGCATTACAGAGTCCAAAAGGTATGACCAGGCTCTCATAATGTCCGGTGGGGGTGATGAAGGCCGTCTTACACTCATCGCCCCCGATAGTCGACACACGGACGAAGTTCGCCCCCTTTCTTCTTCACGAAGAAGAACCCCGCGGCTGCAGGTGACGAGGATGGTCGGATGGTACCATGTCGAAGGATGCTGGCGACGTATTCATCCATCACCTTGGTCTCACTGTTGGAAAGAGAGTAGAGGTGGCCGGGGGGGGGTTAGAACCCGGCTGGAATTCAATGGCTAGATCATAGGGACGGTGAGGTGGTAGATGGTTGGCGTGTCGTTTGCAAAACACCTCAGCCAGGTCCCGATAGGGCGAAGGATGTCGACGTCGGGGGCCTCAGACTCCGTGGAACACGTCCCAGCCTGAGCCAGTAGGCATAGTTCGGTGCAGGTCGGCCCCCACTGAAGGATCCGGCTTTGTGTCCAGGAAATCAGGGGGTCGTGTTTTAGTAACCAGGGGTATCCGAGGATGAGAGGTGGAGAGGAGATGGGGGTGAGATGAAATTGGATCTGTTCTTGATGTTGGCCGAGGTTGAGAGTGACGAATTGGGTTTGTTGGGTGATGGGGCTAGATGAAAGGGGCCGACCGTCGACGGAAGCGATCTTAATTGGCTGGGATAACGCAACTCTTTGGCGTACGTAGAGTCAATGAAGTTATCCGCGGCACCGGAATCGATGAACGCGGTACTTCGGACCCGCTTGTGGCCAAGGTGGAGGATTACCTGAACCGTGAGGCGGGAAGTGGTGGTTTTGGTCGTGGCAGAGAGGTGGACGGTGCCCAGTGAGTCTCTCCTACCATTCACTGGGGCTGGGCGTTTCCTGGACAAAATGGGCAGGCCGCTCAGTGGTGTGCCACTGAGCCACAATAGGCACACAATCCCTAGCGCCTTTCCGCCTCTCGCGTTCCGCCACGGTCAGGGAGGCGCGCCCTAGTTGCATGGGTTCCCCGGCTCCGGTGTCAACCATGGCAGGGGGTGGAGCTCCGACACGTCCGGGGAAAGCAGTGGTGAAGGCGGATGGTGGTCTTGGTGCAGCATAGGAACAGGCGGGAGCAGGCGGCAGGGTTCGAGGTGCTGGCTTCGGGCGAGAGAAGAGGCGCTGGTCAATTCGGAGGGACAGTTGGATCAGCCGCTCCAGTGTGGCTGGGAGCTATCGTCTGGCTAGCTCGTCCTTGATCCGAGGAGCCAGTCCCTTGAGGCTGCGACGTCTTGGACGCTCCGGCGCAGGGTATCGAGCTCTCCGGTTAGCTTGTTAATTAGCATAGCATGCTGGTCAACCACATCGCATAAGCGCGCATGATCCGCTGGGTTTACTGCTTTTAGCTCTGTCATTCTGTCGTGAACTAACCCGAGGAGACCAGAAAGACTTAGCTTTAGCAGTTAGCCCTGTAGCGTGAATGGTAAACCCAAACACGGATGGACACGAGCGGGCAGGATCATCACGCGATTTGTTATAAGGACTCTCAAAATCAATGAGCAAGAGAAAGACACAATCTAACCCGCGTCCTATAAACACACACTCAGTTTGAAAGTAAACCCAAGAAAGTGAGTACTCACAAGTCAACGTACGATTCCGAGGCAACATGGGCAAAACTCAATGACAGAGTGATGTGCGGCGCCATCTCGTTTCCTTTTATGCTTTCAGGTTCGCGACCGTCTTACTTCCGGGTCCTAGTGCCGGTCGCGGCTGAGTGCGCATGACAAAATCTAACAGTCACATCAAATCAGGTACAGTATCAAGACACATGGGTGATTTATGGTTGTTGTTTTTTTCTAGTTTACTACTGTATCCTGTCCGGTTCCTGAGATATGGCCAGTGCAAGTTCGTATACGAGGAGGGTCTTAGAAATTTTTTTTTAGAAAACCTATTTTTTAAATATTTTAAATAAGGATTCTATGACATACATGTAGTAAGAAGGATGGAACCCTCAGCCTTATTTTCCTTCTAATCTTAAAATACACCAGAGAACATCACAAAGGACTCAAACGATTGGACGTGCCTTGTTTCCTTCATACACGTTTTAGAGCACACTATATTACTCCCCACATTGTACATTTGCACTACTGCTCACATGCAAAAGTGCGAATGGAGCAACTTGCACTTAAAAACATGGACAATAACACTGCGGGTGACTCACATCACTTCGTCTCACTTTATGCCATATCCTGCACATTCACATTCTGCACATTCTGTTTAATTTATACATTTGACATTTTTCTCTTTTAATAATTTTTTTCTATTGCAACTTAAATATATTTACATTTAAAAATTTACATTTCTTGATATGACGGGTCGCAAATGATGCATTGCATTGTTACAGACAAATAGAAGGTATAACTGGGTAGCCTGAGATGCTCGGACTATTACTGTAGGTCTTTTGCAATCAGGTTGTGTGTCCATGTCCTTTAGGGGTACAAACACTAGATGAAAAATTATACATAAAAATACAAAAGAATTATGAAAAATTAAACATAAAAAATATGCCAAATTAAAGCTACATAGTAGATATTTATGGGTGTGCAGCAAGGTCTTCGAACCTGAGGACAAAAAATGTATCTGAAAGCAAGGTTACTGGATCTTCTGCAGAAACTATTATTTAGGACAATTAGGGTAATTAGTTAATGTCTGATAGCAATGTCTTGTCTTTACCTACGTAAATAGCAGTAAGATGGCTAATAATATAGTTAAAATAATCATGTCACTGTCTAGGTAGCATTATGGTAGCTAATTATCATCAGGGTTTTTTTTTTTTTTGGCTAAAGTGTCATTTTAAAAGCCACACTGTTGCTTGTTCTCTATCTTTTGCTCACGCTACTCTTCTTCAGTATACTCTCACTCGAACACTAACAGTAACTCAAACAATCCTCATTCATCAAATAATTTCTCTCCCTTGATTAATTCATTCAAGCTATACAGTATGATTGCTTACTAGCGGTATTCCCGTCGCTAAAAAGATTATCTATTAACATTATAATTATCTCCATTGTCTCATGTACTGTAGCTAATGCAGTTTTTCTTCATTATTAACCATCTTTCAGTTCTTGCGCTGTGTGGGATTAGATCATATTCGAATTCTATATGTTTGAACTACAGCTACAAGATTTTTATGCCGTTTCATTATCAAAAATCGTGTACATTGGAGGCATTTGAGGCGATAAAACGTCACCATTTCTTTATAATCATACAGGTGGCACTCTAAACTATACTAATCTATTTTCTAAGCTAAACTTGCAAATGACAGAGATACCTGGTGTTACATGTGTTTAAACATTTTAAGTGAGAAAATGTATGTTATAAGGAATGGGTTACATTTAATTAATCATTAAACATTTTTTAAAGTTTAAAATTGTAAGAAAATCTGGGAAAATTTTTATATTGTATCGGGATATTTCATCGAGCGTCATGGAGTGCATTGTGATGCTGGAACAGATTTGGCCTCTTAGTTACAGTGAAGACAATTTGTAATGCTTACAACAAACAAAGTACAAAGACATTCTATACAATTGTGTGCTTTTATTGTTGCTTTGTGGCAACCGTATGAGGAAGAAACTTTGTCAGCTATGTAGTGTGTGTTATGATTATGAAATCCTTGTATGAATGCATGATTTTACTCTTTTTGTCCTTTTCCGCTAAATTACCCACTACCTCTAAAAATTGCTATTTGAGTGCAACGATCCCAAAAAAGCATTTAAGTGTTTCTTATTATGATTTGCATAATCTCTAAGTTTCTCAATTGTTCCTATTATATTTAATGGGTTTTATTATTGCATGCTTTTCCGAACTCTATTGTCCATAGCACAACTGAAGTATTGCATTGCATTTTTGTTTCATTTTGTCCCCACTCTAGAAGACCAAAAAGAAGGTCCAAGATGTGATTTGTGTCTACACAGCAATGCATTCAGACTGCTAAACAGACACATTCCGGCCACAACGAGGGGATTTTAACATGACAGAAAACTCCTGATGAAACTTTTGATACACAATTGATTTCTTGAAGATTTGTGCCTTATTTCCTATGGCCGAACTGGAGACATCCGTCTCAGTCTAATACAGCTGTTTCTTGCTCTTTCTGCCCCCCTCTTGAAACATGTCTTTCTGTCTCTCTTCATGCAGGGAGCTTCTAGACAGCAATAAATCACTGCACTGATGGATGGGCTGAAATTGCTGCAAAGGAGCTCCACCAGGTCACTGCGCCAGCTGCTGTTTCCACAGCAACCCCACATCTCTGGTAGCAACCACTATAGAGATGATTGTCAGGACTCTGTGTGTGTGTGTGTGTGTGTGTGTGTGTGTGTGTGTGTGTGTGTGTGTGTGTGTGTGTGTGTGTGTGTGTGTCATAGTAAAGTCAAAGGGTCTGTGATTTCAGATGCAGGGTCAAAACAGCAAAATATGATAAAACTAATAATTGTTTTTCGTCAGATACACAAGTCAATACACATAGGTGTTAAAATGTTCAGACTATTACAGCATTTCCCCTGTCCATCTGTAGATCAATCAAAAAGACCTATATTTCTATCTGGCTTTAATTGTTCATAGCGTACCTTAAAGGAACCTATAGCCATTTTAATTTCATGGATCATTTCATTAATTAATTTTCATTCATTTTTATTGGTGAAAAATTGCAAACTGTATTTAGAAAATATATATATAATTTTTTTACATGTTTTCTAAATTCAGTTTGCAATATAGTACAGGCCAAAAGTTTGGACACACCCTCACTCATCCAATGTGTTTTCTTTATTTTCATGACGATTTACATTGGTAGATTCTCACTGAAGGCATCAAAACTATGAATGAACACGTGGAGTTATGTACTTAACAAAAAAAAGGTGAAATAACTGAAAACATGTTTTATATTCTAGTTTCTTCAAAATAGCCACCCTTTGCTCTGATTACTGTTTTGCACACTCTTGGCATTCTCTCGATGAGCTTCAAGAGGTCGTCACCGTGTTCGCATTACGGTAAAATGATACTGTAGGTGTTCTGAGAAAAGTTTGCTCAGGCGAATGGAGCGAACGGGAGGTAGCGGGAACTACAATTCGTCCTTTGCGGTCTGTCATCGCTACAGATCCAGTAATGCGCACATCCGATTTAAAACCCAATTACTCTGTAATGATTAATTACTCTTTCCATCTCTTTTCCTTCTCTGCTAATAACAGCACCCGCCATTTCCACATTACTGGATCTGTAGCAACAACAGACCGCAAAGGATGATGGTCACGCCGGGGCTGATGGGAATTGTAGTTCCCACTACCTCCAGTTCGCTCCATTCGCCTGAGCAAACTTTTCTCAGAAGACGAGTCATTTCGGTTTCTTTCTGAAAAGAAACGGGAAAGGAAAAAAAATCTTGTCTCTGTCTCAATAAGTGAGTGAATGAGGTGAGTGTCTCAAATACTCATTCAGCACATGGGCCAGCAGCAATAAGTAGGCTGCTATTTTTATACAAAATTGAAACTTTATTTTTTTTACATGGTTTAATAATTGTTTGTTGAAAAATTTTAAGAATTGAAGTTTCTGTTTCAAAGTTTACAGATAGACGGCTAATTTGTATGCCATTGATATGTTCAGTGTTCATGTAAACTGTTTAATAAACACTTCTGGCACTTTTTTCGAGTCTCTTCATTAGTTTTGTTTTTCCTGTAAATGATTCAATAAATACCGTACCGTGCCATTCATACCGAGGTATTACCGTACCGTGAAGTTTTGATACCGGTACATCCCTAAAAAATAATAATTTTGACTTGGAAAACATACAAGTCTTGGTTTACAGGTACCGAGTATCATGTATCACACATGCTCTTCTTGTTTGGATGCCGAGCGTCATGTGATCACAACAGAGCCAACGGTTTCTTTTGTGCTTAATTATGGGTAATCGCCTCTCCAGGTGTGTCTCTTACTGGTATAATCAACATCCGTGCACGTACTATTTCCTATAACACTGGACTATAGGGAGGTGTTGGAAGTGGTTGTTCAGTTGGCCGCATTTTATAAAGCGGAGGCATATATATACAAATGACTAGAGACGAGCACACATGTCCGTCAACTTGGCTCACCTTTATTAAGACCCCCCCCCCAGTGCCCCCTGGCTCCCTTACAAAGGTTCCTACCTCTCCATACTTCAGATAATACTACATGTCTATAAACAATAAACAATAACAACATGACTTTCTTGTTCCCCCTAAAAGATTAAGGTGACCATCTAAACATTTGAAATCTCTCGCCATTATTATTATTATTATTATTTATTCTTACTCACATATTTTGATAACATCAATAGTGCAAACTGTGGAGGAATCTCCAGAAACAACAAAATTACATATTTTCAACAGTCAAACACTTTTTTTTTTTTTTGAGGGATGGGGTAGACTGCCCATGCCCTACAGTATACCTGAGTGTGGGGATTATTCTGCCCCATGTCTCACTCAGTGCAAAAATCTATCTGCAAACAAAGTCTTTTAGGTATGCTGGGGGTGCTCTGACTCTCGTAGGGAACCCTCTCTCCAGCTGTGGTGTATGTTGATTATTATCACTCTGGACCTCAGGTGTAACAGACATGCTCGTAGTTGGATCTCGGGAGTGGGCTGGCGGTCCGCCGCGAGGCGAGCCACCGCCTGTCCCAGACCCTGCCTCCCCGGCGCTCCCCTGATTCCCTTGGCTGGGTGTCCGGTCCTTTCAGGGGTCCGGAGAGTTTACTTTGAAAAAATTAGAGTGTTCAAAGCGGGCCGTCAAACTCGCCTGAATACCTGAGCTAGGAATAATGGAATAGGACTCCGGTTCTATTTTGTGGGTTTACGGAACCAGGGCCATGATTAAGAGGGACGGCCGGGGGCATTCGTATTGCGCCACTAGAGGTGAAATTCTTGGACCGGCGCAAGACGGACGAAAGCGAAAGCATTTGCCAAGAATGTTTTCATTAATCAAGAACGAAAGTCGGAGGTTCGAAGACGATCAGATACCGTTGTAGTTCCAACCGTAAACCATGCCAACCCATGACCCTCCGGGCAGCGTGGGGGGAAACCACGAGTCTGTGGGTTCCCGGGGGGAGTATGGTTGCAAAGCTGAAACTTAAAGGAATTAACGGAAGAGGATGCTTTTCTCTCAATACAGATTTGTTCAGTTCTGTCAGGTCAGTGCATATACGAACTGTACCTGAGCGTTTGGGCACTACCACTATAGGTGCACACCATTCTGTGGGCTCTTTCACCTTGGAGATAACCCCTTGCTGTTCCATATGACAGAGCTCCTGCTTAACTCTTGGTAGAAGCGGTAGAGATATGCGTCTGGGTGTTGAGATTTAGACAGGCTTTGCTCCCGGCTTAAGTACAATATTGTACTCACCTTCCATTTTCCCTAATCCAGAAAAAAGCTTTGGGAACTCATGTTTTACTGTCTCTTTAGAATCTAAGCTGATGCTGTCCAGTCTTGCTATGAGCTTCAGTGCCATGGCAGCTAGCCCTCCTAGCAATGGTGTGCGCAGCCCATCCATGACATAAATCTCTTCGTTTGTGCTTATGTCGTCCTTATTAAGGGTGGTTCTAAACTTTCCTTTTACTTTTAGCAATGTCCCTCCCGGCCCATACAAAATCTTTGTTGCTTTTGACAGTTTCCTGAAATGACTCTGAGTGTACAGTACAGTGTTGCCGGAATAGTCGTGACATCAGCTCCAGTATCTATTTTGAACGATGCCTTGTGATAGTCCACATTTATTTCTGTTATCCATGCACTGCCTTTGGTGTCTTCTGACAGAGCACCCAGGAACGCCACCCCATCATCACTGTCTTCAGTCACTGCTGCTACGTTAGCTTCTCCTGCTTTTTTTTGTTTTGCAAACCCTTGCGTAGTGACCTTTCTTTTTGCAACGATTGCATACTGCCTCTCTCGCTGGATATTGTTGAAAGTTATGTCCTCTATCATCTCCACACCTCTTACATTGTTTTTTGTTTTCCTTCCAGTGGTTTTTTAGCTGGATGCCTGCCTTGTGTCTTGCCACTTCTCTTTGCATGCACACTATCAAGCTGGGTGTTGTAGGTATCCATTTTAAGCATCTCTATCTGCTTTTTCACCTGTTCACTTTGTCGAGTCTTGTTGATAGCTTTCTCTAAAGTCAACTCTGTATCCATTTGTAACTGCTCTGATAAGCATTTGTCTCTCAGTCCCTCAGCCTGTCTCTCACCATCTCATCATGTAGGGCTCCATAACCACAATGCTCTGCTAGGCAATGCAGAGCTGTATGGAAGCTATCTACTGATTCACCTGTTTCTTGTTGACTCTGATTAAATTGAGCTCTTTCAAAAATGTATTTCTTCGAGCTACAAATGAGCCTCTAGTTTACATTTAACTGTGTCGTACTCACTCGCTTCCACAGGGCTTAAGTGTAGAGAGACGAGGATATCTTCAGCTTCATCCCCCATGGTGTAGATCAGTGCGTTCACTTGATTCTCTTCGGCTTGCGTTTCTAATCCAGACGCAATGCGAAATCTTTCAAATCGCTTAATCCACTTGGGCCACTCGTCAGCTTTAAAAGTAAACTTTTCTGGTGGTGAGACCTGAAACTGAGCCATGTTGACAGTGCCGCCTCATGCGCGCTAGCCGCAATTCCAGCTCGTCCTCTCTACGTGCCGAACTTCGCGTGCTAACTGTTCGCGTTGCACTGTTTTGTATTACTGCAAGTCGATTAACTTCTGACACCATGTTCAGTTGGCCGCATTTTATAAAGTGGAGGCATATACAGTATATCCAAATGACTAGAGATGACCACACATGTCCGTCAACTCGGTTCACCTTTATTAAGCCCCCCCCCCTCCCCCCAGTGCCCCCTGGCTCCCTTACAAATGTTCCTACCTCTCCACACTTCACATAATACTACAGTGGTTGACTTTTGAACTTTTTCTAATGACTGAGGTGAATGAGGATGTTTCCGTCCCATCCTCACGAATGCCTGTCTCGTCACCAGTAATGATTCTCTTTAAGAAACTTTCATCTTCCCTCCATATACAGTAAGTGCAAATTGTGTTTGAAGATATACAAGCACTTTCTCCATACTGCTTCGATAAATAACGGCACCAGGTACACCCTCAGACCACAAACAATGAATCACTGCACTCTGCTCTTCTTTCTTGCAAATCACAAGTGGAGCATCCACTTTTGCTCGCGCCGCGGTTACAGATAAACTGATGAAACACTTCCACACCTGCACAGAAGTGACTGGGGAAACAGTAGACTTGAAGAAAAAGCACTGATAAGACCAGCCAATAACAAGAGTTAATTTTTGACTCACCATTTTAGTAACTATAAAAAAAAAATTCAAAAAGAAAGAAAAGAAGTAATACAGGTATAATAAATTGTGACTCGTAACATTAAGTCAGAGTTCAAACATACAGTAATTTCAGACTCCTGGTTCAATAAGCACCGTTTTGGTGCCAAGTTTATTGCTGTATCATGTCCAGTTCCTGAGATATGACCAGTGCAAGTTTGTTCATACAGTAAGTAAAAGAAAAAAAAGAAAAAAAACATTGAAATCCTATGTTGAGAATATTTAAATAAGAATTCATTGAGCTAGTAAGAAAGAGGGAACCCTCAGGCTCATTGTGACCAGGATTCCCTGATACCCCTTAAAATAACGTTTCCAGACAAATGCATGCTTATCTATGACAAATGGTTAACCAGCTAGGACAGACGTGCTTTAAAACAATGTTCAGGATTAAAACCTCCACAATTTTGCTGAAGGATCAGGAAGATAACTTACTGTACCTACTGTACGTGTGATTTGAAGGCCAGCCCTGCAGATACTGTGTTTATTAGTGCTTAATAATTTGAGGCAAATGACATTTTGCACCATCTGGATTTAAAAGCTAAATGATAAGGAGGTATCTAAACCAGGAGGGTCCAGGGGGTTGTTAGCAGTTAAATTAAAAACTCCACAATGTAGAAAAAGCATTGAGTTTCACACAGTTCCTAACAGATTCGAAAGTTCATTGTAAGTGACTCGTGAGTACATCATTACATTTCATGGCTAATGCGTATCCAATTCATAGGATATTATGAAGGGATATAGACAAACGGCCAAGAAATTGAAGAACTTCAATTAGCCACGCTCTCACAAACATGTTTCGGAACGTTGGAAAAGCCCCAAAGTCACAGGACATTGATCACTTTTAAACAGTTTCAGGAAACCAAGGACAGCGACAAACTGGATCAATAGACAGGCAGAGTTGGAGTGAGATATATATCTCCGGGGAAGTCATAAACACAGCCCCTTAATGAAGCATTTTATCACCATCCTGCTCAAACCTTCGGCCATATTTATTATTTAGTAAATTCTGAAGTGCTTTTTTATCCATCAGTAAGAATTACATGATTTAGAAGTCTTTTTTCAAGCAGTCACTTGCCTCTAGGTCCTATTCCATCTCAAAGAAGACAATTACAATGCACCAGTATTGAAAGATACTAGTTTATGCACCCTATATTATAGTACAAGGGGTGTCAATCCGGGACTTTAGTTTATGATTTGATTTCTGTTAAGAAAGTAAAAACTACATTTATATCTCTATGTACCCCTTTGCTACAATAATGCACTTATTCCTTGCTCATTGTCTGAAACACTGGCCTCCCAGGAACTCCTTTAATGACCCAAACATGGGGAAATGGCTTGGAGCAAGGTGAAGACTGTACGGGGGGGGGATGTGTGTAATGTGAAAGTGATGCTGGTGAATGACTGTGTGTACAGTTCCCACAGACAGATACAGGCAGCAAGTTATCCGGGATCAGGCGCTGAATGTTCACTGGAACAACTGCAGCGAGCTCTGAGCCACCTCGAGCGGAATCGTCACTTACACACTTACTGTATGGATGTCTTTAAAACATTTGCACCATTCAAATGTTTTATTGCTGCTCAGCATCCCATCAACGGACTGCGCCGAAAATCTTCTATAAATCTGTTTTACACGTTTATTCACAATAAATTTCATCATAAGTCTATGTTTGAAATGAGCACCTCTTATACAGTACATTATACCCTTTTATAAGACTTATTTGTCAGTGGTGCATCATTTATTTATCACATGAGGATTAAAGGATTATATAATAGAAACTGTAAAAACTTGCACTTCATTCACTATGATCTTAACGAGCATCAGCATCAGTATCCTTGTTACAGGTTCGGAAACACGACTGGAATCCAGTCAAATCCATTACGAGAAAAAGAAAAAAAAAACAGTCCAATATAATTCACCTTCTCCATAGTCTCTGACTTTGAGTCACGATGTATGTCCTTGGAAAGTCTTACATACTTCCTTGTGTAATCCCAGCCTGTGTGTCTGCTGTGCCTAATTGCTGGTACCCATCTATTGATCGGTTTTTAGATCATTATTTCTGTTTGTCATACTTAGCCAGGAGAGTAATTGAAAATTACAGTCAGGCAAAGGTCAAAAACAAGGACGAACTGTAACTGAGCACAGAAATTAGAATCTAATGAGATCTTTTATTCCACTGGGTTTCCAGTAGTTGCAGACTTAATTGTTGGAATGTACCATGAAAATTGCTCTGTACACTGCATGGCCAGAAATAAAGTCACACATTCGAACCTTTTGTTGTGCCGCCGTTCGCTTTGATTACGACATGCACTCGCTCTGGCATTCTTTCCTCAACCTTATGCAATATCACAAAATTCATAGTTTTAACGAAAAACTTTTAATGGGGTTAAGATCAGGAGTCTGTGGGGTCGAGTTCTTGTGTGAAAATGATTCCTCATGCTCTGACTTCATTTTATTGCCACATAATTTTGCTGAGTCTAGACCTGACTCACCGAAGCTACCCCATGATCACAACACTGCCTCCAAGGCTCGTACAGTAGGCACTATGGATGCACATCCCTTTTACCCTGACGCACTCTGGAATAGGGTCAATCCGGACTCATCAGACCACCTGACCTTTTCCATTACTTCAAAGTCCAATCTTTATGTTCCATAGCAAATTGAAGCCCCCCCCCCCCCACACACACAGTACTACACCACCACCAGGCTGAACTGTTGAAAAAAAAAACTAAAATAGGATGGATCCATGATTTTATGTTGTTTACACCAAATTCTGACCCTAGCATCTGAATGTCACAGCAGAAACCAAGGCTCATCAGACAAGGCAACATTTTTGCAGTTCTGAAATTTTTTTTTTAATTTTTGGAAAGCCCATGTGAATTGTAGGCTCAGTTTCCTGTTCTTACTGTAGCTCAGTGTGGGGTGGCACTCTGCTGCCAATCTGCTTCAAGGTTCCATGTGTTGAGGATTCAGAGATGCTAGCCATTCTCCTCTGACCTCTGGCATTAACGAGGCATGTTCAGCCAGAGACCTGCCACTGACTGAATATTTTCTCTTTTTTAATATCATTCTCTTTAAACTCTATAGATGGTTGTGTGTGAAAATCCCATTAGATCAGCAGTTTCGGAAATACTCAGACCAGCCCATCTGGCACCAACAACCATGCCACATTCAAAGTCACTTAGATCACTTTTCTTCCCCATTCTGATGCCCAAACGCACTGAGCTGCTGCCATGCCACTGGCTGATTAGATACTTTAAGATATGTTAATGAGCAGTTGAACAGCTGTATATAATGAAGTTGCCAGTGAGTGCATACTGTGTATTTGTAACGGGTGGGTCAGAAAGTGCACATCTGCATTTCCGGCCTCGTTAAAATCAGCTTATTAAGGCAAATTATCCTTGAGAATAACAACTGTGAATCTGGATATTTCTGAACATCAGCTTTCCCTTCACCTTATCGCCATCTTCCTACCTATAAAGGTAGCCTAAAAGCCTTTATTTATTCTCTCTCTCTCTCTCTCTCTCTGCGTGAGTGTGTGCAACATGCACACACCTGAAATGATTTTGGAACAAAGTTTTTTTCCTACTGTAGAGCATAAGACTAATTGGCAGAGATGATAAATGGCCATTATGTCTAACACCAGGTGGTGACCTTGGCTCGAACATCAGGTACCTGTAGAGACAGTGTGTGTGTGTGTATGTGTGTGTGTGTGTGAGTGTGTGCGCGTGTGTGAAGGCAGCCAAATTAAGCATGCATGTGTTCCCTGTTGTTAGATCCCCCATTTCCTCTGCAAAAGCCATCTATTCTCGAAGCAATTCAGCCTCTTTTTAGTTTTTTTCTACTTCACACCAGCAGCCTGTGATACAAATGTTACGGTTTAACGCATTATTGATTAAGCCATAGAAACAACATAAAGTGGCACAATGCGTTATTAGAATGTTTTTGTTGTCTGTCTCACCGTCATGAATCCATCCAGAAGTCCTGAGTCAGGCTTCGGCGGCGCCTGCAGTCTCTCCATGGACCATTTTTCTATGATCGAAGACACCTGAGCGCTCTCGGTGTTCAGGATCCGAAAGCCGGTCATGTTCACGCCGCTGAAGCGATACGGCTCCATGTCTAACGCAAACAAATCCTGAGATATCATAAGATTATTAGAATAGAAATCCAAATGTTTTGTTTGTTTGTTTGTTTTTTACATTACACTAAGCAGGAACGGTAGACTATACTGTATGTTTACAATAATTACACCATAAATACAATAGTGCACTATAATTATGGGGTATAATATTATATAGAATGGTTAGAATGAGCAACAATAACCAATTGAAATTCATGTTCAATGTAATGATAGATATTGTATAACCATTTTCTCTGGACTGTGCTCTGCTACTCCTCTACTGTTTGTAATGCACAACTGCTTTACTGAGTTATAACGCACAGTTACACACAGAGCACAAATGGAAATGTTGTATATACAATACTTAGTATAAAAGAGAGAGAGAGAGAGAGAGAGAGTATGCGTGTGTGTGTGTGTGTGTGTGTGTGTGTGTGTGTGTGTGTGTGTGTGTGTGTGTGTGTGTGTGTGTGTGTGCTCAGTACTGAGAAAAGGAAAAAAAATGTGCGAGAATGTAGTCTGGCAGCCTGGGATAGCTGGCATGATTACTGAAAGTCCTTGAAGAACGGCCATGTTTTACAGAGAAAAAGAGCTGGAGAGCCTTCAATTACACAGCACAGACGGACGCAGGGCCAGTAATTAATTTGTTTCGCATCGTGCCTGTGTTCCACAGATTGTTTACATACAGATTATTTATACATCCGCCTTTTTTCTATTTATTAAAACATTATTAAAGAAGAAGAAGAAGAAGAAGAAGAAGAAGAAGAAGTGGAGGGTGGGTGGGTGTGATGTCAGTCCATCACAGCACACAGAACTCACACGCTCATTTACACACTACGAGCAATTTGGGAACACCAACTAGACTAATCCGCACAAGTGAATTTTCGAAAATCCGAAAAACTTTGGACTGTTGGAGAAAATCACGGAGGAAACCCAGCAAGCATGAGGAGAACATGCAAACTCCATGCACACAGACTCCAAGGTGGGAATCAAAAAAAGGATAGCTATTATTATAATTTTTATTATTATTATTATTATTATTATTAATCGTGTCATGTTCAGGCCCAAATGGTGCAACGGAAACAAATTCGCCACTATCATCTGGACATTCAGATCGTTCGATTCCTACACGATACTACAATCATCCCATAGCCGTGAATCCAAAAAGCTGACTGACCACATTTTCTTGTGGGGCGGATGGTGGCATACTCGAACTCCCACATCAATTGTGGCAAAAAATGGGCATCTTTTAGCCCATTCAGGCGGAAGAGGTGGATAGCGTTTTCTTCCAATTGTGTTACGCAACTATATAATTTTCAGTTCAGAAAGACGTAATCTGTGGCTTCATGTATGCTAAAGATGTTAGCCTGCCCCCTTCTTGGTTGGTAGATGGGCGAATGACATAACAAGATGGGTGGGAATTGGACACAACTAAAATTAGGGAGAAAATTGGTAACTAGTAAAGACAGGGAATAGATCATGCCACAAAAAAATGGCATACTCAAAAAAATACAAAATAAAAAATTATATATAAATTTTCCATATATTTTAGCAACTACTTGTTATTCAAATTGTATTTATGTGAAATATTGCAACTATGAACCCACTCTGACAGTTCAGTATAAATTTGTATGCAGGTGTTGTGTATAATAAAAACTAGTACTGTATACTGTAAGTAGCTTCTCCTATGCAACATGTACTATACAGTATAAGACATTATATAGTAATAAGTTGTGTGTGTCTGTGTGTGTATGTGTGTGTGTGTGTGTGTGTGTGTGAGGTATGTCTCACCAGTGTTGTGAAGATGTAGTGATAATATTCTGTCATCATCCCCATAGAGAGAGCCTACACAGTACAACACAACACAACACAATACAATAACATTACACACTTCAAATGCAAAAGAGCACAACACATAATTTTATGCAGATACAAGTCAAGAGATTCAGTTAATATACACATAAAACAGCAGATAAAGTCTTAGTGATTCTGATTTTTGGTACCAGATGGTTTGAGCACTTCAGAAATGGCTGATCTCCAGGGACTGTTACACACAACACACTTTAGAGTTTATGCAAAATAGAGTAAAAACACACTGAATGAGTCACAGTTCACTCACTAACCCATTAAACACTTAAACTAGCCATCTGGTACCAACTAAGGCGCAACCTCCAGTTCTGAAAAATGAAGCCAAGGCGTAAGTGCCAAAACACCAAACCATGCAGGGCTCAAAAAGGTGAGTCAATAAATTCCCATAGCGTCCCATGTTAAAATGCCCGACTGAAATAAACATGTTTACAGCCTGGTACAAAAATGGTTTTGGTTTTGGTGTCAATAGCTAGATTTCCCATTCTCATTCAAAGAACTTTACTAGGGTGCATTTATACTAAACTTATTAGATAGCAAGAGTTTTTGGTGTAACGTGTTACAAAGTAACGTTAGAGTACTTGGATTACTTTTTTGATGTAACAAGTAATCTAACGCGTTAGGGTCGCCATTTAAGTACTCAGTTATTTCGTTATTTTTTCAAAAATGTAATCCATTATTCCGACAATTTATGCCATCCCTGAGCCAGACAGCAGTCATTCCCAATCTGTTATTATTGTTAAGTCTGTGTGTGTGTGTGTGTGTGTGTGAGAAAGTCGTCCTACAAGCCCCGCCCCCAATAACCCACCCCCCTCTGTTATTCCTGCTGTTATACCCCTATCTCACCTACTGTATGCGGTTTGACTATGTGATGACCGACGCACGGACAAAT
Source organism: Channallabes apus (assembly GCA_030522415.1). NCBI lineage: Eukaryota > Metazoa > Chordata > Actinopteri > Siluriformes > Clariidae > Channallabes > Channallabes apus. The sequence continues at coordinate 29,494,669 of CM060114.1, forward strand.
GGAAACGTAATCATAGCATCAAAACTGGCGGTGAATCATGATGAACCGTACTTACGACCACCGCGCGAAACCACGTAGGTGAGATACAGTGTTAGTAGTTAACATATTATGGACCTAACTTCGCTGAGTGATAATGGTAGAATAATTATAAAGATCTTGACTAAAACAGCAGGAATGAGGAATCACAATGAAAATGTTCTGCAATGGACAAGTACTCATAAAATAACGCAGTAATGTAACTGATAACTTTTTGAAGACAGTAATTTTGTAATGTAATTAGTTACTTTAAAAAGTAACGTCCCCCAACACTGGTTAGCAATTACACTAAGCCCATAATTAGGCATAAAATTATATCTAATTAGGGGCGTGGCTGATCTGACAACTACAGTACATGGGATGATGTGTCGAGTATGGATGATGGAGTTTAATCAAATACAAAGCATAAGAATTAATGTTATTTAACTTAGCTAAGATAGCTTATGGTAACTGAGGTAAGTACGCATGTTCTAACCAACAGCCAGGCTGTTTGCTCCACCCATATGGCCTATTTATTGATTAACCATGTTAAGGTGGAGTCAGTTCCTGCCAAAATGGCGACCATCAGAGCTTCCACAATTGACCATCAAAAGTGCTCTTCAGAACATACGCTTGATATAATGGAGGTTTTATCCAGCTCTTTTTTATACAGCTACCAACAACTATGCTATGATTAAAGATCACATTGTTCCCCAATCTGATGTTTCAATGTGAACATCAAATGAAGCTCTTCTATCCAGTTCTATCCATTCTATCCACAGTGATGTTGCCACAGATGATGTTGCCACACCTACACAAATAAGCAGGTGGACTGGTGTTCCTATTAAAGCCTACAGGATTCATGGAACTTAACAATATTTTGGTAAATATAATTCTAGCTTTAGAATTACACTTGTAATTGTAATCTTGTATATGAGACCATCCTGAACCCAAAATAAAGATTAGGACTGAGCCTGTCTCTTCACTGGGTTATTAATGTTATAAATTCATCCTGTCTGTGCCTGTTGTATGAACTGGAATTTAATTATGTAGACAGGTTGACCTGCTGCTCACAAACAACAATGTATTAATAGATTTCCAATAGATAAAACACAACAGTGTCAGGAAAACAATTAACTTGGCTGTTTATATTAACAGCAACACAAGGGCCAAGAACCAAAGAAATAGTGCAAATAAACATAAACTTATGCTGTTTGCAGAAGATTAACAACACTTTATATGTTGTTTTAATATTTATGGATATGTAGATTTAAAATATACCAACTGCGTGTTAATTTTCTGTAATGTCATACAGTATATAATGCCATAGTTTATTCTAGTATTAATATGAGAGTTTTAAAGATTCTCTATGCATCATCATATAATTGAGTCAGTACATACTCAATTAAATTACTTAGGTTTTTGGACCATACACTGAATGAAACATAAAAAAAATAACTACTGTAACAATAACTCATTTTAAGGTGTTTGGCGAACACAAGCCTCTGGAACACCTACTGTAGAGTGCAGCTTGATATTCATTCTATGAGTGGTGTTCAAGCCAAACCACAACTTGTCATGCAAAAACAGTGAGAATTGACCAGACTCAACCCTTAGCTAAAAATTCCGACGCTTCAGCAGGTAAAGTTATGGATAATATTTTGCAGGACAAATATGGCATCATTCATTTGGATTTTCTACTCCATGGTGTCAACATGAACAGTCAATCCTACTGTAAAGCCCTATGAGACATGTCTAACGCTCTCAGGACTAAAATAGATGTAGATGTACTGTATCACTAAAGGCATCCTGTTTTTGCCGGATAATGCACAACCTCATGCCGCCCACCGCACCACTTGGACATAACAGGAAATTGGCTTGGAGTTACTGTACCATTACCCATACAGTCAGGAACTCGCTCCAAGTCATTTCTACATGTTTGGCAAATTAAACGTTACAGCATTCCGGACATTAGGGATAAGTACATTAGTGTTGCAGGGGATTATATGAAGAAATTAATTGAGTTTTTACTCTCAAAATTGTGTTCTGTTATTCTGCAAAATCTAAATCGATAATAATTATGGCACTATTCATACGTATTACACTGTTTAATCAAAACCTTCAATAACTGTGAATTGATTTGCAATGACCAACTTGTCACCAAATTCACTCAATAACAATTTTTTCAAACTTTTAACTGGTATTACTGCACGTATATACAGTACAATACATACTGTAGGTGGCAAAAATAACTAAAAAGTGTCTCACCTACAGTAGGTGAAAAGGGGAATTTTCAGATAGGATCATATAACACTATTTTTTATAATACATAATGCTTCTTTTTATATACAGTATATATATAAATATGCATACACATGTTTATATCAGATAAAAATAAACATTTGCTAACTACAATTTCATGGCCGTTTGTGTAGTGTCCGTAACTTTTGAATTCAAATCTTTCAATGATCTTAACTGTCATTCAGATGAAATTTAGGTTACACATGAAAAGACATGAACCTGAAAAAGTGTATTATTTTAAATTGCAAAATTGTTAAGATATTGCTACATGAATTTGATATAGTTACGGACACTACAGATTTTGTTTTCTTGGGGGGGGGATCCTTAATTTTGGCAAACAAATTTAAGCAACAATTTTTAAAAATCATACAGTATGCTTCTAGAAGCTTACATCAATTTTAGTATCGATACTCAAGAAGATATATGAATAATTTGCATTTTAAATGATTATTCTTTGAAACAGTATAATGCAAAGCATAATTATATTATCGAGCATATTTAAAACCATCTGTCCAAATCACCTGAAGTTAGCAAAAGATTGGTCACTTCCATGTTGCATGAACTTCAGAAGTAGCTTCTTTGGCACTCACATTTTCTGTATTATACTGTATGTATAACATAAATTAATCAGCACCAATACTGAGAATCCATGAATGTTCTTTGTGAATACACTCTTTAATGCAAAGCAAAAACTTTTTTATTTTGTCCTTTTGTGCAAAAAAAGTTAACCTGGTCGCTGTATTTGCTTAAATACATTTTTAATATTTTTCAAAATGGTCACCCAAACATGTTACAAGTTTAATTTTATAGGCCACAACTACTTGTGTTTACCACAAATAAAAAAAGGACAGTGGAGGAAAACAGATTGCTGAATTAGTCTGGGAAAGATGTAAGAAAGGGAGCGTGAAAGCATGGAGAGAAAATCAAACAGACCTGCTTGAGTATCCATGCAGCCATCTCATGGCCACAGTCAAAGATGACGTGAAACTCTTTTGCTTTTTTCATCTCTTTAAGAAGTGGTTTGGCATCCTTAGACTCTGCAGGGAGCTGGCGGATTTTCAGACGGATGTTGTATCTGGAGGGAGCTTTGATCAGCTCCTGCAGACGAATCAAACCTAGAGAGAGAGAGAGGGAGAGAGGGAGAGAGAGAGAGTGTTCAGGCATTTATTCATTCAACACACATTCACCTACTAAGTGATATTTCACAGCTATATAAATACTGGGGAACATACAGTCCACTCTAATGGGATCTTTTTGCTAAGAGGATTTAAAAAATCCTCAAGCACATTAAAACGAGTAAACAAGCTGTCGTGATTGTTGTTGTTTTTGTCTTTCCGCTGTTGCTTTGTATTTAAAATATAAAGGATATCATGGAGGCAGGGGCACGGCTGACTGCTGGTTTGTGAATGTTCCGAAACCCGGGAGCTTGAGAAAGATCTGTTATCATAATGTCCTCGCCGCTTGTGGAGATCAGTGGGACTCTTGACAAGATCCACAAAGCACATCAGGCCCTCCCTGAGGTATGCATGGAGCAGGAGCAACTTACCCATGCACTCCTCTATGCCTAGACAGCATGTCAGCCTGCTGAATGACCTGAAAGCATCCATCAACGGCAGTCTGTGAAAGCATGGAAGTGGGTGGTCACTTGCTACTTTCGCTACTGGCCCCACAGCTCCAGTCGCAAACCTGCTGGAGTACCCTGACCTAAAACCAGCTATTTTGCAATGTTTCCACTTGCTGACATTCAGGGACTTCTGCCTCCTGTGTCCTATTTGCCTAAGAGATGCCTGTTGGAAATAGCTGCTGGCAGAGGAGGGTTCAACGCGTAGTGTTCAGGAGTAGTCAATCTTGTAGCGCTGGAACAGTTCATCAGCCCAGTACTGGAGGAGGTGGCAGAATGGGTGCCAATATCCAGCATAGCTAGAAGATGACTGTGTCAGTGCAACTTGGTGGAGTACAGCATATGGAGCAGGCAAGCCTCACCCTTTTCCCTCTCTATCTCTCTCTTGTTAGACCTTCGGGGAGCAAGAGTAAAGTTCAGGTAATTCTTCAAATTAGAGCAAAACTCCACACATTAGGAGAATCAACACAGGAAAATCTCTCAGGCCTTTGCAAAGTGTCCATATCACTGCCCACATCGAGCTCCAAATTGCTCACCAAGTGGCAAGGGTCACACTGTGAGTATGGATGTTGCCTATTAAGTAAAACAAACTAATAGAGGCTATGACCAAGAGATATACCACTTTAATATCCTTAAACCATGGTCCCTGTGGCTTTGCCAACAGTCACTCTGGAATGCAAGGAGGTAGGACCAGAAGTGAATCTATTAACAACAACTTAATTCACCCCAGGCACTTGTGGCGACTACCTCTCAGCATCCCAATTACAAAGGTTGTCAAGTTGCACGCAGAGTTATTTAATGAATTTTCACCATCAACCTGATAGTATTTGTTGGGATCAGCCTTCACTTTCTGTTCAGACTACACACTGCTCCACTACAAGAAGAATACCATGCGTGACTTGATCACCCACTGGTATCTGGAACTTTGGACATTGGTTCGAGGTGGCTGTGATTGTCGCTGTGTTGATGGCAGTGATGGTGGTTGTGGACAATTTCTTCTTTTGAAATATGACGAAGGCTGCAGGTGGCCGGACAGCTCCCTTCAGGCCTTGGATGGCCTGAAACAGGTGGTGGGGGTATGTGGAGGTTGGAATAATGAGTGGTAAAGATCTATACCTGTGCAGGATTTGTTGGACAAATGTTTCCTTGATTCTGTGTAAGTGGCTGAAGGGATTACGAGTGGAGAGACATCGACATCGTTTTTCATCGTGCATAGTTGCATAGTACATTAAAATCACTGGAAAGCGACCAGTCCCTTTTTGATTTGTCCCAAGTCTGCCTTCCTTCTGTTTAGTCCTAGTCCATGCTGTAAGGGTGTCATGCTTGTTTTTCCTATTAATTCTACTTCAATTACAATTCTTCAGGGGGACCTTTTCAGAATTTCTGTTCATCTATTCATATTATGCATTATTTCATTCATCTTGTAAGCATGTGCTTTCAGCCATGGGATAAACACTATGACACACAAAGGGAAGAAAAAGACAAATCAGCTATTCCCTAGAGACTACACTGGTTGATTAAATGCCATTAAAGATTAAATGCCACATAAAATGATCAAAGATACATTTAGCTTAAGTCTGTATTATTTCTGTAGTTAAATTAAACATTACTCTTTTTTATTGCATGTGGTAAAATCAGGTTTAATAAATAGAACTGGATCCCTTCTGTGTCGTACGTCCTAATATAGAGTAATTACATAAGGACAGAAAGTAATTGACATCATTAGTTATTATGGTGTAATTTAATAATCTGACTAAATTGTCATAGGATATGTGATTTAATCTCTCAGAACAAATTGCACAGCAGGATTACAGATAACAATATCCCGGTAATACTTTCAGTCTGTATATTATAGCTTCAGCATTATTATTTTATTTTATTCCCATAATCAATAAAAGGGATTAGGAATCACAATTAAATCATCACTTCTGTTGAATGATGTGCATGTAAATGTAAATATCTTCATATTTTACCATTGACCGTGGAATAATTGTATAGACATTATCATATGATACAACACCATTACAGAAACCATTAGTTTTACACTTTTTACAACAAACCCCTCAATATCTATTAAAAGATCCATTACATTATTGATTATCTTCCCTCCTCACCTGTGCTGTCGTCGTACACCACCGTAACTGTGTCCCACCTGAAGAAGTAAACGAGCTCCAGAATGGCACGGCTGAGTGAGGAGAAGTCAGGGTAAAGACTGACATAGTATGAGTCACGATTATCCGATATTTGGTGTTTCCATCTGGTCTGGATATGTGGCACCCCTAGTGCATTGGAGATGGACTGGACTGCATTGGCTGAGGAACTGTGTGATGGCCCGAATATGGCTGCCACACCTAAGGAGAGCTGCTCACAAGCTGCTGAGAGAAGGTACAGGATGTCAGTCATGACAAAAAAGTATTTAAAGGTGATCTATTTTGGCAAATTCACATTTTAGACAGTTTTAGACATTAAGATGGATCTACACTGTAAATTAATTCATTTATTGTCTATACAGCTTACACCGCTTATGTGGTAGCACGGTGTCACGGGGCGGACAAGAATGGTTCATCACGATTCACCACGAGTTTTGGAGAAGTGACTACGTTTTCAATCTCTCTGCATAAAAAATATAACATTTACTTTGTTTGACGGTCCTCGCAGGATCTCGCAGACCTGGCGGAACCTCGCAGGACATCGGGCAGTCACTCGCAGTGGCTCGTGGTGCCTAACACCCCGAGTCAAACCATGTAGGTGAGATAGGGGTATTAATCTATACAGGGATTGTGGGGGGCCTGGAGCCTATCCCAGGAGACCAGGATCACAAGGCAGGGTACACCTTGGACAAGGTACCAATTCAACGCAGGGCACACTGCTGGCAATTTGGGAATGCCAATTATCCTAATCTACATGTCTTTGGATTGCAGGGGGAAACCAGAGTACCTGAAGGAAACCTACCATGCACAGGGAGAACATTCTCCAATCTCCATGCACACAGACCCGAGACGAGAATAAAACCCACAACTGTGGAGGTGCAAGGCGACAGTGCGTAACTATACAGCCTACATTGTGCTTGTCCAAACAAAAACAAAAAAACTCAGTGTTTTTCCTTTTTCATTTGTATACTGGGGTTTAAACAAGTAATTAGATGTTCCCCTATTTTGACCTCGTAAGAAGATCCCATTTCCCAGCTTGTTGCTCTTCAAGGAGCTCTGAAGGAGTGTGGTTCAGCAGGAGCTCATTCGCATAAACACTGAAACAGTGCATTTGGAGGAGTGAAACAGAGGGGACTGAGGTATGAAAAATGCATTATCTGAAGGGCAGTTCAGCTGGAGCATTAACACACACACACACACACACACACACACAAAAACACATTTTGTGGGAGCTCTGAGAGCTGTGTTAGCTTGGTTAATTGATAGTAAAATAGCGGACCTTTAATTACAGTATCAGTTATTTAAACATTTCAGTCTCATAGAACTGGGTCTAGAACGATGTTAGAAGCTAAAACAACAGCTACACAAAATTGCAGATAATCTGTATTCTAGCAGGTGCAAAAGAAGCAGGCACAGTGTGAAACTGTAACAAATGAAAACAGACTTGATTTTATGCATGCTGTTCTGTAAATAATAAAAGCCACCACAGAGGCCACCGATTAGGCTCTAAACCATGTTCATTATGTGATTTCTACCATCGCCGGCGAAAGAGGAGCAGTGTCTCAGGGGAACACAAAGGGTATAATTAGGATTATATTATAATAACAAACCAGCCCACTCCCAACCCCTTGAGGATATTAACCACTGTAAGATAAAGCATATTACATTTTTAATGATATATTTAAATGTACTTCAGAAACAAAACAGCCTTGCGGCATTGCTTGTGAAGCCTTCACTCCTCCCCACCTTTCCTTGAGGCCTCAAAGCTGTCAAAGACATTGATCCTCTGGATGTCATATGTGAGCGTGGTGTTGGGCAGCAGCGTCCGGTTCCTGTTGATGGTGTTCAGTGCAAATTTGAAGGCCAGTTCTTCAGCACCAGAAGGGCCACTCTCGATAGACTCAAAAATGCCACCTGTTATGGGAAAATATTAGAATTACATGTTGTAGTAAATACCATGTCCTACTAAGGCCCAAGTTTAAACTTTCCCAAACTATTGTCTCAGTTTAATCCGCCTTTTAAAATACCAACTGGATGCATGTAAATGTAAAGTGATCTTTACAATTTTTACTCTCGCTATATAAACAGTTTACATTTTCAAGTGCATTGCACCACAGAGCGTTGAGAAACCCATTGCTTGCCAAGACCGATGCTCTCGTTTATCGCTAACTCCCCTGATAACTGTGTGTTTAGAGGCAATTCACTGCTTAGTGCGAATTGCGTATACACCAGTGAGCGTGAATTACGAAGGAAATACATTATTAATAAAGCACCATCTGGAACGATCTATGGTCACTCTCTCGTTCTATCTCTCGCTCTCTCTCTCTCTTGATCACTCTCTGCCACCAGTAACACCCAATATGCTATTAGAGTGAAAAAGTGCTAATGATTCTATTTAAAAAGCAACCAGAATTTCTGATTACACATTACATAAACATATATTCTATATACTGTCTGTTCCATGTTTTAATTCATAAATCAGGTTTTTTAGTCCCAGTGTTACCTCCATACTGCATCATCATTTCTTTTCTCGTCAAGCTCCCCCACTTTCTATTTCTTTCTCCTTCAGTGTACAGCACGAATAAAACGATCCTTGACAGCGTGCCTCATGGTTCAGAGCATATGAAGAGGTATAAATAAAAAAAAAAAACTATATTTCTTATTTGTTCCTTTATGGTCAGGAATCTATGGTTTCAATGGACACATGGCTTTCCATTAACTAGACAATTGAAGATTGAAAGACCTTCAGGTGGCCTTTTTTTAGCTGTCTAGTTCCAGTGAGCCTGTGCTCACTTGTCCTTGGCTAACATCCATGGTCCTCTCCTTCAATGTTTAATGTGCTTAGATGCTTTTCTGTGACGCATGATTGTAAAGAGTGGCTATTTGAGTTGCCATAGCCTTCCTATCAGCTGGGACTAAACTAATAAGCCATAACATTATGATCACTGACATGTTAACTACAAAACATTAATCTTCAACTATACACCAGCAAACTGGTGACAGGATCATGAGCACCCAAGGTACACCCATGTCCGTTTTTTTATTGTATCTGGAAAAAGAAGGCTTCATCTTCAAACAAATTGCACATAGACTATATAAGGTCTACATTCTTCATTGGAGATGAAGATTGTAGACCTTACAGTATATCGTCTATCTGGAATTTGTGATCAAATAGCCAAAACACAGTATCTGTGCATTTATTTTATGTTATACATATACAGTAATACAGAAAATGTGTGCCTTACTGGAGGACTTTTTGTCTCTCATTTTCAGTCCAGTCCCTGTACCTGAGCAGTTTAATGTGTATGTTTTTTGTTTGCTAAGCTACACAATGACCCATGAATCCTTCAAGAATAAAAACATCCAAAGTAAGACATGCACCCTTGAGAAACAGGTGCAGATGATGACAGATGATCAGGCCGGTAACTAGTATACTGCTAGTACTGTATACTACCTAAACAATCCATTTTGAAATTATATCATTTTTACTGTCACAGTAAAATATTTGTTCTCATATATTTTATTTTATTTTATTTACACCATTTCATTTAATTTTATATGAGGGGGGGCTCAAGACTTTTTCACAGTAAAGTGGACAAAGTACACATAGTACAAGAATGTAAGACAAAAATATATACACTACCGTTCAAAAGTTTGGGGTCACTTGCAAATTTCTTTGTTTGTGTTTAGTGATTTATTTTCTACGTTCTACAACAATACTGGGGATTTCAAAACTATAAAATAACACATATGGAATTAGGCAGAGGTGTCAAGTAACGAAGTACAAATACTTCGTTACCTTACTTAAGTAGAAATTTTGGGTATCTATACTTTACTGGAGTAATTATTTTTCAGCCGACTTTTTACTTCTACTCTTTACATTTTAAGCAATTATCTGTACTTTCTACTCCTTACATTTTAAAAATAGCCTCGTTACTTTATTTTTATGATCAGAACGCGCAACCCCCCCTGTCGCATGATAAGAACGCGCACAACCCACCCCAAACCACCCCCCCACCCCAGTCGCATGATAAGAACACGCACATCGCACCCAAACCACCCCCCCCACCCCCCGCCGCATGATCAAAAAGCGAGATCTTAATGCTTTTGTCGCCCCTCACGGTACTTTTACTTTTATACTTTAAGTAGTTTTGAAACCAGTACTTTTAAACTTCTACTTAAGTAAAAAGCTTGAGTTGATACTTCAACTTCTAAAGAAGTATTTTTGAACCCTAGTATCTATACAGTACTTCTACTCAAGTAATGAATGTGAATACTTTTGACACCACTGGAATTAGGTAATTATGTAACAACAAGAAAAACAACAGTAAGTTGTTATTGTAAGACACAGAGGTCAGCCTTTCTGTAATAGTTCTTGCAAGAACAGTATTGTCAAGTGCATCTGCAAAATCCGTCAAGCACCATAATGAAACTGGCTCTCATGAAGGCCGTCCCAGGAGGACGAGACCAAAACCTACATCTGCTCCCAGACGAGAAGTTCATTTAGAGTTATCAGCCTGAAAAATTACCAATTAACAGCACCTCAGATTAGAGGCGTTATGAAGTCTTTACAGAGCAGAAGTAGCAGAAACATCTCAATATCAACTGTTCAAAGGAGATTAATGCATTTTTTGGACGTCTTCAGCATTCCTTTACAATGTAGAAAAAAAAATCAGGAACTATCATGGAGTTAGAAAGTGATCTAAAACTTTTGAACGGTAGTGTATATTAAAAAAAACTACTGAGCAGGGTATAAACAAATCATTGTCATACCAAAGCTCTTCGGCTATCCGTTTTCACATATTGTCCTTGTAGTCATTGTTTATGTAATGATTAATCACAATTTTAAAATACTCAGATTTACTTTTATTACATTACCTGTATTACAGATGTACATGTATAAATGTGCAATGTTAGAATAAAGAAATGCATGACTACATGCAGTGGCTGGGTAGTAGAGGGTGTGGCTACCCACCGATGACGGTGATCGAACCAGGGTCTTCAGATCCAAAAATCAACAGGGTCGATTATGGGTAGCCATTAAGGTCAAACTGGGTCATATGATTAATTTGCATAAAAAATATTAATGTATTAAAAATTCTAGATTAATCACATAGATTAACACATTAATATTGACAGCCATCAAAAAAGAGTTTTTTTTATCAAAAAGTTTGTTTTTGATAGCCTTTCATTAGGCTCGTTTGTGATTGGTTTAAAAAAAAAAAAGTCGCTTTTCGCACAGGGAAATTCTGTCATTGATATGAAATGTTCTACTGCGAGTTTATTGGTTTGAAAAATATTATTGACAAGCGAAAGAGAAAAAAAATCGCTCATAAAATTTGCCTCTGGTGTGTAAAGACCTTTAGAATTGATATTTTTTGAATGGCAGGTCTAAGGGAAAACAATAACAAATATCAATAAGTTGTTGCTGTAAATAAATTCTGCAAGTTATAACTGTAGTAATAGGCATGTTTTATAATTACAGAAGGCGTTACATTTAATCCGTTATTGTTTTTCATCATGCAACACATGTGAGCGTGTAAGGGCTATCTTATTGTCCTTGAAAACACCATTCTCAGCTGTCTGTGTTTATCTGCCCTTGGACACTATGAATAGGTCTTTCTGATGCGCTGAATGGCAGCCTTCTTCAGCACCGACTGTACTGCCTTTTCTGTTTAATGTGAATCTTCTGGGAAATGAGTCTATACCCATCCTTCATTCCTTTTCAGTAACCGTTTTATCCTGGTTGAAGTCATAATACACCAAGAAAGGATGCCAGTCTATTGAAGGGCACCAAACTCACTCACCCACTCAAACAATCATTCACAGCTAGGTAAAATTTAGACCAGTCAGTCTACAGTACTTGTCAACATGGGGGGAAAAAGCGTTAATGCAGATGGAACGACTTAGACATGAGGTAAATGTGTAAATCTGCACAATGAGACACTGAAGCTGTGAGACTGCAGTGCTACCCTAATACAGTTTTTAACATTTGAAACCTTTTTAAATGTCTTTACTTTATGAAACAATTTATCTCTCCCTATCTCTGCATCTCTCTTTTATATGCTCACATTTTAACAGCACTATACTTATAATTCACAGCTTTATCCTAACCTCCTTCGCTGCTAAATTCCTGCCATACTTGGCAACCAGGCAAAAGGTCAAGTCTCCGGAGTACCTTAAGTTTTACAATCTTAAATTTTTTACAATTTTGCTTGTCTCACGCGGCAACATACCACCTCCGAACCGAAGTGCTGATTCGTCTAAAATTGTGATTGTATAATTATCACGATTTTATAAATATCTCGATTCGATGTTGCATTTTCCCCCGATTTTGTTGCAATTTTAAACCCTTAAAAAAGTTGAATAAAGAATTAAATGTAGCATATAACATTGGTTTTCTCACTTAAAAGCCCAACACATTTTAGAGTTTAACATTTACCTGAGCAACACATATCTCTGTCCTCCGACATAATTATTATTTCTAAACAAACTGGCAAATAATTCACTTCTACCACACGAGATAAAAAATGTAAAATAGTTTACAATGCGCCACCTGTAGGATTAATAAAAAATTCTGTTTTACCAGCACAAAAGCCTCTAAAGTTTCAAAGATCAACTTGATGGTGAGCGTGCGGGTTTAGCGGGTCTGAGCACACAGGCACAAGCAGCTACTAGATTTTAGACTAATTAGCGCTGGCAGTGTTTTGCAGAGTTTGAAGAAAAAGGCAGATTGGAACCTTTAACATGTGTGATTTTTGATATTGTAAAGCAATAAACTAGCGCTATTTCTGTTGTGCCACTCTGAAGCTTCTGCTCTCAGTACAGAATCGTCTATATCTGAGGCTGATCTGACGGTAACCAATCACAGCCAATCAAACTGAAAACCAGCCGATTCTGCTCACTGGATGATTGAGCGGATCATGTCTATTATAAATGTAAAAAAAAATAATTATGTCAGTGTGGCGATACATGAATCACCACACAAAAGAATCGCGATTTATAACTCTATCGATTTTTCCAATCTAGCAATTTTTTTTTCTTCATTAAAAATGATACATCATACTGTACAATTTTTGTTTATGTTTGCATTCAATTATGTCAGTTCTCTATTTCATCATAGTCTTGGGCAATAATTCATAAACAGGAAAAAATAAAGCAAAGAATAGTGTTGTGTGCAGTATCCTCTGCCCTGGAAAACAGCTTCCTCTTAAACCACTGATACTCTGATGTTTCTGTAACTGTTATAATAAATGTTCTGTTAATACCAAGATTCACAATCCCAGTGATTATACTATGTCTTGTTACTTGTTATGTCTTGTTGCCAGTTACTATGTAACTGTCCCTCACAAAAAAACAAAAATGCAGCCATCCTTTAATCCTGTGATAGACTCTCTCCCCTGCTGCGTCTGCCTACCTGGGGTGAAACTACGTGAGCCCATGTGTGTACAACAGGGCTACGTTCAGTAACGAGTGCGCTTGTGAAAATACGACAGTTCATCAGACCGTTCTACTGATGTACTTTCGTGAACGTTTCTCAAGCGCTCCTGTTATTGAAAGCAGTCCTTCTGTACTATCACATGTGTCTGCAGTCTCACACACTTTCCAAATTGAATGGCTGACAAACGTGTGCAAAACTTCTGATGAGATTTTTTTGACAAGATGTTATTGATGTCAAAATGTACCTCTTTTTATTCTCTGTATCTTTTAAAAATTGCCCAGTGCCATGCTAACTAACAGGAGTGAAGTAGTTTAGCTGGCTAGCTAGCCAAAGTTAGCTAATTTTTGTCAAGGAACATCAACAACTCTCAAGAAAACTAATGTTAAATGACCAAAAAAAATTATTAAAACAAAAATCTTACTCCCTGCCTAGCCATGCTAACTAACAGGTGTGAAGTAGCTTAGCTGGCTAGCTAGCCAAAGGTAGCTCATTTTTGTCAAGGAACATCAACAACTGTCAAGAAAATGAATGTTAAATGACCAAAAGAAAAAAAATGTTTTTCATTCTTACTCCCTGCCTAGCCATGCTAACTAACAGGTGTAAAGTAGCTTAGCTGGCTAGCTAGCCAAAGGTAGCTAATTTTTGTCAAGGAACATCAACAACTCTCAATAAAACTAATGTTAAATGACCAAAAGAAACATAATTGAATTTATCTCACTCCCTGGATATTTAGCCATGCTAACTAACAGGTGTGAAGTAGCTTAGCTGGCTAGCTAATTTTTGTCAAGCAACATCAACATCTTTCAAGAAAACTAATGATCAAGCAGTGAAAGTTCTCAGGTATAGTCATCCCTGCCAGACTCAATCAGTATTCAGTCATCATTACCACATAATGCTACTGAAGCACAGATTCCTGAACCCACAGCTGCAGTTTCAATTCTGGCTCCTAAAGATTCATGTTTGTCTGGAGCTTTGCGTTTATACCGCGGCTCATTTTGGTCCAAGCAGAAAAGCTTGAACTGTCCACTGTTTTCAACAAAAATAGGTAACCCGTTTAACCCCCTTCTAAATCGTTCTCCAAATTCTCCCCTTTGAAAATAATTGCCATTCTAGATGAAGCATATAGCAAAATAACTGTCTATTTTTCCCTCTCGCTGAATCTCACTCAGTTTTGTTCACGCACCCACAAAACCTATATCGATTCCTTCAGCCAGGTCTTCTGACTTTTCCCAAAAAATTCAAATGTAACAATTAAAACTCCACAAGACATCAACAAGCACCACAGTCAATGCAATGGAAGATATTGGGTTACATTATCTTTGTGTGAGTCAGCCATGCAGCCAGCACCATAGCTAACCATGCTCCCTCCACTTACACATACTCACATACCCAGGATAGGTGAACGATTATATCTCAGGAATCCTATGGCCTACAAAGCCATTTTCACAGTTTTGCCCCTCAAAAGCAATGCATCCGTGCGCCCCTACTTTACACTTACTCCAGGAATTGTCTCTAGTGTCTTTTGAAATCAGTTTAATTTTAGCCTTAAAATGTTGAAGCATTCATTATACAAGGCCAAGTTTAGGTCAGTAAAATATAATCATTAAAGTCTTACCTAGGAAGAGCATCTTAATCCAAATCTGTGATTTGCCTTAATGCTAGGGCTGTTTTTATATGCAGTTAACATATTCAGTAATATACAACAAACACTTTCTGACCAAGTATATACTCTAAGTTAAGATTACAACACCATTGTGGTACAAATTGCACTTCCAAGTCCACGTTAGGTAGGAGTTTTAAAGCCTAACCATTATATTTTCAGTTAGGAGTGTGTATTTGCTTCTTTCACAACCTTGTTAGTATTCTGACCTACTATACATCACAATTATGGCTCTCAGACCAGCCTAAATAAAGAGGCTATTCAAGTCTCTGCGGGATACCTGACTTACAACATTTAGGTCATAGAAAATGTGCACCAAAAAAAACTAATCCATAAATCCAGCTGAGAGCTTAGCAGGAGAGTGTGAGTGTGTGTGGGTGCATCTTTGTGTGTGTGTGTGTGTGTGTGTGTGTGTGTGTGTGTGTGTGTGTGTGTGTGTGTGTGTGTGTTAAAGAGAGAGAGAGAGAGAGAGAGAGACAGAGAGAGAGAGAGAGAACAACAAACATAAGAAATGGGAGTATGCAGGAGATGAAGCGTGTCCTTCCAGATTTTCAGTTCATTGATTAGCTCTTTAAGATTCCTTTGCTGTCGTACGGAACAGCATTCCTAAGATCTGACTGTTTGGATTCCATTGCATAGCTGACGAAGATAATGAAGATAGGTCAATTAGCATGTCACGTCAATAAACACTTAATAAAACAGATTATGTTCATGAAATGTATTACGTGACATGATTGTTAATTGCGTTCATAAACCAATACCACAACTGCAGTTATTGTCCTTTGTCAGGAGGGTTCATGTACTTATCCCGAATCACATGATTAACAGAATCAAGCTGACTTACTTATAATTAATTCAGATACCCTGTATATCATATGTATCATTTCATGTGTTGAATTTCATTTCATCATTTCATCATTTCATAATTTCATCATTTCAAAAAGATACCGGGCTGTAGATGATTTGGTACAGGGCTGCACAGAAAGAATAAAAAAAAACTGATGTCTCTGTTTTCATTTTGTTGACTTTCAGAGTGTGCAGTGTTTTATTCTTAAAAATGATCAAATCATCTCCCATAAGCCTCTGTCTTTACCTCTTTCTTACACTTCTTTCTGTATCGGTTTTGATAAAATTAAGCTAACGTTACAGGCTAAC
This sequence comes from Channallabes apus, assembly GCA_030522415.1. NCBI lineage: Eukaryota > Metazoa > Chordata > Actinopteri > Siluriformes > Clariidae > Channallabes > Channallabes apus. The sequence continues at coordinate 29,511,012 of CM060114.1, forward strand.
TCTAGCTAAAATTAGTGATACCGAATGGTGAGACAGCAGACGAGACTCTTAGACTACCAACAAAAAGAAAAGTGCATTTAAAAGAAAATGCCAAAAGTCCGGCTTAAATTACGGGTTTTTTAGCAACATATGATTCACTGTATAATACAGTAGATGTGGCCTTAAAAGTGTGTTTTGAGACAACTTTAACTGCCGATGTTCTGGTTTAAAAACAAGGCGGAATACCGTGAGATCGCCACAAAAGCACTGAGAACCCTGCCTCCATTTCCAACAATTTATCTTTGTGATACAGATGGTCTGCAGAGACTGCAACAAAAACAAAATAACGGAGCAGACAGGACATGAGAAATGCACTTCGGGTGTCATTTTCTCCCATCACTCCTAGATAAGACCATCTTGTTGTAAGGAAACAAGCTTAGGGCTTACATACTGATTCTGTAGTATGATGTGTTGTATTAATTCTGTACTTTATTAAGGTTTGTTAAGAGCGTGCAATGCCCGGTCTTACGTAAGACTGGTCTGTGGTGCAAAAAAGGTTGGAGACAACTGATGGAAAGGACAATTCAAATGACTTTCAATAGATTGTTCAATTGAAATGTTATTTGAATTCAACTGTGGTGGCTCAAATAGTTATTGCACTTGGTTATGGATTAGAAGGTCAGGGGTTCAAGCCTTAACCCTATCTGCTGTAGAGGTGCTGTATTCTGGTTGACCCTGTGCTCTGACCCCAACTTCTGACCCACTAACTGGTATATCCAAAAAATATTTCACTGTGCTGTAAGGTACATGTGACACATCATTCCTCTTCAATCATTTTTACATGAGCACAAATACAACTGGAAGGTGATTTACCCATTAGCGGAAGAGATATGAAGCTTTTGGCAAAATAATAATAATAATAACAAACTCATACTGAAATTATTAAATAATCATTTTAATAAAGTGACACATTAATAAAGTTCTTTATCCATTTGTTTCTTATTATTAAAAAAATAATAATAAATACAGATATTTTTACAAACAGCCAAAATGGATTTATCTGACTTTGCAGTCAAACTGTTTAAATACTAATGGCGTGACCTGAATCAGTGGGGTGGAGTTTTCATGTCTTACTGAACACGGTTAATTTTAATTCAATGTGACATTTAATTCATTCATTTGTCAGCATACGGTCCTCAAGGCAATTACAGTTCACAGTGATGTTATCTTCAGATCTTTTAACCACAAATCTCACACCAACTGAAGTACATTTTCAAGGTTGATGTTTTTTTTTTTTACTCCAGCTGGGAGTTTTGAACATGACCTCCTGAATCCATGCAGCTGCTTTCTCCCTCTGCTCTCCCTCCCTCAGCCTTTCCCTGTAGGTTTGTTGTGTGCATTGCATGCTAAATCCTGATCCATCTCCGCTCTGTAACCTCCAAACTGGTGTGAAAAATGGAAGGAAACACTCTAAATCCTCACTAGCAACAAATGACAAATGTGCCAGATTTGTGCTAAATTATCTACTTGTAAATATTTGCAGCAAGCAAACTTGACCTTAAACAAAATTGCATTAAAATGTGATTACAATAACGTGTTTATTTTAATAATTTTGTGTTAATTATTCATCGCTTGAGGTAGAATTTAATATTTTAGCAGATAAAAAAAATGAACTATCTCACTGAAAACAGTGTGCTGTTCATTTATTTAAAGCAAATTGTTACTGGTAAGCATTGCAGCATACTTTAAAATGTACAGAGAAGCCAGTAGACATCTAGCGCTCTGCTGATGGACAGCTTCAATGGGATCCTGTGACAGATTTAAGTTTTAATGGAGCAAAGATTTGCATTCGATGAACAACAGGCTTTTGACATGTCAGTTTTGGTTTTCGACTGAGTGCGCAGCTTCTCTGAGAGTCAAGGCTATCATGTAAGTGTTTTGCAAAGAGTGAAAGAAAGCCAGTATCCAGAATTCCTCAAATAATTTCTGGCAGAACATTTTATCCTGCTAAAAGAAGACAGTGTTATTAGGGAGTCACAGTTGCCATAAAGGTGTGTACTTGCAACAATGCTTAGGTGGTACAGTACATGACAAAGTAACATCCACATTGTCTAGATCAGTGGTTCCCAAACTGAGGGTCGCGACCCCTCTGGGGGTCGCGGAATAATTTCAAGGGGTCGCGATCTTACTGATTGAGTTTGCGTGTTTAAATTGAGTGTTAAAAAAAATTGCAACTCATAGACTCATAGATATGACATCACTGTGCAGCGACTGGCTCACTAGTTATTGCTAGTGAACTGCACGTGAAAACCACAACTGTCGAGATGGATAAATTTGTTACAGTATTCGCAAATCTAAAAATGTTAAGGAAATTGTTTGTCTGAGTCATCGGAACCATGTACATCGACCAAGCAAAAGAGCAAGACCCCGTCAGACCAAAGTAGGAAACGTCGGAAATATGAGGAAGAATTCATAAAGTGCAGTCAGTATCAATATTCACTAAGTTGCGGTAGCAACCGAATACACGAGTTGTCCTGTGCAGCAATGGATGTACTGCTTCAATTTGGATCTACATATTTGTGTGAGCAGTATTTTTCCGCTGTTACATATATAAAAAATAAATACAGCTCACATCATGATGTCGAAGATGATATGGATATGTTGCCTTAAATGTACATTTGAGACGACTTTAACTATGGCGAAGTTCAAAAGTGGAATGTAAAGCACTATATACTGTATCTTTGTGATACATGTTGTCTGCAATTACGTAGCAAAATGTACATAAGAAATACACTTCGGGTGTCATCGTCTCCTACAGTATCACTCCTTGATGGGATCGTCTCATCGCAGAAGAAAAAGCTCTTGGCTCTTGGTGTTTTATATTTATTCTGCATTTTATTCTGCTTTGTTTTGGGTGCGCCATTGCCGGTTGGCAAAACTTCCTGACATAAAACTGTTCCAAAAACTTCCTTACATAAAACAGTTCCAAACTGTTCTCAAAAAAGGAGACCATTGGTCTAGAGCATCATCCTGCTCTTCCCATAGTGCATTCTTGTGCTACTGCTTCCAACATATCAAACACTACCTAAATATTCTTGCAGATCAAGAATCTCACCATGGCGATTGGGAGATTACCGAAATTCAAATGATTAAAATGTTAAGTAACAGTACTCGCATCATTTTAAAGATCCATCCATCCATCTAGGAACCTTTGTAGTCCAACTAGGGACCGTGAAGGCCAATTGATGACCATTGTATTTATTCCCATTTTACGACCATGGCTGGATCTCCGGTCAACGGTCAACATTCACATGCACATTCTCACACTACAGGCAATTTGGGAACACCAGTTAACCTAATCTGCAGGTCTTTGGACTGTGGGAGTACACGGAGGAAACTCACCAAGGGAGATCATGCAAAGTCCATGCACGAAGACAACGAGGCGGGACTCAAACCCGGGCCCAAAACGTTTTTGTCAAGCTAGTGAGCTGTGACTTTCATTTTCAGTTCATCGAACATACACATTTTTTAGCCCTGCATACTAGACACTCCTAATGTTGTCAACTTGATTTTGGGAAAGCCTTACTCATGAATAGAGACAGAGAAATAAACAAGAAACCAGCCTAAAGCACAAGATTTAATTCAGATGTCAGGGAGCAAGTCCACATCGTTTCAGCTCTCTTGCTACAGTTGACTGGCTGCTGTGACCGTGTGTAAATAGTGCTGGCCTTGTCTGCTAATAAAATCCTCTCATCCCTCTCATAAAACATAGATACACAAAGAAAAATGTTTTAGTGACAGACACCTGTGCTTCCCCTATATTTAGAAATCACCAGCTGCCACTGAAAAATGGACACCTTCAGTTTGCGGTTTCGAGCTTATGAGAAATAGATATCGTACCTACAACTCCTGAAAGGAAAAATGACAGGTGGCCGGTTTACAGTATACAGGAATTCCACTTGTTAGTAAAGACAGAATCCTATAGTAAAGGAAAATAAATACATCAGGTTGAAGCGGTCACATAATAATTGCAGGTTCTTCTCTCTTTGCTATAAAGACATCAGGAATCTCTCTCGCATCTTGGGGTGAAATAAGCCATAAATACTACAGTACTTGCCTTATTAAATATTTATACAATGTTTATAAATGTGTTATGAACCCCTAGGGTAGGTACCCTTCAAAAAATTTATTATTCTCTTTATATAAATAGCCTTACATTTAAACAGAAAGTAGTGTATATGGGGCTATGTGTACCTTTCCCTCAGGCCATAAGAAGCTCCAGACAGGGAAAGTGCCTGGAAAATATCTATAAGAGGAAAAACAGGATGGTTCAGGAATTCTAGTATATTAATCTAATAATCACAATAATCTATAAACTAGCATTTAGTACAGCAGTAAGGCAAAATTTTGTATTGAGTAATGCATTATCCCATAGTAAATAATGTAAATGATAAGATAGTCTGTTCCAACCACCCAAAAATATTACCAATATTACTAATATTACCAATTTCCAACACTATAATCATATTTTGAAAATGGAAACAATCAGAACATGTAAATGAAGTAAAATATGAAATAAATAGAGGGGGTTGGTTGGAATAACACACTCGGAGGACACTTGGACACTATCCGCTCCTTTGGCTTTTGTGAGCTTAATCAAATCTCACTTGTCCCGCAGCTGCAAGAGGCTACAAAGTGCTCTCACATGAATCACAACGGATCATGGATTTTCGCCATACCATCGCACTAAATGCTAGTTTATAGATTATTGTGATTAATAAAAGAACAGCATCCTTGACGTGTTTGCTCTAGAGATACTTTCCAGGTATCATCACCTGGGAATCGACTATAGGGATCAGGGTTAGCTCAGTGGATAAGGCATTGGACTACAGTCCCAGGTTCAAACACCACAACCACTAAGTTGCCACTGTTTGGCCCTTGAACAAGGCTCTAAACCCTCAACTGCTCAGATGTATGATGAGATAACATAAGTCACTCTAGGTAAGGGCGTCTGCCAAATGCCGGAATTAATGAAAATGCAATCAACCCGATGCTCTCCAGTTGATAGGACAAGGACTTTACCACTACGCCACTTGGGGGCCCGTCTTCACTAAATCTGGCAAAAAAAATACAAATAAAATGAAAGGATCCTGGACGTACGTGCAACTTGGCCGGTGTTCGGTTCAGCCCACTTCATTCGCTTGTACAGTATACTGGACATGCCTTGTATGCCAGGGCAAATTTCATGCTAAATTTCAGTTCTTAAGATGAAAATCTGTGAGGCGGGGCATTCATATGCTGAGGTACCACTGTATATAACTGCAATCATCTTCCTAATATTGCTGGCATTCACAATTATGACTCCTTGATTAGAACAAATTACAAACACTGAGATCATGTAAGTATTACCTCCTACAAAGTGGCCTGAATCACCGTAGTACAGTTTGTGCATGTTGCACTCATTATTAAGTGCATACCTGCTGAAACCTCATTATTATGGCCATTTGGAAAGTTACTATAATATCATATAACATCATTTGCAGAATATATAACAGAATTCTTTCATTATGTAATTAAGCTGCTTAACCAATCGCTACATTTATTAGCTGCTGTGGGCGTCCTGACTAACATGAGTGTGTCTGTGCCTCGATGAATGAATGAGCGAATGGAAAATGGAAATTCGATCAGGCCAGATTTTCACCATGTCAAGCCAAGAGTCTATAACTGCCGTTTAAATGAATGGCAAACAGAATCACAGCATGGCATTTGGTAAATATTGTACCACTCCAGTGTTCACTCAAAGCCCTCTCACTCTAGGCTTTTGGATCAACAGATTTTTAGAGGACTCTTCCACTGATGTTTGCTCATGCATGCGTGTGTGCGTGGATTCTGATGAGTAATCTGATGAATGATAGATTAAGTGACTCAGTGTTTGGCGTGAAAGTAAACTGTGTAAATGAGACTCGAATGTGCTGTCAACTGCGTGTTCTCACGGAGCAGCGGTACATTATGCGTTGTAACCGCGAACACCTTTTCTCTCAAATGAACCCTCAATTCATGAACCTCGCATTACATCACGTTTTTGTTCTTTCATTCAGTACGTCCTTAGGTAAAAATGATTTCCCAAGGGTTCGTTGGATAGTCAAGAGTACTTAACTTACTAAAATGGTTTCCACTTAATGTTGAAACTGTCTGTTATGCAGTTCTACACACTGGGAAAAAAATAATTAAATCTAAGTTATTTAAATCAATTGCTGAATTTTCAATTTAAATTGCGCAAGTGGAAAAAAAACTATTTTGGCCTAATATTATTAGGGATGTAGCATGAGGATATCTTTTAGCGAACCCGAGAGTCATACTGTATGAATCCAAAAATTCTAGTACAGACAAATTGTGTTTGAAGACACCACACTGTGTTTTCTATTGGTATATTCTGATTTAGTTTCCAGCACTACATGTCAAAATTCCAGCACCACATCTCAAAAAAACAGTTCAAACATCCCTGCTTCCAGCTGTAACATACAGAGTACATGTCAAACATGCATTGATGCAGTCATCCTTAAATGTTATTGTTTCCATGGTAACAGCTTTACAGTACGTATGGGTTTCTACACCATATCTAAGGCTAACAGGTAAAACAAACTGTGTTGAATTACAAAGAAAATTTTAGAATTACTTTTGATTTCTGATTGTGCAGAGTAACAGAAAACAGTTACGAGAGTAAAAACTCCTTTTATTTCTCTATATAATCCCCTGCTACACTAATGTACTTATACCAGTGTTTCACTAGTGCTTGGATATAATCACGGTGCAAAGTTTTCTCAGTACGCCAAAGCTATGACCTGCTAGGAGCTTCCTCCATCATGCATGAAACGCTGGCCTCCCAGGAACTCCTTTAACCTGTTGAAATGGCTTGAATTGAACAGGACATGTGGCAATAACAGCCGAGCAGCTGTTTCCTGCAATTTGGCAACATGTTATCTGTTGATTTTCTAGGATCAGATGTTCCTCTCACTGAATAATCATGGGAACGACTACAGTGGGTTCTGAGCCACATTGGGCCAGAATCGTCATTCACAGACGTACTGTATACTGTAACCTGCTTTGAACAGTTTGCACCGTTCAAATGTTTTACTGCAGCAAACAGTCTCATCACCGTACCGTGCTTGACATTTTCTGTAAATGTCAATCGGTTTTACACCTTTTTACATGACAAAGTCCTGGTTTGACTTGAACGCCTCTCATAAATGTATAATATGTGGAAAATATTCACACATCCTGGGGCATAGAATGTTTAAGAAGAACAAGTTCATTTAAATATGGGAGATTAACTGTTTGTTTTGGTGTCTTGCTGAGACTCCAATTGAAACCTTATGTTTTTATCTTATTTCTATACAGAAAATATGGGTTAATTTAGCCTCATGTAGAATATCTCTGCTGTGCTTTAAAAAAAACATGTGTTTAATTAACTTTTTTTATGTGTATATCCATAGCAGGTTTTTTTCATGATTCTTAAATAATTGTTCTCAGGAATTCATACATATAGTATGTAACGCATGTGTAATGTGCTTTAAAGGATGTAATTATTGATATGGAAATGGAAATTGCTGTTTATGATTCCTCGTAAAACCATTTCAGAACTGTTTAGAACTAAAAGAGTTTTGCTATTTCCTTGTTATTTTTATTTAGCCAAGATTATAAGTGATAATCATTAAACACATTATTTGGTAATTGGCAAAACAAATATATTCGAGTGTTTAATTTTAAGTCCCGATAACATTGTGTTTGTATTTCTGCACATTACCTTGCTCATAAAAATGGGAATAAACACAATGGTCACCTCTCGCCTCCACGATCTAGTGGGACTACAGAGGCTCCTAGATGGAGATGGAGAGAATTCACACGAGACGTAAACATAATATATTGTACTGTATATAATCAACAGCCATAATGATAAAATCATTACCAGTCGTTTTGGTTTCCTCTTCTGCCACCTGGGCAGCTTTTGCCCCACGGGATATGGCTCTGGGGTGTGCTTTTGTGTCTGGCTGGGATAGCACATCAGGAGGTCAGTGGTTAAGGCATTGGACTACTGATCGGGAGGTCCAAAGTTGAAACCCTAAGCACCACCAAGTTGCTCTTGTTGGGCCCTTGAGCAAGGCCCTTAACCCACAACTGCTCAGATGTATAATGAGATAAAATATAAGCTGCTCTGGATAAGGGCATCTGCCAAATGACGTAAATGTAAATAGATGCTATGGGTTATGGAAGTGGGGCCTGTGTGGATTGGACTTTTATGTCTGGTGTACCCCATGTTCTGCTCGATTGGATTGCGATCTGGGGAGTTTGGAAGCCGGGTCAGCATCCTCGTGCTCTTTGCCTGTTGGACTTCTTGCGAAGTAGGCTATAGTGCACTGGGTGTTCTCGTGCCTTTGGGGTCCAATCACCAGCAATGACTTATTTTTCAGAAATTTTTGGGATCGGACCCCACATGCACGGGTGAACATTTGGTGTCCACGATCTTGTCACCAGTTTACTGGTGTAAAGTTGGTGATCAATGCTGCTCAGTTCACCTGTCAGCTTTTCATAACCTTATGTACTGGGATCAGATGATGTTGGGTTAGCTGTTATTGCATCACTGTTTACTTTTAATTAAAATAAAACATAAATGGGACTTTCATGAGACAGCATATTTTATTGTAGTCATGACTCATGAGTTATCATTATCGTATAAACACTGTGATCTTTTATGTAGGCTGCACAAGCATGACAATGTGACACTTGGTTCTACAACTGAACAGACAAGGTTATGATCTTACACTGCATATACAGTACAGTAGTATTAAAAGGTTGGTTTACACAGAAGCACATTTTGCACCTGAACAAAAAAGCGTTCACGCTATGGTCCAGAGATCACGATGATGTCAGAGCCGTCTATGGCCACGAGCCTAAGGAGTGAATTTGGCTGTATATGCTGAGGTTGAGGAATGGCATACACTCTCTCTTCCCTGTGAGTCACTCCCCAATTATGGGCTTTTGTGAGCTCATGTACTGTATATACTGTAGAAGAAGGTTGACTCCACTTTCTTCCGTGTGCCATGCTGTCCTGAGACCTGTCCATTACGCCTCACCACATTTCCTGATAATGTATTCATTCCACCTCAACCAGGCATAAGAACCATTACACTGCTTTCTCTTCACTAGGTTCCTGCCTTTGATATGACTCATATCATATTTTCACGCTTGCGCTATGATTACAAAAATAGAGACAACTGACAAGCATTATATCCTGTTCTGTTCTGTCCTGCCTTACCTTGGATCGAATTGGGTCTTCTATTTCTATTTCAAATTCGATGTTACATTCATCTTTCAGTCTGGACCCCGCTGTATATGTAAATGTTGTATATGAACAAAGCTTGATATGAATGTTTATCTGTCTGTATATAAATCGTCTTAGTCATAAAATAAGTCAACGAGGGCAAATGTACGAAGTATATTTACAATAGAAGCCTATATTAAATGATGTGCCAGTGTCTGTAAGGCTCATCAGGCATCAGTCTCGGGAAAATTGTCTCTTAAAATATACATCAAAAGAAGGAAGTGGAAGCAATTTATTTTTAATCCGACTAATAACACCGTGAAACATGCCGCATATGCAGTCAGGTGGTAGACTAAGATCGGTCTTTGCTATCAGCATTTCTTTTCCATTTTCAACTCGTTCACATCACTCATGACTGGAGCAAATATCTGGCTCCTATCATACAGTGGTTATAGTCCTTTTGGTAGTTTATCATGGGAATAGGAATTTCGACAGGTATAGCAGTTTCGTGCTGAGATCAGGTAAGCGAAAGACGCATAAGAAGAATGAAAAAAAGAAAACAGGATAAGCAGACTGTGTGGATAGAAACAAATCCTTTTTTAAAGATTTTGAAGATTGTTATTTACAGCAGTGCTGTGATAAGCATAAGCTGTGATAATGCCCAGGCAAAAAAAAGTCACCATCTGGATTTAACCAAGAAAACAGTTAAGAGTCTTCCACTGGATAATTATTGTAGTGATTAATATGGTTCAGCTGGCAACAAGTTATTTAACCCTAACTGATGCAATGAGTAGCTTCTCAGTTCAAAGACACATCCTGTGGTCGTGGCAAAGATGTCACTCTGTTTCAGAAGGGTCAATTTAGCATGATGTGTCAAGCAAAGAAAACAACTATTGTTGTGAAGAACTGTAAAACGCATTATTAAATCTTGGAGGGATAATGGTGAGGTTGCTTCTGTTGGTCAGGTCTACTGTAGGCTCAGCAATGTTATGTGCTCAGAAAATTATCGGTCAGCTGATAACCTGAATGTATTGAATGACCAGGTTTTTCCATAAATGTTTTTTTTTCCCCTGGCGGCATGGGAATTTTCCAGGATGATGATGCCAGGATTCATTAGTTCAGGGAGCATGAGACGTACCACCACAGACCTTAAACTCATTGTGAATCTTGTGAGATGTGCTGGAGAAGGCTTTATGCAGTGGTCTGACTCTCCCATCATCAATACAAGATCTTGGAGAGAAATTAATGTGACTCTGGATGGAAATAAATGTCGTGACAATACATAAGCTATCATGCCATGGCTGCAATTTGACTCTTTTTGCCTAAGTAATGTATAAAACTATATATACATTACACCATCAACAGCAGTCTGAGCCAATAACACAAGGCAGGATGGATGTATGCTTTCATGTTATTTACACCAAATTCTCACCCTACCGCCTGAATGTTGCAGCAGAAACAGAGACTAAGCAGACCAGTTACAGTACACCCATTGTTGTCTTCTGCTGCTGTTCCCATCTACTTGAAATTTCCAAAGGTTGTATATTCAGAGATACATCTTCGCCATACTGTACCTCAGGTATAACACGGTGCTTTTTGAGATACAGAGTTTGGGTTGCCTTTCTATCAGCCAGTATCCAACCAGTCTGGCCATTCTCCTCTGACCTCTGGCATCAACAAGGCATCTTTGCTCAGACACTCACTGGATATTTTCTCTTTTTCAGATTATTCTCTGTAAACTCTAAAGATGGTTATGCATAAAAAGACCATACAGCCTGACAGCGCAGGACATATCAGCGGCAATGGCAAAAACATGAACAAAAGCCACTGGAGTTAAAAGAAGAGCAGTGTGCTGAATTGCAGAGGAAGACAGAATATCTCTCTCTAATGTCTCATCACACTTTATATCACAGCAGGACAAAAAAGGGAGATGAAATGGAAAGAAACAGAGGATTAATTACAGCTTCCAGGTGTGTAACAAGCTAATTAGCATGCAAAGGCTCTTCATAGAGTTTATTTACTACTTCGAAAAAGAAAAAAGATAAACCTCTCCAGTCGAAGAACTACAAACCTGTGCAGCATTGCCGCACACCCAGCATGGCAGAGCGTAGAAATTATATTTATCTTACACGAAGAATATGTAGAATTGCACCTCGTACAGTGTGACAAGCAATAATCCTACAAGACTGCTGCAATTGCACAGTATAGAAAAAAAAAGATCCTTATAGAGTTTTTAAGGGGTTCTTTGGGTAATCATTTTCCAAAAAGGGTTTTTACATAACAACATTGGTGACAGAGAAACAGAAAGAGTGCATTTGTAGTGCTGTGCAGAAAACATTATAATCAGAAGTATAAAGATTTGTTTTTATTAATTTAGCAGCTCAGAGGTTAATGTACTGTGCTACGAGACCAGAGCATTGCCACAAAGTCCCTGCTTGTCCCTTAAGCAAAATGCTTAATCTTCAATTTCTCAGCTACATGCTTCAGAAAGTTGTATCTGCCAATAGAGTGAATTTATATAACTTATTTGCTACGAATGAATAAACCGTAATGCTTACCACACGCTGTTTTATTTTTTCTTTTTTCACTGCAGGTTCTGAATCAATTAATCAGTATGCTTTAATATTAGGCTGGAGGTTAAACCATCTGTACACACAGACATTTGATTAGCTGACTTATGGTCTATATAATTAGTCAGTGTTTGAACGAGGGGAAAACGTTGCACTGAGGGAAAAATAATCCAAGCTTGGATTATGGATACACTATATTTCCAAAAGTATATGGACACCTGACCATCACACCCTGAACACCCTAAACTCTTGGACTTGGTTGTATAGAATGTGTCACGGTATTGATGAAGGTAAACAAATGCAAGTGCAGATCAGCATTGGTTTATTTATCAATAACAGACAATCCAAAACATGAGGCTGAATCGAGGTCAAGAACACACAAGAGTCAGACGAGGCGCAACCAGAATGTTCAAGGGCAAAACCAATAATCAGAATAAAAAACCAAGCAGAGTATAAATCACAATCTCATAGGCAAAACAATGGATTGGTAATGTCAGACTAGGGCTTAAATACTTTTCACTGAACTGAGGATTAGAGTTCTTTTTAATTAGGTGCTGTCTGTCTGAACACAGGTGTTGCAGGAAAAAAAGAGTGCTGTTAGGAGTTGGATTCCATGCCTTCTATGTTTTTAGGCTGCATGGCAGTCTGGAAAATTGAGTTTCTTGTTGATGGACACAGTGAATGTGTGACAGAATTACTTTTTTCTTTGCTGGAGCATTAAAAAATTGTTCCAGCATATTAATGACTCTGTGCACAAAGAATGCTCCATGAGGTATTAAGGTTGATGTCTTGTGAAGAGCCCAACTTCAAGGAACACCTATGGCATGAACTGAAACTGGAGCCTCCTCATCATCCCAACATCCCTTCACTAAGGCTCTTGTATCTTAATGATCATAAATCCCTACAGCTACACTACGAAATCTAGTGGATATTCTTCTAGCAAAGGGATAGTGCACTCTTAATCTTAAGCATGCACATACTGTATGGGTTTAACTGCTCTCATGCCCACATGTTTGTGGCAAAATAGTGTATTGTTTTCTCCAGTAAATAAAAAAAAAAACAGGTATAACAAGTGAATGAAAATGTTATACTTTGATCCAAGGTTCAATTTTCCTTTAGTCTTCACTGTTAAGCCCTACTACATAGAGTATGGTGCTGTCCATGGTGCTGAACATTTACTACAGACACACTATCATAATGCCAATAAAGCACTTGTTCAGGTCCCAGATATAGCACTGCTATTTATATATTTCGTTTTCTACAGTTAAGTCATAGCCTTAGAGGGAATGCTTTATGAATCTTGAAACATTTAATTTTTTTTGCGTGTCAATACAAGGTCGCCCAGCTGCGTGCACAAAATACAAAGCTCAAAGAATCTTCTGAAAGTAGGATGTAAGCTTCACACTGCCTTGTTGGTGTGCTAGAAAGTGTTGAAAGATCAATGTGTTGATCTTAATATCAGTGGCAGCAAAAGTCGTTACGGAGCATGCGTGCACTGGACTTGGGCACTGCAAAGAATGAGACTGTCAGCTTACTTTGACAGTGATGGATGTGGATGGCACAGATCATTAGAACAGTGCACACAATACAATACACAAGAGCTACACAGGTTTGTTCCAGCACAATGCTGTTGAATTATGCATTGTTTTTTTGTTTTTTTGCCTATACATGGTTGATGCTTTCTTTTAATGCACAGGAAGAGCAGAAAGCCTGCGCGAGTAAACGCATGCATAGGATGCGATCCCCAGAGGATAGAGAGAGAGAGAGAGAGAGAGAGAGAGAGAGAGAGAGGCAGAAGGTTGGGGTTTTGATATATGTGTCACAAGCCGCCTCAAAGTCATTCATCTTATACCCATGTGAATTATGGACGCTGTGGCTTCTAGCACGAAGCCACAGATAGAAGGCGTTTTTCGAGGATACAGTATGTCTGGATATATCCGAGGACACACACATACACATACACATACTCACACACTGAAGGATATTTCAAGGCTTTGTATCAGACTAAATGATGCAGACAAGACATTTCAGAAACATCAACCAGCTGTTAGGGAATCAGGGCTTGAAACAAACACACAGACACACACACACTTACAGTATAAAGTAAGACACATCCATTGCATGTGTAATGTGCAAGGAATGTTAGTTAGACTGGATGTAAATTGGATCCCTTTGGGGCTGTGGTGGCTCTAACATGAAGGCTTTGCGTTAGAGATCGGGGGTTCGAGCCCCAGCACAGCCGAGCTGACACTGTTGAACCCCTGAACAAGGCACTTAACCCTATGTGCTCCAGGGATGCTGTATCCTGGCTGACCCTGCACTCGGACCCCAGATGCCTAACTGCGGTATGCAAAAATGTCTATATTTTTTTCACCATGCTGTAAAGGTACATGTGAGTATAAAATAACTGAATCTTTTTCTTATTATCATATTTAGTCTAATTCTGCCATGCATTTGTGGGCACATCAACAAGCACTAACTAAGGAGACATGATGACATTTTTTTTTAAATCTGTGCAATAGGTCGCCACTGAAGAACTTGGACTATCATGAGAACTTAGATAAGGACAGAGGACCAGAGGACAGGATGAGGACTTACCGAATCTCAGGACGTGCGGCATGGCGAGACTGCAGCGCGTAAAGAGCGCAAGCAGCAGCAGCAGCAGCAGTGATAGTGGTAGTGATGGTTGTGGTGGTGGTGATGGTGATGGTGGTGATGGTCTCGGTGCGAAACCGACGATCCGCGCGCTGACTCTGCTCATTTTACCGCCGCTGGTTCTGTTCCATCTTACAGGTGGAAACGAGCCTGGACCTCCGCGCGCGCCTCCGTGCAAGTGCGTCCGTCGCTGTGTATGCGCGAGCGTGCGTGCGTGCGTGCGGTCGTGCGCGCGCGCGCGTGCGTGCGGTGGCTCGCGCGCGCGTGTGTGAGTGTGAGTGTGTGTTGCTATAAAGGCTCTTGACGTGGCGGAGACATCACAGCATGGACGCACACCGTCTCCAGTGCGACCTCCATCTGTGACAGTGAAAAATCCGGAGGCCCAAGGAAAATGTGTGTGTGTGAGAGAGAGATAGTGTGTGTGTGTGTGTGAGAGAGAGAGAGAGAAGCTGCCCACGCGCCCGGGTATACTGCACTGCCGCACCGCCTGTGACGTCGAGCCGTGTGTGTGTGTGGAGTGTGTGTGTGTGTGGGAGAGAGAGAGGCTTGTGGTATCCCATAGTTTCTAATTCATTGTTCATTCATTCAAGTCTTGCTCTTCTCCTTACACTGCTGAAAGTTTTACTGAATGGGTTAGATTTTTTTGTATTATTTCTTTTCTTTTTTTTTTTGTTAGTCACATGAAAATCAATACGGCGTTCATAAATCTTTGCAACTTTCCAGGGTACTTAACTGATTAAAACTGAAGAAAGAAAAAAAGAAAGAAACTCAAGATTTTATGACGAAAGATGCATGACAAAGAAACTCACTGCACCCTTTTGATTTAAATTTTATTTTTTTAATCATTTTATCACTTAAAAAAAGTGCTAGGGTTTGGAGAGGAAACGTACAGAGCTCCTCTGGTTATATTCAGTGGGGGAAAAAATAATAAGAATTCTGTGGTCATGACTTTACTTTAGTGCAGTGGTTCTCAAAGTGTGGGGCGCGCCCCACTAGTGGGGAATACAGACATAACAGGTGGGGCGCAATGAACCGGAGGAAATTAGTGGAAAATAACAGGAAAGTACCTATTCTAATTCATGCTTTTCTTTATTGATAATGAAGAGCGTACGCTCAAAACTAAACAATCACACACAAATAAATGGATCATTAATACAAGTAAATTTAAAATAACATCAGTTGTGGGCCGGGAGAAAAAGTGGAACAATAATGCAACAATAATGGTTTAACGTCGGACCAACTTGAGCAGCGCTGCTCGAATCACAAACCTGCGCGAGCCACTGGGCAGCGCTGCGCGACTCAGAAATAAACCGCGCCGACCATCAAAATACATTTTACCCCGCTGGGATGTGCACGTACAAAACAGGCATGGCAAGGCGGAAACAATATTAAACAGTCCTGACATTTTAAATAAATAGTTTTTAAATAAAACACAGGGGGTCACGCAGGTTTGTGATTCGAGCGGCGCTGCGCGATCCACCGGGCTGCGCAAATAAACCAGATCATCACTGCGCT
The DNA here is from genome assembly GCA_030522415.1 of Channallabes apus. Lineage (NCBI taxonomy): Eukaryota > Metazoa > Chordata > Actinopteri > Siluriformes > Clariidae > Channallabes > Channallabes apus. The sequence continues at coordinate 29,527,050 of CM060114.1, forward strand.
ATCCAGATAGTCGTGCTGCGCTGTATTTGCGCAGATATTTGGTTCAATCGGGTGCCGCGGTTTCGTCCCACTTTTGATGTGTTTGGCTTCACATACACCGACAAGAAGAAGACGCTGCAGCAGTGAATTTACTTACATGTGACGAAACCAACAATGAGGAGATTGTAAAGAAAAAAGGTGCCTCGTCTGTAGTGTGGAATTGGTTTGGGTAGAAGAAAAGTGATACGAATGAGATGAACGTGATTTGGAAGGTACGCAAGTGCACTGTTTTAACAAGTGGTGGAAACACGTCAAACCTTTTCTATCATCTGAATTCCAAGCATCCAAACGATTATGGCCAAAGTAAAAAAAATGCGGCAAACCCCAGCAATTCACAGTTTAAATAAAATTACATAAAAAAATTAAATTATGTAAAACAGTTTTGTTGTGTTTTAATTTTTATTTATGCATTTTCAGATACAAATTGCTATATTGTGATATATATCGTTATCGAGGTAGAAAATAGCTTCTACCGTGATGGAAGATTTTGGTTATATCACCCACCCCTAATGAATCTTGAGCTTGGATTCATGGTGATGATGGTGGGGGCAGAAGAGAGACCCGTGTGTGTTTTGTGTCTTAAACTGCTGGCAGCAGACAGCATGAGACCCAACAAATTAGGAAGACACTTAGAGACAACACACTCCAGTCACGTTAATAAACCACTGGACGACTTTGAAAGAAAGCTGGCAGAATACAGACAGCAGGAGAATCGCATGGTAACATCTGAATCAGTGGACAGCAAAGCACAAATGGCTTCATTCAAAGTTACATACAGAATTGGCCAGTGCAAAAAAAGCTACAAACGATTGCTGAGCAGCTAATAAACATGGGGTCAATTATGCAAAGATAAGTGACAACGTAAGCCTTTTATAACAATTGCACGTGTATTTTATCTGTTTTTAACTTGGTGGTGTTTGATCTTATTGGTTTAGAAATTGATATTTAAATAAACAGTAAACTTGGCCGATTTCGTTATTATTTTGTTGATAAGTGGGGCTTGAAAATTCGCTCACCCCCTTAAGTGGGGAATGACAGAAAAAGTTTGAGAACCACTGCTTTAGTGTAGAAACACATGGCAACTGTAGCTAGGGCTTGGAGAGACTATCTGGTATCAGTCAAGTATTCCGTGACCATGACTTACTATGTCGTGGCCACGACTTACTTGATCAGGAAAAGTTGCTTGGTATAGCCTCCAGGCCCCCCATGACCCTGTACACTATGTTGTGGCCACAACTTAATTAAGGCGTGGGAACGAGATACTATGAATGATCTCATTACCACACATCCCTAAGTCATGGCCACAACATAGTATGCCGTTCCCCTGATTTAGTAAGTCGGGGGACATACTAACTCGTTATAATTTTATTCCATAATACTGTATTTATTTTCAACGGAGGCCCTCTGGTGGCATTGAGGGAAAAATATATTTTGTGGCCACGACTTACTAAGGCGTGAGAATGAGAAATTTGTTGTGTTCATAACTTACTAAGGCATGAGAATGAGAAACTTTGTTGTGTTCATAACTTACTAAGGCATGAGAATGAGAAACTTTGTTGTGTTCATAACTTACTAAGGCATGAGAATGAGAAACTTTGTTGTGTTCATAACTTACTAAGGCATGAGAATGAGAAACTTTGTTGTGTTCATAACTTACTAAGGCATGGGAATGAGATACTATGTTGTGGCCATCACTTTCTAAAGCATAGAAATTAAATACTATGTTGTGGCCACTACATACTGAGATATGGGAATGAGATACTTTATGTTTTGGCCAGAACTTAATAACACAATATAATAAAATAATATACAAGATGTGTCCACTGTATACTGTTGTAGCATCAACTTAACTGCATAGCACATTATACTATTTCATTCTCACGTTTATTAAGTCATGGACACAAAATAGTATCTCATTCCCGCACCTTAGAAAGTCATGGACACAGAAAATTTTTTCCCCCGAATGTCACCAGAGGGGAAACCTTTTAAAAAGGAATAATAGTAATTATTATTTTAAGGTTCTAGATAAACCCTCCAGAGGGACAAACTAAAGAACTAATAACAAAGAATTAAAGAAACATTTATCTGGCACAAGGTGGCATGTTGGTTAGCATCGTGGCCTCACACCTCCAGGGTCTAGGGCTTGATTCCTGCCTCAAGTCTCTCTTGAATGCTTGGTGAGTTTTCTCCATGTACTCTGGTTTCCTCCCACAGTCCAAAGACATGCAGGTTAGATTAACTGCCATTTCTAAAGCTCCCACAGTCTGTGAGTGAATGTGTGAGAGTGCATGCCTTGCGATGGACTGGCCCAGAGTCCCCTGCGCTAAGCTCCAGGCTTCTCGTGACCATGTACTGTATAGGATAGATGCTAATGAGAGTAAGTGAGTGAGTGAATGAGTGGGAAATTAAAGAAAATATGTTAATTTTCAGTAATGGCTTTATCCTGGATCCGGAGTCTTTCCCAGTTATCACTGCATAGAAAAGGCCAGATAATACGTTCTAGATGGGATGCCAGTCCATCACAACCAATTATCAACTCATTCACACCAAGGGGCAATTTAGTATAACCGATCTGCCTGTGTGCATGTTTTTAGAGAGTGGGAGGTACCCGAGGGGAAAGCCACGCAGAGATGTGTAACTCTGTGCAGACAATAAACCAAGCTCTGGTTCAAACCCAGGAACGTGTCAACAATGAAAGGCACCAGTGCTCCCCACTGTAAAGAAACCTGTTCTGTATTATCATTAAGATCACACATATAGTAAGTGATATATGTTTTATTATTTTGTATGGACACTGTACACCAATGTAATGGGGTTTCACTCATGATCTGCAGGAAAACTGTTTAGACATGGTGTATATAGACACTCGTTGTCTCCCAGACATCTTATTCAGCAAACCATTTTTTTTCCCATTGTCTAAGTCAGCTGCATTTGATGAGTGTCTAGTCCATGTCCACATGGTTCTGGCACCACCTTGAGGGCATAAGGGGCTGTGTTTGTTGTGGTGGTGCTGCAGATGTAGTGTGCCAGTCTTTAATAATCTCCCTTACAGCTCACAGTGCTTGTTCACTACTTTTCTCTGCATGCAGGACTATTTGATTACTGCATCAACTATAGAAATCAAGAATGTATTATGCACCATGTACTGACATGGGAAATTTATGAGATGAAATTTGGCTTAAATGGGAAAAATTGGGCTGTCGGAAATCTGTTTTTATATATATTTTCTCAAAATTTCTGTCAAGCTCTTTACTCACCCGCCAGCCAGGTCTTTTTCATTCAATATCAACCAGCCAGGGAAGCTGAAAGCTAACAAAAACCTACAGTAGCTAACACAAAAAACTAGCAACAGCTGCATTACAACAGCTGTTCAAGTTAAACCAAATAACTAAACACAGAGTACATATGAGAAGACAAACTCACATTATTTCTCTATATAATCCCCTGCTACACTAATGCGCTTATTTCAGCGTTTCACCAGTGCTTGGATACCATCAAGGTAGAAAGCTTTCTCAGTATGCCGGAGCCACAATTGGTCTTCCTGGTTCATGCATTTAATGGTCCAAACATGTGGAAATGTCCTGGAGCGAGGTCAGGACTGTATGGTGGATGTGGCTATACCTCTCAGCTGAGTTGGATAATTTGTGCTGCAAGTGGTTTTGGTGAATGATTCTGTGCACAGTTAAAAAATATCGAGATATAGAAATAAAGTTATCTCTCGATTTTCAAGGAATTTTCAAAGGAATGAATGCAGTGGGCTGTGAGCCACCTCGGCCGGGTTTCCTGCAGCTAAGAGTCTCATCACAATACTATACTAAGTTTGCCATGAACTCCCTTTGTATATCTGCACTCTTCAACATACATTTATTGACAGGAATGAGAGTGTTTGCCATTCCTCATTTTTCCACTCAGTGACCATGGCCAATTTTACTAATTAGCTCATATTTGTCTTGTACAAATATTGTGTTATCATTGGGACTTAATATTATGTCATTTCTCATATTAATGGAGCTGTATTGCAATTATCAGAACTGTGCTGGTCAGAAAGTGTGAAAAAAAAATGTATTATAGAGTGCATGACATCCTAGATGTACAGCATTGATTTGTAGGACTTTTGCACAGCACAGTATATAAAGATAAAGTCGAGAAGAAAAAAACACAAAAGAAGACAGATATTATCTATAAAGAGCATTTTTTTTTTTCATTTTTAAAATGGCATTATTACCTGTGAGAAAAATTGCAACTGTATTTAAAAAGCCTAACAAGTTTTCTTTTCCTTCCAGCAAACCCATTTACAGTTGATTTCTCAAACCACTTTTCAAAAAGTTCACCAAATTTTATATTCAAATGTAATTACTATACTGGGTAACTATATGGAGTGAATATCAATCCTATAAAGAGACACTGAATTATGAATTGAGGGTGTTTTTTTTTTAGCTTGATCAAGAAATCCATTTCCTTCTGGTATGATTCTGACTTATACTGTAAATTGCTCTAAATTACAGAACTTGTGCTGTAATCTTTTCATCCTCAAAAGTAAGTAGTGTAGAGCAGTATGTGGGCTTTAATGTTCTTTTAAAATACATCCAGGCTGGTTAAAGTAATGACTCACAATGATGCAATGGATAGTGAATTGGGAATAGAGAAGAAAGCAGGCTTTGATATAGACTTGCATTTATCCTGAAGGCTGAAGAGAATCTTTGTTAGACTGGGAGAGTGAGGGGAAATGTGTGGATAAGGATGTTTAAGAGTGAGAAAGAGAAAGAGAGAAAAAATGAGAGAGGGAGAGAGAGAATCCACTATGGGACATCACAATAATGGAGTCCATCTTCATTAAAAAAAAAATCAAACCCATTCTTATTAAAAGTTAATGAAGTGATCTAACAAGGTGCTTATACAGTATGAGCAACATATCAATGTTCAGTACAACATAAGCATTTTCAACAGTTAACAAATTGGAGAGGCCGTCTGCGTTGCCATGTTTTGTCAATCTCAGGAGAACGAGAGATCCTGCAGGGAACTAGCGGTCGATCCAAGGGTTGGTTTCTTTGGTCATTGCCATCCAATGTAGAGGAACATGATTGGTCACGAGGGTGAATTGCTGCCCCGACAGGTTGAGGTGGGGTTTCAGAAGTTATAAGTCCTTTTCTGCCTCTGCCATCGACATTACCTTCTCAAGTTTCTAAGGAGATCAGAGAGGTGTCCAGCCACAGAAAAGAAATTAGACACAAAGCTTCTGTATAAGCTATCTGTTTCCAAGATAGGTGTGGATAGTTGTGAACCACTTCGACTGGTAGCCACAGGTCCTGTGTCTTGGTCAGCACGAGGTGGAACATTGCGATATTGCAGTCAGGCCTGCTTTGTGGAGCCCTTTGAAGATACAACGGTGGTGATGCAGGTGGTTGTGCCAGCCGCATGTTGGTCTAGACAGGTCAGTGCATATGGCCAATGGTGGCATGGCACAATGTCCATGAGCTATTGAAACATGGCAGGGTCTCTGTGCAGGCCATTATCCATGCTCTGTGCTGAAGGCTGTTTTTTTTTCTTTGCCTCTGGAGTGAGAGCCACCTGCCACTAGCCATTGGTCAAGTCGATTGTCAAAATGAAATGGGTTCCACTGAGTCGTTCAGTGAGGTTGTCCACTTGAGGCAATGGACAGGTGTTAAACTCTAAGACCTGGTTTAATCAGCAGAGGTCATTGCAAAACCCAAGGGACATGTCAGGTTTGCGTACTACCACGATGGAGCTGAACCAGGGGCTAGTGGACGCTTCCATGATGGCATCATGCAACATTTTAGCAACCTTGGTTTTGATGAATCTACAAACAATTACTACTGGTGGATGTCATGCCACACCAGATGAGTGAGTCCTGGTTCGGTGAAGAAGTTGCTTGACCAGCTCGTTTAGCACTTGCTCCTAGGACGGGGTGACCATCTCTCCATGCTGGAGTATCTCACAACCCTGTGGCTGAAAAGAAAGAGGGGAAAGGGTTGAAACATCTGGCAGTTGTTATCCACCTTTTTAAAAGATTCATACATTGAATCTTTTACCCAGCTGTCGCAGTCTGTAATTCACTGGCCCCACTCGTTCCACGATGGTGTAGGGACCTTGATATTAGGCAATTTACATTTGATACTGAGCACCAGTAGAAGCACTCAGTTGCCCAGTTAGGATTCTCAGGGCTGTGCTTGTTGGTTGTAGGCTTTGTGCTTTCTCGACTTAGGCTTTTTCCAGGTGCTCATGCACTATAGGGAGTACACAGCTGATCTTTGCCTGCGCCTGCACATACTCCATAACATCTGCTAACTCCACTAAGATAATGTACCATGACAAAAGTCATATTGAGAACATACTGTATGTTAATTACAAGTATTTAAAGAGTGAGTCAGAGTAATAAAAAAAGGAGGTGTGAGTCTTTCGAGGAAGACATTTGTCGCCTGCCCACTGAATGTGCTATTTTTTGATGCTATTCATGACGTACTGTAACTGGAGACAACAGATATTTATCCCTATGTGCCACTTATGCCACAAAAAAACACTTTTTTTGACTTTCCGCTACAAATTACATTTTGATATAATGAAAATTTAAAGTAAGGTCAAGTTCACGATACATGGGGACAACAAACAAACAAATGACAAAAATATGTACACAATATTCTGACATACACACCACAAACTGATGAGCTCAATTCACCATCTGTGCCATTTACATAATTATGGAAATAGGCCTCAAGAGTGCAGTCTCTCTCTCTTCTCATCAGTCCAAACTCAAACTAATATTATCCTCACACGGTATATGCATCTTTCATGAGTTAACAAGCGGATATGTGTACTAAAAATTTCAGAATGTTTATTATATGTGAAAATGCTCAAGTTTCAATCTCATGTGGCGTTGGAATATGGCTCAAAATGCTGCTTCATATAGTTAAATTAATCGATTCCTATATCTTTTCTATTTATTTATTTACACACATTACTAATTGATTGCAAATGATGTGAGTGCACGTAGTGTAATAGGATAACTAGTCGATTACATGAAGATGTTTAAAGTAAGGTATACATTTTTTTAAAAAGGTGTGACATCATTCTTTTATAGTTCAGCATAGGGGCTTTACAGCTTGTGTGTCTGTAACTGATATCATGCGGACTCAAGTTGCATAGCCCTGGTAAACAACTGGTTAATTATTTCCTGTTACTGAGTGACTCGAGGCAATGATGCAACATAACCAGAGGAAACAGTGGCAATACCATATGGAACATACTTAACATAGATAAGTTAAGAAAAAAAATTCTGATTTTTGCTTGTCAAAAGTGTGGGCAGCATTTTTAGACGCTTTAGCACAAGTATCCGTGATTACCCAATATATTATTTAAATGACACATTAAATTATACAAAAATGTAGTGAAATAAAAGTACAAATATTTGTTGTAGAATGTAGTGGAGCAAAAGTAAAAGGCTCCTCTAATAAAAATATTAAAGTAAAGTACAGATTTGTGGAATATGTACTTAAATACAATAACAATTGTACATGTACAATTGTTATTCCTTTTTGTTTTTCCTTCCTTAGACCATTTTTGTTGGTACAAACCACTGCATGCCATGGATGACTTCTTTGATGTAACGAGTTATCTAACGCATTACTGTAGGTCCCCATTTCAGTACTCAGTTATTTAATTACTGTACATTTTTAAAAATGTAATCCGTGAGCCAGACAGCAGTCATTCCCAATTAGTGTGTGCGTGTGTGTGAAAGTCGTCCTACAAGCCCCGCCCCCGATAACCAGCCCCCTTTGTTATTCCTGCTGTTATACCACTATCTTACCTATGCAAGGACCGACGCATGGAAAGATAGAAACCCAACCACAGCGCCAAAATCCGCGGTGAATCATGTCTTTGGATGCAGTGGTAGGAAACAGGAGTAACTGGAGGAAACCCACCAAGCACAAGGAGAACATGCAAACACAGACCAAAGGTGGGAATCAAACCACTAAGCCACATTTAGGTCATTTATATTAGATATTGTAATGTTTTATGTTTTAAAGAGTTTAACTGCATAAAATAGTTTATTAATGTTTAGAAAGATTTTATTGTTTCCCCTTGTGCTACTACTACTACTACTAATGACAGATGGACTACAAATAATAATAATAATTATTATTATTTATTCCGCCAAACCACATACTGCACTTTTAATTACAAATTTAATATGTTTACACATTTTTAATCATTTAATGTGTTTAAACATTTTAATTACAATAGAGACTAAAGAACACATTTATTCTGTTATTGATTTCATTCCAGCTGTTCCTCTTCCAGCATTCTCCAACTCCATACAGAGCTTTATATACTCACCGATTAAATATTTGTCAGCACTGTGGGAATCCTGTTAAACACAAGACCAACAATGCATGCGTTATCCCCCCTCTCTTTTATTCCCTAACCCCGCCTGGTTCCATTACTCATCTCTCTATTCTTTCATTGTCACCTTTTCAGTCATCCGTGTACAACTGATTTACTGTTATACCCATTCAGCAGATTCAGGTTTGGTCATGGTCTGTCTGTTTATCGCTTGCTGCTGAGCACACCTCGTATATATGCACACACACACACACACACACACACACACTTCCCTTCCTCTGCACCTTTATCAGTTGATGTTTTAAAAAAAAAACGCACAAAAAAGTGAAATGTTAAAAACAACAAATGCTTTTTTATATTGTTGTATGTTTTTTTATGTTTTTTTTTAGATTTTTTTTCATTTTACATTGATCTTTGGGTTATTTTTAAGAATATAGTAATGGTGTGTTTGTATGTTTGTACAGTAATTGCATGTAAACAGGTGAATATAAGGGAATGAATGTTAATGTGATTGCAAATAGGTAAAAGAACCCATTTAAGAAATTTAAATGATGCATTTTGTTTTTTTTCCCCTATTGTTGCTCTAAAGCCTAAAGAAATTACAAGACCTCAGTAGTTCTCATAGAAGTTTGTTTATTGTTTAAACATAATGAATTATGCAAAATTAAATCTAACACGCCCATTTCAGTCCAACCTTTGTGTTGGTGTCACGAAGACACCTACAGTATAGAAGACACCTAACACCTCATATATCAGCTTTAAACAGACATCCAATCCAGCCATGGCGGTAATCTGAGATAACTCTAATCAAATATTGCATGTAAAGTGTTACTGTAGCATGATTTTCTTTCCCCAGAAAGCTATATAAGAACAGATTTATTTTTCATAACTTATCATAATAGATGTTCCACAGTTGCTTTTCATTATGTTAATGATTACATTGGAAATAGTGTATTGGTTTCTTAGTTTCCTTAGTAGGAATTCTACTATGTATTAACCAACACTCAGGGAAAAAGATCAAGCAATTAAAAACAGTTGTAAGCTTCAGGTAAGATTTTGATATAATATAGATTTATTTATTTAATTAAAAAAATCAATATAAGTTTCTTTCTCAGTATACATTCTGATTTTGAAGGAATTGAGGGGATATAAAACACTGCTGCAAACTATTTCACTATAAGAAAAGCAATGTTCACTTTCATCTCTTCAGTACAAACTATTTTCTTTAAGACATAGTAGATGTAATCCAGAGGGGTGGTTTTCTTTCAGTGGGGTTTTGTGGAAGTGCTGGAATAGCACAAGGACCTTTATGTTCATTTCCCAGCAAGACTCAAGTGGAAGATGGAGACTGATCATCGTATACAGATGTGGCTCAGCAGCGGTTATCAATTATCATTGCCAAGATGGCTCCAGATATCAGCACAAAGACGGAGCTGGATTGTAGTTGGTAGGCGGCACCAGCCGGAGCTCTCGTCGTCTGAGTTGCTGCCATGGTGCTGTTGACGAGGCTAACTGTGTGGTTCATTGCAGTCATGTTTGGAGAAATTGTGACCTGAGACATAACCTATAGAGTAGGGGATAAAAACAAAATTCTGGTTTGCAAAATGTTGCTTGTGGAAAGGTTTGGATGTTGAAATTGTTATCAGCTGTTATATAATTTTCCATAGATGTTACACAAGCAAATAATTATGATCATACAACTATTTTCTCTATTTTCCTAGCAGAAATCGCTGGGCCAACAACAAGGATGCACAATAGTTTACAGTTTATTTTTATTATACAGTAATTTTTATAAGATTAAAACTAGAGCCGGGACTTTAATGCATTAATTTAGATTAATTAATTACACAAAAATAACGCGTAAAAAAATTTTTTACGCATTTTAATCGCACTTATTTTTGCACCACGGAACGTTTCTCACTGGATGAGTTTTGGCAGATCGATTATACTGGAGCACCAACTAGCGTTCAGACAAAAACAAACCACAGTGAACATGGACAAAGAAGCTGATGAGACCGCTTTGGTTGGTCCTGTGGATGGGAAATTTTGTTATAAAAAACGAATGGATGGAAGCGTCAGGGTTTAATAGTCAGGGTTTCCAATGTTCTGAATGTACTTAAGTATTGTGCTTTACTTAAAAAAACTGTTTACAGAAGGTCTACCTACCTATAGGGTACCTGAATTTCTGAAATGTAGGCTACTATATTTCTAAATATTTTATTGCTACACTTAATGGCAATATTGCACTGGTCTGTTGGACTTGGTTGAACAAAAATAAACAATATTCTGTTGCTTAAGCTTATGTATTCAGTCATTATTCAATGGTATACTAAAAAACCATATGAAAAAACTTACTTCTCACTGTTCTCAGGTCAAATATTTATATGCGATTAAAATGCGATTAATTTCGATTAATTAATTACAAAGCCTCTACTTAATTAGATTATTTTTTAAATCGAGTCCCGGCCCTAATTAAAACATTTTCAAAAAAAGGCAACTGCTAGCAAAAGAAATAAGCGATAGGAACATCTGTGGCTCATGAACACAAATCTCCAGATTTTTGGCCTGCGTGAAGACAAAACTAAACAAGCCTCATGTAAAATTAACTACTTATATGAAGTAAATCATCATCATCATCATCATCATTATAATCATTATAATCATTAGCAAGCAGCACACAACTGTGTAGCATAGCATAAAGTCTTGGAATTCAATTTCTTGCTGTTTTTTTTTTTATCCCTTTGATGTTCTGCTGTATGTTTCAGGTGAACATATTTTAAGTCACTAAATATTATTGAAAAAGATGTGTTGAACTTAACCTGATTGAGAAATTTCAATCTCAAAAACAAGTTAACATGTTCTTTTACTTTTTGTTGTAGTTATTTGTATATGCATTGATACTTTTACCATAAAGGGACATCTCAACTGTTTGGAAGAGATCTATACTTAAGCTGTTTTTCATATAATAATAATGATTTGTATTATTATTATTCCCCCGCCTAGTGCCCGAAGTCTCCTGGGATAGGCTCCAGGCCCCCCGCGACCCTGAACACAGGATTAAGCGGTATAGAAGATGAATGATTGAATGAATGATTATTATTATTAGTAGTAGTAGTAGTAGTAGTAATTAATTAATTAATTTATTTATTTATTTGCTTGTTTGTTTGTTTGTTTTTATCATTGCCCCAAAATCAAATTTATTCATGAAGCACATTTAAAATAACTGACCAAGATGCTGCAAAATCCTAAAACACCTGCAGACATAATAATACAGTATGTGGCGCAACTAAAGAGCACTCGTGATATCATGTGGCGATTGTGGATGAAACCATGATGATGCAAGAGACATCTGTGGCTGTCAGACAAGGAAACGAAACTGTCCTGTGATCCCTGGGTTCAAGGTGTGTTGTACTCTTCCTTCCTTGTCAATCATAGTGACACTAGACAATTGCTGGCGTATTGACTTTCCTTATGTATGTGGAAGAGGGCTGATAGAGTGTGGTGCAATGTCTAGCTTTTTTCATGTTGTGTTCCACTTAATGAACATAAATAACATGAGTAATCTCGCCGATATACAGTACTGTAGTATAATCAACATCAAATTTGAAATCCCTTTCTTTTCCACAGCTTCATGCACTGAGCTTGTTCTTACCTGATTAGAAATAAAAATTATACCAAACATTTCATCTGAAGATTTTCATTCCCACCACCAGCATCAAAATAGAGGAATGTAATTTCCCTTTGACCAGTCAAGAGTGTGGTTGTCATGTGAATCATTGAAGTCTTCTCTGCGACAACCCATTTCCAACACGTCTTTGGGGAATGTCAAGAGTTTGTGGACATCACACAGTCATAACTTACTTACTTATATGCTTTTACCTTGTTCTCTGAGTGCCTTCCATTAGATGTTGAAGTAATGGCAGGTGGGGATTGATTATCTTTGAGCAACAATAGCATTAATGAGATCATTTACTGATGTTGCTTGGGATACAGTCTGTGTTCCAGTTCATCTCCAAGGTGTTCAGTGACTGGCGTCTGAGTCCACGTGGTGTTGGTTAATGATTGTCTGTACAGTTCCCACAGATCGATGCGTCTCTTCTGAATTTTGGTGACTTCTTTAAAACGTTTGCACCATTCAGATGTTTTGCTGTGGCTAAGAGTCTCATCACCGTACCAAGCTTGAAGTCTTGTAAAAAGTCCCGGTTTGACTTGAACACCCCATGTATTTATCCTCATCATGGCAAATGAATTGAAATAAGAAAAATGATCCTTTGCTAATTTGGTGCATAGCACCAATTAGCCGAACAGCATCAGATTCAGTAGCTAGCTGTTAGCGGGAAACAGAGCCGCTAGCTAGCTTATAAATAAACGGTAGCGAGTATTTAGCCAAATTACTTCTTGTAGTACACTTCCTAGCTATTGTTGTACTTCCAAGTATCCTATTGGATCTAGGTTGTTTATAAGTGACTAATTATAATAACTAATAAGGCATAATTGATCAGTTTTTAGTTAAATAATCTGCCTGCATTGTAGTAGCATTCATTAATTCGTTGTACATTGGGGAAAAAAAATCCCGATTGCGAAGTTGTCAAGCCAGTCACCTGGTCATAAGTGATATCTACAGGGTCAGATTTCCTGTCGAAACTTGGCACACCTTGAGTTTCGAGGACTTGATGCCACTGACTTGTAGTGCTTTTAAAAATCAGTTGTGTTTCCGTAGAGTTTCAGGCTAAATTTGTCATTTACATTTTCATTTCTCAGTGTATATCTTTTGAAGCATTTTTAATTGTTTTGTTTTTCAAATGCAGTTTTTCCAGGAATGATTCATTTGTTGATATCATCGGTTATAATATGACCGACACGATACGATGCATAATACTGTATAATATTATATTTTTTATCATACTATCAAAAAAAATCTAACCATAAACAAACAAAATAATAAAAGTTTTCTTAGTGACAATTACATTTTTGTGAACGTCTAGGTGTCATCAGGAACCCACAATGACGCAGCAGAACCACAAGCAGACAACATTTGCATGAAAAAGACAATGGATAAGAGGAGCATCAAGTTTCTATGTTGGCTTTGGGGACACCTGATCTCCATCTGGGACACGGATATGGGGAAGTGAATTATTTATTTAATAATGCTTAAAGGACGGGTACGTTAGACCAAACGTTGCGACATCTTACAATGTATTTCCCCTAAATCCCTTAAAGAAACTGCATTACGTGTTAGTATTCTGGGTATTTTTAACATTTAAAATTTTAACAAAATGTAAAAGACTAAGTTGGATTGTTAAAGGATATTCAGCTTTAAATTTGTTCTTGTTGTCTCCTCTCAAAAAATATTTTTTATAAATACATTTTATAGAAAGTGATATTGATTCATTAAACTTTTAACTGCTCTCGTCATCACTTAACTTATTCTTATCACTTATCACTTATTTCAATTTACTATATGTATAAAAACTAAACACCTGGTGTCATTTTATCCAGTGTAATGGCACATAATAATAATAATAATAATAATAATAATAATAATAATAATAATAATAATAATAATAATAATAATAATAATAATTCATACCTGTGTTGTTAAACAGGTTAGGAAGAAGATTAACCCCAGGTGCAAGGCCGTAATGTGAGCCATCATGTGATGAAGAAGTTCACCTGCTTCTTTTGTACCTCAAGAGTGACTCTGAACTAAATGCTCACGACTTTTATAACAGCACTGCAGCTGTGACGTGTAACAGGCTCAATCCCAAACACTGCCTCGCTTCCTGCCTGGGTGCACTAGGTTAGGTTACATCCCCTATACAGTGTGCTCCAGGAGCCATTTGGACTTCAGGCCTGCTCTAATTAAACTCTAATGTTCCTGTAATCTTATGGCAAAAATAATGATGAACATACCCTTATATTTATTTAATTTGGTAACTTATAAAATGGTGAAATGTTTCCTTCTGGGCAGTGCTCTGGAATAGGATTACCAATTAAAATTTTCAGTCTAAAAAAGTGTGTTTTTTAGACCTGCAGTCTAAAGTAATTATGAAAAACCGACCATGATATGTTTTCATGTCTATTAATGTGAGCCAGTGCTTTTCTGGGAAATCACATTAATAATACAGTACATGCTTTAAATGCATCCGTGTCTATTCAGTAAGTGACCACAAGGTGGCAGCACGTAGCAAGTTTTCATGAATTTAAGGCTGATTAACTGATTTTATGAAGATTTTTTTTTTTAGTTATACTTGCAGAAGCTCATTTCTGTTAACAGTGACGTCATTCCTGGATTATATAGGTCTTGTTTGTTTGTTTGTATGTTTTGTATTATCACAGTTGGCTGCACGGTGGTGTAGTGGTTAGCACTGTCGCATTGCACCTCCAGGGGCCGTGTCGAATCCCGCTTCGTGCGGGTCCGCATGCATGAAGTTTGCATGTTTTCCCTGTGCTTGGCGGGTTTCCTCTGGGTACTCTGGTTTCCTCCTACAGTCAAAAGACATGCAGATTAGGCAAATTGGTGTTCCCAAATTGCCCATAGTGTGTGAATGTTGTCCTATCACGGTTGTAAAAATGGGAATAAATACTGTACAATGGTAATCAAGTCCCCTAACAGTCCCCTAGTTAAACTATAGAAGTTCCTAGATGGATAGATGGATGGAATCATGACAGTTGTCATGCCGAGTTCTCACTCACATGTCAGTAAGTGCCTTAGTCAGGGTCATTCTAGGTCAGGAGCCTATCCCATGAGCACTGTACATGCAGTGGGGATACAATACAGTTTGGAAGACTGATGGGAATTGGAGAACCTGAACTGAACCCATAAGGGCACTGGGAGATCATACACAGGAACTCAGTACAGAGTGGCCCAAGCTCAAACCAGGGAGCCTGAAGTGGCAACACGGAGGTGACTACAAGTCTAGTCTGATGTTTAGATTTAGTAGTTATTAAAATGCTATGTCTTATTTCTGTCAATTTTTGGGGGAAACTGAGAACCATTAATTGATCTTTTAGTAGAAAATTTTAAGAAACTTGTATTTTCTTCCTAAGATTATGAGACTAAATGTATTCTATTATTACTTTAAGATATTTATTATTATTATTATTATTATTATTATTATTATTACTGTAATTTTTGTATTTATTTTGTAACTCTGTAAATTCAAAATATTAAATCTGTGCATGAACATCCCTATTCAATTCATTACAGAATATTATATATAATGTATATTTACAAATCCTAACTCATAGCCTACTTTTACTCTCTACCATCATAGCTGCATTGATTCCAAGCCATCTGAGATCAGATATCATCCTCAGAGCTCCGGAGGGGTCCGAAATTTGAGCTATAGCACCATTGAAAAAGGGCATGCTGCACAGTTTGTGGATTGTTTCAAACATGAAGTCCTGTATTTAGAGAGAAATGTTTCATTTCTGATTTCTGTTTCATGCACATGCACGCCTAAGACTAAGACTAACTTATACTTCCAAGAAACATCATATGGCCGAAAGTTTGTTAATATGTGACCCATTTTAAAATCTCATTTCACATAGATTCCACTTTGCATTCTTCTGGGAAGGTTCTGGCTAGGTTTTAGGGGGTAGCTGTGGAGATTTGTGATCATTCAGTTACAAGAGCATTAGTGAGATCAGGCGGTGATGTTGGGTGACGAGGAGGCTCCAGTTCCAGCGCTATGTCAAGACTACACTCAAGTTCCACTCCAAACTTAAGACAACATGTCTTCATGGAGCTCGCTTTGTACACAGAGTCACTGTCATGCCCCTTATCTTTTTGTTTAGTGTCATAGGTTGGGAGTGTTTCTTAAAAAAAAAAAACAGAAAAAGATTATTACTTTTTTTTTTTTTATTACTTGCCCATTTTAAATCAGATTGTTTGGCCAAATCTGTTAAGACATCTTGAAGAATGATATCTTATATCCAACTTGGGGAACATCCTTTTCTATTCCAACATGACTGTGCAAGGACTATAAAGACACGGTTTGATAAAGAAATTTGACTGGCCCTCACAGAGCTCTGACCGTAACCCCATAAAGCACCTTTGGGAATAACTGGAACAGAGATTGCAAGAAAAGCCTTCTTGTCCAACATCAGCGCCTGATCTCATAAATGCTCTACAAAATGAATTGACACAAATTACACTTACTGCATTTGATTAACATTAACATTTTTTTAATCTCATTAAACATATGAACAGTTGAGGGTTAAGGGCCTGGCTCAAGGGCCCAACAGAAGCAGCTTGGAGGTTTGAACTTGGAACCTTCTGAACCGGTGTTCAAGGCCTTAAGCTACCCCTGACCAACAATCCCACAGAAACACTGCTTGTGGACAGCCTTCCAAGAAGAGTGGATGCTGTTATAGCCCGTCCGAAAGGGGAACCAACTCCATTTTTGAAGTACAGTATATGTATTTGGATACAATGTCACTGCAGGTTTGTTATAATAATAATTATTATTATTCTTTATTTATTCTTTCTTTCTTCTTTTTTTTATTCCTGTTATCTTCTTGTGATTTATTTTAAATACTTTTGTCCATATAATGTATGGATTTGATGGTTGGGTGTTCACATACTTTTGGCCGCACAGGAAAAATATAAAGATTGTTTTTTGTTTGTTTGCTTGTTTGTTTGTTTGCTTAGAGATAAAGTAATTCAGGCATTTGAGTAAGAGAGAGTATTATCATTATTATTCTCCATCCATCTAGGAACTTCTGTAGTTCAAATAGGGACTGTGGAGGCCAATGGTGATTACTGTATTTATTCCCATGTTGTATGATCATGGCAGGACACCATTCACACACACACATTCACACACTCTGGGTAATTTGGGAACTCCAAATAGTCTAATCTGTCTTTGGACTGTGGTAGGAAACCGGAGAACCTGGAGGAAACCGACCAAACACGGGGAGAACATGCAACACAGACCCAACGTGAGAATTGAACCCAGGACCTGGAGGTGCAAGACGACCACTAAGCCACTAAGTGATAACCACTAAAGCACATGAAACAATGCATGAATTATTATAAACTTTATCAAATGATCATAGTATCAGAAAAACAAATAATTAAAATAATATTTTCCATCAATTAAACCAAGCAAGTAAATAAGAAACATATTTTATAAACACAAATGGCATTTCACTTTGTTGGTTATTCTGGTCATTATAAGTCTTCCTCAGTGTCCCCCATACAGTATACTGACAATACGTTATTCCCTATTTTTTATTGGGACTTTCATTATTATTATTATTAAGTGTGTCTATGAAATAGACCACTTATTACTATTCGTCTGAAAACTTTGGACCCTCCCACGCCGGAGAGCTTTGGTCCGACGGCCACGAATCATACACCATCGCGTCCGGCTCGATCGGGAGAGCTTATGGAACATCGGCTCCCGAAGCGATCCGACGCACCGTTTTCCCGCAATTCCCAAAAAAGTGATTTCGAAAATCGAAAAAGGGTTTTTTCTTCTTTTTATTATTATAGTTCTTCTTCCGCCTAAAATTTTGCCGGGTTTCTTCTCCCGCAGTTTTGAGAAAACCCTCACGTATGTTACATCGTTTCGTGCGGCCCGATCGGGAATGGTGTGCTATGACTTTTCTAAGGGGTTCATCATGCGGTTTTCCCGAAATTCCCAAAAAAGTACCCAAATTTTCCCCATTCATCTCTATGGAATTTTTTATTTGACAGGTTGTAGCGCAGAGAGGGAATTGTGTAGAAACGTGAAATTCGCCACGTTTGAAGAGGTTTGCACCCTGTGTCAGAGGATACCCCGAACGAGGGTATAAGTTGTACCCCCGGGGCAAGAGAGGTCTTCACAATTGCCCCATAGACTTTGAATGGGGAATTTTTTCGAATAATTAGTTTGTCGTTGATCCACGAATGAGGTGTCAAACCGTTCGCCTGATTCGGCAATGGGGTGCTATGACTTTTCTGAGGGGCTGCGCGGTTAATTGCCCCGGCAGGGGGCAATTAACCGCTCATAGACTTAACATTGAGACCAACTTTGAATGTTTGTCGTAGACCCATGACTGCAGTGTCAAATCGTGCGGCTTATCTGGGAGAGGAGGTGCTATAACATTTCTAAGGGCTGGGCGGTTAATTGCCCCCGCAGGGGGCAATTAAACGCTCATAGACTTCACATTTTAACCGCTATTCCCGCACAGTTTGTCATACACCCATGAATGAGGTGTGATATCGTGCGGGTTATCCGGGGGTGGGGTGCTATGACTTTGCTCAGGGCTGGGCGGTCAATTGCCCCCGCAGGGGGCAATTGACCGCTCATAGACTTAACATTGAGATCAGCTTTGTCTGATTTTGTCGTTGACCCTTGAATGAGGTGTCAGACCGTTCGCCTCATTCGGGCATGGGGTTATATGATACTAATGAGGGCGGGCGGTTAATTGCCCCCGCAGGGGGCAATTAACCGCTGCTCCCTCATCGTTCGTCGTACACCCTTGAATGAGGTGTCATATCGTGCGTCTTATCCGGGAGGGGTGTGCAGTGACGTCTCTGAGGGGCTAGGCTGTTAATTGCCCCAGCAGGGGGCAATTAACCGCTAGTCCAGCACCATTTGTCGTAGACCCTTGAATGTGGTGTCAAACCGTTCGCCTCCATCGGGCATGGGGTGCTATGGCGTTACTGAGGGTTGTGCGGTTAATTGCCCCAGCAGGGGGCAATTAACCTCTAGTCCAGCACCGTTTGTCGTACACCCATGAATGAGGTGTCAGATCGTGCGGCTTCTCCGGCAATGGGGTGGTATGGCTTTTCTAAGGGGTTGGGCGGTCAATTGCCCCGGGCAATTAATCGGTCATAGACTAAACATTGAAATCAGCTTTGAATGAGTTTGTCAACATGTTATGCTGATTTGCATGTTGGTTGCATGATGTTTTGGCACTGATCCGGCACGCGCATAGACACACTTAAAATTTCTTCAGGAATTTTCCCCCCTCTAGTTATTATTATTATTATTATTATTATTATTATTATTATTATTATTTGCAGAACTAATTGTCTATGCTCTTTTAATTTATATACATTTATTTATCATTTTTATACTGCTATGTTTTTCTTCTCTCCTTTTAATTTATACTTATCATTTTATGTTTCTTTATCTTATTATTCTGCTTATTGTTATAATTTTTTGTTGTTTCTATTATTCTTATTGTTGTTGTTGTTGTTATATTTATTTGTTTATTAATTTTTTTACTCCTGTTATCTTCTTGTGACTTATTTCTAATCTTTGGCAATACGAATGTAAATATTTGTCCTGCCAATAAAGTACCTTTGAATCTTGAATCTTGAGAGAGAGAGAGAGAGTGTGTGTGTGTGAGAGAGAGAGAGCGCGCGCGCAGGAGCTGAATGGGTTCCAGGTGTTGGGTTACATAACAGAAGCCCCGCCTCCGTTGTCGCGTGCGCGCATTTTTCCGTGGTGCGGCGTGCGCGCGCATAACTCTGGCGCACTGTTGTTGCCCGCGAGCGGCCGCGTCCGTCTCTCTGCCCGTCTCGCGCGCGCTCATAAACGATGCCAAAGATGGAAAAGGGAAGACCGCCGGAAAACAAGCGCAGCAGGAAGCCTGCACATCCCGTCAAGCGAGAGGTCAGCCAGGAGATGAAGGTACCTTTAGGAAGGTGGACATGGGGTCGCCTTCATGACGCGCGGTTTCCATTTGTAAAGTGCGCACGACGCTTATTTTTTTTTTTATTAATTTTTTAATTTTTTTAAACACACATTGATCAACTTTATTACCATTCTAGAGATTCCGGATTAGGATTAGGTGTTAATCTGATCACATCACACTGCAGGAATGTCGGCCCTGGTGGAGTGATGTGCGTTAGTTGTGCCAGATGTGCGCCAGAGGTTTTGAGCTGAGAATGAAACTTATTAGACTTAGATTAAGACTAAGCTTGCTTCCCGAGTATGAAAAGTTATACAGGTGTCTGATTCCACACTGGGGATTTTCCTGTGTAACTTTCTATATTGTTTGTGAGCTGGAAATAAGGTGTGTTCAGACACACACCAGACACCCCACCTGCAACAAAATCTGGAATCAATTACAAAGAAGTGATTTGGTGTGAAATGTGTCTACATGCATGTCCACATGCGTGCATAGCTATAACACGTGAAACTGAAAATGATTACGTGTTGAATAATATTTTGTACGCCAATTTATTCAAACTTGCCGTGAGTCTTGGACACATCCCCTACTGTACATCCACATGATGTTCATGGGTGTTGTTTCGATTTCCTAAAAGTGACTATTGTGTGCCATCTCATGACTGTAAATCGTACAGATGGATATCTGCATGAGAGACATGAGCGGGTTTTCATGTCTGTGTGGGAGGAAACCAGGCGCAGATCTCTTTTGTGTGAGTGATTTTGGATCACTGCACATGATATCCATGGAGCCGGCGGGTGTTGGGTTGCGACTTAACTAATTTTAATCCAAACATGTGAAACCGTACACGATCCTGATGTAAGCGCAGCCGGGGCTCAAGCGGGGGTCACTGTAGGTTTTCTTGCCTTTGGCTACAACTGCTTTGGATTTTGGGACAGGGTTCACCCTTGCTCTGTGTGTGTGTGTGTGTGTGTGTGTGTGTGTGTGTGTGTGTGTGTGTGTGTGTGTGTCTCTCTCTCTCTCTCTCTCTCTCTCTCTCTCTCTAAGTAGATGTTTGTCTGAGCTGCACAGAAGAAATAAGAACAACACTAGAGGGATTGGAGTGAAAAAACTAAACAAAAGGGGGACCCACCTCATACTAATGAGAAAACAATAAAATAATACGCATGGATTTGGCGTGAGCTCAGGAGAAATAGAAACTGATGCGTTTTTTCAGGCTCCATGATGGTCAGTGCATCCGATTTATCCGTTTAAGCTCAGGAAACTGGTACAAAACACAAAATCCATGCCCGGCTTATATAAACACAGACCCATACACTGTTGCAGTTTTATGGTCAGGCCTGTTTGCGGATCGAGTGACGGAGTAGTGGACGTAACAGATATGCCATCCTGCGAGAATCCCCCTGTTCTCAAGCATACTGCCTGTTTTTGATAGAAAGAGTGAAACTCGAGAAGGGCTGAAGAGTCAGGTAACACAGAGAACGAGGGAGAAGAAAGAGAGCGAGCGGGCAGAGAGCGAACCAGTGTTCTCCCGCAACTGTTTGTTTTGGTTGTGAGCTCTCAGGGAGAGATGAGTGAAGTGAGAGCTTTAAAAGCAACTAGAGGAGTAGAAAGGAAGGAAGAGGAGGAGGGGGGGGTAGAGACGGGGATGGAATTGGATCCTTTAGGGAAAATGGAGAAGATGAGAAGGAGAACTGGGGAACTGGAGGAGTAGGGGACATGAGGCGAAGAAGGAAGGTGGGGGATTTCTGGGAAGCCCACAAACCCAGCTGTGGTGTTCCGTGTCCTCCTCAGATTTCAGCTAACTATGAATCAAATTACCCACCTCTGTAATCTCAAACTGAGAGACCGAGCGAGGGAGCGAGAGGTCTCTTGAGTGTTTAGCCAGATTTTATGTCAGACCATTTAGAATAAAATAACAAAGACTGATTCAGAACTTTTTCTTTTTTTCTTTTCCTTGCGGCTGCATCATTTTTCAGTCAAATTCTGTGAACCACAGATGGAGCACTGGATGGTGTATACATTTCACTAATTCTCCATACTATTACCAATTACCAATTGTGTGTATGTGTGTGTGTGTGTGTGTGAGACAGAGCTTCGCAGAGAGCACAATGAATGAATTGCTGGGCTGGTACGGATATGATAAAGTTGATCTGCAGGAATCAGAGCCCGCCGACATCAGGAGTCACAACGGCCGAGCAAGACGCCATCAAGTGTCTGTGCTTAAAGGTGAGAGCTCACACACCTCGATACCAGACCCGGGCTCTGAAACGAGCGCTAATGATGGTCCAAATCTCTGAGCATTTCAGAAGCCAAAAGCATGACTGCCTTTACTGGTTATACAGGAATATTCCCATTGAATTCTTTACAATCTGGCAACAGATAAAGAAGTTATTTGGCATTTTGCATCAAGTTGCATCCATAGCACTTGGTTCTTGCATTCAGTTTCATGAGTCCTTAACGAAATCCAGCCGTCCTTTCTTAAATTTTATTCGGGTGTATGTATTAAATGTACTTGGATGTCCTGGAGATATTACTGTATTTGGTGCTGATAGTGGTATACTGGATAAAAACTATTCTCTATTAAGAAATCCTTATTGCTTATTAAGACTTGATACTATTAAGAAAAATGTCTCAGAGAACCTAAAAGATAGGACATATACTGTACAGTATATTATGAATCCTTTTGAAGTTTATCCATTGTAATGCCTTTAAAAAAAATCTAATTTCAATCTTTTATTCCTATGAAGAAACTACAGAAAAAGAAATTTTGGTTTGAATTTAGTCTAAACTAATACCCATCACAGTCCCACTCCGCTATTATTCTTCTATGACGTGCTTCTCTCAAGGCACGTAAAGCCACTCAAGCTTCATCAAGAATCACATTCAATGGACAGCGCTATCCACCCACTTCCACATGCATGAGTTTACAGATGCATGTGTTAGGCTAGTCTAGCTATGATTAATAAGGGGGGGGGAGTGTATGCCATCCTTGCCACCCAGAGAGCAGGGTCAGTTTGGCTCTTTTGGACTCCTGGGAATACATAAGTGTGGCATTGTCAGGTCAAACTAGCGTCTCTGGACAGAAAAAACAACAACGCTTTTTTGATGCACCACTTGGGAGTAAAGCTTGAAGCTTACAATAAAACAATAGGTTTAGTGATGTTACATTACAGTTAAATACATTTCATATTGTAAGTTTATTTAAACTTACAATATGAAATACTGGATGAAGTGGATATATACTGGACAAATACTGTCTTTGTTTTTTTTTTTTTTACATTGTTCATTATATTGAAACAATAGTTTAGTTTGTAGTGCTTTATTACTGTTGTATGATATGTAATGGACTTGTAAATCTAGTTCTCTATAAAATCTCCTTTTACATTAATCTACGTATCCCAGCATTTCACAAAAGCTTGGATACCATTAAGCTAGAAAGTTTTTCTCAGTACACCGGAGCCATGATCAGACGTCTGAAATGCTGGCCTCCCAGGAACTCCTTTAGCCCAAACATGTAAAAATGGCTTGGAGTGAAGTCAGGACTGTATAGGGGATGTGGCGGTAACTCCCAGTCAAGTCCACTGTAATGTGCAAGTGGTGCAGGGTCAGTATGAGGTCATGCATTGTCCTGCAAAAACAGCAGGATTTTTCATTAAAGGTAAGGGACATTAAATGAGTTCTTGAGAGGCCAGTATTTCAGGTGTGAACCAGGCAATCCGATCATAGCTCCAGCATACTGGGAAAACTTTCTACCTTGAATGTATCCAAGGTGTACCCCTCCTCATGTCCAAAGTTTCCTAGGATGGCATCTTTGTATACAGGATAAGAGATATAGAAGATGAATTAATGAATGAATTAATGAATAATTAAAGAACTATAATGTAAAAAAGATCACCCTGAAATTACTGAAGTAATTAATTTTTTAGTATTTACTCCCCACCTGCAGAAAATTCAGATCCAAAGCCTACTGTAATCGAGAGTAAGCTGACGTCAGGCTCATCTTCGTCGGCTAAAAACGGAGTGAAAGAACCTGCCGGATTTCCACTCTCTCCTTCATCATCCTCATTCTCCCCCCACATGAAGGACCTACACAGCACCCCTGTCGTGGTCCCGCTCATCAAACCATCTGCAGGTGTGGTCACGATACACAAAAATCCATTGTTTAATCATATGTAAATATGTACAGTGCCACACGAACGGATTTGTAATCCACCCTTCTGTCTCTTTCTCTCTCTCTCTCAGTGGAGGAGCAGCAGAATGTTCAGATTGTGTGTGTGTGGTGTCAGAAGGAGGGGCTTAAACGCTACTCTCTGATAATGGGCTCTGAACTCAAGAGCTTCTGTAGTGAGAAGTGCTTCGCCATGTGCCGCAGAGCCTACTTTAAACGCAATAAGGTCAGTATGGGTACAGTATGTGGGGTGTTTAACCCTTAATTCAATATACATGCAAATCAAAGTTTTTAAATATTCTCACTGTTTGGAACATGAGTTTCATGTTCCAATTTTAAACATAGGTCCTTATCAGGTCAGAAATGCTGTATGTTGCTAACCCTTGAACTTTTTATATTAGAGTGACATCACAACCTGAAGAACAATGATACACATACGCACACACAATAAAACCTGTAACACACAACACATTCATAAGGGAAGTGTGTGTGTGTGTGTGTGTGTGTGTGTGTGTGTGTGTGGTGGGGGTTTTGTTTGGATGCACATGCATTCAATGTAACTCGAAAATTCAATATGTACTATGTGTGCACTTTATTGACTATACAGTAGCATTGAAATGATTCCACAGACATTACAAATCTGTGCTTTCTGTTAGTTAGCAAAACAATAATGTGTTAAGAAAAAGTGAGACTTAAGGGCATTTTCACATTAAGCAAGATCGATTTTTGTACCCTGACCAGGAATGATTGCTCTGCTCTCCCTACTCCCCTGCTGGTCACATTGTTTTTGTTCTCCATACTCGGGCACACTAGTGTATCTTACACAAGTGCAAGCCGCCTTTAAACACAAGAGAAGAAGAAATCAAGGGCGTTAATTTTCGCGCTATGCCTAATATTATTGATTTTTCAGTAAAATATCAAGAGCAGCGTCCTCCTACTATATCAGCTATGCCTCAACAAAAGTTGGGATTAGCATGCACACATGGAGATTTCAGGAGGGAAGCGTTGGGGTTTAGGGGCTGATGACACTGACGACGTCACATCTAATTAGTGATCTACTTCCCTGCTTAGGTACGATTGGTTTCCATATATGATTCGAACCATACTCTGTGCCCGAGACCATCTCTTCGAGTGGACTCGAGCCTGGAACAATTCTGTCCAATTCCAGGGTCCTAATGTGAGAGTAATCTGATCAAGCCCCAGACAACACATGGAGCACTAAATCTGCTTTGGATAAACATAGCAGAACTGACCCTTTGTATAGGAGTCCAAAACTGGACTTGATCAGTGGAAAAAATACTATTTTTAAATCTGGTTCTAAAGTGGTTAAAGCCCCAAGTGCGATCTAGATCTGAATTAGAGGTAGTTCAAACAGAATCTTGGAGCCACTTACAGCATGGTTATTCATAAAACCTGAACAAACTGTTAAAAATGGCTTTGTTTAATTGAGTTGAATTTGGACTTCCTATGGAAAACATGAAAGAACTACCCATTCAGATGTGTCTCTAATGTGTGTGTACAATAAAAAAATTAAAAATAAAAACCGTGAGAAAAATGTTTTCAAGCCAATTACATTTAATAATTTAATTACAATTACAACTAAAGTGACCTAATATGAGGAAACCCCTCCCCCTCCTCTTCCTCCTCTTCCATGTTGCTCAGCTCGGCACTGCTCCGGTGGGGGCGTGGCTCAGCAGTAGCTCATTTACATAGACACTGAAACGGCGTGTTCGGAGGAAAAGCGAACAAGATGCATTTTAAGGTCTAAAGAATGCATTATGTGAGGGGTATTTCAGCTCTAGCATTAACACACCCATGATGCGAGCCATGTGTCTCCTGACTGACAGAATTCAGTGCCGTTAGCAGCTGCTTAACATTCGCGGATGCGACTGCCAGGACTACTCGATGACGGCTATGGTCATTCAGCGCTAACATGCGTGCTGTCTAGAGCAGCTTCTTAATCCTCTATGAATGTGAGGTCACCTTTAATAAGGCGACTTCAGCTTAGCTTGTGGTTGAACCCAGCCTTAGAAATGGACAGACACACGGATTGTGCGTATTTGCAAATATTCACCTTTAATCCATAGCTGTTGACTTGGGCTTAATAAGCTGCCGGTATGTTGTAAATATATTTACACTCACTTCATCACTTTGGCCTACCTACAGGGACATCGATTTAAAAAAAGGAACTAAAAAATATGTTTCCCGGAAAGGTATCGCTTTGTTGATACTATACGGACTATTTCTACAATAAAACATGCTGTAAAAAGAAGTCAGAAAAAGAGTAGGAGAGGTAAATGAAAGAGAGAGAGTGAGAGAGAGAGATGGAAAATCAAGTCAGAGCCTGTTCGAGAGGAAGGAGTAAGGGCTGCCATGGGGAGAGTGGTGTCCTCTTGCAGCACATACTTTACCGCAACAGCATCAGGTTTCACACTCCATACACCAGCGAGACGGGGGAGAGCACCGGGTACAGTCAACACAGGATCAGCTTACTGCAATCTGGAGCAGCCACTACACACACTCACAGTAACACACAGTGGGTAGTCACCATCCACACGTCTACCCAGAGAGCTAGGTTTTTCACCAAATAAATTAAAATTCAAATGTACTTATTTTTATTTTTTTAGGCTCAAAATGAAAATCGGCATGGTGACGAGTCTTCTCCTCCCCCTGGTCAACCGGAGGAAACTTCTCCTCAGCTCATGCTTAAGATGAACAGCAACACACGAGTAAGTGCTCATAAGCACTGGGGTTCCTTTACAATGCATTCATACAGTACAGTGCTGTACACAAGTCGTGAGTCACCTCGCATCACTTCAAATTTAATTATGTAGATTCAATGAAAGAAATGCGAACAAATGTTTTTTCGTCAGATCGACAGGCTGTAAAGAGTCTAAAGATACAATTAAAATGTTGGTTGCTTACAGTGTGTAACAACCTCAGCAGCAACCTCATTTCCCCTTTCGTCTGTTCCAACCACTCATCATTCAGAATCACCGGTATACTAATCACAAGTCTGATCAAATGTCATCATCTGCACCTGTTTCTCACTGGTTCATGCCTTAAGGTAGATATTTTTTTTTTATTTTAATGCATGAATGATTCATAGGTCACTGTGTGGCTTAACAAACCAGCAAAAAAAAACTTTCCTCTGAAACCGCTCAGGTACAGAGACTGGACCTAAAATGAAAGACAAAACCTGCCAAAAATGAGAGACAGGAAAGTCTTTCAGGGAGCCTGGAGAACTATTCCTTAAGACTACATTAAAAACACAGTACAGGAAAGTCTGGCTCTTTGGAAGCAAAATATGAATAAATGCTCGGTGGCTCAAGACTTTTTGCATAGTACTGTATATTCTGTTCGCATTTCTCTCCAGACATGTAGCAATATTTACTAACAATATTTTTACATTCTAACATGGACTATACAAATTTGCAAATTGTTGGCATTACTGTACTGTACCTTGCACCACAACCCTGCAGTAGGCAGAGTTTGCATTCCTGAATTAAAGGCTAGCCTGTTCCAATGGGGCATGAGGCTTGTGTAAATACATTTCTTGTTTCTAGATACCATACCAAAGCTACTTAAGTTTTAAAATCAACCAAAGAGAATTGCACAATTGTAAATGCAAAACTAACCCTAACCCTAGCAAAAGTATATAACTGGTGGTATGGTATCATAGTGGTTTTATGTGTACTCTATTTGGCAGACGTCCATATCCACAGTGACTTACAAAAGTTCTCTATAAATAAATGCATTCTTATACTGGCTCATTTGGTCGTTGACTAAAAGTATCATCAGCCAAACCTCTGTTGGAGTTTTTTTACCCAAGTAGATCCTATGTCAGTATTTAAAGACTGCTA
Organism: Channallabes apus; assembly: GCA_030522415.1. Classification (NCBI taxonomy): domain Eukaryota; kingdom Metazoa; phylum Chordata; class Actinopteri; order Siluriformes; family Clariidae; genus Channallabes; species Channallabes apus. The sequence continues at coordinate 29,555,115 of CM060114.1, forward strand.
ATGACTCGGACATCTAGATGAACTTCCAGAACAGAAAAGAGTCTTGATGCATGCCTTCCTTGTACCCCAAGCAAAGTTATAACCAGTCGAAAGTACAGTCACCTCACTCCTCAAGGGTTGGCGGTACGAATCTTGCCACTGCTCTGCAAGCGTGGAGTTTGCACGTGCTTGGTGGGTTTCCTCTGGATACTCCTGTTTCCTCCTACAGTCCAAAGACATGTGGTGTAGGTCGGCTGGTATTTCAAAATTAGCCCATATTGTAGGCAAGTGTGTGTTTGTGCCCTGCGATAGGTTAGCACCCCATACAGGGGGTAGTCTGTCTTATGCTGGTGTATAAAGTTCCCTGGCATAGGCTTCAGTCCCCCCACACAGGATAAGGGGTACAGATAATGGATAGATGGATGGATCTCCACCTCGAGGGGCTGGAGACATCATGTTTTAGGGTTGTCCATCCAGCCATTTGTTCAAGATTTATTGTTATTATTATAATTATTGTAACCACCAGATTGCATTCTGAAATAAATCCAAATAGGGTCAAGGTCAGAGCAAGGTCATGTGTCTGAAATAGTTTTTCTTCAATCCAAGCTTCTGTCCTGTACCTGGAGGCATGATGGTAGATTATTTTTATTTTAAATATTATGCAATTTTCATCACAATGTGATCATTCAAGGAAACTTAAAAAGCAGTGAGACACAATTTTCTTAGAATGAAACACAACCACAACACTGAATTAACGCTCGTTTGTTTTCGTCCTTTATGAATTTTATTTACTTTTCTTCCTTTAAACAATTATATGATTTAAAATAAAGTGTTAACATTTCTCTTCTGACTTCTTCAGGTGTGCGATTGGTGCAAACACGTGCGTCACACCAAGTACCTGGACTTAGGTGCAGGTGACGACAGACTGCAGTTCTGCAGTACCAAGTGCCTTAACCAGTATAAAATGGACATTTTCTACCGAGAGGCTCGAGCTGCTCTTACGACGTCTGGCTCTAGTCCGAGCCAACCAGAAAACGAGAACCGTCCAACCGGAGAGAGTGACACTCTGCTGACGCCAGAATCATGGAACAACCCTTCCATGGAGGGAGACAGCAAAGAAACAGTGTCACCTAAAGTTTCCACGCCTGTGTCATCGTCGTCTTCGTCATCGTCCTCAGTTAGAGCATCTGTCTTGGCTCAGCAGAAAGAAAGAGAGAGCTCTGCTTCTTCTCACATCCAGACTGGCCCTCCGATGCCATCTACACCTCCACCACGTGCTGTTATAGAGCAGCCGTGGGTGATACAAAAGCCTCCATCCTTTAACCGGGTACCTATTCATACACAGCCTCGAAACCCAGGCTCTAGTCCACATCAGAGGCCCTTACACACGTCTCCACAGATACACACACCCACAGTTCGCCCAATTCCCGCACCACAGCTCTTACACCCATATCCAGGGTCTATGATACCCTGCGCATCTGCCTATTCTCACCCCATTCCACCACTCTTGCCAACTTTGGGTCTGCCATGTCCACAACCTACTGTCCTGGTGCCATATCCGATTGTAGTTCCTCTCCCTATTCCTGTGCCAATTCCGATACCAATACCGGTGAGCTCAGGGGCTTTCGGACATGCCGGGGTTATTCGTAAAAACAAGGAGAAAGAGACAACAGGAAGGGATACAGCTTCAGTCACCTCTGAAAATTTATCTAGGGAGCAGATGTCTGGAGATCAGGAGATTACTGATGCCATTTCAGTGGAGCACAAAGTAAAGACAGAGCAGACTTTATCTCCTGACCCGTATTCTCCTGCTTTCTCATTACACACTTTCCCAATCTTATCTTGTCACTCACAGGTCAGTCCTACCTCCTCATTACCAGAAGATCAGAGACAAGAAGTTAGAGAGCGACAGGTGATACAGAGGGCAATATGCAGAGTGAAGCAGGAGGGTGAAACAGAGTTCGGCCACAATAAGGTCGAACAAGAGAATGGATGGGATGAGAAGGGGGACGAAGAAGATCCGCTTGACCAGCAAACATCCACTAAATTGTACACAGGCACTTTAAAACACACATCCAATTCAGCCCCTGAAAACGCATCTTCCCCGGCGGATTCGCTGAACCCACGGGCTTCAATCATCCTCCACAACGCACTCAACACAACATCCGTAGTCACCCCCACACCAGCTATCCTATTGAACAACTACAACTCTGTGCAACACTCCTCGACAGTTCACTCTGACCCAGAACAAAGAACAAGCCCACATGCTGAATCTGAGGATGTCAAAGAGAACGTCTCAGGAGGGCGGGAACCTGGCGTAAACTGTACCCGTCCAGCAGAGCAAACAGACTGCCAAACGGACCACTCGGACGAGGGCAGGGGGGGAGCTGTAGAGAGTGATGCTCTCGCAGCTGACGAACACGCATATGCACGATCCATCCCGCCAAAATTACGAGAGAAGAGTGCACACACGGTCACTCTGACAACTGCACACACACTTTCTCACGTGGTTACACATAGCTGGGACAAGAGTTCACATGGGCATATCCCTCTTTCCGAGCAAAGCGGCGTGCATGCCGAAATAGAGCCTGCTTTGAAGAGGAGATGCCTGAGGATTAGAGACCAGAACAAATGAAGAACAGGTATTCACGCATATATATGCAACTGCATAAATACGCACACTACATACAGACGCTGTTAAAGCTTGTTAAATGTTGAGGTTACATCAACATTTAGGCATTTAAACTTATCCATTAACCTACAACCGTTAATGGATAAGCTAAAGTCATAGAGATTAGCTCCCTTGTCTGGTAATAGAATCTATATTAACTCTATAACCAGAGGTAAAAGTAATTTTTAATTCCTACTAGGACTATGTATCCCAAAGGCCTGGAAAATAAACTCTGGTATGTTGGGGACATTCCGGCAAATCTTGTAAGTTTCTCTTTATGTCTCCACTTCTTCTGCTTGAGAATTGCCTCAGCTGTTCTGGGGTTGAATCCCAAGTAGAATAAAATGGAAAAATAGTGCAGTATGTAGGATGAACAATCCCTCGTTCCACAAGTAGTGCTATTGTTCATGGGATAAAGAGGGATTTGCGATTCAGCCTTGGGTTTGAAGCTAGTTAGCGTTGTAGCTCATGTTGGCCATGAAAAAGGCAGGGAGGTGAGTCATGAACCGGAGGAAGCTCATGTGCACTTTAATATGTCCACAGCTGAGACAAAGTGTTGTTTTAGGTGACATAATGTTATCAGATATGATGGGGGTTTTTTTCTTTTATTGAAATGGTTCGGTAACTGGTTTTGAATGTTGGTTTTGGCAGGCAGCTGCTCTCCCTTCTTTCTAGTATATATAATATTTTGTCAGATTGTACATCTTTTGTCAGATTGTACACTATAAAGTTTGCTGTTACTTCAAAAGGCCAGTGAAAATGTATCTATCAGGGAAGGAAAACATTTTGGTGTTACTGTAAATTTGCAGGCAGCAGGGTGGCTTAGTGGTTAGCAATGTGGCCTTTCGCCTCCAGGGTCGAGGATTCAAATCCTGCTTCGGGTCTGTGTGTGTGGAGTTTGCATGTTCTGCTTGGTGGATTTTCTCCGGGGACTCAGAATTTCCTCCCACAGTCCAGATTAGGCTAACTGGCACACCAAAATTGTCCATAGTCTGTGTATACAGTACCTTGGTGCCCAAAGTCTCCTGGGATGGGGTCCAGTGACCCTGCAGCCCTGTACAGGATAAGCAGTAAAGATGCTAATGGGTAAAAAAAAATATTCCACGTTTTGTAACATTACTTATGCTTATGTGAGTCTTCATGACCAACAAATTTTTTAAATGCTCAGAAGTGTTGAGTGGCACAACAGGGATCATTGAGAGAAAACACCCATAATTTTCAGCATTGCTGAAGTAAAACTGGATGTATTTGGTTATAGAAGGGAGATTTTATGGATGTATAAATTGCAACACTCCCACACTACTAAGTAAAACTACACGGTGCAAGTGCTTGTCCCACGTAATGACGCAGAACTGCTAAACAGTCATATAGCTCTAAAGTTTCAGCAGTAGAAAAAATAACTGAAACGAAATATAAACCTGAAAACCCCTGACACTAGCTTGCCTAATAAAATGTGCGGGTGAGTACACGTGCGTGTGTGTGTGTAGATCCAGATGTTACTATTGGAGGGTTCTTCCATGCGAAGTACTATCAGGTTACTACAGAAATAAGGGGTCTGTGGTATATTGTGTGTATGTGTATTTAACCATTTGTGAGTACTAAAAGGAACCAGAAGTCCCCACAATGAACTCTGAAGTTAACTACTAAGCCACACAAAAAATACTGGGGTCTATAGATTTATCTCCAGTAATTGGGGTTACATTTATGATTTTATTTAGTTATAGCACTAATTATCCCAATGTAAAGTCCTCACAAAGGCAGAAAAAAAAAATTGTGTGTTTATGATAAATAGAAGGAGAAAGTAAGGGATTGTACTGTATATGTAGCCCCTTCTGGCTACAGTGCTGTGAAAAAGTATTTGCACCCTTCCTGATTTATTTATTTATTTATTTTGCATATTTGTCACACTTAAATGATTCAGATCATCAAACGCATTTTTATTTCACAATTACAAAATATCAATTACGAAACATCATTTAATAATCCCAAACATTAAAGTGTGACAAATATGTAAAAAAAATAATAATAATAATAAACTACATATATGGAGTCAGGCAAAAGTAATGTATACATACTTCAGGAAAAGAAAAACTTGTGTATGCAGTATATCATCATTCATTCATTCATTCATTCATTTTCTATACCGCTTAATCCTGTGTTCAGGGTCGCGGGGGACCTGGAGCCTATCCCAGGAGATTCGGGCACTAGGCGGGGTACACCCTGGACAGGGTGCCAATCCATCGCAGGGCACACACACATACACACAATCACACACTACGGGCAATTTTAGGAATGCCAATTAGCCTAACCTGCATATCTTTGGACTGTGGGAGGAAACCGGAGTACCCAGAAGAAAGTGCAAACTCCATGCACAGAGAGACGGGAATCGAGCCTGGCTGGGGAATCGAACCCTGGAGGTGCAAGGCGACAGTGCTAACCACTACACCACCGTGCCGCCTAGTATATCATCATGTTACGATAATAATATAATATTATGAATATTATATTATTATAATATGCATCATATTATTTTCCTTTTCTGAAGTGTGTATACAGGAAGGAAGGGGGCAAATACTTTTTCACAGCACTGTAAATTTAGCTTTTGCACTATACCTATGTAATATACTGTATCCCGAGTGATTCCTGTTCCATTCTTCAGTCATTGTTGTGGTTTTGTAACTGTGTTTCTTACAAAAACAAAAAAACAAGGCCTGTGTGTTTGCAACATTACCCTTCAAAATCATTCTTAGGGCATATGCTTCCCAAGCTGTTACTTTATACTTTAATAACCTCTGCAGCAGACCTGACCAATATACTGGGAATAATGTCAACTGGAACTGATAGCGGCGTATTATTTTTCCATGCTGCCATATCGGAATGTTCCACTTTGCAATCCACCGACCTTGCATTTAAAACCAAGAGAATTATATATATATAGATTTGAATAGAATTAGTTTCGTACACATACTTTTGAGAGCGGTTTCACACTAAGTCCTTAACCGGACATACTGGAATAGTCTGAGAATTTTCAACATGCTTAAAACATAACTTTATCCAATCCCTGTTCTGTTTAGTTCTGCTGTTGAACAAAAACTAATTTTTTTGTACTGATCTCTCTTTCTGTGTGTGTGTGTGTGTGTGTGTGTGTTCACTGCATTTAGATCATTTGTGAATGGAGTCAACTTCTGAAGTCAGATACAGAACGCAGGCCTTTCCCTCGGTGCTGGAACTGATGAGGGATAACGGAGACTTGAATGAAAACCTTATTGACTCGTAATTTGCAGCTGCATCCAGATGTTTGTCCACCACTGCTATGGGATATCTTCATAACTAGGGTATGAATCCTCAGCACGGGCTTGCTGACAGCCATTTCCCCTCCAGCGGTGGTTTAGACAGAAGCAAGAATCAGTGCCGTGTGTGTGTGTGTGTGTGTATATATATATATATATATATATATATACGTGTGTGTGTGTGATCCATATAGACACTTCAGATGTACGTTTATGTTTTTGGCTTTCTGTCTACACATGCAGGCGCTGTTCCTATTTGCCAATCTGTAACATTGTTTATGTTCACACACACACACACACACACACACACACACACACACACACACATATACGAGCATTTATTTACAGTACAGCGTATGGAGTGCATACATAATGGAACAATGATTATGTGTTTGTACGATTACATAGATTTAATTTAAGATTATTTATACCTGAGTTAGATCAATCGTAAAGCAATCACAGCCCCTTTGCCTGTGATGCATAGACATCACCAGGTGCTGGATATCTTCCCTGTCAGACATGTTAAAGCTGAAATTCTATACTTTAATCCTTGTTTCATTGCATATCCAATGTGCTACATTACACAGCCAAAAACAAAAAAAAAAAAACAACAACAACAACAACAAAAAAAAAACTGTCAAGCATTTACAGACTGCACTCTATTAATGGACACGTGCCACTTTTATTATTCTGCCATATTCATTTTGAGTATAGAATTTGTTTTATTTGAATAAAATGTTGACTTATACATTATACTTTTTTTGGGCAGTCTCTTTTCCCTTTCTCGCTTTCTTTCTTTCTTTTGTTTTGTTTATTTTAGCATTTTGACAATTTAAAAAACTAATTCTTAATAGTAATGTTGCAGCAAAGTAAACTTTTCCCCTTTATGCAATTCTGCCAAGTCAGGAAGAGACATCTTTCAGATTACACAACGATTTAATCATTCTAGGTTTGAGTTCGACATAAATATATAATTATTTTAGACATTAAAAGACATCATACTGGACATTATAATAAGGACATTATAGAGCAATACCTAGAATGTGTAAGTAGGGATACTCAATAAGGGATTGTGCAATAAGCAGTTGGTTAAAATGTAAAAAAAAAAAAAAAAAAAAAAAGAAGAAGAAGAAGAAGGGATACTCAGTTCTTGGCATCACCAGCTGTAAACACCTTTCCTGCAGAGTTGGCAATAAATCCCGGTTTTCAGCACAGCTTTACTTTTTTTTATCAAGTAAAAGGATATGAAAGAGGAAAATTACCTTCGAGCAAATTAGATCACTTTTTTATTTCTGTCTTCAGAATTTTCTCTTGATGGAGGTCATACATCTCTCCCCTATCACATTAACTACCAACCTGGGAGGGTGATTTACAAACACGTGCCTTCCTACAGAGGAGAAACTGGGCCAAACTGAGTGCACTCCCGCTTTCACTCTTTGTAGTTGTGCGTATGAGTTTTATGGTCTCTAAGAGCCTTTTGAGGAAGCCTTCAGAGTAATCTGACTCCCAATCTTGGTCCCAAAAGCTCTCTTACTGTGAAATCTGAGCAGTTCTGAGAATTTTCATGTCGTATTTGTGTGCGTAAATTGTTGTAGACTTCGGCAGCAGGGAGGAGCCGTTTCTACTTCGGTTTATATGGGAACATGAAAACCTCTGCAGATACATTGTCTAGACATATTGTCACGCTTCGAACTTTAATTGAGACGATATGAGACGATATGAGATGTGTTCAAGTCAAACCGGGACTGAAATTTCCTGTGAATGAAGGCGTTAAAGCTTGATATTTGTGGAAGATTTCAAGCGCACTACGGTGATGAGACTTTTAGAAACATCTGAATGTTGTAAACGTTTTAAAGAAGGCTGTATGTCTGTGAATGACGATCCCTGCTGAGGTGGCTCGGATCCTGCTGGAGTCTTTCCCATGAAGATTCAGCGAGTGGAATGCCTGATCCTGGAAAATCGATAAATAACTTGTTGCCAACTTCCAGAAGAGACGCTTCTGTCAGTGGGAACTGTACACACAATAATTCACCAACACCATTTACACATTACAGGAACTTTGGCTGGGCGTTATTGCCACATCTCCTGTACGGTACTGACTTCTCTCCAAACCATTTCCACATCTTTGGGCTAATTAAAGGAGTTCCTGGAAGACCGGGACAGGAAGCAGGCGGTCTGATCATTGCTCTTTCATGAAAACTTTCTACCTTGACGGTATCCAAGTACTAGTGAGACACTGTGATAAGTGCATTAGTGTAACAGGGGATTATATAGAGAAATAAAGGGAGTTTTGACTCTTGTAACTGTTATGTTATTCTGCACAATCAAAAGTACCGGTTTGACTTGAACACACCTTGTATTTGGGCAGGTTAGTTTCTTGCATTCTTGTTTTTTGGTGTAAATGCTCGTGTATCACTCACATTATATATCTGCACACCACATCTACACAATTACGATTATATTTAAAATCAGAGCTATAACTGGAAAGTTTTGAACTGTGGCAGATCTGCTGGAGGAAAAAAATAGATAGAGTTTAGATAGAGTTGTAATCTCTATCTAAACAGCCACCACAGTGGTGTCAGACTCTAGTGCTGAGTACGGAAGAGGACCAACCAGGATGTGCTGATGAAGTGACCTGCACTGCCACCTAGAGCATGAAGACCTGCAATAAGAGTACCGATTTGGTTCATAACATTTAAGGTATGAAATGTATTATATGAAAAATATATGCAGATCAGACTAAATTTTGAAGTACCTCAATTATTTATCTTGTTACACAGTGACATGGAAGTTAATTCGGGTCTTGTCCAGGTTTGTTATTATTTGTTATATACAAAAACTGTTATTATTCTCATATAATAATGAGATGGACGAAGAAAAGTGAGAGTTTGTGCATTATTCTGGCATATTTTCACTAACAGTATAAAAAATGTTACAATGAAAATATAAGGTTACAATAAATAAATCAGTTGAATAGCAGTCCTCTACCCCTAATCTGAAGTTTATGCTTTAGCTCTTCAATAAGCATCTCACTGTAACGAGCACTGTTGGTTGTCAAAACTTTTTCCTGATAATGCTCCAATACTGGCCCTTGAGAATCCCAGAAAACTAAGTAGTGATGAATTTTCCAGCTGATGGTTAAGGTTTACACTTTTTCTCGGTCAGCGATTGGGGATGTTTCCCTTCCATACTCTGCCGTTTACTCTCAGGCTCATAGTGATGAATCCTTGTCTCACCACCAGTAATGATTCTCCTTAAGAAACTTTTACCTTCCTTATACTGCAATATTAGTCTACATTCTGTTTGCAGATATCCAAACGCTTCTGTTTATGCTCTTCTGTGAGTTGTTTTGGCACCAGGTACATCCTCAGGCAACAAAAAAATAATCACTGCACACTGCTCTTCTTCCATGCAAATCACAAGTGGGGCGTCCATTTTGTTATAGATGAACTGATGTAACACGTTCACATTTGTACAGCAGTGACTGGGGAGACAGAAGCCTTGAACGAAAAGCACTGATAAGACAGTGCGGCCAACAGAAGTTTTAATATAACCCGAGTGCGGATCATTTCTGACTCACCCTTGTACAACTACTACTAATAATAATAATAATAATTATAATAATAATAGTAGTAGGAAGAAGAAGACAAATGGCATTTACAATATTATTTTAGCATTGTGTAGCAGATTTATTTTTTTAAGACACAAAATAATTGAACTCACCTCTACCAAACTGCTACATCATCAGCAAACCATGACTTTTCATGTTAACATTCAGTAACATCAGATAAGACTGAATCTCATCATACATCGTATAGGTATGGAAATTATATTCAAACTTTACACATCAATGAGGACCAACTGGACTCTGGAACATGGACAACCACACCACCGCTAACACACATATCAATTCCATTGTATTTTATACTAAGCTAGCAGAAGTATTTGTTCATCAATGAAATTAATTATATTTAATTAATCGAAAGATTCATTAAATTCTATCCAACGGTCGATTTCAAATTCTAATTTTTTTTGTCACATACACAGTCATACTGTCATGAACTCTAGGTGTGTGTCGGCGTGGTCGTTGCATAAATGCAGGAGGTGAGTAAAACATACGAAAACAACACATAAGCTCTTTCTGAGAGCACCTAGTAGTTTCATTCATTCATCTTCTATACCGCTTCGTACTGTATTTAGTGTCGCGGGGACCTGGAGCCTCTGGGCACGAGGAAGGGTACACCCTGGACAGCGTGCCAATCAATCGCAGGGCACACACACACACACACACACACACACACACACTCATTCACACACTATGGTCAATTTGGGAACGCCAATTAGCCTAATCTGCATGTCCTTGGACTGTGGGAGGAAACCGGAGTACCCGGAGGAAACCCACCAAGCACGGGGAGAACATGCAAACTCCGTGCACACAGAGACGGGAATCGAGCCTGGCCGGGAATCGAACCACTACACCACCGTGCCACCACCTAGTAGTTTTTAATACTCAAATAAACAAACACCAACACAAACCTTACTACAAGTAATGCAACACAAAGTCTTCAGCTGAAACTGGCTATTTATAATCAAGAACTTAATTACCTTCCTCGGCTCAGGTGAATGCTTACGTCACCTGGCCGAGTTTCATCATGGAAAACGAAGTCTGTAAGAGCCATATCACATTTGTTATGTAAGATGAATCTGCAGAATTTGTTGTTGTGCTTATTTTATTTTATCTGTTTTATTTAATTTATTCTATCTTATTCTGTTCATTAGTTAAGCATTAAGGATTAAGTTTATTACATAATCCATAAGCTCTGAATGTGTTAGTTAAGCATCCATTTTGACAATCGTAAGTTGGTCTGTGATGTCACTCCACTATGATATGTATTTGTATGACTATCGCATGATAGAAAAGTTCAGTTTAGATGCGGAAGGCTACGGAAACACAAGCTTTTGACCGTAAGCTAAGAATGTAAGATACAACAACTAGGTTGTTGTAACCGTAAGCTACCCGTAAGCAGATATACAGCAAAAGTGTTGTTATATGCATAAGGAATTCATAAGATGCAGCAACTGGTGTCTGTAATCACAGTGGATTTACTCAAGACGACTGTATGAAGTGTTGATTCTTTGATGCTGACAAAATAAACTACAAGAGACAAAGAGATCGGACTTCTGTTGTGTGATTGAAACTTCAAACCAAAGCTACGCATCAAAACTAGTGAAATAATATGACTGCATCTACAAAGTCCAAACTGAAATTACACAAGAACTAAAACTAAACAAACCAATGGGCGCTTTGGCGCCCTCTAGGGGTCAACCCTTACACATACACAGTACGATATGCAGTGAAATGCTTAGACGACTGCCCATGACCTTAAAATAAAAGACTCATTAGGAAAAAGAATAATTAGGAAATAAATATGAAAAGAAAATAGAAGAATAAATTTCACTAAGAAAGAATAAAATGATTGTGCAATACAATACAATAATTTATGAAAAATATAAGAAAAATGTATGAAAAATAAGAAAACCCTTATTTGTAGCTGTACAATATAGAAAATATAGAATTTATGGAACTTTTTTTTATGGGAATGGAGTTGTATATAAATAGAAATGTCCAGGGGGTGTGATTTAAGACAGTTCGAAGCATGCGCAGTATGCTGTCAAAACTTGTGGTTTATAATCTGGCAAAAAAAAAACTTTTATTCCACTCAACATTTTGATTTCAGGTTTAACTTCATTCAAATACAAAACAACTGGCAAAGTTTCATTAAATTCTGTCCAGCCAGTTTTGCATGATGCTGTGACAAAATCTGGCCGGACAGACAGACAGACAGACTGGTTTCAGTTCCTAGAATGAATGAAACATAAAGATTCTAGATTTTGTACTCTTTAGTGCAATTTACTTCATTGTAGTGAAATCCTTTCTTTTTAGGTCATGGGCAGGCGTTTAAGCATATCACTGCATATCATACTGTGCATGGTTGGTTAGATGACAAAAAAAATGTTCATTTGGATTTCTCTCTTGCTTGCCATGGTTTTCTCCACATGTCTACATGAGTGACAATGTTGCCATAATAGGTCTTAATTATCAGAAATCTCAGCTAGTTACCAAAATGAATATTCCTCTCTATGTATAATTTTTTAGATTAGAGCGCTGGTGCTGGTACAAGGACATTACACATGAACAAGTGATGGCATCAACAACTGGAAATCAGAATATACTCCTATTGAATATATGCACAGTCTTGCGGTCATGTGATCCACCATCAAAACAATCACCATTTTATCTGCCACTCAGGTCTACCACAGATAATGCTACCAACCCAGATAATGATGAGTCACTGGCTAAATTTATCCCAGCAGGTTTTACTGAACACATTTTACTGAGAAACCAGATAACGGTGGTTCTTTAAGAAACTTCAGGCATTTGATTTTCATCAGGCTGAGGCTGTTCTTTACAACACATTTGAGGACAGCAGATTGATAATTACACATCTCTCATAAGAGATTATTTAATATTAATATTAAGCAGAGTATTAATGTAGTTTGCATTCTGCTATTAATCGTATCTATTCTGATTCGAATATATTCTGCTGAAAAGATGTCACTCTATATTGCACAATCCTGACTTACAGTGGTGTGAAAAACTATTTGCCCCCTTCCTGATTTCTTATTCTTTTGCATGTTTGTCACACTTAAATGTTTCTGCTCATCAAAAACCGTTAACTATTAGTCAAAGATAACATAATTGAACACAAAATGCAGTTTTTAAATGAAGGTTTACGTTATTAAGGGAGAAAAAAAACTCCAAATCTACATGGCCCTGTGTGAAAAAGTGATTGCCCCCCTTGATAAAAAATAACTTAACTGTGGTTTATCACACCTGAGTTCAATTTCTGTAGTCACCCCCAGGCCTGATTACTGCCACACCTGTTTCAATCAAGAAATCACTTAAATAGGAGCTACCTGACACAGAGAAGTAGACCAAAAGCACCTCAAAAGCTAGACATCATGCCAAGATCCAAAGAAATTCAGGAACAAATGAGAACAAAAGTAATTGATATCTATCACTCTGGTAAAGGTTATAAAGCCATTTCTAAAGCTTTGGGACTCCAGTGAACCACAGTGAGAGCCATTATTCACAAATGGCAAAAACATGGAACAGTGGTGAACCTTCCCAGGAGTGGCCGGCCGACCAAAATTACCCCAAGAGCGCAGAGACGACTCATCCGAGAGGCCACAAAAGACCCCAGGACAACATCTAAAGAACTGCAGGCCTCACTTGCCTCAATTAAGGTCAGTGTTCACGACTCCACCATAAGAAAGAGACTGGGCAAAAACGGCCTGCATGGCAGATTTCCAAGGCGCAAACCACTTTTAAGCAAAAAGAACATTAAGGCTCGTCTCAAATTTTCTAAAAAACATCTCAATGATTGACAAGACTTTTGGGAAAATACCTTGTGGACCGACGAGACAAAAGTTGAACTTTTTGGAAGATGCGTGTCCCGTTACATCTGGCGTAAAAGTAACACAGCATTTCAGAAAAAGAACATCATACCAACAGTAAAATATGGTGGTGGTAGTGTGATGGTCTGGGGTTGTTTTGCTGCTTCAGGACCTGGAAGGCTTGCTGTGATAGATGGAACCATGAATTCTACTGTCTACCAAAAAATCCTGAAGGAGAATGTCCGGCCATCTGTTCGTCAACTCAAGCTGAAGCGATCTTGGGTGCTGCAGCAGGACAATGACCCAAAACACACGAGCAAATCCACCTCTGAATGGCTGAAGAAAAACAAAATGAAGACTTTGGAGTGGCCTAGTCAAAGTCCTGACCTGAATCCTATTGAGATGTTGTGGCATGACCTTAAAAAGGCAGTTCATGCTAGAAAACCCCCAAATAAAGCTGAATTACAACAATTCTGCAAAGATGAGTGGGCCAAAATTCCTCCAGAGCGCTGTAAAATACTCGTTGCAAGTTATCGCAAACACTTGATTGCAGTTATTGCTGCTAAGGGTGGCCCAACCAGTTATTAGGTTCAGGGGGCAATTACTTTTTCACACTGGGTCATGTAGGTTTGGATTTTTTTTCTCCCTAAATAATAAAACCCCTCATTTAAAAACTGCATTTTGTGTTTACTTGTGTTATCTTTGACTAATAGTTAACGGTTTTTGATGATCAGAAACATTTTGTGTGACAAACATGCAAAAGGATAAGAAATCAGGAGGGGGGCAAATAGTTTTTCACACCACTGTATATACAGTATATTTATTAAAACATACTGTAATGCAAAGAATGGTTAAAAATGCTTTTCTTTTAAGGCTAGGGTTCTCTGACAAACAGTGCCATCTACACTAAAGAGTGTTCAGCACTTTTTTTATACTTGATGGAGGAGATGGAGGGGAGGGTTAGTAGGTTGGATCTCTGGAATTAAGATATGTAGATATGTAATTTGGTAACAACTAAAGTCAAATGCAAAATTGCTACAGTATGTAGTAGATAAATGTTTTATTTCGAAATCTAGCTTTAAAAAATCCAACCACCAGTTATATTATCATACAGTGGACCCAGGTGTCCCTAGTTGATCTAACCTTTTACAAATGTGTACACCTTAATGAATTTATTGAATTTAACCTGGCAAATGGGAAACTTACTTTACATTCTGTACAAATGTCATTACCAATAAAGAACTAAAACACAACATACAGAATGTTTTTATCGTGAAGTGAAGCAATGAGATAGTGTTTTATGTTCAGTGATATCTGTATACACTTATCATTTAAGACCAAACCTATTTTTATTATACATTTATGACCAGTGGTGTCAAAAGTATTCACATTCATTACTTCAGTAGAAGTATAGATACTAGGGTTTAAAAAGACTTCTTTAGAAGTTGAAGTATCAACTCAAGCGTTTTACTCAAGTAAAAGTGTAAAAGTACTGGTTTCAAAAGTACTTAAAGTATAAAAGTAAAAGTAACATGAGGGGGGGAAAAAGCATTAAGCATAAAAGCTTAGGCTGTGCCACGGGCCTATATATTACTGTACACTAACACCTCATTAAAAAAAGAAAAGAAAAATGTGTTGTTTTTTGTTGTATTTTTTAACGGTCATAGTGATTTGGGATACTGTATATGGCAACTGAAAAAAAATGCATTTTAGTACAATGCAAATACATTAAAGAATCATATATTTGTACTACTGAGCATTAACATGTTTTATGGAGAAGAAGATATGATAACTAGTTGCCTATAAGTATTTTAATGGTGCAAAAAGTCACACTTCAGAGGCATGTCATCAGTAACCTTTATTGGAATGTAAATGTACATCCAAGCTTAGCTGCAGGAATCTGTGAGGGCAACATACAAGAAACTTAGTGTACCCAGGGCAGGCTTAGTAACAATTACCCTTGTATGGTTGTCTACAATAAACATTAGTGCTGTCAGAATGAAGGATTAATCCAAGTGGTTAATCAAAAAATAAAATAAAATAAATATATATATATATATATATATATATATATATATATATGTGTGTGTGTGTGGTGTGTGTATATACAGTATATATCATTCCTGTTACCCTACTGGTGCTGTTACCTTCCTCGCTGGTGCTTGGTTGTGACATTTCGCTCGAATCTTGAGTCTCTATCACGGACAGCTTCGTCTACTTATCACAACCTTATCAACCGAAAATGTTATTTTATTCAAACGTCCTTGCTGGAGTGTGTGACGTGACGTCATGTGCAGGTGCGATGGATCGCGTACCAACCAACAGGGTGTCGGAATGGTATGTTTATATTTCTCATCCAACCACAATCAAATTCGGCTCCATCCGGATGGCGCGATTTATCCGGATGTTTTTTTTGTTGTTGTTTTTTTTAATGACAAGCTGAAATAAAATAGGAGTAACGAGGCTATTTTTTAAATGTAAGGAGTAGAAAGTACAGATAATTGTGTGAAAATGTAAGGAGTAGAAGTAAAAAGTCGGCTGAAAAATAATTACTCCAGTAAAGTATAGATACTCAAAAAGTATTTGTACTTCGTTACTTGACACCTCTGTTTATGACTAAATGGCCACCCCAATTAAGCCTACAGTACATTCTGTATTCTAATAAAGACATACTTTTCCACAATTTTTACCACACATGCTCCAAGTCTGTAAATGTACAAGTGGCCAGTGTGTTAGAGAAACGTGCAGTCTTTGGTAAAAAAAAAAAAAAAAAAAAGAGCTGAAATTTACACCGCTTATGCATTATTATGCATGCTTATTTGTTTCATGCATCTCATTTATATCTGATTTTAACATCATTATGATCTTATATATGGCTCATTTGCTACTCCCTCAAATGCAGTTCTGTTTCTCATGTACATCTCAGATTTCTCAAATGTTTCTCAAATGTATGTCTCACTTTGTGTGTCAGTTATGTCTCTTTGTTTCTCCGAAGTGGGGTTTAGGAGAAATAAAAAAGACAAAGTTGAGCTTGTAATGAGACAGTTCAATTCCGTTTCACGAGACAAGAAAAAGCTCATTCTGAGCAACAACATTTTGCTATGGGATAACAGCGTCTGCCTGCATGTAAATGTAAAATCTAACAAAAGGCTCTGACCCAATTTAACCCCTGCATGTTCTCTAAATTAGAAAGTGCAACACAAAAATACATCATGTATTATTAATAATTCATTCATCTTCTATACCACTTTATCCTGTATACAGGCCTGGACACTGGAGGGTGCCAATCCATCGCAGACACACACACACACACACACACATAATTTTGAAAGGCTAATTAGCCTAATCTGCAAGCCTTTGGACTGTGGGAGGAAACTGGAGTACCCGGAGGAAACCCACCAAGAGAAAAAAAATCTAACCTGACCCTTTGGCCAATTAAGTGTCTTAGCTAGATGTTAATTTGTTGTTTTAGCCAGTTATGCAAATTAGGTGTCAGCTAGATTAGTTATTTTATTGTCTTAGCCAGTTAGCCAGTTGGGTGTATGAGCTAGTTTTGCTAATGTATGGCGTACAGTATGTAGCACTGTGGTCCAGGAGGAATGTGGTTTTGTTTCTCTGTGCTGAACTGTATATGGTTGAAATGACAATAAAAGCCTACTTGACCTGACATGACTTGATGGTTAGGTGTCCACATACTTTTGGTCGTATAGTGTATTTTCACTGTAACAGCTAAATTTCCATCTTGGTTTTATTAAAGTAAATTCTGTTAAAGCATAATTGATCAAGAATTGATATAAACAAAGGTTTTATTATTGTCAAAAACAGACGGAATAAAACTGAGTGTGCCATTAAGATCTGCAAGTGTGTATTTTACTTGTGAATTGTTTACATTATCTTTCTATTTCTTGATTTTGCTCTTTTATAATACTAATTGCCTCGTTTGTATCCCCTGACAACAGCCTGGTTAATAAAATTAACCTGGAATAAACTTCTCCCGTTAGTTACTCCGCAGTACTTTCCCGTTAAGCCGCTGTAAGTCCCGCCCCCTGTGACGAACACGGAAGTCAGCGCTGGGCTTCGATGGCTGAATCTTTTCGCTGTGATTCGTGCGTCGTGTTGCCACAAACAACCCGCTAGCAACAGCGCATGCGCGAAGAGAACACGCAGCAACAACGCACCCAGGGACACCTAACGCGACAAACAAACGCCTCTTCTGAGGATTGTGAGTAAAATAGATAATGCTGTTTGGTTTAGCATTATGTCGGTAAATGTTTATTTTGCTATAGTTGTGATGTCCTGATAGTTAGCAGCAAGAGTGTATTATCGTTACAGGTGCTAACGCTAGGCATAGCTTAGGTACTTACGCAGTGGAGTTTGGATTAGTGCATCAGATCTATTAGAAGTATTATAGTGTACAGTCGCTTATCTTAATGATGTGCAAACCTCTTCGAATTACTGGCGGCTATTATGCAACTTGCAGCGTTATATAAAGGCGCAGTCCTGTTTCTTCTTTTACATTTTATTAAATTGCATATTTGTACAAATAACCTAGTAGATGTATAGAACATAATAATTTAAATAAAAGCAATATATTCCGATATGGCCTTAGGGGAAAATATGGATTAGAAAGTTGTTCGTGTTATGTCCAGTTATATCATAGACATCATCTCTATGGGCCACTAGAGCCCCCCTATAGGCGGAGTTTCGTAACCATGGGCGGATATTATGCAAATATCGAGCCCGCCTACCTGTTAGAAAATGATGCTGCTAGCTTGTAAGTGTTAATTAGCAAATTTGCAAATTCATTCAAAGTTCATTTCTGTTCTACTACACAGTAGGGGTGCTAAATTAAAATATAAGACAATCAGATTTTCTTCCAGCTGGTGTCTGAATGTCATGTTTGTTATGATTCAGATCTCTATAAATGTCATCACTGTACGTCTATTAAAAAAATAAGCCATTTAAAATTCCCATAGCATTTCAATAATATTTGTAAATTTTCAGTAATTACATTAAACATGTGTACAGTTTGATCTTTGATGGTCTTGTATATTTCCTTGTATTTGTATGGAATACAAAAAAAATATTTTATCCAGTCTTTAGTGAATCTTCTTATAAATACCTTCTTATGAATTTTTTTTATAAATATCTTGATTCTGTATGCATATATGTATATACACGTAAATATTGTAAATGTATGCACACATCAACATGAAAAAATGCACTAAAAATCACAGTCACGTGCATAGCATTAGTGATGGTGTGATTTCTGACATCTTTAGAAGAAACGTACATTACATTACAGACATGCATTTGAGGAAGCTGCACTTAAAAGGTGGATATTCCTAGTTGCGCATGAAAAGTAAAATAAGAGTCATAAAGAAATCTTTTACTGAGTGACCATATTCCATGACCATATGTACTGTAGGTACCCAGAAAGTGCAACAATCCTGAATTAGAACTGAACTGGGGGCTGAGGGGCTGTGAGGAGGCACCGATACCCGCTGTGCCAGTGTGCCACTATCGAACCTGTTGCGATGCTTTAACGCCACTGAGTATCGTCAATTAGTTACTCAGGATCGTAAACAGTAAAAAAAAGAAATAATCTTGGATCCATTCATGGCTCTTTAAGGTGTTAGAATATAGTAGATTCGACTCCATCAAAGTTGTTGGGAAAGAATACAAAGCTTATTTTCTTCCAAGTGTCACCCAGGGACAAAATAATAAAATTCTTAGATTGTTTATTCAAAATTCAGGATCTTCCATGTTTTACAAATCAAGCTTTGTGACAGCTGACAGAAAACACTCTGACCAGCAGGATTTGTAATGTACAAACACACACATATATACAGTATATATATAATTTTTTTCCAAACAAACTTGCTGAATCATATGCTGCTGCCACACAGGAAGCTGTTCTGCCTGCCAGTGAGTGAACTTGCAACCGTGCCACCTTTAAGTTACAGGTTGCTGGTGTACTAACGGTTTGTAATAACTTTACCTAGCTATGTAACCTACCCACTGTGTTAGGGAAATGAAATTTAAATGTGTGCATTACAGATACTAGACTTTCCTGCATGGATTGTTTTACAATTATTAATATCCATGTCTTTGGTGCATTTTTCGAAGGAAGAGCAGAGTCGTATCAAGTAACACTTCATCACCGATCATGCTGGATCGTAGGCGTGTTCGGACAGGTTCAGCAAAGTCTTGCAAAAAATAAATAAATTAGGTACCCTCATAAAAGGTTGTAGGAATTCAGAGATGGTTTTTGATAGGTACTGCGGGGTTCGATTAACTAAATTGTGGAGGACTGGAGAGGTTGGAGGAGGAAGAAAATGCCATAATAGTCTTTTTTGTTCCAGTTTTTCAGGTTGCGTGCTCATTTAGTGTTTCATCGTCTCCTGAGGATTTCAAGAGCTTCAGCTTAAACCATTTGTAGCCGAATCTCTTAATGAAATCTATTGTGGTTTTTTATTCATTTAACTTTTTATTATCATATTACTAAGATTTAAAACCATACTGGGTTATACACAGTTTGGGGTTTTAGATGTTCAGTAGCTTATGATCATGACGACTGCCCTGTTGTTTTATCAAAGCTTTATTTATGTGCTATATGCTGTTTAACTAGTAAACAGTTGGCTAGATTTTATTATGATGATTTTTTATGCCATAATATAGATCGTGTACTGTATTATGTCATTGGTTTACACTGGCATGTCACACGTTGCCAGTCTCTGAATGATCTCACCCTGGGTGTTTTCACATAAATAACAGAACCAGTTACAAATCCTGCTGGTCAGAGTGTTTTCTGTCAGCTGTCATGAAGCTTGATTTGTAAAACATGGAAAATCCTGAATTTTGAATAAACAATCTAAGAATTTTATTATTTTGTCCCTGGGAGTCCCTGGGTAAGCTTTATATTCTTTCCCAACAACTTTGATGGAGTCGAATCTACTATATTCTAACACCTTAAAGAGCCATGAATAGATCCAAGATTATATCTTTTTTCACTGTTTACAGTACGATCCTGACTAACTAATTCATCACTAACTAATTCAGTTAAAGCATCGCAACAGGTTCGATAGTGGCACACTGGCACAGCGGGTATCGGTGCCTTCTCACGGCTCCTCAGCCCCCAGTTCAGTTCTAATTCAGGATTCTTGCACTTTCTGAGTACCTACAGTACATATGGTCATGGAATATGGTCACTCAGTAAAAGATTTCTATATCATTCTACTCTTGTTTTTCATATGTAACTAGGACTATCCACCTTTTAAGTGCAGCTTCCTCAAATGTGCTCGACATGCAAAGCTGCTCTGACCTTGAATCATTGTGTGTGCGTTTACAGAAAACATCTACACATTAGAAAGATGACTCACTCTAACCTTTCTTTTCAGAGAACTTGTAACATCTCAGTTTTAAAAAAATATTTGAATGAGGAAAAAAATGCCTGAGCTCAGATACAACTTGCTAAAACTGAAGTAGAAGTTCTTCTCGTCGGAAGTAAAAGCTTTTTTCATATTTTTATTATTTCTTTTCACTCATGGTGTTTGTTCTGTGTCTTGTCTGTCCAGCTGGGGGATGGCGGTGAATGTGTTCTCCACTTCCATGACCATAGAGAACATGAGCAGACATGACATGCTCGCTTGGGTCAACGATTCTCTGCATCTCAGCTACACTAAAATAGAGCAGCTCTGCTCAGGTAGGTGGAACTCACAGAACTCACAGACAGTACGTTTGGACCCCAGAAGAAATGTTTTATGTCGTTAAAATCTTTCTGAGCTTTATTTCTCTAAGCCACTTGTTAAGCATGAGAACTACAGTTTCTGTAAGAAATGTTTATTTAAAACTTGTATACTGGAAATGCAGGAAACCCCAACTACTATGGGCGTTCAGGTCAAACCGGGACTTTTGAAACTGCTTTCATTTCTCTATATAATCCCCTGCTGCACTAACGCACTTATCCCAGCGTTTCACTAGTGCTTGGATGCCATGAAAGTTTTCTCAGTACACCGGAGCCATGATCAGACAGTCAGAAACGCTGGCCTCCCAGGAACACCTTTAGTGGCCCATACTTGTGGAAATGGCTTGGCGCGAGGTCAGGACTATATGGGGGACGTGGCAATAACTTCAAGCCGGATTCCTGTAGCATGCAGATGGTGTTTGTGAATGATTGTGTGTACAGACAGACGAGTCTCTTCTGCAAGTTGGCGTCGATTTTCAAGGATCAGGCAACGACTGCAATGTGCTCTGAGCCGCCTCAGCTAGGATCGTCAGTGATGGATGTAACACCTACTTTAAAATGTTTATGTCTACATTAAAGAAAAAAATCATCATAAGTCCCAGTTTAACTTGGACGCCCCGTGTATTTGACTGCCTTTGATAATGTCTGTACTTGGACAGATGATATTTTGGCCACTTATTGGAATGGCTTGTGTTTCTCAGGTGCGGCGTATTGCCAGTTTATGGACATGCTCTTCCCCGGGTGTATTCTTCTGAAGAAAGTGAAGTTCCAGGCCAAACTGGAGCATGAGTACATCCGCAACTTCAAAGTGCTACAAGCAGCCTTCAAGAGAATGAATGTAGACAAGGTGAGCCTCATTCACAACAGTAAAATAAAAGAAGAAAGTACGAGTAATGTAGTACAAGAGGCTGTCATAAAATTGACGTAAAAATAATTTAATTCAATTTTATTTATATAGCGCTTTTAACAATGGTCATTGTCTCAAAGCAGCTTCACAAAAATGAAAGAAAATTTACAATAAATGAAAAAGAAGAAAGAAAAAGAAAAAATGTTAGAAAAGAAAATAATTGGAAGTGTGTATGTGTGAGAAAAATGTGTCTAGATAATAATGAGACGAATGAATGATGAATGAAATGTCTCTGATGAGCAACCCGACGGTGGCAAGGAAAAACTCCCTGAGATGGCAATAGGAAGAAACCTTGAGAGGAACCAGACTCAACAGGGAGCCCATCCTCATTTGGGTGATAACAGATAGAAATGATATAACATCTTGTGTGTTGTGCAGGTGAAAATTCAATATGACATAAATTATTTAAATTGACATGAAGACCAGTTCAGCATAGGGACAAGTCAGTAGGTGCAGAGGGCAGATGAGGTCTGGATCACTGGAAGCACAGGAACAGCATGTGTAGCTCCAACCATCATAAAGCTGAATCCAGCTGGAGCTGGTCCTTCTCTGGATGCCTCAGGAACCTCGCAGGGTTGGCCTTTGTCTACTGAAGCTGGCACAATCTCCCGATGCCTCGGGATGGGTAGAGAAATACAGAACAGATGGGGAGAATTAGCGTAGTTGCCATTCGGTATAGGTGTACTGGAGTATGAGATTATGGGATGAGTTATGTGTATGCCAGATTAAAAAGATGCGTCTTGAGTCTACTTTTGAACTGAGAAACCGTGTCTGCTCCCCGAACACTGTCTGGAAGGCTA
Source organism: Channallabes apus (assembly GCA_030522415.1). Classification (NCBI taxonomy): domain Eukaryota; kingdom Metazoa; phylum Chordata; class Actinopteri; order Siluriformes; family Clariidae; genus Channallabes; species Channallabes apus. Next base: position 29,577,967 of record CM060114.1, read on the forward strand.
TTCCAAAGCTTTGGAGCTAAATATGAAAAGGCCCTACCCCCTTTTGTAGATTTAGAAATTCTGGGAACTACCAGAAGTCCGGAGCTTTGTGATCTTAAGGCGCGTGGTGGATTGTAGCGTATCAGAAGACTGGTTAGGTATGTGGGAGCTAAACCATTTAAGGCCTTGTATGTAAGTAATACTATTTTGTAATTTATTCAAAACTGAACAGGTAGCCAGTGCAGGGATGATAATATTGGGGTTATATGATCATATTTTCTGGATCTAGTGAGAACCCTGGCGGCTGCATTTTGGACTAACTGAAGCTTGTTTATTGAAGCAGGACAACCACCTAGTAATGCATTACAATAGTCCAGTCTGGAGGTCATGAATGCATGAACTAGCTTTTCTGCATCAGATACGGATAAGATGCTCCTAAGTTTGGCAATATTTCTAAGATGGAAAAAGGCTGTTTTTGTGATATTGGAAATGTGATTTTCAAAAGACAAGTTACTGTCTAATATTACGCCCAGGTCTTTTACTGCTGAGCTGGTAGTAACAGTACATCCTTCTAAGCGCAGGCTGAATTGTGAAAGCTGTTGTGTGCTGGTTTTTGGGCCGATAAGTAATATCTCTGTCTTATCTGAATTTAATAAAAGAAAGTTATTGGTCATCCAATCTTTTATGTCCTGGACACACTCAGTTAATCTGGACAACTTAGGTATTTCGTCTGGTTTTGTTGAGATATATAATTGGGTATCATCAGCATAACAATGGAAACTAATCCCATGTCTTCTAATGATGTTACCCAAGGGAAGCATGTATATTGAGAACAGCAGAGGTCCTAAAACTGACCCTTGTGGGACCCCATATTTCACTGGCATTACACCAGACGGTTCTCCATTCAGATCTACAAAATGGTAGCGATCAGACAGGTATGATCTAAACCATTTTAATGCCTGTCCCTGAATACCTATATGATTTTGTAAGCAATCTATGAGAATATTATGATCTACAGTGTCGAATGCAGCACTAAGATCGAGCAGGACTAGCAATGCAGCCTTGGTCTGAAGCTAAAAACAAGTCGTTTGTAATCTTAACTAGTGCAGTTTCTGTGCTATGATGGGGCCTGAAACCTGACTGAAATTCTTCAAGGATGTTGTTATCCTGCAAGAATGTGCATATTTGAGCTGATACTACTTTTCCTAGTATTTTTGATATGAACGGAAGGTTTGAAAGGTCTGTAATTTATTTCATTCACGTCCAAATTAGATTTTTTAAGAAGCGGCTTAATAACTGTTAACTTGAAAGGTTTAGGGACGTGACCTAGATATAATGAAGAATTAATAATGTTTAGAAGCGGCTCTCCAACCGTAAGCATCACTTCTTTTAAAAGTCTGGTTGGGATTGGGTCTAACAGGCACGTTGTTGATTTAGCCGAGGTGATGAGTTTATACAGCTCTTCCTGTCCTATACCTGTAAAGCACTGAAAATCTAAATGTGAAGCTATAGGCTGAACTGGATCGTGAGATACTATTAGAGGTTGAACCTCCGTTATTTTCTTCCTGATATTATTGATTTTTTCATTAAAGAAGTCCATAAAGTCTTCACTTCTAAACTGTGATGGGATACTCTCTGCGGGCATCTTAGGTTTTGTTAGGCGAGCCACTGTACTAAATAAGAACCTGGGATTGTTTTGCTTTCTTGCTATCAGTTGGCTAAGATGCTCAGTCCTAGCAGTTTTTAGAGCCTGTATATAGCTGCACATACTGTCTTTATACGCAATTATAAGAACTTCTAGTTTAGTTTTTCTCCATTTTCGCTTGAGGTTACGGGTTGCTCTCTTTAGGGCGCGAGTATGACTGTTGTACCACGGTGCAAGTGTTTTATCTCTGACTTTTTTTAATCTGATGGGAGCAACAGTGTCTAGCAGCATGGGCACTATTTTTACCAGTACATAAGTCACTTTATCTAGATCATCTGCATTTAGGGGTCTAATAAGAAATGAAAAAGGAGGTTGGTCGTGAGCTTAGTCCTTTTCTACATTTTCTTCCACCACCTGAGGCAACACACTTCTCCAAACAATGGGTAAGCTGGTAGAGAGCGTCTTTAAAGAAGCCTTCTTTTTAGTTCTTGAGGAAAAAAGTCCCACCTCGATAATCACCTCGTCGTCGTCGTCAAAGGCATGTCATGATGTCAGACGGAGACGGAGGGGCATGAAGCAGAATTTTGTATCCCAAGTCGCCCTCAAATTTCACCGTTTTGTGAGCTGAATGAGCCGGCGCGTTGTGATGAAGAAAGCGAACACCCCTTTGTGAGCATTCCACGTCGCTTCGCCTTGGTTTTGTTCCTCTAGCAGCATCGAGCAGAACTGAGGCAGGTTTTTTAAACGAGAAGAAATTTTCATTTTTTTCATACGATTAATACGGGTTTTATGACTGCCTCTCATATGTCAAATAATTGCAAATTCAGGCAGCACGTGAAACCAATAGACACACGTATATAGACCTGTAGGTAGCGAGAACACAGCTTATTAACTGTCGTGTCTCATGCTGCCGTTCTGTAACGTTATTTATTTATGTCTTGTCGAAGATCATCCCAGTTGAAAAGCTGGTGAAAGGAAGGTTCCAGGACAACTTCGAGTTTGTTCAGTGGTTTAAGAAATTATTTGACGCAAACTACGACGGGAAAGAGTACGACCCTCAAGCGGCGCGACAAGGCCAGGACGTCTCACCTGTACCCAACACAGGTGAAATCATTAACACCCAAATCTAGTAGGGAGTTTCTTCCATAGGTTAGAAAAAAAAATGTTAGGGAAAAAAAAACAAGCTTGGTTAATACCCGAGTGGGTATGTATGGTAGTTAGTATGGGCAGATCAGATTTACCCCTCCTAGTCCTCAGGGGTAATAAGGTCCACTTCACATATAAAGTGTTGGATTTTCTCTTTCTTCTTCTCACCTTGTACACATTTAGCATTCTAGTGAATGTTATGTAACTTTATTATCTTTTCCTGGAATTATTATCCATTTCTCATCATACCGCTCCATATCATCTCTTCAATATCCAAACATAATCAGTTAGCACAAAGAGATAGATATAGATATAACCTTTAATTATGACACTGTCGCTTGAATTATCCAAGTGGTAACCAGTGGTACAATCCAGGATTCATAGAACCATACTGTAGGTTTATGTGACATGCTTGTTTGTTGGACTAATGATGCCTGATTGGTGTAGGACCCCAGAGGACATCGCCTACAGTACCCAAAAACATGCCAACCCCTCATCGGCCGATCAGCTCTGCCCCAACCAATGTAAAACGAAGCATTCCTATGTTACGGAATGGAGGAAGCGAGGCAGAGCTTGTGGAACTCAACCAGCAGGTGCGTAGACGACCCTCCTTCTCACACACACACCTTTACAAAAACCTTTACATGCTCGCTTATTAATACTAAGATGCTTAATTTATTGGTTTGTCAATAAATTCATGAGTGATGCATGATTAGTTGTGACTGCTGAGGAAAAGGAGCTGTCGAGTTTTTCACTCACAAACACAAGCAAACTCCATTAACTACATGGCACCCATTAACCATTGTCAAGTTACCTCCTGATAAATTTCCTAAAATCAATGCATTATTGTCTGTCGCATTTGAACCCTTTCATATATAAATTATATGCACGCATTTCCAGCTTTGTAGCTCCTTGCATCAAAATAGACAAAAATATTTAAACACAATCTCCCCCCAAAACAACATGATTAAATAATAACCATTAGTAGAGTCTGGTACAAAGAAAAAGCCTGTTACCTCAATTTCTTTTATTATGTATTTATGTAGACTTTTAATAAAGACAGAGAATTACAAATAGTTCCAAGACATACAGAAATTCATGTTAGTTAACAGTAACTGTGTCAAGTGATTTGAGTTAATTAACATCTTTAGATTTTCCTCTGATTTAAAAAAAAAACCTTATATCAACTGTCCATAAATGTGGACACAGATGCTGAAAGTGTTAATGAATTACAGGATAATTTGCATGAACAAATTTGATGATGCCAGAGAGATCTTGGAACAATTCTTCATGAGGTTACAGTTTCAGTGAACAGAGCTACATCCATATACAATCCAAAATTAATAAATGCACTGTCCCCAAACTCGCCTTCGAGGAAATGCATTTCTTAGCCAAACAATGCATGGACATGGAAAAAAAAAATATATATATATATATATATACCTTATCAGGCTTTTCACATGTGCATTTTGCATAAACCAAAAGAATGAGTATATGAAAAATCGTAAGAGTGTTAATTCACGATGACGTCCTCAATATTTAGTGACCTAAAGGTTCAAATACAGCATGCGCCAAAATATACAGTGGGTGCACAAGCAGTATGTGACTTCTACCGTCACGGCCTATGGCGATAGCATTTGGGTTTGTGCGTTTGCTGGCTTTTACCGCTGAGTGGCGCTATATACGAGCAGATTTGTTTCAGTCAGAATATTTATCAATCATAAAGAGAGGAGACATATACTTGCTGATTAAACACTGCATTTTTTACAGTGAAAGCGCGCGATGTGAGCAGCTTTAATTATTGGTAATTAAATAATTATTAAATGGTGGACATAAACAGCAAAAAGAATAATATTATTAATTTGATTATTATTATCATGTTCTTTTGCTGTTTGAGCGTCTGTGGATTCCAAAATTGACATTTTTACCATTTTTTAATCACTGGAATGGAAGAGATAGAAAGTTTCCTCATCATAACGTGCCTTGTATTGTTTTTAATCGCTCGATACACAACCCATCATTTTTAATGCTATTTTACAAAGGGTAAATACACATGGAATAATTTTATTTGGTTTGTTTATTCATAAATAAAATCTAAAATTAAAACATTGTAGAGTAATTAAAAACAGTGTAGAGTGATTAATAACACTACTGTTATGGTATGAAAATCTCATTCCAGGGATTACAAATGGTAACAATGTCAATTTTAGAATTCAGAAGATTTTAAATTTACACAAATTTAAGAAGAGGCCGAAAGCAAGATCCAAGATCCTCCCCAGTTTGCTGAAACCATGAACAGTGGTGATTTCTCCGAGTGTATAGGAGAGAACAGCTGATTCACACTTTGGGAGGGTGTATTATTTGCATTTGAATGTGTCTGACATTGCAAAGCACACACAGTAACACTGCAAGCACAACAACCTAAAGTAAATAGAAATAAGAGGCCCTGATTATACTGCATAAATATTATTTAGTAAAACAAAATTCGTAATTAGAAAAGCTACACGTGTAGGGTCTTGTCATCTTATATTTTGTGTTCTTTAAATTTGTAGTAGATTTATTAACTGAAATAAAATAAACTAAACGACCATAAAAATAAACATTGTCAGATTAATGTGCAAATACTATATAGTAAAACTATATAGGCTACATAGCCTGTATAAGACACCTTTTATTTAGGTGCGCTCACAATGATGAAAAAACTTTTGTGATTTTGTTAAATAAAGAAAGTAAACGGGGTTCTATATTGTTTTTAGTGAACTTGAGCGCGTCAGAAAATGAAGCGAAACTCCGTGTATACTCGCCTCACAGACGTGAAAAATATATACTTATAGAAAGCGAAATGTCTGCTCTTATATAAACTAATGAAAAACAAATTATTAGATTATGTAACTCATATGAAAAGTGAATTGTAGGCTCGTTCACTGCTTCGGAGACGACAGAAAAGAAGAGATAGAAGTTTCCTCATCATAACATGCCTTGTATTGTTTTTAATCACTCTATAAACAGCCCGTGGTTTTTATGCTATTTTAGAGATGGGAAATACAAATGGAATCTTCAAATGGGTCTTCAAAATCCAGGTCATAAAGTGGGGAGGGGTGCTTTTCAGTTTATCTGAATGTATAGGTGAGAACAGCTCCTGGGGAGGGTGAATAATTTGCATTTGAATGTTGCCTGCCATTGTATAGCACACACAGTAACACTAAAAGACCAACATCCCAGGACAAATAGGAATTAGAACCCCTGATTATACGGCATAAATATTATGAAATATTATAATAAAATTCTTCCACTCGCGGGTGAGCGCTGATTAGACTTTGTAGGGCATTAAAGAGGAGGAGATAAACAACAATAGGCCACGTTTAGAAAAGACTATATAAAATAATCCTGCATCTATTTTTAGGCGTCACAATGACGAAAAAACTTAATGATTTTGTCAAATAATTAAAGCAAACGGTGTTCTGTATTGTTTTTGGTGAACTTGAGCGCGTCAGAAAATGAACCGAAACTCCGTGTATACGTGAATTGGTCAGAATTAGTTTCCTTGCTGTTTTTCCCCCAACGCATTTTTTTTACTTTATGCGTGCGGCTGAGCGCTGATAAGACTACGTAGGAAGTTAAAGACGAGGATCACGATATGTCACGGCGTGCCCCTGTGATGGGCGCGCACCCAAATCTACTATCCCTAGATAGGCGGCAGGTATGTAAAGGGGCAGAGCCGCCTATTCGGGCTGGCTAGCAATAATTAATGTTAGTATCTCAGGCTTGCTCCGCATTATAAAGGCAAGGCGCGGAGTATAGTCCGGGAAGTACGTGATGCGGTGGAGCATGACAGAGTGGCATGCGAGTGGGGCGATGTGACGCGCCATTTGATCCTTGCGCTCCGCGTGCTCCGTTCTGCCACTCCGCACATCGCCACCTTTCACCGGCTGTGTACCTGCATGCCAGCATGGCACAGTCCCTGGAACTGCACATGCATTTCATCCCTTCCCCTTTCTTTCCTTCTCTATTTTACCTAAATAAAATATCCCATTTCCTGTAAGATCTCGCCTCGTGTCCGTGCTTCATGGTGCCGCCTGTGCAAATGGGCTCGAATTCGTTACAGATACTAAATCCCGAGCCCAAACCTCATTTAAATTAAATTAAATAAGGGAGATTTCCTGAAGCTCAAATCTCCGAAAACTACACTTATAACACAATAACAGTAATATTTTAAACATTTTGCAGGCTGCCATTTGGAGAAACCAGAGAATAAAGAATAAACCAGGGTCAAAATAACCCAACCAGGTGTTCATATGTAAATGACTCACTACATCTCATATGACCCAACATGAGCAACACAACAATGTGTTTAAAGTACCCGAAATAACCCAGAATTTTGACCCAGCATAAACCACCCAACGATGTGCTTACAGAAACAACACAACATTTTTTAGTGCGTCTTTTTTGTTATTGTAATGTTTTATTCTGAAAGGCTATTTTACCAGTTATTTCTATATTTAAAGTTTGATGTATTTTTTAATGTAATTTTTAAAATAACAATAAACAGATACAAACAGAGAAATATAACAGTTCGTTCTTCATACAAATAAAATTATCAGCTAGTGAACTTGATTTTCTGTCCAAACAACATTTAACTAATGTTTTTTTTTTTTACTCATTATTATACAATAAATATCAATATCTCTGGTTCAGATTTTTCATTTTTGTTGTATAAAGTTCTCAGATGTGAAAATTACAATCACTGTAGTATTTCTTCGATACAACATATTGTTAAGACTTTTTTATGATTTAATTCTATTTACAACTGCGTAGAGTGAAAAATGTAACTTTGCGCCACCTGGCGGTCATTTCACGAATGACTTTAAAATGCAACTGATTTATTTTGGCTGCTGCCGCTTTTCCACGGCGGTGAGCGCAACGGTAATGAGCAGTCTGGTTGTCCACCTACTGTACAGTACTGAAATTAAAAGATGAACATTATTAGCTTGTTGTCATTTGTGAGTATATTTCGCCTGAAAGAAACAAACATACACACTATTTACATGTGTTGATTTATCACGGTATGCGTAATGTAAGTGTGCACCGCCTCGCCGTAGACACTGATCATATCGTTCACTCTGCAGACTCCTGAAAAAGAAGACAATTTGCTTGCTCGGTGCAGTCACAGTTCTTGGCGGATCTTCACAGTTGAACACATTCCCTTTTAACAGTCCCCACAAGTAGGCATCAGGGGGTGCGAGATCAGGAGAATGGGACCGGTAGGGGAAGGAATTGTTCTGCCACCTTGGTTCCCATTCATGACCACAATTCTCAATTATGGATACTTTTTCCTCTGCTGAGAGACTCATTTCCAAGAATAAATGCACAGCACAACTTCCGTCTAACTACTGGGAACACGGGCAGTTAGAGCTTTGCCCCAGCAACAAATGGATATGCGTGTTTGGGATGCGAGTTTCAGTACTGTATATTTTAGCGCATACCATACAACTTTGAGCTGAAGACGGCCCGGTTAGCTGTTTAGCAGCAACTGCTAGCCTAGTGTTATTTATTGTGGCTCTCCAAGATGGCACACGGGTGTGATCTCTGCATATCTGAACACTGATTGACCTGGAGAGAGTCTATTGTAGTATATGGGGTGACAATAGGGAGAATATTATAATTAGCTTGTTTAAGCCAAAAAATTTTATTATTTATTAATCATGTTTTTTGTGTTCACACAGACTAGAGACCAATTTGAATGGGGTGGAATACGTCCCCTTTATCGATTATTGGACTGTTCTTAACATTTTTCTTAAAATCAAAATAAGACCGTTTTATTTTTTCTGACTGAAATTTCGTCCACATGTAGCTGATGGACCTGAAGGTGACAGTAGATGGCCTGGAGAAGGAGAGAGACTTTTACTTTGGCAAACTGCGTGATATCGAGCTCATCTGCCAGCAGCATGAGAGTGAAAACAACCCAGTTCTTGCAAAGATTATTGACGTCCTCTACGCTACTGAGGTAATGAGTCCTCGAATATAACACATACTGTACTGTAATACAGTATATACAGTATTATGCAAAACCGTCTACTTTTTTCATATTTTGCTTCCAAAGGGCCAGAATTGCTTGTAATTTTTATCGTAGTCTTGAGGAATAGTTCTCCAGGTTTTCTGAAGGACTTTTGTCTTACAATTTCAGTCCAGTCCTTGTACCTGAGCACTTTCAGAGCAATGTTTTTGTTTGTTAAGCCACAGTGACCTATGAATCATTCAAGCATTAAAAAAAAGCATCTATGATGACAGATGATCAGGCTGGTGATTAGTATACTGGTGATGATGTACAGTATGCTGAACGATTGGAACAGACAAGAGGGGAAATGAGGTTGCTGCTAAGGTTGTTAGATAAACAGTTGTTTCTATATATTTAATTTCATTTCATTTAATAGGAGGAATCAAGGGCTGGCTAGATTTAGACAAATTTCCAAGATGTTTTATTTAAATGACATAGTGAGAGCCATAATGCTAATTAAGCTTGAAAGAGATCATGCACAGTGATGCGAGTGCCATACATGGCCATTTGGTTTGAAATTAGAAGTCAGGAAGTGAACTCAAGCTAAAGTGATGAGAATTCACCCAAAACACACTCGCGCAGAAAGAAAGATGAGACTCATTTTTAAATTTCTGCCTGAACTGTATTTTCAGGATGGTTTCGCTCCTCCGAAGGATGAAGAAATTGACGACCAGCAACGTGACCAGGACGAGTACTAAACACTAAAAACATGCATCCGTACATCCTTTAACTTGTTCACTCACTCCACTCCTCCTTCTTATCCATCTCCTCCTTCACACCCAGAAGAGATTTATTTTATCATTTGATTATCTTGAATTATTTTTCTTTTCATTTACTCACCCTGAGTATTTGTATTGTTTTGGCTTGTTCCTTTCTAACCAGATTGGGATTTGCATCTCCGCTTCTAACACATGGGTGTGGTGAACTGATTGAAAGGCTAACGTCGTTTTGGTTGATGTAATCGGTTTTAAATACCATTTGTATTTAATGGTAGAGGTTTAATATTATTCTCACTATCCCATTAGTCATGAGGTTAAACTTATATTGACTTTATAAAGTATAGAGTATTAAGCAATGTTACTCAAAACAGTTTTTATTTAAATAACACTAATGCCATGTCACGTACACCAAAACTGAAACCTTAAAGTCAGAAAGTTATGGAGGAAATAAGAATTTTGTATTTGCATATTGTGTATTAATTTACATTGACATGTACAACTTCATGCACATACACCATAAACTTTATCTGCACTACTACTCTGTACATGATTGTTTTAAAGCATTTCATAAATATCTGCTGAGATTATTATTATTATTATTATTTTTTTTTTTTTTTTAAGAGGTTGCTCCATTTCAGAGCAAAATGTCCATTTGGTTTGCATTTTGCCTTTGTGATTTGAATTTTCTTTTTCAGCTTTTGGGATAGGGTGCTTTTATTATATAGGAACTAATTGAAGTGTTTTAAAAATGAAAGAATAACCAGCGATCAGGGAAACCCTGCAGTTTTGTACAATTGTATGAACAAACCTGGATTCCACCTGCATTCTTTAACATGTGAGGACGGACACTACTAAAGCGAAATAGGAAAACAGTCACACTGGTGATTCAAGTCATTTTATTTTTTATGTATTTTGGTAGCCTGGAAAGGTATAGTACGGTCTCTCTGATTAATGAGAATTTAGCACTTTGCAGCTTTAAGAATTTGAGATATATTTATTTATTACATATGAATATAAAATAATCTACAAACTTAAATCAACCTACAACTTGGATTTCATTAAAGAAATGAATATATTATAGCGAAAACATGGCATTAGTGGATTTTTTTTTTTTTATTACTGACTAAAATATAAAACTAGTTTTTAGCTACAGTGGTGATTTTTTTTTTTCATGTTTGACATGCATTAATGCCATAAAGGTTGATTTTGATTGACAGGATCTGTCTGTAACTCATTAATTTTGTCCCTGGTTTATTTGGAGTTTTACTATGTAAAATAAAGTGTATTCTGCCAATGAAAAGAATGTTGCTTTTCATTTCAGAACAGTTTGTGTGTCTCTAATTTAAACGTCTTAACATGTTTTTCAGCTTAACAACCCAATCATCTAAATTGTGATCTTTAGGTTCTTCTTTGACCACCTATGGGGAGATTTATTATTAGATATTTTATTGGCTAGCATAATATCCTACGGGGGAATGGTCATTCCAGAGACTTGCATATACAGTTATTGATCTCAAAGCACATTAAAGATTTGTTCACATGATAAATAGGAAGAGTAATCATAAAAATGACAAGTTAAACTCTTATTGTCTTGGCCTTGCACATCTATCTATAAAGAATAATTTTTGAAAGTTGTTTTGTGCAGGCTGTACTTTTAGTATGCTAATTAGGCCCAACCTTCCTTTGATGGATTACCTAATTATAATTTTCTTCAAAACAACTGTTATGGCCGACATAGAGCCAAACTCGCAAAAAAAAAAAAAAAAGGTTATCATTGAACCGGGGGTCCGTTCTTCGTACGTCGCTAACTCAGTTAGCCGGATGTGGGTGTTGTGGATTTGACCTGATCTTGGATTGTTTCGTTCTTCGATGCACTTCTCGCATTTGCTGTCATAGCAACATATCCGTAAGCTTGAAACTGCTCGGTAGCAGGTTTATTTCATGTAAACAGGATTTAGCCTGCGCTTCTGGTGGGTTATGATTGGTTGAAATGGCGAGGTCACATCTGATTGGTTAAAGAGCACGAGTGAAGCTGACTGATTCACGTGGGAAAAGAAAAGTATCTTGCATATATACATAATCGTAGGGGTGGGCGATATAACCAAAATCTTTTATCATGGTAGAAGCAATTTTCTACCTCGATAATGATATATATCACAATATAGCAATTTGTATCTGAAAATGCATAAATAAAAATTCAAACACAAAGAAACTGTTTTACATAATGTAATTTTATTTAAACTGGGAATTGCTCAGGTTTGCCGCATTTTTTTTTACTTTGGCCATATTCGATTGGATGTGTAACAAACCTAATTTGATTTTGTTATATTGTGCTAATGTTAGATGCACAGGCACTCGTGAGATGCATATGTGTTTGTGAGGTTTTTATCCCCTCTGGGCTTGCCGTAGAAGGGCAAAAGGCGCATGCGCACTTCATGCTCTAGAGTGACGCGTGTGTTGGAGTGTCAGTTTGTTTTTGTGAATAAAGGAGAATAAACAGTTGATAAGGATTTTGTGTGCTCTCGTTTTTTTTGTTTTTACACCCGATTGAACCAAATATCTGCGAGGCCTAGTGGACAGCGCAGCGCGACTACATAGACAATTGGAAGACCTTTGAGGGCAAAGCTGGCCTGTTAGGGCGGGACGGTGTCCATCCCACTCGGGACGGTATCCATCCCACTCGGGACGGTGCTGCTCTCATTTCCTGGAGTATAGCTCATAGTCTCAGTAGAGGTCTAGTTAATCGGTGACAATCCAGAGCCCAGGCCAGGGAGCAGACAGACAGGCTAAACCAACCGTCTGCTAGCTGCATAGAGTCGTCACTCAGGGTTCACCATATTGAGACTGTGTCTGTTCCCCGATCTAAGCAAAAATGTAGAAAGACTCAGAAAGTCTGTTTCAATAATTTAATTAAAATAAAGACCACAAACTCGGATCATACTGAACGCGCAGCCGGCAACTCTGATCTGAAGCTAGGATTGTTAAATATTAGATCTCTCGCATCAAAAGCGGTTATTTTTAATGAAATTATCACAGATCAGGCGTTTGATATACTCTGTTTAACTGAAACATGGGTTAAACAGGATGAGTATGTAGCTCTAAATGAAGCTAGTCCTCCTGGATACAGCTACATACACCAGCCTCGGTTAACTGGTAGAGGAGGAGGCGTCGCAGTTATTCATAATGATAATCTGTCTATCGTACAAAAACACCGACACAAATTTAACTCATTTGAAATTCTTTATAGTAACATAAGTGTATTTAAGTATATTAAGTCAGCTCAGTCGATTCCACTAATTATAATTTACAGACCTCCAGGTCCGTATTCTGAATTTCTTAGTGAATTTGCAGATTTCATCTCAGACCTGGTCGTTTCTGTAGACAAAGTGTTAATTGCTGGAGATTTTAACATTCATTTTGAGAATACAGAAGACCCTCTGAGAACAGCATTTATGTCCATACTGGACTCCGTAGGCGTAAATCAGTGTGTAGTAGGACCCACTCATAAAGCAGGTCACACTTTAGATTTAGTAATATTCTTCGGATTAAGTATAAGAAATGTATTCACAATTCCACTGTCTGAAATTATCTCAGATCACTATCTTGTCTCAATTCAAGTGTGTCACAGTGATAATGTACGCACAGCACCGCGCTACCGTATTAAACGTACATTCACATCAACTACCACACAGAGTTTTATCAGTAATCTCCCAGAGTTACCAACTTCGATTAGGTCACCGTCTGACCCCACAGAACTCGATCAGGCGACTGAATATTTAGAGTCAACATTTCGATGTACCTTAGATAATGTAGCTCCAGCTAAAAGAAAAATTATTAGAGATAAGAAACTCGCTCCCTGGTATAACGATCACACGCGCACTTTAAAACAGATCGCTCGGAAATTAGAGCGTAAATGGCGTCAAACTAAATTGTTAGTATTTCAAATAGCATGGAAGGAGAGCATCCTGAACTATAGGAAAGCTCTTAGTGTAGCTAGATCAACGTATCTCTCCACTCTTATAGAAGAAAATTAAAATAATCCTAGATTTTTATTTAATTCCGTAGCCAAATTAACCAGAAATAAGACCACTACAGAAATCTCCACAACAACATCATGCAATAGTGAGGACTGCATGAACTTTTTTAATAATAAAATTGTAAATATTAGGCATAAAATTGAGGCTACCCTGTCCAGGGTGTACCCCGCCTTGTGCCCTAAGCCTCCTGGGATGGGCTCCAGGTCCCCTGCGACCCTGAATAGAAGGATAAAGATGAAGATGAAATTGAGACTTTGAAACCGAACAATGTAATTGATACAGATGTCAACCTAGCCATGTCAGATCGGAACCTAGAATACTTTACTCCCCTTGAAGAGAATGAACTAATTTCACTCATCTCTTCTGCAAATTCATCAACCTGTATATTAGATCCTATACCGACACATTTTCTTAAACAGATAGTACCAGTAATAACAGAACCGATGTTGAGAATAATTAATTTCTCACTCAGCATTGGTTATGTTCCAAAATCTTTTAAATTAGCAGTTATTAAACCAATAAATAAGAAACCTGACCTCGACCCCTGTCAGCTGTCCAATTACAGGCCAATATCAAACCTCCCCTTTATCTCTAAGATTCTGGAAAAGATAGTAGTGGAGCAGCTATGCTCATGTCTACATAGAAATGGCATACATGAACTGTATCAGTCAGGATTTAGGCCTCATCACAGCACAGAAACAGCACTCGTTAAAGTAGTAAATGACCTCCTATTGGCCTCTGATCAGGGTTGTGTAACTATGCTTGTATTACTCGACCTCAGTGCAGCTTTTGACACTATTGATCATGCTATTCTTCTTCACAGATTAGAAAATGTAGTAGGAATTAAGGGTACAGCCCTCTCCTGGCTCAGATCCTATTTGACCGATCGTTATCAGTATGTAGACTTAAATGGTGATTATTCTGCATGTTCTCTAGTGGAGTTTGGCATTCCGCAGTGTTCAGTTTTAGGCCCACTGCTTTTTTCCCTTTACATGCTTCCTCTGGGCAACATAATCCGTGAGCATGGTATTAGTTTTCATTGTTATGCTGACGTCACACAGCTATACGTCTCAACAAAACCTGATGAGAAAAACCAGCTTACAAAAGTTGAGCAATGTGTGCAGGACATAAGAAATTGGAATGCTAATTAACTTCCTTCTGCTTAATCCAGATACGACAGAAGTTCTAGTCATAGGACCGCATACAGCTAGGAGTAAAATCTTAGATCACACCGTAACTTTAGATGGTCTTTCTGTTCCATCAAGTGCAACAGTAAAAGACCTCGGCGTGATTATAGATTCCAGCCTTTCATTTGAAGCTCATGTAGATAATATCACCAGGATAGCATTCTTTCACCTCAGAAATATTGCCAAGATAAGAAATATATTGTCGCTAAACGATGCAGAAAAACTAGTTCATGCTTTTATCACCTCTAGGCTGGACTATTGTAATGCCTTACTGTCTGGTTGTTCAGCTAGGTGCATAAACAAGCTTCAGCTAGTCCAGAATGCAGCAGCGAGAGTCCTCACTAGAACCAGAAGATATGATCACATCACCCCTATCTTATCTTCACTGCATTGGCTCCCTGTGAAATTTCGCATTGATTTTAAAATACTACTCTTGACATATAAAGCATTAAATGGTCTCGTGCCGCAGTATCTGAGCGAACTGCTAGTGTCTTACGATCCGCGAACGCCTACTTCGATCAAAGGATGCAGGCTGCTTATCAGTACCGTGTATTATGAAAACTACAGCTGGGGGCAGAGCTTTTTCTTACAAAGCCCCAAAATTATGGAATAGTCTTCCAAATAGTGTTCTGGACTCAGACACAATCTCAGTGTTTAAATCTAGGCTAAAAACCTATTTATTTAGCCAAGCATTTTTATAAATAGATTTGCCATACAGTAGGTAAAGGAGCAGATCTGGGGGACTCATGGACGTAGAGTATTATGGTGAACTGGTATGTTTAGATGCTGTCTTCCTCAGTCTCATTTGATCACTCAGGTTTGTTGACGGTGAGGTGATTGTTTGCTTTACATCTCAGGGAGCCCTCATGTTTGTAAATATACTTTCACATTATACATTATGTGACTGTGACCATACCTAACTGCCATCTCTCCTCTTCTTCTCTTTCTCCCCCTCTTTCTTTCCTCTCTCCCCCTTTCACTCTTTCTCTCTCTCTCTCTCTCTCGAGCTACACATGTCATCCCTGAGCTGCCAGTGATCCAGACTCCCTCTGCCCTCCGGACCTGTCTGATCCATCCTGGTGCCCCGCTTCTGGTTAGAGATCTCGTCACATGGATGCCCCGTGTGTCTCTTTGGGATGCGTCTGGTGTCTGGGGATGATTCTATCTACTTAGTAGACGGTTCTGGCCTCGACTGGTGTTGGCAGCTGTTTCTCTGAGGACTTGACAATTCGATAGTTCAGGACTGGAACTTTCTACAAGTCTACCTGAGTCTCCAATAACTACCTGGACTCCATTTTAACATCAATTAACATCAACTATTATAGCTGAACTGTCTGCCACCTAACACTGTATAAATGCAGATCATTTCCTGCTATCTGTTTCACCCAGATGAGGATGGGTTCCCTGTCGAGTCTGGTTCTTCTCAAGGTTTCTTCCTATTACCATCTCAGGGAGTTTTTCCTTGCCACTGTCGCCCTCGGCTTGCTCACCAGGGACTATCTGACCATTTTGATTCATACACATTCACATTCCATACAAACTTAAATAATTCTTTTGATTGTGTAAAGCTGTTTATTTTTTTTTTTTTTATCAAAGTTTTTCTTTTTTTTTCAAACTATACAGAAAAAAAACACAAGAAAACACAACAAAAGAGAACACAAAAACCAACCCCCCATCCCCCCCAACACCAGACAAACACAAGGATGCCATAACAATCACATGTCCATAAAATTTTTTCCAATTAAATAAAATAATAAGTAAATAAGTAAGTAATCTTCCCCACACACTTCCTTTACAGGACAATAATATCTGCGTTCAGGCCCTCAGCAAAAGTTAAGAAAGGCTGCCAAATATCATAAAATGTGTCAGTAGACCCTTTAACTGTATACCTAATTTTCTCCAATTTAAGGCAGTACATCACTTCCCTTATCCAGTGGCTAAATGTTGGTGGATCCGGGTCTTTCCATTTAGTCAGAATTAATCTCCTAGCTAAAAGGGAACAGAAGGCCAATATTTTAATTTTCCTTTGGTCAAAAAATTTTCCTTTGTTTTCTGGAGGCACACCAAACAATGCTACAAATGGAGTTGGCTCTACTGTCTCTCCAAATATTCCAGAAAAAGTATCGAAAATCTTGGTCCAGAACATGTAGAGTCTTGGACAAGTCCAGAACATATGCAGCAGAGTTGCAGGAGCCTGTCTGCATCTGTCACATGTGGTGTCTATATCAGTTTTAATCTTAGAAAGTCTGACTTTTGACCAGTGTAGACGATGCACAATCTTAAACTGTATTACAGCATGTCTAAGGCAAATGGATGATGAAAAAATTCCCTGTATTATTTTGTGCCAGATTTCCTCTGAAATTGGTTCATCTAAATCTGTCTCCCATTTATTCCTGAGTAAGTCTAAGGGTGTTGAATCATACACATTGAGTATTTCATAGATCCTGCGTATAGTTTGTTTTTGGACTGATTTACATTCAAATATTGAATCTAATAAAGAAAGTGGAGGGCATGATTGGAAATTATTAGAATTCAATGCCACAAAATTCCGAAGCTGCAAATACCTATAAAAGTGTGATTTAGGAATGTTGTATTTCTGTACTAACTGTTCGAAGGATGCAAAATTTCCATCAATATAAAGTTCAGACAATGAGATCAATCCATTTCTAGCCCAAATTTTAAAAGCAACATCCATCATAGATGGAACAAACATGTAATTTTCAGCAATTGGGGCAGCCTGTGGTAATTCTTTAAGAGAAAACGATAGTCTGAATTGATTCCAGATTTTAACTGAATGTATAACAACTGGATTAGAGATCAAACTAGAGATTGGTTGAATAAGTGGTATTTTAGAACACAATAATGCTATTAGAGAGGTGGGTCTAACTGAGGCCGCCTCCAGAATTGTCCATACAGGGGAATTAATGTCATTATTTAACCAGAACATCAGTGCTCTTACAGTATATTGGCTGCCCAGTAATAGTACATGAAATTTGGAAGGGCCATCCCTCCTTTTGCACGAGGTCTCTGCAGTATACTTCTTTTAATTCTTGGTGTTTTTTTTGTTCCAAATAAAGGTTGAAATATGATTATTTAATTTGGAAAAGAAAGATTTTGTTAAGAATAACGGAAGGCACTGAAAAATATACAGAAACTTGGGCAATACACTAATTTTTATTGTATTAATTCTTCCACCCAATGAAAGATGGAGGTGGTCCCAACGCTCAAGATCTTGTTTTAGATTGGATAAGAGAGGTGGATAATTGGCTCCGAATAAGTCTTTATGATCATGCGTAACCCAAATCCCAAGATATTTAAATTTTTTAGGGCTAATTTTAAAAGGAATTGAGCTTAAAGATGACAGACTGACCTCATCACCAACAGGCATTAGTTCACTTTTCTGGATATTAACTTTATAGCCAGATATTTTGCCAAACTCTGTAAGTAGAGTGACTAACTTGGGTAAATTTGTCAGGGGCTGTGACAAGTATAATAACATGTCGTCTGCATGAAACGAAACCTTATGTTCCAATCCTGCCCGTCGAATACCCTGGATATCGGCTCTTTGTCTCAAAGTCAAAGCAAGTGGTTCCATTGCGACTGCAAATAGAAGTGGAGACAGAGGGCATCCCTGCCTCGTGCCACGTTGAAGCTCAAAATAAGCAGATATGCTGTTATTAGTACGCACAGCGGCTAATGGAGACGTACTGTATATAAAAGTTTTATCCATGATATAAGCTTATGACCAAATCCAAATCTCTTCAGAGTATTAAAAAGATAACCCCATTCCACACGGTCAAATGCCTTTTCCGCATCCAATGAGAGAACTACCTCCGGTGTACCAGGTGGAGAGGGGCCGTAAAGAATATTCAAAAGTCGTCTGATGTTAAAAAAGGAATAACGATTCTTAATAAACCCTGTTTGGTCAGGTGATATGATGGAGGGCAACACCCCTTCTAAACGTCGCGCAAGGACTTTAGCAAGCACTTTGGCATCAGTATTAAGAAGGGAAATTGGACGAAATGAGCTACACTCAAGAGGGTTCTTGTCTTTTTTAAGGATTAATGAGATAACTGCCTGACGCATGGTTGGTCGTAGAGATTTTACCGAGAGTGACTCTTCAAAAACTGACAACAATAAAGGGGAAAGCTGCTCTGAAAATTTTTTAAAGAAATCTGTTGGGAAACCATCCGGTCCCGGTGACTTGCCGCTCTGCATAGATCTAATTGCTGAAGCTATCTCTTCCACCGTGAGATTTTCTTCCAATTCAGCAACCGTCACCGGATCCACATAAGGGATATGTATATTATTGAAAAAGTCCTCCAGAGAGAGAGTATCAACACATGAATCGGAAGTATATAGTGACTGATAAAAATTTTGGAAACATGCATTAATTTTAAGGCTATCAGTATTTTTTAAGCCTTGCTCATTGTTAATTACAGGGATGGACTGATTGGCAGTCCTTTGTCTTAGCTGATGAGCAAGTGTTCGCCCAGCCTTATCTCCATGCTCATAGGACATATGTCTTGACTTAGAAATAAGATATTCAGCCTGCCTTGTTGACAGGAGATCAAACTCAGTCTGCAAAAGTATACGCTTTTTCATTGTGTCTGCAGAGGGTAGGTAACTATATAGTCTATCTAGCTCCAGTATCTCATCAGCCAGTTCTTTAAGGCGTGCAGTGTCATTTTTATTCTTCCTTGCGCAATATGAAATTATCTGGCCTCGTAAATATGCCTTAAGTGATTCCCATATAGTTGAAGAGGACATCCCTGGTGTTTGGTTGATCTCAAGGAATAATGTAATCTCAGAGGAAATGAATTCATTAAAAGCTTCCTCTGATAGAAGTAGAGAGTTGAACCTCCAGGGACGGTAGCTGGACTGTATATCGGGGATACGCATTTTCATAATTAAGGGACCATGATCAGATATAACTATAGCTCCGTAATGACACTTGGTGATAGAAGGAAGAAGTCTCTTGTCTAGAAAAAAATTATCTATACGGGAAAAGGTCTTATGAACAGAGGAAAAGAAGGAATATTCTCTGGAAGTAGGGTTACGAAACCGCCAAACGTCAGCTATAGCATACGATTTAAGAAAAAGTTTAATGTGGTGTGTGATATATCTGGTAGCCGAGAGAAAAGGTTTGAAAAGAATGCAGGGTTATCCCAGTTTGGTGCATAAATATTGGCCAGGATGACTGGTAGGGAATAAAGCTGGCCCACCACAATAACATATCGCCCCAAGGAATCGGCCTCTACACTAGTCATAGTGAATGGCGTGTTTTTCTTGATGAGTATGGCCACACCTCTAGCTTTTGAATGGAAATTGGAATGATACATCTGTTCCACCCAACTCCCTCTAAGCTGGAAATGATCTGTTGAACGTAAATGAGTCTCCTGAAGAAATGCGATGTCTGCATCAAGTTGTTTTAAATGTGCAAATATCTTTTTACGTTTCACTGGATGGTTAAGTGACTTAACATTCCAGCTCACGAAATTAACTGAGCAGCCATCCAGCACTTTGGAAGTTTTGGTAGCTGTCATCTTAAGGGGAAGTGTTTATATAAATTAAATCCATAAAAGCAACTTGAAAACAAGTGTAAATTAACATGGACATCTGACAGAATAAGTCTGGTAGGAAAAGAAAAAAAGAAACAAACAAAAAAAAAAACCAATAAACCCCCTCCCCGCTCCCCCCTATCACCTACACGGACATGGTGAACAAAATACTCTGCAAAAACTAATCCACACATTAAGTGTTTGCGTTGGGAACTCTACAGAGCCATCAGCTCACGCTCCCGCCAAACCCATTAATCTAAAGTTACTCGAGTAGCGCATTATGATATGTCGTAAAATCTGCGGAATAACATAATAATAACAGTAAGAATAATAATGGTAATAACAATAGGGGAAAAAAGTAAATTAAAGTAAGCCTATTAATACCGGCAAAGATATTAAACGCTTCTCTTAAAATGCAACTAAGCAATACAAGCTCAGAGTTGAGTCACACCATTAATTAAAAGATATAAAATAATAATAATAACAGTAAGATAGATAAACCAAAAAAAGATAAAAGTAGAGATGGAAACCTTAACGGTACACCAACAATAGAGTCAGTGATGTTTCCATGAGCAGCGAGACTATTAAGTAAATATTGTCCAAGATGGCGCCGGTGAGGTCGGCTGCCGTCACGACTGCTCCGACCACCTTTTCTTTGTTTTTGTTATTTAAGTTAGTTTTCAGTGTTTTAAAATCGGCAAAATCACCACCATTGAGTACATTAGGTACGATAGAGACACTCTTGTTTCTATTGGTATACAATGTACTCACAATTCGACGTTTTTAACTCTGGATCCGAGCTGGCCGAGTGAGATCCTGAGGGAGAACAATGGACGCGACGCGAAGCGGAGGCCTCGAGGGCGACGAGCTGGAGTGAGGAACCGGCTCAGAGCCCGTGCACACCGCACACCTCTGCCTAGCATCCTGCTCGCCAACGTCCAGTCACTGGAGAACAAACTTGATGACCTCAGGGCCAGGATAAATTTCCAGAGAGACATTCGGGACTGCAACCTTCTCTGCTTCACCGAGACATGGCTGGACCCAGCGGTGCCAGTCCACGCCATACAACCAGCCGAGTTCTTCTCGGTTCACCGCATATACAGGACGCGGGACTCGGGGAAGTCAAGGGGCGGCATCGTGTGCTTAATGGTGAACAACAGCTGGTGCAACAGCGCGAGCGTTGTTCCTCTTACACGCTCCTGCACACCAAACCTGGAACTACTGTCCATCATGTGTCGTCCTTTTTATCTTCCACGGGAGTTCACATCGGTCATAATCAGTGCCGTTTACATTCCACCACAAGCAGACACTGAAACTGCCTTATGCGAGCTGCATGAGGCACTCACACAGCACCAGACACAACATCGGGACGCTGCGCTCATTGTGGTGGGGGACTTTAATAGTGCCAACCTCAAACGCGCAGCGCCGAACTTTTATCAGCACATCACCTGCCCCACCAGGGGCGAAAGGACACTGGACCATTGTTATACCACGGTCAAAGACGGTTACAAGGCACAATCTCGTCCAGCGTTTGGTAAATCCGACCACGCCGCCATCTTCCTCATGCCAAAATATAAACAAAGGCTGAAACAGGAAGTTCCGGTTCAGAGGGAGGTCGCGCGCTGGACGGACCATTCGGTGGCCGCGTTACAGGACGCACTCGATGACGCAGACTGGGACATGTTCAGAAACAGCTCCGATGATGACGGCAGCGTGTTTACGGAAGCGGTTGTGGGATTTATTGGGAAGCTAGTAGACGATACGGTGGAGAAAAAGACTATCAGAACGTTTCCCAACCAGAAGCCGTGGGTGGATAAAACCATCCGCGACGCTCTGAGATCTTGCACCGCTGCCTACAACACGGGACTTGCGTCGGGGGACATGGAACCGTACAAGGCTGCGTCATACAACGTGCGGAAGGCGGTGAAAGAGGCGAAGCAGCGCTACGGGAGAAAACTAGAGTCACAGCTTCAACAGAGTGACTCTAGGAGCCTGTGGCAGGGACTAAGGACAATAACGGACTATAAAGCACCAACATCCGGTATGACGAACGCGGACGCGACTCTGACAGACGAGCTCAACACCTTCTATGCTCGCTTCGAGGCTGCAGCTAAAGACGCTAGCGATGCTAATGCTAACGGCGCTAGTGCTAACGGCGCTAATGCTAGCGGCGCTAACGGCTGCAGACAGAAAGACACTGCCAGCACCGGGAACGCGCTCTTCATCTCCGAGCACGACGTGAGGAGAGCCTTCAAGAGAGTGAACACCAGGAAAGCAGCAGGACCAGACGGCATCTCAGGTCGTATCCTCAGATCCTGCGCAGACCAGCTAGCACATGTGTTCACTGAGATATTCAACATCTCCTTATCTCAGTCGGTGATCCCCACGTGCTTCAAAGAGTCCATCATTGTTCCTGTCCCGAAGAAACCACATCCTGCTTCCCTCAATGACTATCGCCCTGTAGCCCTCACCTCAGTAGTGATGAAGTGCTTTGAACGCCTTATCAGAGACTTCATCATTTCTTCACTACCCGACACACTGGACCCACTACAGTTTGCATACTGTCAGAACCGCTACACAGACGATGCAATCTCTCATCTCCTCCACACATCACTCACTCACCTGGATACTAGGAAAGGGAATTATGTTAAAATGCTCTTCATCGACTACAGCTCTGCTTTTAATACCATAATTCCCTCCACACTCACCACCAAGCTGGAGCACCTGGGACTGAGCTCATCTATATGTCAGTGGATCTCCAATTTTCTGACTGGCAGACCACAGGCAGTAAGGATGGGTGGACATGTCTCAGCTACACTCACTCTCAGCACTGGAGCCCCCCAGGGTTGTGTTCTGAGCCCCCTGCTGTACTCTTTGTACACCCACGACTGCATGGCCACTACCAACTCCACCTCCATCATCAAGTTTGCTGACGACACTGTCGTGGTCGGACTGATCACCAACAATGATGAGTCAGACTACCTAGAGGAGATTGGAAATCTGGAGAACTGGTGCCAGAGGAACAATCTCCTCCTGAACGTCAGTAAGACAAAGGAGCTGATAGTGGACTTTAGTACAAAGCAGGAGAGGAACTACCAGACCCCCGTCATCAACAGGAGCCCAGTGGAGAGAGTGGACAGCTTCAGATACCTCGGTGTTCACATCACGCAGGACCTGTCATGGTCCTGTCACATCAACAACGTGGTGAAAAAAGCCTGGCAGTGTCTCTACCACCTCAGACGCTTGAGAGACTTTAGACTGCCCTCCAAGGTGCTCAGGAACTTCTACTCCTGCACTATAGAGAGCATCCTGACGGGAAACATCACGACCTGGTTCGGGAACAGCACCATGCAGGACAGACGAGCTCTACAGAGGGTGGTGCGATCAGCAGAGCGCATCATCCGCACTGAGCTCCCTGACCTGCACTCGATCTACAGCAAGCGGTGCGGGACTAAGGCCAGGAAGATCATGAAGGACCTCAGTCACCCCAGTAATGGACTGTTCTCTTTGTTGCGGTCTGGGAAGCGATTCCGCTCCCTAAAGGCCAACACAGAGAGGCTGAGGAGGAGCTTCTTCCCGCAGGCGATAAGGTCTCTCAATCACACCTCCACACAGGACTAATAACATCCTTTTAAGCTCACAACACTGACTGGACAATCATGGACACATTCATACACACTTGTACTAAATATTTATACATCTGGACAATTGCACATGTCACTTTCATTAGTCACCTTTCATGCATATTTGCACAACCACTGACACTTTAAATTCTATATACATATACCCTATATTTCTATATTTTGCAATAGTTTATTATGCCCTTATTGTACAGTTAATTTTACTAGTTAAATTTATTTCTTTGGTATTTCCTTTTATTGATTATTTATTTTACGTACAAGCTTTTATTTTCTTTTTAAGGTCACTGGCGGTCGTGTAAGCATTTCACTGCATATTATACTGTGTATGACTGTGTATGTGACAAATAAAATTTGAATTTGATTTGTCATGTCAGTGTTATCAGTAGAAAGTCTCCTGCTCATGACTGAATAGTACCTTGTACGCCCTCTAGGAGGAGCTAAAAACAATGCAAACAAAAGGTCACTGCTCCACTGAAGCGCGGTCTAGGCTGGAAGACGGTATAGACGAATAGAAGTTAAGTGTTTGCAACATTTTCAGGGCTCTGCGGGGATAATGTTCTTCCTGATATACCTCATGGCTTCCTCTGCATCTGTAAACACCTTTTCTGTTCCGTCGTGTGAAACACGTAAACGGGCTGGGTATAGAATGCCAAACCGGACACCCTGACGATTCCGCAGTAGTTTCCGAGCCTCTGTAAACGCAGCTCTGGCCTTGGCAACACTCGCAGTATAATCCGGGAAAATGGCGACCGATTCTCCGTTAAATGTCAGTGGAGCCCGAGCGCGCGCACGGCTCAACACCTCGACACAGTCTTGGTGATAGTGAAGTTTCGCCATGATGACACGCGGTTTTCCATCCGATCTTCTTTGAGCCTGAATTCTATGCGAGTGCTCCACAAGCACAGCCTTCTCCATTTGTAGTGTTTGTTTCAGCAGCCTCGACACAAACACAGTAGAGTTTGATCCCTCCGTCTCAGCGACCCCCACTATCCTGATATTACACCTTCTCATCCTTCCCTCCATGTCCTCGCATTTCCCTCTTAGCTCAGCTAACTCTGTTTTTAAACAAGTGACCACAGATTTTAAAGTCGTCACCTCGTCCGACCACGTTGAAAGGCCGCCTTCCACCTCCTGTATCACGGTCTTCATTTGTTCTATTTCCGAGTGAAACGCCGCCGCATTATTTATAATTTCCCTTTTAACGGATTGTATCTCGTTTTTAAGGGCGTTGAAATCATCGGCAAGCGCGTTTTTTAGTTCAGCCTTAATTACTGCCGAGATGTCTTCTTTTAATGAGCGAAGAATCTCGGATTTCAAGGCCTCAGCATCCATTTTCTCTGGACTGCCCGGAGGGGGTGGTGTTGCTCGAGACCGGGTGACGGTGGAACACGAAGACGAGGCGACGTTGGGCCTAGTGTTGGATGATGCGTTGTATTTATATTTGCGTAATTTTTCCGCCATTGACCCGCATATTAATTTCCCCCTTGTTTCAGAGGGTAAATCATATCAAATTTGTTGTACTGTTTTGTAAAATAAAGCGCTTATTATATA
The DNA here is from genome assembly GCA_030522415.1 of Channallabes apus. NCBI lineage: Eukaryota > Metazoa > Chordata > Actinopteri > Siluriformes > Clariidae > Channallabes > Channallabes apus. The sequence continues at coordinate 29,603,488 of CM060114.1, forward strand.
AAAAAACAAGAGTTCGGCGAGAGCACGAGCCAAACACGTCCTACTCCATTGCCATGCAAGAGCGCCCCCTGTAAAGCTGTTTTGAGACAATGTCAATTGTTAAAAGCGGTATACAAATAAAATTGAATTGAATTGAACTTGACTATCTGGAAAGCGCAGAGATGATCTGGTTTATTTGCGCAGCCCGGTCGATCGCGCAGCGCGGATTAACTTGAGCAGCCCCGCTCGAATCACAAACCTGCGGGACCCACTGTTTATTTAAAAACAATGCCATGCCTGGTTTGTACGTGCGCATTCCAGCGGGGTAAAATTTATTTTGATGATTGGCGCGGTCCAGTTCTATCAGCGTCGCGCAGGTTTGTGATTAGAGCAGCGCTGCTCAAGTTGGATATTTGTTCTGCCCACGCCGGCTCAATCGAGTGCCACGGTTTCGTCCCACTTTAGATGTGTTTGGCTTCCCATAGAAGTGAATGTGTATTGCATGATTACGTAACGTGCAACGTCACGTGATCTCAATCGCGATTAAGACCATAGACCAAAATCTCTACCGGTTGACAAATTTCTACCGGTTAACCGTGTATACCGGTATATCGCCCACCCCTACATAATCGCTATCAAATATTATATTATAACATAAATTCACAGGTTTATTATTATCAAATTTGATATTACTATTATAGTGAAGCCTAGGCACGAGACAGCCATCAAGACCATTAATACAAATTCTTGTATAATGTTAATTTTGTAACATTTATTTTTCAGGGGTTTATCATGAATATGCAAATAAATGTTTATATATAATAAAAATTTATATTTTTTATAATGGAAAAATTGGACGAAACTATTTTAATTATAAAATAAACAATATAAAAGTATACATGTTGTATTTGGAAAAAATATATATTTCCATTTTTTCAAATACAACATTTATTGTCATGTAGTCTCATGTAATTTGTAAACCATTAACCTATGAATTTATGTTCTAATAAAATATTTAATAGCGATTATGTAGGGGGGGGGGTGTCCATGGCAGGGGGGCATTTCATCGCATAACACGTGTTACAAAAAAATTGAGCCGCTCTTTTGCCATTTCGTCAACCAATCGAAGGGGTTGTGATCAGTGTTTCTAATGTCGATGCATATCGCCTTTTAAACCAACGCACGAACGCGCAATAATCCTAGACAACTCAATCCAGCTATAATAATCATCAACAACAGGTGTGCTCGAAGAACCAACTTAGCCAGATCGTAATTAGCACGATGATCTCGATGTGTCAATTCATCTCGGATGCGTCAAGCGACGTACGAAGAATGGACCCCTGCTAAAAATCTTCACTTGTTTACAACACCTTGTCACGTGACTGTTGTATTTGCATACTCATTAATATTTCTTAGTGTCTGCCAAAGATGGGTGTGTGTTCAATTATTTTAATGTTTATACAGTACACTTTATTGTACTTGCTATAGTGACTTTATTTAATTTTTTCTCATCCTTTTAACATATTTTCTTAATTAATCTTAACAAATTTTGAGACCCATGTTTGGTCTGTGTCAGTCTTTAAAGCAACTCTGGTGGTTAGTGGTGGCCCCGGTACCTTACTAAGACATTTTTGTTGTTATTTCTTTTTCCTTTATATCATCACGTATCTATATGTGGGTGTAGGTATAAGGAGCGTAGACTGAATAAAGTCCCAATAATTAATTTTGGCAAATATTTTTCGCTAACTGATTTTTTTTTTTAATCAAGTCAATTCTGCCATATATATAAAACCAAAAACCTTGGTATGCCACATGGAATATATATATTTGCGCGGGGTTGCGCGGAATGGTCATAAAAATAGAGTAACGAGGCTATTTTTAAAATGTAAGGAGTAGAAAGTACAGATAATTGCTTAAAAATGTAAGGAGTAGAAGTAAAAAGTCGGCTGAAAAATAATTACTCCAGTAAAGTATAGATACCCAAAATTTCTACTTAAGTAAGGTAACGAAGTATTTGTACTTCGTTACTTGACACCTCTGCCAATTACCCTAATCTGCATGTTTTTTTACTATGGGAGGAAACTGGAGTATCCGGAGGAAACCCACAACTAACACGCAGACTCCATGTGCCGAGGCCCCGCGGGTGGAATCGAACCCACAACTAACACGCAGACTCCATGTGCCGAGGCCCCGCGGGTGGAATCGAACCCTCGCCCCTGGAGGTACAAGGCGCCAGTCGCTCCAGTTTTCTCGGACTTCTGCTCCTTTAGGGTGCTTTCACACCTACAGCATTTGGTGCGCACCAAACGTGTTTGGTCCCTTGGTTCGGTTCGTTTGCGTTGATGTGAATGCAATCTCGGTACTTTGGTGCGCACCAAATCAATCGATCCGAGACCTGCCTGAAGGGGTGGTCTCGGACCGCTTTATCCGCTCTACTTTGGTACAGTTCGTCTGGTGTGAACGCAACCAAACCAAATCTGATGAAATGGTATAGTTTAATGCACTTTGGGTAAGATACGGGGTTGCGGGTAAAATTATTTTCCCTTCCTGATGACTCGATTAAATTTTTCAAGCTCGACTCGCGATGAAATCAAACCGCGGAGAAACGTGGAGTGCCGAAGAAATTAAGTGCCTCTCTGTATTCACATTAAAGATGAAAAAATGTGTGGCTGGGCTGTTTCGATCGGCCAACGGATTACCTGATGGATCTGCAGGAAGATCGCCGGCTAATAACAAAGTGATCATTCAGGAGGAGGACACGTCTCTCCCTGAAGTGGCGGCGATGCGCCGTCGGCGAGATGAATAAACCAGGGAACTGGTTTGGAGTCGCAGCCGCGAATCGTGTTCGAAATTAATTATCTGAAAATAATGATTTGCACGTACAATGCAGTGCGCGAGGATCAGCACCATGAGCGCAAAGCTGTTCCTCCATGATTATTGAAAGTGGCGCGATTTTCTGAAAATAGTCTGTTTCCGGTGCCGATGGGCTTCGCGGTCTATTTTGGTTCGTTTAGAACTCTACATATGTGAAAGCAAACCGTACCAACGTCTGTTTACTACATTGTAACATTTTTCTGACTGGTGCGGACTAAAGCAATCGAACTATAGGTGTGAAAGCACCCTTAGACCTAAGTTCACTTCTCCATGACGGAGTAACGTAACGTGGAGCGTCATGACGTCATGCCCCCAGAGCAGACGTGGCAAAAAGACGGTTTAAAGTCGCAGCTGTTAGCCGGAGCTCACCTGCGACACTTATTGCGTATCACACCAGAGGGGATTTTAGATTATACACCCGAGAGCTTTCCTGCATTTCAGACGCTCAGTAAGCGCGATGGCGTCCACTGCGAATAGTAATAATAACGGTTCGGTGGGTAAATGGGAGGTGGTGAAAAGGGGCAAGAAAAACAACAGCGCTGCTAAGAGTCAACCGGACAAGAAGTCCAGGAAAGCTCTGACCGAGACCAACTTCCCAAAAGTTAACCTTAACCGTAAGTATAATTAATGTTTTCTTTCTCATTTTATACTCTGAATCCAGTCTGCACTTAATTAGCTTAGCTGCAAAAAGCTAGCTGCTAGAGTGTTAGCCTTGGCTAGCTTGTCTGTCATTTCCCTCAGCTCTAATAAACCGGTAAACCGTTCGAATTATATAATAGAGTAAAAAAAAAAATACAATAGTGGCTTCTTATACTTCACGTTTACTTAGTTAACTCACTTAACTTCCCTTCGCTAGCCCCTTTTTAGCTAACCGCTAGCTAGTTAGTTACACGTTGTCTAAAATCCCTTATAAGACATTTCCGTTTAAAGGTGCATAATAAGTTTATTATTATTCCTTATTCATATAAAACATTATTTAAATATGTAGAACATGATACTACAGTAAGACAACATATTTAAGTCGTGGCCTTGGCTCAAATCTAATCAACCAGATTGGAAAATTGATTTCCGGGCCGGAATGCTCGATTGTGGTTGGACGCGGCGCCTGTCAATCACTTTAAACGTTCTGCTATAGGTTTGAGGGGGCGGGGCTTCATGATTGAAATGGGTTCAGAATCACTGTATGGGAGACATGTATGGGCTTACTGTTCATCATGTCTTCTGTGAAATTGGGTGTTATGTGATTTGGTGGATTAGTGGTTAGCACTGTCGACTTGTGCCAATAGGGTCTGGGTTCGATTCTCACCTCAGGGTCTGCTTGGTGGTTTAGTCTGAGTATTTCGGTTTTCTCCGACAGTCCAAAGACACGCTAGTTGGCGATTCTAAATAGCCCGTAGTACATGTATGTGTGTTCCCTGCAATGGATTGTGGCCCTGCCTTTTGCTCCAAGTTTCTTGGGATAGGATACAAGCCCTCCTGTATACACAATAAAGTCGTTATAGACGAGGAGTGAGTGATTTGGACATTGGGCAAACATCATGTTATATACGATCTGGGTTCAAGCCCCACCGTTGGTGGTTGTCTCACCCCATACTACCCAGCTAGTTAGAAAAATAGGATTGTTGTGTCCGGAAGGGCATCCAACGTAAAACTTGTCCCAAGTTGTGTGTGTAATCCGATAGATTGGTCCGCTGTGGTGACGCCTTGACGGGGCAACTGAAATAATTTTTTTCAACATTTGAACAATGATTGAAAGCACGCATAACCCTACGACATGGGTGTTTATCGTGATGTGTATTGTACGGTATAAATGTACTGTTTGTATACATTAGATGCCTGGCAGCACTGACACTTTGTATACATGAGATCCACATTTTGCATTGCAAAGCATTTCCAGTCACATTCACTACTTCATGTTTGATGATAAACGTTTCAGAGGTCTGTTATTAACCTTATGGTACCACTGACTAATAGACAGTCAGGCCCATAATAGACTGCCCAAATGGACTGTGTTTAAGTGTAAAAATCTGTAATGTGTAACTAAATGTCGTCATACTTCTAGTCTGTGTGCCAACCAGACTCTAATGTACATTAAATGGAAAGAGGTGGAAAATCTAATAAAGTTCCACTGTTCACTTTAGACAATAGAAATCAATGAGAGAAGTGACTTTTGAAACAGTCATTTTGCACAGAAGCAGATTTCATCATCAGGATCAGTACACAAAGTATTGGCACACTTCGGTTTGTCCTGTCTTTAGGTTTTTTTTTTCTGCATGTTTGGTTAGAATATAGGAATGAAATTACAATAAAGGTTTAATAGTAAACACAGGTTTTGAAGGTGACGCAGGCTGGGTCACCTTCAAGATTATCTGCATGTCGGTTACTGAGGGTGTGTTTTGAGGAAGCCGTGATGGTTAAAGTGATCGACCTCGAAATCCAATGAGGTTGGCTTCAAACCCCCACTGTTTTACCGCACATATTGCTGAAGTTCTTTATTTTTTATTTTTTCCTTTTTTTTGAGGGATGTAATTGTGTAATCTCAACCTTTTAAAAGATTTGGCATGTTACATACTGCGGTTTTTGGTTTTATATTCATTAATTTATTTTCAGGCTGGACTTTTGTCTTTTTGGTATACAATTTGTCAGTTCTGCAAAAAATCACTTGGTGGGGGTGGGGTTGGTGGTGGATGGGAGGGGGGTGAATATGTGCCAGAGTTCAGTTTCAAAATGTCTGCACTCTGCCATATTTCTATCCTGGTCTGTCTATTTCAAAAGTTTTGTGTTATGAGTGGATCTGTGATGACATAGGCTGCCCTGAGCGAGGTTTTGTTATTGCAAAATAAATTGATACTTTTGTCTCTTGGATGTCACATTTTTGCCTCCTTCTTACTCGCATTGAACAAACTCGTATACTCTCTCTTGCGTTGGTTGCAGCATCTGTAAAGATGTCCGAGACGATATTCGAGAATTTTGATAAGATGGGGAAGAAGCAGAGCAAGGAGCAGGTTCCTCCCCCGGCTGAGACTCAACAGAAGAAGCAAAACGCAGCAAAGCAGTCCAAGAAATCCCAACCCAACACCAGCTCCAAACCGACCCACTACAAAACGCTGGAGGAAGCTGTTAAAGCTGTGAGTATACAATACACATGAGTACCAGCACTTTTTTACATATACACACGTGTGTGTGTGTGTGTGTGTGTGTGTGTGTGTATATATATGTATGTAATGGTTTCCTAGTTTATCCAAGTCTATATCAAACTTTGCACTCTGTAATCTCCCCATTCTTTCCTGCTGTCTGTGTGTGTGGTTGGATCTCTGTTTCTTTTCTAGCTGGATGTTGGAGAGTTGAAGAAACAGCTGGAGAAAAGCCAAACCATGTTTCCTGAGAACCCGTCTGTCTGGGTGAAGGATCTGGCTGGGTACCTCAACAGCAAACTGCTCGCACCTGACCCCGATGCCACGCTCAGCACCTATGCTCATGGTCTGTTTCTGAAAAGTCATTCAAAGTATAATGAGTATAGCAGTTACAGACGTGTGTATGTGGGATAACTTCAGGATTATGATGTTGAATCAGTGTGGTTGGTTTTTTATTTATTTTTACCTTGATCTCACCAAAGCAAAAGGTTTCATATTTTAGGAATGAATTTGTGACATCATTGTCATCTCTATGCAGATTACCCATACTGCCTAGCTGGAAAGGAGCTGCGCAGTGTAATTAAGAACGTGATGGGGAAAAGCGGCGACATCCATCAAGAATTTTTCGATCACTGCGTGTTCTCCATGCTCCGGGAGCTGGATAGACCAACAAGTAAATACCAATTCACTATTAATTGTCAATAAAATGTACATTTAGCCTAATATACCTTTCTCAACCATGTTAGACTTTCTCAGGTAGTATTCGTTCAGCCAGCATTCTTTCAGTATTATGGTTACTTCAGAAATTTTAAATCATTTCTTTTTTTTGTTTGTTTTAAACTTCTGGTAGTAAGTAAACCACACTGTGTATCTTTGTCTTTAATAGGTGAACCACTTCATGGCTTCAGGATGTGCATCCAGGCCATCATGATGAGCAAACCCAAAATCGCCACCCTCAACCTGACTGAAGTAAGTGAGATTTGTTTGTTTGCTGGCCTGTAGGTTAAATTCTTGGTTAAAGTTTTGCCACAGTTGCTCAGATTTCTAGGGTCTTCAGTCTGTACTATTTACTTAAAATGGGAGTGTCTGAGGAACTCCAATTGCACAGATTTTCTTTTTGGCAAATGACCCCAAATAGACAAAAAAAAAAAAACCTTTTGCCGGTCACATAATGGCTAACTCTTGGTCACCAAATGATAACTCCTGACCGAATTTTCGCAGATGCGAAAAGTTCCTACTAGCATCATGATTGTTGTCTCAAAATATAAAACTTTCATGTTTAAAGGTATTTATTAGACTACAAAAACATCCAGAAGGTTGGTGAAACTAAGGAAAAACACTTAACTTTTTTTATTTTAAGTATCTAGAAACTAGAATAGGACACAACTATTTGATTTGGGACACAATGAAATAACCAAACGGACTTTTCTAAAGTTTTCATCATTTAGTCAAAGCAGTCAGTTTTTCTTAACTCTATGATGTCGTGTGTGTTAATGCTAGCACCTGGAGCTGCTGCGCTCTAACCAGAACCGACCAGCCAAGTGTTTGAGCATTATGTGGGCTCTCGGACAAGCCGGATTCTACGACCTGAGTCAAGGCATACGAGGTGAGTATTCTTAAACCGTATGACGCCTAAATCCGGTGGGATAAATTACCAGGTTTGGATTAGACTGAGATTCAAGAGTTAATCGCATATTGTTTTTTTTTTTTTTTTTCTTTTTTTTCTTTTTTTCCCCGTCCTGTAGTTTGGCTGGGCATCATGCTCCCTGTTCTAGGAGTGAAAACTCTGTCTGCCTACGCCATCGCGTACCTAGAGAGACTTCTCACGTGAGTTACTGCTGATGTAGATTTTGCACATTAAGAGGCTTCTAAGGCCTTGAGACTCACTTTAATGCACACTATAAGTTGTTCTATCTCTCTCTTGTAGGCTCCATGCCAACCTTATTAAAGGGTTTGGGGTAATGGGCCCGAAAGAATTCTTCCCCCTGCTGGATTTTGCTTACATGCCCAAAAACGCCCTGCCTACAAGGTAATTATTGCAATGTAACAACACCAAAGAGAGTCTTTACACGTCAGTGTGCAGCCATTATCTGGTGATTCATTATTAGTCCAGTGACGTACAGGGCTGTAGATTTGATTTGTTAATAGCTGTCTTGGCTTCAGCCTGCAGGAGCAGTTGAGGAGACTCTACCCCCGGCTGAAGGTTCTAGCGCTCGGAGGGAAACCAGAATCTACGCTGCACACGTACTTCCCTTCGTTTCTCTCCAGAGCCACTCCCAACTGTCCCAATAACATGAAGAAAGAGGTGAGAGGTCTTCACGCAGCTGACGTTTTTTAACGAACACGTCTTGTACACCAACTTTAAGAGCACCTGAATGAAGAAAGGCTTAACACCAACCCTTGATGATTATTATTATTATTATTATTATTATTATTATTCTTTGTGATTAAATGCTCCATATAAACATAGAGGTGTAATTTCAGCTGGAAATTGAGCTCCAATGTCTCGATCACCTCTTTCTTGTTCATCGTGATAAGCGAAGGTGAAGAGGTGGCTGTGTTTAAACTCTACAGGAATGTGATCCAAATCTAACAGGCTATACTGTAGCGCGGCAAAATGGCGATGAGCCTTTCACCTTCAACGAGGCTGTACATTTGATTTATATATAGCTGGTTTCTGCTTCAAGTCTACACCCCAGGTCTCCCGTAGCCGCGTGCCCAGCGGCGGTGCCAGCGACGCAGCTTGACGTGCAGCTCCCCATGTCCCGGTAAAGCAGACCGCAACAACTGCGGCTGTTCCACATGGTAGCAGCACCTGTACGGCTTCTTCTGCGGATTTTCCTCCTCTACTCTTCTATTTTTGGAACTGAAAGTTGAATTTGGTAGTTCGAGTTAAAATCTGAACGAACATGGATTATATAGTGGAGAGATTAATCGGAGAAGGTCATTTTCTCCAAGTGTTGTAACGTAACTGCTATTGAACATCAGCTCACTTTGATACTACACTATAAATCCTCACCAGAGAGGACCGTAGAGACTCAACACAGTGCCCTAGAAACCCCACGGCTAGTTAGTGGTGTAATTTTGTAGTGCAACACAAACGCACCAGTAGAAATGCTCACAACGTCACAGGTCAGTTGCGTAGCTTATCGGTATTGGCTTTGCATAGGCTTGTCGGAGAACCCCCCCAAAAAAATGGTGCAGACAAGCAAGTGCAGAAATATGTAGTCCTTGCCTGAATTTATTATTATTTTATTTATTATCTGTAGTTGCTGAGCTGCCTGACCGAGTGCCTTTGTGTAGACGCTCAGAGTTTGGGTGTATGGAGGCAACTTTACACCAAACACCTCACCCAGTCCAGGTAAACATTAATAAAGTGTTACTCACATTGAACTGTACATAGTACGTTTTATAATTATTATACACTTTTTAATTACAATTTCCAAGTGCCTTGTTGTAAACTTAGTACCTGTTGTTCCCTAACAGCCTGTTACTGAATCACCTGCACAGTATATGGAGCACACTCTCACCCAAGGTACAGGAGCGAATAAATAGTGTATATTGTGTTTTGGCATGTGTGTGAAAATGTTTAAATCTCATCCATTTTTTTTTAAATCTTTTTTGTAGTTGCGAAGCAGCCTTCAGGAAACCATTCAGTCTTTCAAAGTGACCAATGATGAGATTAGAGCCACAGCTAACTTGAAGGACGTACAGGACTGCAATGCTGTTTGCAGTGTAAGAGATGCACACACACAAACACACACATTTCTGGCACACGTGAGATGTATTATTCTGGCCATTAGTATTATACCTACTATTATACTAATATAATTTGTCTCCTAATTGGTCAGAAGGAGCTGATTATGAATTTATCACACAGTAGTTGTCACAACTAGGAGTTTTAAGTGTAATTGACTATATGGTGAAGCTCTCTGTGAGCGGAATGCTTCACATGTTTTTGGAAAGGAGTCTCCAGTGTGAGTGCTTATAATGGTTTGTAACAGCTCAACTTCGTCTCACGAGAAATGGGGAAAGAGGACACGGAGGAAAGTATTCGATGGGTTTCTTAAAGGCGACAGGATTAGAAAAGAGGGGTTTAAACATGAAGGAAGATGAGCGAGATAAAGAGCAGAAGTTGGTGTTAGTTCGACATGGACAATTGTGGCTTATTCCCTACATCAGATGCTGGGCATCATTGTAACAGGATTGTAAAAAATTGTCAAATTTTTCACCAGAAAAACCGATCAATTAATGTCGTTTGCGCACTATCGCTGCTCACTTGTATTCCGTCTCTGCTTCTTTCCACAGACTCTACAGATGAAAATACGCTCTCAGGGGTTCCCGTGGCCGCGGGTGATGATGGTACTGTTGGTCTTCATCGCCGGGTTTATCGCTCACGACGTAAGATCTAACGGCGCGTTTGCCGACTCCACCACAGCGCTGTACCTGAGGAGGAGCGGAGTCACCGCGCTGTCCCAGCACACCTGGAGAAAAGTGTCCCACTACAGCCAGCATGGCGTCAGGTAAAAATCTTATTTAAAAAATACCTACACAACTACTAACACATTACTACACAAAACTAATCACGTTCTGAAATGGTGGCTTTATTTTCTGAACTTGTGTGTCCTGTGTGTAGCTGGTTAGCTGAGACCATGCCGTATTATTACTCTCTGGCTGTGGAGGCAGTGGGTCCGTCTTTGGAGACTGTTTTAGAGAAACTGAAGGTGGCTGCGGTCTTTATTGCACAGAAAAGTTCTGACCTGTTCCTGTGGCTGCAGGAGAGCACACCGCGACTTGTGGAACGGGTGAGAAGCTGTCTCTTTTTTTCTTTTTTTTCTGTGATTATATTTAATACTTTTATTCAGGAGGATTTATTAAATTGTCACAGAAGTCTGTGTAAATAACGTAATATTTGATTTCATTAACCTTTTAAAGACTCCGACTCGCACTCATGTGCACATAAGATGAATGTGTCCCTGCGTTACGCCTCCGCAGATTTGGTGCCCAGGGTGGTGCAGCAGAAATAACTATAAGATGCCAGGGTTAGAAGGACAGACGATGTAAGGCGTAGATTAGTGTTTATTTACATGATCATATAAACAGGTTGGACACAAAAACAAAGACGCGTAGAAAACTCTAGGAGAGAGAACATGGACGATGCTGAGGGAAAGAGCGAAAAAGAAAATCAACTACACTGTATTTCGAGTAGCTAACCTTACTGTGATCAAAGTACGGTTAGCTAACTACACTATGCTAAGCTAAGCAGAAATACAGAGGGTGGCAGTTCACCATCTAATCCAGTCAAAGGTTTTGACACGTCATCAACTTTCATGGTCGTTCCTGGTTTTTTTTTTTTTTTTTTTTTTTTTTACCCCTCTTTCTTTCTTTCTTTCTTTCTTTCTTTCTATACTGTAAAGCAATACTGAAGGCGTCCAAAATCTACAGTAAACTAGGTTGAGCATATTGAGATGTGTCTGCTACTTATGATCTGTAAAGCTTCATAATGGCTCTAATCTGAGGTTGTTGTTGGTCTTTCGGCTGCTCCCGACAATGGGTCGCCACAGCGGACTATCCAGTCCGCACTACAACTTGGCACAGGTTTTACGCCGGATGCCCTTCCTGACGCAACCCTCCCATTGTATCCGGGTTAGGGACCGACACTGCATCCAGTGGCTGGAGTTTTGGCACTGGCTGGGAATCGAACCCGGGCGTTCCGCATGGCAGGCGAAACACCTACCACTGATCCACCAGTGCCCCGTTGTTTGTTAATTGGCGGTTTCTAAAGCTGGGAACTAGATAAATAAATTATCTTTTGGTTTTCTAAACAAAGTTTTGGTCTTGCTTGGATGGTCTTCAACATGGCCAGCTTCATTGTGGTTCTTGATGGGATTTTTTTAATAGTATTTATCCATTTCATTAATTAATTTATTTATACACTTTTTGTTGGTGGCATTCTTAAGAAACCTGAGGAGATTTGAGCTTGATTCTGAAATGTTTTGTTTTTTTTTTCTACTGGGGGGCTGCAGACTTATGACCGCTCTGGGGAGCAGGATGTTTACAATGTTTATGTAGGTGGGCATTACAGTGATGAGTAGTGCGAGACTATGAAATGAATTTGTAGGGGAAAAGAGGAACAAAAAAAAGCACTTGACAGATTTTTGTCAGGCAACCGTTTTTTTTTTTAATGACATTTAGATGGACTCAGTAAAGACATGACTCACGACTGTAGTTTTTTTTTTTTATTATTTTTTTTTTTTTTACAGAAACTACGGTAATACCCTACCATTCCAAAATGTCTACATAGCTCATGATGGATGGAAGGTGTAGGTGTAGACGAGAGTCAGCCTTCTGAGCTTCAATGAGTTGCTGTCAATGGTTGTAGCTCGCAGAACGTAACATCTGTTGATTTTTCATCCTGTCTATTAGGCAATGGTTCCACAGAACAAGCTGGAGTAGAAGTCAAAACATCAGGCTCGGGAAGAAAAGCTTCAGATAGGTCAGCAATGAGTTTTAGCCCGCGTCACAACACATGCAAGGAAAACCGTGGCGTGCTCACGTGAGAGTTCATCCGAAAAACAGTCAGCAGGACTCTTCAGATTGGAAGTTCAGGATTGCACGAATTTTACCTCCTTCTGTATCGGTCACCAAATTGAGCATAATGCATCAAAAGAGCAATGACTGACTGGCACATTGCGTTTTGTCTTCCCTGTTTCCTTTTTAAAACTACTCAGGTTGCAGTTACATTGCCAGGCTTGGAGCAATAAAAACATACCGTGGAGGATAAGTGGGGAACTTTTGTCTCTTAAACTGAATTTTCTTTGATCTGAATTGTTCAGTAAGAGTTTCTACCTTGGCCTGTTTGTACATATTCCTGTGTGTCAGCACAAACTCGTCAGCTAATCACAACAACTTCTGACATGGACGGAACTTTCCTCTCAGTGAAGATTGAGTCTAAAGTTTTGTTTTTTGTATGCTTGCCTGCTTTTCAGATCAGCGCCAACACCCCAGATAGTGTTTTCCAGTTTTTGGAGTTTATAAAGGAGCTGCTGCTGTTTGTACATCAGAACTACATCCTCCCCGCCTTGCATTACATCATCGCAGCTCTGCAGCATCTTTGGCAGTCGCTGCAGGACTCCTGCAAGTAAGTAGCTACAGTAGATGTCTTCATTTGTAAAGGCTTTATTAGTTTTTGGCCTCTGACTTTATTTTAAGAGCAAAAAATTTATATGAAACCTGTCCAAGCAGAACCATTTCATAGCCACGTCATGAACTATTAAAATAATGAGTTTGCTGTGAATTACAAGTGTAACTATCCACTTTTACTTTGAGGGTTATGTGTTAAAGTATTAGCGCAGAATTGTTCGTCAGTTTAAAGCTCAATTTACACTGAGATTTGGATCATGGAAAATTCACTTCTGGGCTGGACTTCTACTGTATTCTCTGTAAGAACTTTCAGTTTCACTTGTTTGGATTTCTTCAGTTCTTAGTGCATGTATATGCTAATAACATTTTATTTCTTCCCCACCTCTAGGGGTGAAGTATCGCTCCTCTGCATGCAGAACCACGTGGTGGCGTTCACCAACAGCACATGGATTTACTTACAAGATAAAACAACAGCCTTCGGAAGCTGGGCCCAAGAGCTGCTGTCCAAGGCGTGATCCACATCCAGAGTACAGAACACAGACTGTCTTTATTCATATCTACCCTATCGTACAGTACAGTAAAGACTGTAGGACTCATTACATTCTGATTTTTCTCTAATTCTAAGGGTTCAACCGCAGGTCGAACACTTGCCTCTTCTGTTTTCTCGTCCTCCCCTACTCCACTACTCTTTGGGGCTCCGCCCTCACCCCCATGCCTCAAATTCTGGACTTTTTATATGACCGATATCTCCCCACCCCCAAAAGATTTTTTTTTTTTTTGTACGTGTTCCTTTTCATCTCTTGTGTTTTACTTAAGTGATCGAAAATACGATATTTATTTTACGTATGTATTAGTGAAATGAAAGGCTACAAAAGTGATAATTGGATATGAAACCAGGTGCATCTAAGGTTTTGCTGAAGAAATATCTGAACAGATCCTGTACAATAAAGCTTAAAATTTTATGTGCTCAGTAAATATTAATTTAAACACATGGGTTTAAGCATACAGCTGCAAACTTACTGTGAATTTAGATTTTTTTTCCCCTTCTTTTTATTTAAAGATTGAACTGTTCTTGGCGCCACTTTTATGTGTAAACAAGCTGTTCTGGCGTGTCGGTCGGAGATACCATTTAATCTCGTTATTCCAGCACCATATTGCATTTCAAATGCAGCAGCACACCGAGATTTTAGCGATGAGGCATTACATGGCTATACGACCAAACTTTCCTCCTGGATGGTGGCGTGATCTCATTCCATTCACAGCAATAATCAGGCAGTATACTTTTTCACAAGTAATGTCTATAAAAAAAGAGAGGTTTTTAATTTCTTTTCTTTTTCCTTTCATGTGTCAACCACTGGTTAAAATTTCAGAACATGCCACGATTTAATATAGAAACTCATTCATGAGCACTATTCGATTTATGGATCATTGTAGGACTGCTGAGTTGTTGATTTTTTTTTTATTTTATTTGGTGGTCATGATTTATTTTTTGTTTAACAATTTACTGTGCGACTGACATCTATAACCTCAGCCAATCTGTTCCTCAGTAATACAAAAATTTTGTGATGACTACTGTTGCTCTTATCAAGTGTTCTACTCGATTACCTTTCTAATGTGATCTTGTGGGAAGCGCTGTTGAAGAGAGACACCAATATACAAGTTCTCTACCCCTGCATCAACTAGATGACTTGGAGCTAATTTTTACTTTTGATCTGAAGTTTCCCGCCTTGTGTTTTGCCTCCAGCGCTCCACAACCACCATAATGTCTAAGTGTCAAAATGTCTGAAGATATTTATCACTATAATGGTAATCGGTCTGCTGTGTCAGGTTATAGACAGGTTCAGGATTGGACTAAAGACCCGCCACGTTACATGAGACTAGAGGAGGTACAGAATGGAAGAGGGAAAAGAGAAATAATATACAGTAAATGTGATGAACTAATTTTGTTGCTTTGTATAAATGATTTCTAAATAAATTAAATTAATAAAAATGTGTGGAGCCCTGCTCATGTTACCTGTCGGTACTTATAAACTGGAGTGTGAACTGTGGACGCAAGGGTGCTTGGAAGGTTGAAGGGGGTTTCCCTTCATCAAGGGAATTTTTTTTTTTCTTTCAAAATTCCCCTTTTAAAAATCTGATGGGTCATCTAGGCTTGAAGGTGTTGCGTAGCTCTCAACAGTGCATTCCTTCTTTTTATGAGCAGTGTTCAGGTAAAACTGGGATGTTTTGAGTGTGCAGATAACAGTTTTGAGAGAGCAAACCTCCATTTATTTCTCCATGCAATCCCCTGCTACACTAACACACTTATAACACACCCAGCGTTTCACTAGTGCTTGGATATCATCAAGGTATAACGTTTTCTCAGTATGGTGAAGCAGGCAGTCTGATCATGGCTCCATGTCCGAAATGTCTCAGGATGTGGCAATAAGTCCCATTTTCTAGGATCAGGCGTTCCACTCCCTGAATGTTCATGGGAATGATTGCAACGGGCTCCTAGCCACCTCAGTCGGCATCTTCATTCACAGATTTACAGCCTTCTTTAAATCATTCAAATATCATCACTATACTGTGCTTGAAGGCTTACAGTAAATCTAAGTTACTTTAATGCCTTCAATCACCAGAAAATTAATCCCGAGACCTGTTCTGACTGTTTGACATGGTTTAACAATGGCTTCCTTCACTTTCATGGAGACCTCTGTAGAGTTCATACTGAGAGTCACATGAACACACTAAAGACAACACATTTTTTGGTGATATATATATATATATATATATATATACACATACATACAGGGGTTGGACAATTAAACTGAAACACTGGCCAATTTAGTGTTCTTCATTGATTGCATATTCCACCAATAAGAGCAGAGTGTGAAGGTTTAATTAGCAGAGTAATAGCACAGTTTTGCTTAAAATATTGCAATGCGCCCATTATGGGTGACATATCAGAGTTCAAAAGAGGACAAATTGTTGGTGTGCGCACGGTATCCAGGATAATGTCAGCATACCACCAAGAAGGACGAACCACATCCAACAGGAGTAACTGTGGACGCAAGAGGAACCTATCAGAAAGGGATGCTCGGGTAACCCGGATTGTATCCAAAAAACATAAAACCACAGCTGCCCAACTCACTGCAGAATTAAATGTGCACCTCAACTCTCCTGTTTACACCAAAACTGTTCGTCTGGAGCTCCACAGGGTCAATGTACATGGCCGGGCTGCTATAGTCAAACCTTTGGTCACTCATGTCTATGCCAAATGTCAGTTCAATGGCAGCAACAGCGGAAATTTTGGGCTGTGGACAATGTGAAACGTATTGTTCTCTGATGAATCCACCTTTATGGTGTGGAGAAGACCCAAAGAAGTGTACCACCCAGACTGTTGCATGCCCAGAATGAAGCATGAGGGTGAATCAGTGATGGTTTGGGCTGCAATATCATGGCATTCCCTAGACCAAATACTTGTGCTAGTCACTGCCAAGGACTACCGAACCATTCTGGAGGACCATGTTCACCCAATGGTTCAAACGTTGCATCCTGAAGTCGGTGCCGTGTATCAGGATGATAATGCAACAATACACACAGCAAAACTGGTGACAGAGTGGTTTGACCTGGATCATGCAGTGACCTGGCCACTATTCTGCAAGAAGAATGGCTCAAAATCCCTCTGGCCCCCCGTGCAGGACTTGTATCTGTCAGTCCCAAGACCAATTGATGTTGTATTGGCCACAAAAGGAAGCCATACACCACACTAATGGTCCTACACATACTGACTCAGTATATACACTTCCTAGTTTACAAAATGTCTTCTTTTTATTTTTACCACAGTCAAAAAGAACTTGAGTTTATTAATCCCTGGTTTTTATTTATTTTATTTTTTTTTTACGTGAAGTGTCATTTTGATTTTGATATGTGTGTGTGTGTGTGTGAGAGAGAGAGAGAGTGTGGGTGGGGTTTTTAGTCGGGTGAGTGACTAAATGAGAAATGGTGTAGGAGTTGTGTGTGTTGGATACTGGAAGTTGTAAACTTGGCTAAGCTAACACCGGTGTTTCTCGGATAAACTCCAAAGGCGTTCATTCCTTCATTGGCGTGTTCAGGTTGGTCACACTAATCTCCAGTGCAAGGTGCGCTGCTGTGGACGGGCTGGACCGCTTTTCACACACACACACACACACACACACACACACAGGGTACGTGCTGTTCTCACACTCCACACACTCGAGAACACTACGGTCTGGTTCGATTCAAACTTCAAACAAAGAGTGCGCGCGCAGGTAGATACAGAATAACGACTAAATGAAGGTCTTTGAGTTCGTTTCTACGCTTTGAATTTGTTAATAGTTTCTGCAGCACATAACTGATTTACACAGCAGAAGTTGAATTAAATTCTGTCCAGACAGTTTTGCGTGATGCTGTGACAAAATCTGGCTGGACAGACAGACAGACAATATGGCAGACGTGCCATATTGATGCAGTGAGCATACTTTTTAGAAATTGGACATTTCTTTATGGTAAATTATTTGATTGATCTTAAGATTTATTCTAATATTTTGCTCAGCACTTTTTTCTTGCTCCAATCTGCTGCCTT
Organism: Channallabes apus; assembly: GCA_030522415.1. NCBI lineage: Eukaryota > Metazoa > Chordata > Actinopteri > Siluriformes > Clariidae > Channallabes > Channallabes apus. Next base: position 29,621,206 of record CM060114.1, read on the forward strand.
GACTCACTACAAAAACAAAGCATCGGTTTACTATTTCTCTAAAAAGAAATTCTTAAAACTTTGTCTATACTGGGCCTTTTCTGGTGGGCATGGAGCCTATCCTAGGAGACAAGGCGGGGTCCACCCATTCCGTTGCGGGGCACACACACCCATGCAAACTCCATGCATACAGACCCCGAGGTGGGAATCCAACCCAGACCCTGGAGGTGCAAGGTGACAGTATTATTTTTAAAATTGAATTACAGTACAATAGCAGGATGTTTTATCCATGTATCCGATTAGCTGTGTGCGGCAGGCTGTGGTCCACTGTTGCCTGTCTATCATAGCCAGCATCTAGCCAGAATATAGTTTGATATTCAGACATTCGACAGACATTCTGATTATTTTGCTACCAGTTTGGGGTCACCAGGTCACATGACCTAGAAGCTATTGAAGAAATAGCGTTTTTTTTTTTAAATAAGAAATTAAATAAAAATAAATGAAGACACATCTTTGGATAAAGTCAGGGGTACCTTTTGGGGTTCTCAGATCTGATTGTTTTGGTACCTGTTTGGGGTCACATGACCTAGAAGCTATTGAAGAAATAGCGTTTTGTTTTGTTTTGTTTTTTATAAAAAATAAAACTAAATGAAGACATATCTTTGGATAAAGTCAGGGGTACCTTGTCTGGAAGTTTAATGAGATTATTTTGGTACTAGTTTGGGGTCACGTGGTTACACGACCAAAAAGCTATTGAAGAAATATTGATTTAATATATTTCTATATATATATATATATATATATATATATATATATATATATATAAATAAATAATATTTGCTAATTAATTCACAATATTCAATTAATCTATTAATTCAACAATTAATAATAGACAAAAGCAGTATGCATGGCATTTGTATGTTTAATAATACATTAAAATAACTGGGTCATGTAGCCAGGTAAGTAAGCACTTTCACTTTTCATTTGGACAGAAATTTGTCGACGGTCCCTAAAATACCGTTTCCGAATGTGTGTCGAATGTCTGAATATCAAACTAACTTCACCGCGGTGGAATAGCGTTTGAATTCGTGCTTGGTTTTTACTTCCACTTTGCGATCGCGCGAACTGTGTATAGAGAGCGGCAGTACTGATCTGGGCCCGGTTTCTCGATAACGCACACTATTCGCGCGCTAAGAAGACTCTTAAGATATATCTTACGTTAAGTGATAACTTTTCTAAGTGTATTTCTTGAACTGTCTCTTAGGAGTCTTCTTAAGTCGCTGCCTCTTACGTCCGACGTTACGCGGCGCTGTCTACAGTGAAGGTCCTGAATTAGCGGACATCGGTGGCTCAGGAATCGATTTTTCACTCCTTTTGCATGACAGTGTTAAGAAAGACGGCACTTTCTATGCAAATTAAACATTGCACTAAATTCTTTTAATAGCGTTTATTTCGACATGTGTTAACTTAACAATAACATGTCATAATAGACAAATATATAAATTAATATTAATTAATATAATATTATAATATATAATATTTTCATGTAACATGTGGCCGTGAAACGAACCGGGTATCCAATCATAGTTGATGGACAAACAGCTGATAACACTCTTCACCAGCTTCAGAAACAATGTGAAGTGTCAGTTGTTGGGGTTGTATAGCGCACTTATGGAATGAATACGATGAGATGACAGGGTGGAGGTTTAATACCTCTATCTCACCTACACAGGGCCGTAAGTGCGGTTCATTATGATTCAGCGCGAGTTTTGGTGCTGTTATTACGTTTCCATTTTACCACGCAAAAAAAATAAACATGTTTAACATGTGGAAGCTCGCGGACCTTGTAGATCTTCGCGGACCGTCGGGCGCCGGTCACTCGAGGCGGATCACGGTGCCTAATACCCCTCTCTCACCTGTGTGGTGCCTAATACCCCTCTCTCACCTGTGTGGCCGGACTCATCTCCGTGAGCTGCCGCGATTGCCCACGACGTTCCTTTAACGTTCCGCGAAGTTCTACAAAGTCTGCAAGCTTCCGCGAGGACCAGCAAAAAATTAAACGTTGAATTTTTCACGCGGAAACATGGAAACGTAATCACAGCGCAAAAACTCGGGGTGAATCATGATCAAGCCTACAGCCACAGCGCGAGCCCGCGCAGGTGAGATAGGGGTATAACACACCGCATCTCACACCGAGTCACACCGCATAAGTGAATACTGTAGGGGTATTAAACATTACAATCACCCAGAAACATGAATGGATGCGGGGTTTGAAACTCCCATGGTTATTTTCTCATTTAACTAAATCAAATTTCATAAAAATAAAACGTGTCAAAAGAAAAACTCATAAAGTCATGGATAATGGCTAATGATCAATGAAACATATTTTAAACAAAAAGCAGAGAGCAGCTGGACATCGGGACGGGGAGTGTACTGTAAGTACAGTAATTACGATGCGTTGGTCTGGCACGCGCAGGTCTGAGCAGCTCAAGAAGCTCCATAATCTGTTGCCCTGGAAGGCAAAACTTTTAATTATATATATATTTTTAATAACGACCACGGGGAAAATATGAAAAGGGCTGAAGTTTTGTCTAAAGGAAACATGTACATGACCCACACGGCTCCACGGACCGCGCCGTCTTCAGTTTAACACAACACCACGCTGTACCGCTGCCTAATTGTTCACCACCTGTTTAATATTAATAGTGATTGGCAATTTTAATGCATTAGTCACATTATGAAATAGGCTAATTAAAAGTCACTCTATTAGTTCTGATATAAAATAAAATAAAATTCTTAAACAGGTCTACAGTATATTCCATCATTAATACGACTTTGATAACGTGCCATAATGTGTTTACATACACCGCTGGTTTATAAAGACTGCTGCTCAGTGGCGGCGACTAGCGTCTAGAGCTGAAACTACGCTAAGTATGAGTTAAGGTTGGTCCAGACCAACCTTACGAACGTCTGACGTAGCTAAGAGATACTTAGCGTAAGAACGTTTCGGGAAATGCGCCATTAAGTTAAGAGAGAGGTTAAGGTACGACTTAAGAACTACTTAGAGATAAGAAGCTTTCGAGAAACCGGGCCCTGCTGGTCAGTGACGGATTCCTCTGTCTTATCACTCATTACTATTTAAACGTGACACGTGAAATCTCCCACAGCAAGCTTAAACATGTGACAGAGGTTGATTGCGCAGAAATTGTAAAAAAAAAAAAAAAAAAAAAAATCGCTGACCATTATGTGTGTGCGTGTGTAAAAAATTACGCAGGTATTTTAGTTCTGCTGAGCCAAATAAGACGGGTCAGGGTGAGGAAGGGACAGCCACAGAAAAGCTGACCACAAAGCGGAAAAGATACGACTAATCAGGCTACGAGGCAAAAAGATAGCGCAGCTTTTTGGTTTCATGGTCAAAAGAATTTGACTGGAATATGACAAGCTAAATAACAATGTTCTGCCGGGTGTGTCATGAGTTTCCCTCGCTTTCTGACTCGACAGGCGCCTTTGTTAACGAGACCAGTAATTTTAGGAAAGACAATTTTTTTCAACAATTTTTTGATTGATGTTTTGTTTCCTTTACAATATTCTACATTAAAAATAATCTCTTTTTTTTATTTGGGCTACCTGTTTTTTTTTTTTTGGCTACCAAAAACTGAGAGTGCCTGCTCGAAGGGCTACCAGGAATTTAAAAATTTTGCGAGCCCTGCATATGCATACACGAGTCTTTGGTGCCTATGATTGTCACCAGTTTACTGGTATATAACTGATAATCAATGTTAATGTTTTAATGCTATGGGTGATCGGTGGTATTTACAGCTCCATGCCTCTCACTGTTAACGTTTGTGGATTATACCTCTAGTTATTATTGTTATCACGCTGTTCACGATAAAAGAGATAACTCATAAATGCTAGATTTTCTTCACTTCAAATTAAATTTAAAGTTAGGCAGGAGATTTAATGAGGATGTTGTTCAGGTAAACACCAAATCAAGAGATCAGACTCGCCATCATCTCGCTGTATCATCATGAAGAGTAACCTAGAATCTGTAGGTCCTTGTTGGATGTATAAAAATTGGGACTCCTCGTCACAAAGCATCATGTTTAGCCTTTAGGTGTAATACTGCTACAATACATTCACAAAATGTTTCAGAGGAATTCACATCAAATGTGTCCAGTTGAGTGTTACAGTATATATCATGTATAGTAATTATGGAATGGAGAAAAATGCATCTTGTGACAAATTATCTTGCATATTATCTTGCCAATAACTGGACTCGGTTCTACACTGCACTACATCACATTTCTATTATATTTCATTTTACTATACATATATATTTTTTTTTAATATATATTCTATAACTTATTTATATTCTGTTAAATATGTAAAAAAAAATTTTTTTAATTCTCTTATTTTTTATAATATTGAGGTCAAAAGCAGTCGTATAAGCATTTCACTTCATATCATACTGTGTATGTGATGAATAAATTTGAATTTCAATTTGATTTTGAAATGTGATAGTAACATATGATGAAATAATTAAATAATAAAGACTATACATTTCACTGTTCTTTGTAACAAATGAAGTCCCTATTTAATTAAGTTTGCCAAAAAGTATAAAGAGTATTTAAATTAATAAAGAACTGTCGATAATGTTTTGCAGCGAGCACTAGATAGAGACATCATCCTCGCCAGCACTCAGCTGTATCTCCATGAAGAGTAGTCTGTCTATGGATCGTCTTTGGGAGTTTAAGGGAGACTGCTTATCTGCACACAGGTAATGTTTTATAGTTCTGACCTTTTAAGCTTTATATAGTGAAAAATGTATTTAGATCAGAATGTCTCTCAGGGAAATGCATGAACAACTGTAATTAATACAAACAAAAAAGTTATAAAGCTACAATTACTTCAGCTGCTACTACAATACTAGTAGAAATTCCTTTAGTGGTTTTTACATGATGCGTGGGCAAAACTGTATGTGAGAGAGTGAGAGAGAGATTTGTGCGTGCATGTGTATGATATGAGTGTGCGCGTGTAAGTGTGTACAATAGGCCGCAGATGCCTTTAAAATAAGTATCACATATTACTCAATGTGATATCACTGAACGTGTCACTCAATATACAGTAATGTCACTTAAAATAATAAAACATAAAGTTATTAATCACTCTCCAGCGTAGGTTTAAGGCATCATCACGGCTGAGATATAAAAATTTTTTTTGTAGGCTCAGTTTGGTGGCGATCGTATAAATTCCCTATGAGGAGTATATCAGAAGAATTTCAAGCAAAGTATGGTGATGTGACTCTTAACTACAGTATAGTTTTAGAGCTCAAAGAGTTATAAGACTTTGTGCGTAAATGCACTTATTCCAGCGTTTCATTAATGCTTGGATACCATCAAGGTAGAAAAAATGTACTCAATACACTGGAGCCATGATAGGACTGCTCGCTTTATGAACTCTTTAATGTCCCAGACATGTTTCCCTAGTGTATTTAACATTGTTACTTATATATTAAGTATACATTTATGGTTTTATGCCCACAAATTTTTGTTCACAGTGTCAATGTTACAAGAGGCAACTCAAAGATTTGAAAAGAAAATCACAGTTGCAGAGTAAAATCAAACCGACAGTGTGACCCTGACACACTTGTATTATAAATTCTTCTGCTGTTATTAAATACAGAGTGATTAGATTATAGAAAACATACAGTAAATATAGAATATATAGAACATATAGAATAAATCAAGCAGTGTATACAACTATTCTGATAAATGGACCCCATGTCTAACCACATCTTCCAACTTCACCGTCTCACAGGCACGACCCAGAATCCCCTGCGGTAAAAGAGTTCCAGAAAAAGTTGTTTCAGTTCTTAAATGGATTGATAAAAAACCTGGCAAACCAAACACAGAGGGAGACAGTGGAGACGTCAGTAATGAACATGAGGTGAGACAGATTGAAGCAGCGTCCAGGAGAACAACAACAGAGGAAACACCAATCAAATGCAATGACATCTTTAAGCTCTTATCTGAACAAGACGAACCCATCAGATCTGTGCTGACAAAGGGAGTCGCTGGCATCGGAAAAACTGTCTCTGTGCAGAAGTGCATTGTGGACTGGGCTGAAGGGAAAGCAAATCAGGACGTCCACCTCATATTTCCACTTCCTTTCAGAGAGCTGAATTTGATGAAGGACCAGAAACTGAGTCTGATGGAGCTCCTTCATGTCTTTTTTAAAGAAACAAAAGAAACCGAAATGTCCATTTGGGAAAAGGTTCTGTTTATTTTTGATGGATTGGACGAGTGTCGTTTTCCTCTAGATTTCCAGAACACAGTGAGAGTGTGTGATGTAACTGAATCTGCATCAGTTCCTGTGCTGCTGATAAACCTGATCAAAGGGAATCTGCTTCCATCTGCTCTCATCTGGATCACCTCCCGACCTGCAGCAGCTGATCAAATCCCCTCTGAGTGTGTCCATCGAGTCACAGAGGTACGAGGGTTCAATGACCCACAGAAGGAGGAGTACTTCAGGAAGAGGATCAGTGATCAGAGCCTGGCCAATAACATCATCACACACCTGAAGTCATTAAGAAGCCTCTACATCATGTGTCACATCCCAGTCTTCTGCTGGATTTCAGCCGCTGTTCTAGAGAGAATGTTGTGTGAAGCAGAGAGAGGAGAGATCCCCAAGACTCTGATGTATGCACACACACTTGTCAAATGTACACACACTTCCTCATCATTCAGATAAACATCATAAGAGAAAAGTACTCAAAGAAGCAGCAGAGTGATGAAGAAATGCTTCTTGAATCAGCTTTCACTTATGGCCATACCAGTCTGAGAGCATCTGATCTCTTCAGATCTTGGAAGCTAAGCAGGCTTGGTCCTGTCTAGTACTTGGATGGGAGACCCCCTGAGAATACCAGGTGCTTTAAGTTTTTCACTTTTAGTTAGGGCTGCACGATTTGGGAAAAATGTCACATTGCGATTATTAAGGTCAAATTGCGATACGATAAACAAGTGGTATGACTCAACTTACTTGGTATCAAAGAAAATGCACACACGGATTACTAATAATTCTGAAATGTATACAGTATACAGTGCAATCTAGCAGATTCTAACTAGAAATTAAATTAAAGACATTAAATTAACTTTAAAATTAAATTAAAAGTCAAAAGTAGAGATAAATAAAACAAATACCCTTTATATATATATATATATATATATATATATATATAATTTTTTTTTTTTTTTTTTTTTGTCCCAAAACAGGGACATTTAAGCAGGATGTAACATATACTTTGTATATTTCCTTTGAAAAGAAAACTGGATATAGGAGTGTGGTTTCTCAATAAAACTTAAACATCTGTAACTGTTGTTGTTATTTTAAATCACCAACTGGTACATTAAAATTCTCTTTCTAAAAAATTCTATTTAGCAATTGAGAGGTTCTTTGCCAAAAAAACAAGCATGTCAACCTTAGTGAATCTTCTTCATGGTCTACACATGGCATGTAAATGTAAGCATTGAGTTCTCTAAACTGCAACATGGGATCAAATGATGCTGCTGATGTTGTGCTTGTGGTTTTCTTAAATAAACTGGTCAGGGTTTTTTCTTGCATTTAGCAGCAGGTGGATTTTCTGCATCCAGTTCCGGGTTATCTTCCATCGCTGCAGTGCTTTGGGCTTCAGTCTGCTACTGGTGAATGTCCTGAAATTAAAAACATTGCATTTTATAAATCTGTTCCAAGCTATTCTTACCGGTTAAAAACACTATGATAATATTACTCACAATCAACTCAGTGAGATGTGTTGAGTTCGAAACCTTGCGTCTAGGAAAGAGGACATGTTGAGCAGTTCCTGAGTAACACTGTCTTCATATTTCTTGTTGAATTATTGATTTCAGTGATTTGATCAGGTTAGTGTCCTCTTCCTCTACAGCCAGTACTGAGGTGTTCAGAAGATGCAGAGTAGGTTTTACACAAGATATGCTCACATATCTTTCAGCCGACAGGGCATCTGTGAAGTCCTGGAGTGGGCTGAGTGCCTTGTTCACAGATTCCAGGATCTCCAGATCTTGCCATGAGGGCGGTAGGTGTCGAACTTTGTGGTCTGCAGATAAAACCTTGGACAATGCATTTTGCTGCTCCAGGACTCTTGCTATCATCTTCTGAGTGGAACCCCATCGTGTTGAGCAGTCTGTCAACAGGGCATGCTCTGGAAGGTTGAGTTCCCTTTGGGCTTCCTTCAAGGCCCTCTCTTCTTCCAGCTATGGGAGAAGTGGCCCACAATCTTTCTGCAAATCCCTGGTAATGCATTGTGCATGATCTTTCAGAGCATTTTCTGTAAATGATAAAAAGACAAACTCACTAAAGTGACAATGCAAAACATTTAATATTCACTCTGACATCATGCTCAGTTCCATATTGATAGTAGCATATTGTATTCTATGCCCGAAGCACCTACAGTAGTGTTGCCACGTGATGTAGCAACTTTAGTTGTGCAAATTTTGCACAGTACCTCTTTCTGCTTAGTGTCCGATATCCTGAAATCAAAATATCGCCAAAGGTAGCATTTTTTTCTGGGCACAAGGTCAGTGTCGGTCTGTTCTGTATCCATTATCTCCCGTCTCCACACTGCGCTGCGGAGAGACTGACTGTTTTTTTTTTTTTTTTTGGCACAAAAAATGGCCATACCGCTCTTAGAATGAATGTCTTGTTACGTCCACGAATGCATTTGTTTATTTCATATAATTACAATATTTGCTGTAATGTAATCGCATAGGCTGACATCGCGATTGCGATATGATTAATCGTGCAGCACTACTTTTATTCCTCTCATAGGGTTTTTTTTTTTAAGTCCTTGTTTATAATTCAAATTGGCCCCCATTTAAACCAGCTTTTGCTTATGGCCATACCAGTCTGAGAATACACGGTCCTGTCAGATCTCCGAAGCTATGCAGGCGAGGTCCTAGTTAGTACTTGGATGGGAGACTGTCTGGGAATTCCAGGTGCTGTAAGCTTTTCAGTTTTATTTTTCATATAGGATCTTTTTTTATTTATTTATTTATATTTAATCTGCATTATTATTGTTCAAATAGGCCTCCCTTCAAGCCAGTTTTCGCTTATGTCCATACCAGTCTGAGAGGGCCTGATCACATCAGGGCCCGTATTCACAAAGCTTCTTAAGCCTAAAAGTTGCTCCTAGTGACAAAATTCTAAGAAAATTCTTAGAATTATGATATTTTCTTAGAATTTTCCCTTAAATTTAGGACAAAATCTTAGTAAAGATAAAAATGATTCACGAAACATCTTATCCCTAAAAACAGCTCCTAAGGTAAAAATTGTTAAGAGTAGAGAGGAGGACTTTTAAGAGGCTTAAGAGTTTCTATAGCAGAGGACATAATGGCAGAAAGAAGAAATATTCTCCAAACACTGAACGTAAAGCTAAAAGTAAAAGCTGCTCTTCTGTCCAATTTGGTTTTCTTGTTGTTTTACTTCCTTCCATCTCTCTTGGATTGTTGGCTACATACCATCCAAATGTGCAACTTGAACAGACTGTCCTACAATCATGTAAATTGATAAAAGGTGAGTCATTTTGCTCCTATAAAAATAAAATCAGCATGGTAAATAAATGTAAAAACTTATATATACTAATTACTGTGTGGAAATTGGTTGCTTCAAAAGTATTTCAACATTTGGCTGTTTTAATTTAAGATATCTCTTTAAGATGTTTAGCCTATAACAGAAACTTTGCATAAAGTAGCCTGTAGTCATGATTATACAATTTCTTCATATACAAACATTATGATTTCACTGTCTATTCTATTTTCACAAAGAGCGCATTTCAAGATCTTTACAGCGGTCATAGGCAATTTTTGATCAACCAATCACAGTCCTTGAATTGCTGCATCATCCCTAGCAATTAGTTCAACCACACCTCCTCACTAAGATAAAGGTTTTTGTACTTTCCTTACTCAGAGTTGCTCTAAGAAGTTTTCTAAATCACTTTTAGTCTAAGACTCCCACCTAAGAATTTTTAAGCTAAGATAGGAGCTCTCTGAGAGAAATTCTTAGAAGATTTGTGAATATGGGCCCTGATCTCTGAAGCTAAGCAGGCTCTGTCCTGGTTAGTACTTGGATGGGAGACTACCGGGGAAAACCATTTGCTGTAAGCTTTTCAGTTTTATTCCTCATATAATGTTTTTTTTTAAAACTGCATATTGTTCCAATAGGCCTCCCTTCAAGCATGTTTTTTATTGTATTTACTTCATACTCCAACTGATATTGCTTTCTCAAAATTGAAACTACGATCCAACCAGCAACTTGTTGTTTATTTCTTTGTAATGGTATTTGTATATTATCTTGAATCACCATTTCAACTTTCTTATTACTGCATTGCAATCTTAAAACGAGTAAGCTATCTATTCAAATCCAAATTGTGCTTATTTTTGTTGTACATATTAAGAAATGAAAATTAATGTTTGGGTGGAAGCTGCTTAATCATTTTGTAAAATTGTACAGCACATCAGTAACCATTCCTTAATCTGTCTGATTTGTGCGTGAGCCCACTCCTAGCTAATATATAAATATTCGTCTATCTATTTAGTTTATTAACACTTATTTTATGACACATATTAAATACATTGAAGTGCTTCTTCGCTTACATACATGAAGCCCTAATGTGATTATTATTATTTATTTTCTTATTTTTTTGTCGTTAAAAAAAAAATCCTCTACTGATTAACTATCCTCTATGTAGCGACGAAATTTTGGACTTCCGGGAAACCAGCCAATCAGCGCTCTCCATAATTCCACGTGTACGCTGTAAGACGAGCGGACCAATGAACGCTCGGCTTATTGTAACACAGAGACGGCTAAGTGGGTTTGTTTGGGTGTTCGAGTCTGCACAGCGGACGGTGAGAATTCAGGCGGATTTTGCTTGACAACACGACGCCGTACGGGGCGTTTCGTATTAATTTTACTTTATTCTTTGCGTTGTCCGTATGACATAACCAGAAGATACGGTTAGGTGTGTTGTCATTGAACTGGCCTGCGGAAAGTCTCCGCGCGAGACTGGGGGATCTGACCCAGGTGCTTTACGGTAACGGTTTTATTTACGTTGTTTTTGTGTTTTAATGCAGTTGTGTTTGATTAGTGAAGGGGTCAATATTGATACGTGTTGCTGTCAGTGTGTGCTGTTTGTGCATGGGAATGTCAATAGTGAAGAGAGATATGCTAGCTGTGAATAAACTGAACATTGAGCTGAGCTGTGAGGGTGTAAAGCAGGAAACCAGCAGCTGAACTGGAATAAAACCTGTTTGTAACCAGTTAACATCAAAGTCATCAAGGCCAATCTGTTATCTCAATCAGGGTCAACAAATCCTACAGTCATGCATGGTCATGCCTTTCAATCTCTATACTTCTCTTGAAAAGGGGCGTTCAAGTCAAACCGGGACTTTTGATTGTGCAGAATAACAGAACACTTATTTATTTATAATAAGGAGATTAATAGGAGATTTATAATAACCCTCTGTATAATCTCCTGTGGCACTGATGCTCTTAACCCTGTGCTTATTATCACTAGCGATTGAATTCCATCAAGGTAGAAGGTTATTATTATAATTTTTTTTTTGTCATTATCATACTGCCTACTTCACTTAGGAAACGCTGGCCTCCCAGGATCAACTTTAATACTTTAACTTTAATAAAAAGGAGTTCGTGGCTCCTTTCTATCTTGATGGTATCCAAGCACTAGAGAAACACTGAGATAAGTGCATTAGTGTAGCAGGGGATAATATAGAGAAATAAAGGACGTGTTTACTCTGATAACTTTGTTCTGTTATTCTGAACGTTCTTCTTTGTTGTTTAACAACGTTTGGAAACTTGACTTGTTCGGTGTCTTCGTCTTTTTTATCCGAATTCTGTGCAAACAAAAGTCCCAGCTTGACCACATATTATGACATATTTACATTTATATGTCACAATTAGTACCAACATGCCTTTGCAACACTTTTAATTTCCATATGCAGTTTTTATTAAATTTTTTTTTTCGTCTTTTTCTGCTAAAGTTTAACTGTGGTGCTGATCTGCCCGGGGTTCCTGTTATCCTTTGGCAAAGACCAATTCCGAAGCATAAAGGTAACATGACATTTAATGTAATTTATTTATAAAAATTCCTAGAGACTTCCCAGTGCAATTTTGTCATTTTTTTTGTTTGTTTTTGCCTTCACTATATTTAAAATTTCAGTGTTTTCTGTGTGTGTCCACCAGATGTGAGACGTGTTCTTGAGAGACTGTCCTGGCACAGCATGATTAAGGGGTGAGCTCCACCCAGAGCCCTGGTCATGGAGGCCCGATTTGGGAACGTGGTGTTCAGCTCGCGCTTCGACTCCGGGAACCTCGGGCGAGTAGAGAAAGTGGAAGCTCCCGAGCACGATGCAGAGAGAAACTCGCTTTCGCACGTCGAGCACGAGTTCAACGTCTGGACTAAACCCGACTGCGCAGAGACCGAGTTTGAGAACGGGAATCGGTATGAATGGTGTCCCCCTGGTTAATATAAATTTTTCGAGTAGTAGGTTACATAATAAAGGAACCTGGAGTTATTATAATCTTGACCTAGACTATGTGGCTGAAAATTATTTCTCTCATAAACGACTATAAACAGCATGATATGTAGTGAAATGCTAATATGACTGTTTTAATAGAAACATTACATTACAAATAAAAGAAAATTACAGTTTACCTAGGTTTATAGAATTTGCAAAATAAACTAAGGTAAAAAATAAAACGAATTTAAATTACATAGGAATAGAGTTTACAGAATGAAAGTGTAAACTGTGTATGCAGTATAAAAGTATAGAGTGAGTATTATTTGAAACGGGGAGTATGAAATATGTACTGTGTTTCAGCAGCTGTGTAATAGTCCATGGCCTGAGTTGCAAGTTAGTCTTTATCTTCATGTGCAAATGAGAAACATGCAAGTAATGTGCTACATCGTGATACTTGTGTGATGCAGGAATGTAGGGTGTGTTGTAATTGTGTGTTTTTATTATGTGAAAAAAGCAAATCTGATCAGTTTAGTCTTTTGTGGTGTTCTGGTTGAGGGCGCGAATGGCCTGCAGAAAGACGCTGCAGGGTGTGGTCTGTGTTCAGAGCCTGAATAGCTTGCAGGCAGAAGCTCCTCCTCAGTCTCTCTGCGTTGGCCATCGGGGAGCGGAAGTGCTATCCTGACCGCAGCAGAGAGAGAACAGTCCAATGTTCGGGTGGCTGAGGTCCTTCTCTATCTTCCTGGCCTTGGTCCAGCACCGCTTGCTGTAGATAAAGTGCAAGTCAGGGAGCTCAGTGTGGATGATGCGCTCAGCTGATCGCACCACGCTCTGTAAGAGTTCGACTGTCACCCGACCTGACCATCACGCCATAGCTCAGTTCATGAAAATATGTGTACACTGCAGCTTTACACTTGTTTTGCCAAGAAGAATAGACTCTAGTGGAAAGCCTTCTCGGAAGAATGGGAAGAGATGATTTTGGGTATGATGGTCAGGAATGTACTTACTGTACCTTTGGATATATGGTGTACAGTATAATATGCATAGTATATAATATAAGTAGTATGATAATAACAAATGCATTCAAATAATGTAAAACTAATAAAAATGTAATAATGAAATAAATAAATAAAAAACTACAGGACACGCTATCCCTAAGGCAGGTAAGAAATTGAGGGAAGTGAAGTGATCATTCTGAATGAAGCAGTTAGATTAAAAATAGTTTAAGGAGGAATGAACATATTTATTCAGTACAACTTTCTCCTAAAGGCAATATCAAATGTATCTTGTTCTACCACTTAAATGTAACAACAACAAAAAAAATCATAATCTGAACAACAGTTCCCTCCCCCCCCCCCCTCCTAAAGTGCTGTGTTTTGTGTGTGTGTCTGTCTGAGTGCAGGTCATGGTTCTACTTCAGCGTGCGTGGTGTGTTGCCTGGTAAACTGCTGAAGATTAACGTGATGAACATGAACAAGCAGAGCAAGCTGTACTCTCAAGGCATGGCTCCGTTTGTGCGCACGTTTCCAGTGAAAATGCGCTGGGAGAGAGTCCGAGACCGACCCACATTCGAGGTAGCTGTTGTGATCTGCGTTCTTGCATATTTTAATTACGCTGCTAAAGACAATCAAGTGCCCGTGTTTAGCCAAACATTTTGTTATAACTGTGATTTTTTTTTTTTTTTTTTTTTTTTTGGGGGGTACCTTTCACCCTAATACAGTAGCTCCAACCAGACACTTCCTGTCTCTTAAAGTGCTGTAGATTTATTTCTTGTGACGCATTCCACTTTGTTAAATAAAATCCCCCTCATTGCACACGCTTATTAAAATGCATGTTTTTTTTATTTTTTTTTCTTCGTCCTCTAGATGTCAGAGAATCAGTTCACGTTGTCCTTTGTGCACCGTGTCCTGGAAGGGAGAGGAGTCATCACGTACTTCTCTTTCTGCTACCCGTTCTCGTACACCGAGTGCCAGGACATGCTTCTGCAGCTAGACCAGAGACTCCTCAGCCACTCTCACACACTGGGGCCATGCAGGTACACACACACACACATCTCAATGCAAACTGTTCTGTGCTTGCCAAGGTTTAAAATCTTGTAAGTCAGTTTTTTTTTTTCTGTGCTTGCCAAGAATCAAGAAATTTTATTGAACCCTAGTGAAATTATCCATCAATGCGTCAAGAAAATGTTCCTTGGCAAGAAATCTTAAAATAAGCTTGTTCAGGCTAAAAATAAGATAATAGGCTAGTAAGTAAGTTTTGTTGTTGTTCTGGTCTTAGATTTTAAATCTTGGCAAAGCGCAAAACAATTGGCAGTGCTCACATCCCCATTTTATTTTTTATTTTTTGGATTTAATTAGTTTTTTTAACAGTAATTTACCGATAGCATCACGATTGTTTTTAGTCCGACAGACGGTCTGTATTATCACCGTGAGTTGCTGTGTTACTCTCTGGACGGACACCGAGTAGACCTACTGACTGTGTCCTCCTGCCACGGCATGCTGGAGGAAAGAGAACCCAGACTGGAGAAACTCTTTCCTGACCACAGCACACCACGACCACACCGCTTTGCTGGCAAACGGGTAATAATCCCACTATATTCCATAACCTGTGCTGTATTCCCCACCTGTCGTTGATGTTCCGTGTCTGTATTCCTGCGTATAGGTGTTCTTCATCAGCAGCAGGGTGCATCCCGGTGAGACACCATCCAGCTTCGTGTTCAACGGCTTCCTGAACTTCATTCTGAATCAGGAGGATCCGCGAGCACAGATGCTGTGCCGGATGTTTGTCTTTAAGCTCATCCCCATGCTCAATCCCGATGGGGTGGTCAGAGGTCACTATAGGTCAGTCACGAAGAGAACCAGGAAAGATTTTTAATGATTGTTATCGCCAACGTTTTAATCATGAGTGTAATGAATAAATTACTCAGGGTAGCTCAGTGGTTAAGGCATTGGACTACAGTCCGGAAGGTCCCAGGTTCAAACCCTATCACCAACTTGCCCCTGTTGGGGCCCTTGAATGAGGCCCTTAGCCCTCAACTGCTCAGATATACACTACCGCTCAAAAGTTTTAGAACACTTTCTAACTCCATGATGGTTCCTGATTTTTATTTCTTTCTACATTGTAAAGGAATGCTGAAGGCGTCCAAAAATGCATGAATCTCCTTTGAACAGTTGATATTGCGATGTTTCTGCTACTTCTGCTCTGTAAAGACTTCATAACGCCGCTAATCTGAGTTGCTGTTAATTGGTCGTTTTTCATTTTCCATATGTGTTATTTTATAGTTCTGAAATCGACAGTATTGTAGAATGTAGAAAATAAATCACTAAACAAAAACAAAGAAATTTGCAAGTGTTCTAAAACTTTGAACTGTAGTGTATAATGAGATAAATTTGTAAGTCGCTCGGATAAGGGCGTCTGAAAAATGCTGAAATGTAAATAAATAAATATCTATAGCAATTTACAGCCAACCATATCCATTTCCTAAGCACTGAATCCTTTTTTTTCCCCCCTATAAAATTTGCTTCATCTTTAACCTTAATCTGAAATGTATGTAGTAACACAACGCTGTTTGTTTTTTAAGGACGGACTCGCGCGGTGTGAATCTTAACCGACAGTACATGAACCCGAGTGCTGAGCTGCACCCCTCCATCTACGGAGCCAAGTCCCTCCTCCTGTACCATCACCGACACAACCGCCTTAAACCCAGCTCCCCCTCTGCTCTCAAACTCTCCAACCAATCCAACACCCTGACCTCGCCCCTCGAACTCGAACACTACCTCAACTGCCGCAACGAGGTGGAGCGACTGGAGGGCCCAACTTTCGACCTCTCACAGATTCCCATGCAGACGGAGGAGAGCTGGGAGAGCAAAGGCAGAGCGAAGAGCAAGCTCGGGCTGGGCGACGAAAACGATTCGTTGCCAAGCCGCAGTGACCCGTGCGTCTCTAACCTCGGCCCGACAGAGCACATCCCGCCCCAGGAAAGCGGAGTAGCCTATTACATTGACCTGCACGGCCACGCCTCAAAAAGAGGATGCTTCATGTATGGGAACAACATGTCTGATGAGAATCAGCAAGTAAGTGTGAAGATATGTTTGAGTAGGAGAATCACTGAATTAAATCCTGATTCGAAATGAGAACTAGGGCTGTAGCTATCGAATATTTTATTAATCGAGTATTCTATGAAAGATTTAATCGAGTAATTGGATAAAATGTACTTTTGCTTAATTAAACAGCAATGTAAAATATATAAGAGAAACAAAGATAAAGTTGACTGAGATGGATTAAGTGCATTACAGCGACGTACATTCTTATTTTAAAGCCTTTTCTCAGATGCATAAATAAAAAAATTTTTTTTAAAAAGGTGTTTCAAATGACTATCAAAAAACACACTAAATCTACAGGTCATGTATAACATACTGTATAAGCCTTTATTGACAATTTCTGTCGATTTCTCTTGCTTGTTTCTTCTTTCTTGGCTCGCTGATAATTTTATCGCTTCCTTCAATTTTGTAACCTGCAACAGAACGCTCCTTCAAATTAAATACACAGATAACTGTTTGCGTCTCCTTCCACTTTTTGGGTAACGTAAGCTCTTCTTCTTCGTTGGTGTTTACTGGTGGCTTGCATCCGGAAGTGCACTTTGTTAAAAGCATGCTGTCAGGAAATAATTGCGCAAAAACATAATGCAAGCTTTTAAAATTAATCAAAAGAAGCTACGAGGCAGAAGATTTAGCATTTTTTATAATTGAGTTACTCGAGGAGTCGTTTCAGCCCTAATAAGAACTGTTCATTTTCTCCTTGTAGGTGGAGAACCTGATGTATGCGAAGCTGATCTCGCTGAACTGCGCTCATTTCGACTTCCTTGGCTGTAATTTCTCCGAGAAGAACATGTACGCCCGAGACAAGCGTGACGGTCAGTCTAAAGAGGGCAGCGGCAGAGTGGCCATACACAAAGCCATTGGATTAGTTCACAGGTGAGACACCCAACATCTATAAAGTTAAAGGAAAAATCAAGCTTAAAGGCCGTTCAGACATTATTTTTTTGCAGTCTGGCATTTTTGTCTACGTTATTACTCTGCGATTTAACCTCAACCCAAAAGCTCAGTACATTATTCCTGAGGGATCTGCTTTGTTCTCTGCGCAGTTACACGCTGGAATGTAACTATAACACAGGCCGCTCGGTCAACACCATTCCTCCCGCCTGCCACGACAACGGCCGAGCCACTCCCCCTCCCCCTCCCGCCTTCCCTCCCAAATACACACCCGAGGTATACGAACAGGTAAAACGACCATTTGTATTCGTCTCTTTGTCTTATCCCATGTTTCACCCCAGAGCCATGTTCCTGAGATGTTCATCACCTCGTGTGTTCTTCAGGTCGGCCGTGCAGTCGCTATAGCAGCGCTGGACATGGCCGAATGTAACCCGTGGCCGCGGCTCGTCCTGTCCGAGCACAGCAGCCTGGTGAATTTACGAGCGTCGCTGCTCAAACACGTACGCAACAGCAAGGGCTTTGGCTCCAATGGCCGCAAGAACGTAAACAAGGCTCCCAGCCCTCCGAAATGCACGTAAGCGTGATATTAAAAAAATCATTATGCATTATAACCTTTTAGATTTAGATTTTTTTTTCTTGTATATGCTGTATGTTTTATGCCAATTGTTATTGTTCTATTTTATTTGTTTTCCTGTAATATGAAATATGCATGCGGCAGAGGCCTGAGCAGCTCCGTTTCAGAGAATTCGCTAAGCCGGAGTCGCGGCAACAGCACCCGGAATGGCGGCGGCGTCTCCGGGAACAAGCAAACGCCCCCACAGCTGAAGAGCTCCCCTAGCTTTACATTTGGCTGGAGCAACTCTGGCAGCAACCCCAGTTCACACAAAGCCCATAAAGCCCTGGGGCCGGTCAGAGGTGAGAGAGTTCTAGCTTGTATCTGATATCGAGATACAGTACGTATAAGAATGCACTTCCCCCACCATAGAGTTATAGTTAGTCATTACATTGTTTGACTGGGTTTAATCCAAACCTCAGAACCTTAAAAACAGGTTGTTTTGCACAAGTTCAGCACTGTAAATTTTATCTATAAATATTTATTAGCCCATGGAATTTTTGTTCAGATAAAAATCTATGTTAACCCCTGCAACATTACACCTTTTTTCAGTTCTGGTCTAGAAGTAGCACAACCACATAAGATAATTAGTAGTAAGTTTACCTGCGTGGATTAGAGGAGTTAAAGGATACTCCTTTACGTGCTGGTGGTACGTCCAGGCCCAGGTTTAGAAGCACTACAACAGAGAATATGTGTCTGGATTTGTAGCAATTCAAGGATGCACCTCTTGGTGGCAGATTTATTTATTTATTTTTGTTGTGTATTCCATGTGGGTTTATACACCAGCGTCAATTCTGAATGTTCAACAAAGAACATCTTGTATGTCTGTCCACTGTAGAGTCGAAAGCTCAGGAGAAGCGGCGTCCGCACCACCTCGGTCACCGCCTCTCACTCCACTGCCCCAGCAACAGCCAAGCCATCCCGGCTCGTCCCCCGCTCTCCCCTTCATCCTCCTCTTCTTCCTCTTCCTCCTCTCCTTCCTCTTCCTCTTTGGGGGCAGGGTCAGCCTCCTGCTCCATCAATACGGCAGGTCTGTACTCCCACACCGGCCTGCTGACCAAACTAAGCCCTCTGCAGCACACCTGCCTCAGAGACGCTCAGAAAGCACAGCCAGCGCAGCAAGACTAACTGGCTTCTGTCTGTCTGTGTGAGATTTAAATGATCAAATGAGTGTGATGTGGTGCTTCTCTTTAAATAGAAGGTCCTGGGGATTTTAATGGTTTTTAAAACCAAATTTGAAACCCTTTTTTTTTTTTTTTTTTTTTTTTTTTTTAAATCATGCAAGTCATAGGTCTTGGTTTTGTTTTTGTAGCATTTTCACTTGAAACACATACTCAATGCCAATGACTGAATGTAATGGGAACACAAAATGGTGCATAGTAACTGTATTTGAGTGTGTGTGTGTCTGCGTATTCTCTCTTTTCAGAAACGTGTTTCTTGAACAGTGATGAATCATTTCTGAAGTATGCATTCTTGCACTTTCCTTCTCTTGTCATTCTTTTCAGATTTTTTCTTATTATTATTATTATTATTATTATTATTGTTATTATTAACTGTCTTACTATTATTTTATTTGCAATTTAGGTGGCAATATATAGCAAATGCCAACCAAAACTTTACCACCACTACTTCTTCTTCAGTCTGTTCACCTTCCTGGCATTACAAAGGTGAAAATATTGCTGTCGGATGGTATTTATGACCTGAAAATATTAATACTGCAGCAAAGGGTCAGATTTATAGATCTTCAGTCATGTCATTACAAAAAGCACTGTACATTGATTCCATTCACTTAGGACAAGAATGGTGGGAATTTGATGTAAGGGTGTATTTGCACAAGAAGAAATAATTTCTAGTATGAGTAGAGGAAGTACCGTAGTTACTCAGAGCTGAAGCAAAGTCTGTTCTATTCCTGTTCACGAATCAGTGGGAAACTTTTGTGAACACATTTGCTGTATAGTTATTCTTTTGCATAGTGCAATGTTAACGGAGCAAAGGGATATTATTAAGCTTAAGGTTTAAGAATACAAGCTCTTGATCATGTTTGCAAGCAGTGGCGTAGCAAAAATAATTTTCTAAATATATGAGGGAAAGCGTTTCTGTTCTCGTGATGATCTTGAGTCACGTTAGTTAGTCCTCTCAAAAACAGTTTAAATCATTAGAACTTCTGTCATTTTTAGCTATTCTTTGGGATTCAATAACAAATCCAACCACTTTATTAAATTTCATGGACGTTTAACTATTTGTCAGATTTACATTGGTCATGTTTTACGTATAACAGTTCTATCGCTTAGAAAGTAAATGTAGTTTATGCAGATTGCTGGTAGGTGGCGCCATTCCGTATAGACGTTTCTGGAAACGTCTCTTTACTACTCTGTATGTCGCTTTGGGTAACGTTCTCAAACCACGGTTTAAAATAGCGAGACAGATTTCTTTTTAAGGTACATGGCTGCATTCATCTTGTCTCAGAAGCAGGAACTCGGAAATT
Organism: Channallabes apus; assembly: GCA_030522415.1. Lineage (NCBI taxonomy): Eukaryota > Metazoa > Chordata > Actinopteri > Siluriformes > Clariidae > Channallabes > Channallabes apus. The sequence continues at coordinate 29,641,819 of CM060114.1, forward strand.
GGAATTATATCATTATCCGACTTAAATGCTTACTTGCTGAGAAAGTATGGATGATTTCAGAAAGAAAAAACTTGTTTCATGTTAGCAACATTTTAGCCTGCTAACTGCGATGAGTAATGTATTTCCCTCATTTAAACAGTGTTACAGATTTAACAAGGGAACATTTGTGAATTATTTAATCTAAAACTTGTACAGTATATACAGTAATACAAGTAGTAAGTCCTGCTTGATTTGATGTCACTTGCTGAATTTTGATGTTGAGGATATTTTGAGGCATTTTCTTTGTTTTTATTTCTTAAACGAAGGTTAAAATAATCAATCGCAGCGTAGGTGTAATCCATAGGCACTTTAGTCAACTCCCTGACCCGTACTGCATCAGCACTGTCACACTTTTTGCTTGATACATTTAGTCTTGATTTGAACCACTGTGAAGGAAATGAGATTTGTATCCGTCTGTGATTTTTCAATATTGGACAAGGCTACTTGGAATAGACAGTTCACTATGTAAATGACGTGATCGAGCTTGTTTTTGTAAGCTGTGCTTTACTAGACTCTGCTGTCTTTGGTGTGGTGTCACCCCATAACTGTTAGTAAAATTGTCCTGTACTGTACTTCTTTTCTTCTTGTTGTCTTTTATATCTATAATCTAAATGCAGCTTCGTTGCGGGGTGTAGCTTTCTTGTGAAAGGATATCTACACTTTTTTTTTAAGGGTGAATAGATGTGTTAGTGGATGGTTCTAGCTTTCTCACAAGGTTCCACCTTTAGCCAGATGGAAAGCCTGGTCACATGGTTCTGTGTAGATCCCTTAACAAACCATAACCATTTATAATACCAGATTTCACCTTTTTGTCCTACAAAGTATAAAACATTGTCCATAATCATGGTGTTGCTGATGTTTGTGTCTTGAGCAAATCTCTAAATTATTAACTTTTAAAGCTACAATACCACTAAATGTGCTTCACATTTAATCTACAGTGTGGATG